>CM056049.1:232501133-233231390 GCA_029574335.1 Rana kukunoris | reverse complement strand
GGTGCATGTTGCATACTACATAACTTTGCTATGAAAAAAGGCCTGCATATTGACATACGTGATGACCTGACCCCCGATCCACACAGTCCCCCCTGCCAGAGGACACCCAGTCTGCTGATGGAAGAGCAGTCAGGAGGGTCCTCGCTGTAGGCATCTTTGGACACTAAACCAAAACATTAATTACACAGACAATGCACGCTGTACACCACTAATGTCCCTAGATCACACACACCACATGCACATCGCATTGGATTAGCCCAAGTCCAGCATGTAGGAGTTGGGAGCAGTAACGCCGCGTCAAGGCCCCAATGATGTCACTGTCCATTCACACACCTTTCACACGTCATTCATTCAGCCGTGGGGTTCACTTCACCACCACGGCCGAGGGTGACACCCCTACTTTCAGGAGTGCCACCCTCTCACATTCACACACCATTCACACTGTCCCCTGCACTCCTGACCGCGTGTGCAGTACAAAAAGAAATTATAAAGATCATATCCTGACCAATAAAAGAAAAATAATCTCATAACCTGAGAAAAAAATAAAATAAACTCATGACCTGAGTATGTCAAAAATAATAATATAAAACCAGCACCAAAAAAAAGGCCTCATCGGGGATGCCGGGGGCTTCTTCTGGGGGCCCCTCTCTGGCTCCGCAGCTGCCTGGATGGAGTGGGTGGGGGGGCATCTGGAGGTGGCTGATCCCCAGGTGGGCCACTCCTGGCAGGTGTGGCCTGCGTGCCCTCCAAGGCCTGGCTATCCGTCCAAGATAACTGTTGGTCTGGGCCTGCATCGGAGCGAGCTGACGGGTCATCTGGTAATGCTGGGCCCGCCGACTCAGCCTCCCCTGCTCACGGATGGCAGCACTGTTACATGGATGGCAGCGCAGTGTTGGCCTGGACGGCTGCAGTGAGGTGCTGGATATCCCCCTGCACCTCCCCAAAGTGGTGACCACTGCAGCGCAGTTAGAGCTGACATCCTGACACTGCGTTGCTGATGTTGGCAACGGAGCCCAGGCGCTGTCAGAGACTTTCTGCAAGTGGTCCGCTATGGCCCCCCATTTGTTCTGTCTGTCTGGCGTGATCCCTTGCCAACTGATCCTGGACACCATCAGACACCCCCCTGGTCTTCTGGTCGCCTCCTGGGGCCGAAGATGTATGTCCTCGGGTGGAAGGTGTCGCCCTTGAGGGGCTTCCAAGGATGGGGAGGGGACGACAGACGGGCCAGGAGAAGGGGAGGAGACCGACAAGACCAAAAGAAAAGTCCTGCTCTGCCACAGCAGGATCTTCCACAACCTCCTCGGCAGGTGTGGTGTGGCCACTTCCTCCTCAACAACCTCTTCACACCCAGTGGCTCGGGCACATGATGATGGTCGATGTGGGGGGGATGAGGGTGGGTGAATGCAGGCTGAATGCTGGAGAGTTGATGGCCCAGCTCCGTCATCTGTGGATGACACAAAGCAGACACATGTTGGTGGTCCCACACACTTGGCACATGTACCCCCCCCCCCCAAATGCAAAACATCAAATAGGGGATTAGAAAAACACTTACCTGTCCTTGTGCCTTTCCTCACGGAGTCATAGCCTGCGACCCCCTCCACCTGCTCCCTCTCCAGGCACCGAGCGACCACCTCCTCCTCTGCGGTCAGGGTGACAGGACATGGGGGACCACCACCTGTGCCCCTCTCATACCTCCGATGGAGGCCACCTTGTCCCTCACCTTGCGCCGCAGGTCATTGATTTTCTTTTGTATGTCCCAGCAGTCCGGGGGTGGGAGTAGCCCAGGACATTGACCCCTGGCAGCAATGGACTCCAGGATGCCCTGCTTCCTCTCCCGGCTGGTCTTGCGGCTTTTTTTGCCATGGAGAAATTCATTCTCCGTCTCCATAGCCGATATAATGACAGAGACCTCCTGGGTATTAAAATTGAGGTTCCTCTTCTCTCTGGGGGGTAGCGGGAGCAGCCATCACAGAGCAAAAGTATCTTCCCTGGTGGTGGTGGGGGAAACGGAACTACTTTTGCGCCGGAATGGCGTTTCCGCCAGCGCTTTTTAAGCGCCCAGCGGAACGCATTGCGCTGACGTTTTCCCAGGAAGTGGTGCCGACGGAAGTTGTGAGCATGCGCAACAGGGGGCGAGGGGAGCCGCACTCACTGCGCATGCTCCGTGGATGATGCGCTGAACGTAAGCCTCTGCGCCGGCTCCGCCCATCATTTACATATGTCACACCCACTTCCACTTGCGTCGGGTTACGCCAGCGCATTATCGTTACTCTGGCGCAAGTTTACGCGCGCAACTGCTATGTGAATTACAGGAATTGCGCTGAAAGGGTCTTCAGAGTAACGTAAATGAGAAGCGTTACTCCAGAGGAAAGATACTCTCATCTACCTGAATCTGGCCCATAGTCATGCTTTGAAATGTATTCAATTAACTAGGAAGTGCCTCTTTTATCCAGGGCATGGTATATCTATAGTAAATAATCACATTCATTTGGACTTGGTTCTGTAATGTTGAAGATGTTTCATAGCTCATCCAAGCCTCCTCTTTAGTTACAGTATAAGGCTATTAAATGTCTTCAAAATTAAATAACAAGCCCAGTTAAATGTGACAAACTACTATTAGGTCATATTAATTTGACATGTATATTGAAATCAGAAACCTACAGGTATGTGCAAGCATGTTTCTATAGCTCTTATGCCGTGTACACACGATCGGAAATTCCAACAAGAAAAACTTGGATTTTTTTCCTACGGAATTTTGTCTCAAACTTGTGTTGCATACATACGGACACACACAAAATTCCAACTGCCAAGAACAAGGTGACGTACAACACTACAATGAGCCAAGAAAAATTAAGTTTAATGAATCCAAGCATGCGTCAAATTGATTCCAAGCATGCGGTTTTTTGCATATCAGAATTGCATACAGATGATTGGAATTTCCGGCAAGAACTTTTCCCGTCTGAAAATTTGAGAAAATCTCTTGATTTTGGAATGAATGGACTTTACTGAACAAAGACCACATTCAATATTAGAAATTTTCCATCCTGCTCAGTCAAATTTTCTTGTCACTGCAGTTGTACACAAATGTTGGTTCCTAAAGATTTAGGGATCAAAACATTCTTAAACCCATCAAAATTTAAAACAAAATTCTACTAGTGTATGACCAGCTTCACAGGCTTTTAGAGTGCTCAAATAACTATTATTAAGTACAGACACCTCAGGAGCATGCTGATGCAGCTTTCAGATGTACTGTATACAGATATACACTATATTAACAAAAGTATGGGTGCCTGCCTTTACAGCACATTGGGCCAGATTCAGGTACATCTGCGCATTATTGAGAAAAAATTGTATATACAACAGTATATAAATCATCTGCGCATTATTGGACCGGCGTAGCGCACCGCCTTTACGTTAGACTTGCGCAATGTAGCCGCGCAATCACCCTATTCTCGTCGCTTTTACGCAGAAAATTGCGCATGCGTAACGTGATTTCAGAGGCGTAAGGCGGGAGTAATACAAATTGGGAAGGACGTGTGGGCGTGTTACATTGAAATGAGCCGTGACCCCATGCAAATGAAGGGCCGGCGGCTCGCGCATGCACGCT
The DNA here is from genome assembly GCA_029574335.1 of Rana kukunoris. Lineage (NCBI taxonomy): Eukaryota > Metazoa > Chordata > Amphibia > Anura > Ranidae > Rana > Rana kukunoris. Next base: position 233,227,783 of record CM056049.1, on the reverse strand, counting down.
TGAAGCAGACCATGTCAGCACCTCTGTGCGCATGCTCACAACTCGGGAACGGCGCGCAATCAGTGAAATTGGAAATGGACTAGGGCAAATTTGAGAACTACGCAGACAGCATAAATAGACAGACACAAACGCACTTCCATTGCAAAAGTACATCCCTTTGTTTCCCTTCCCATATACCAAAGTGCTTTTGTTCCGTTGTTAGTTGCGTTGTGATTTGTATTTGTCAGATTTGTGTACTGTGTGATCTAGTGTTTGTTAGAAGATATTTGAAAGTGATTTTTGCTAAGTGTTTTGTGAGACTTTTTGTTTGATAGTTTTCTGTTTGTTTGTTTTCTTGCTTGATTGGACGTGCTTGTTTTTGTGAGTGATTTTTGTTGACTGGGAGTGATTTTTGGTCAGAGTATGACAGAGAGGAAGAGGAAATTAATTTTTGCCCGGGCCATTTCCGACTATGGGCGTTTCCTCCACGGCCCGGACAGTGCCAACACCACCCCAGCCAGGAGAGAGATTTTGGACATGATCACTGACAGGTGAATTCAGCGGGGAGGGGGAGACACGGAACCGGTCTGGGATTGATAAAAAGATAAATGACCTCCGGCGTCTGGTCAAAAAGAAGCTGGCCAGAATGCTTGCCCATGCCAGGGCCACAGGAGGGGGCCCACCATGCCGTGTTAGGCTGACAGCGGAGGAGCGTGCAGTGGCCCAGACCTTTCATCGGCAAGAAGTGGAGGGCCTGCCCGGCTGTGACTCAAGTCATGAAGGCGTGATGCCAGGTAAGGTTTTTTTTTCTATCAGGTGTGTAGCATGTGTGGGGGAGGGGGTGAAAGGGAATATGTGGCAAGTGTGTGGATCCTCCAACCTGTGAATGTTTTGTGTCATCCACAGATGTGCAGGAGGGTGCTGGGGCCCCCCCTCCCCCAACATGGCTCCGCTCCCAAGGGGCTCCCCTTCTCCCCGGCCACAAGCATCAGCTGGAGGCAGGAAGGCGACCCAGAAGACCAGGGGGTGGCCGATCTCCTGCCCGCCACTCTGAGAAGGGACCAGTTCCTCCAGACCCACCATCTGGGACAGGTCAGCCAGACATGGTGCGGATGGAGGAGAGCCTGTCCTCCATCAAGGATACGCTTGGGAACCTGGACTGCCACTCCCGGGCTTTCAGAAACTGCCTTAACGACCTGCAGACTACATCAGCAGGCGTTGGGCAGGATGTGAGGGCCCTTACCCAGGCTATCCAGGCCAACATGGCAACACTAGGTGCTGCCCTGGACAGAATAGCCGTGGCCTTGGAGGGCAGGCCGCCAGGTGGGCAGAGACCAGGGGCTGTGCTCCTTCCTTCCCCGGTTTACCCCTCCCCCATGAGTCTCCCCAGAGGAGCCGGGGCCATGGCCGGGGCGCCCCAGGCGTGGCTCACGTCAAGTGCACTAATTTGTTTTTCCCCTTTTTTTTGGGCCTTTTTTTTTTCCTGGAAATTTGTTGATTTTGCTGGTAATTTTTTTTTAATTGTATTTTTTTTGGGTTGGGAATGCTGTTTGAATGTAGGGGTGACATTCCTGCCGGAAAAGGGGTGTCACCCTCAATTTTGGTGGAGAAGGGTTCCCCAGGACCAGGGATAAGTGATCCCCAGGTCCGAGTGAATGGTGTATGAATGTACAGTGACATAATTGGAGCCTTGGCGTGGCGTTGCTGCTCACAAGTCCTGCATGGTGGACTGGTGCCAATCCAATTTGATGAGGATGTGGGGTGTGTGTGCTAGGGACCACAGTGGTGTGCATGCATGCATTCTCATTGTGCCATGATTAATGTGTGTGTTTAATGTGAGCTGTCTCCTGGCTGCTCTTCCCTCAGAAGACGGGGTAACCTCGGTTAGGGGGGGATTGTCTGGTTCAGGGGTCAGGTCATCACGTAGGTCAATCTGCAGGCCCTTTCTCACTGCAAAGTTGTGCAGCAGGCAACAGGCACCGATGATATGGCACACAAAGTTTGGGGAATACAACAGGGTACCCCCAGACTTATCCAGGCATCGGAAACGTGACTTCAGGAGGCCAAAGGTGCGCTCCACCACTGCACGTGTTTGGGCGTGGGCTTCATTGTATCTTTCCTCTCCTGGGGTTTGGGGGTCCCGGATAGGAGTCATGAGATGGGGTCCCAGTGGATATGCAGAGTCACCTGTAAGGCAAAAGACAGGAGGATGTTAGTCATGCATGTGCTCGTTGTGATGTGTGCATCATGGGGGGGTACAGTCATGCCTGCCACCCATGTCACTCACCAACCAGCCAGGTGTCCCCATACACGTTCTGATCAAATATCATTCGGATGGGGCTTTGATTGTAGATGTAGCTGTCATGGCTGGACCCTGGGTGTTTGGCACGGACGTGCCATATGAGGCCTTGGGCATCGAATATCACCTGTACGTTGATGGAATGCCAATGCTTCCGATTGCGGTACATGTGCTCTGTCTCCTGGGGGGGGCTGGAGTGCCACATGTGTGCAATCAATGGCCCCCACGGTGCGTGGGAATCTGGCAATTCTGTAGGAATCTGTCATTGCCTTCAGCCGCAGGTCCTCAGTGGTTGGTTTGATGATGTGGTGGGACATGCGTCTGAGGATTGCAGGGACAACCTGGTGCACACATCTGCTCACGGAGGATTGTGACATCCCAGCCACCACTCCACTTGTACGCTGAAAAGAGCCACTGGCAAGGAAATGGAGTGTTGCCAGGACCTTGACCAGTGGCTGCACTGCATGTGAGCGTTGTGTTGGGCTGGTGATGTCCTCCTGCAGGGTTGTGGTTAATTCCAGGATGGCATGAGGGCTGAATCTGAAGATGCAATACACCTCACAATCACTCATGCCAAACAGGTCTATGCGTGTGCGGTATATCCTCTCCCGTGCCATCCTCCGTGCCCTCATCCTTCTTTGCTCTAAAGTCAGTAGTATAGCTATGCGCGACGATGCCCCTGGCATGTTGGCATACAGATTGTTGTGCAACACGTGTGACTGCTCAGCTCCTCACTAACAGTGTTGCTTTCTCTGACATGTAGACGATTTTTCTAATTTTAGATCAGCTTTTATATGGTCTAATTTTAGACAGGACATTTTGCTGTTGCGCACACCGCGTAGCCTGCGCTGCACCAACGTTCTTTTGTGGATCCCCGTAAGTCCCTCATTAGCATATTTGACTAGCAAATCAATGGTGTGTCTAGCGCAGTTTTGCGCGGACGAATGCGCCTGTCTAACGAAATTACACTGGACAAAAAAAAGTAGATTTCTTGTGTATCTCGTTCTGGGAATGCCGTGCATCGAAACGCGCGCGCACATTTAGACTTACTCCGCGCATCTACTGTTACGCAGGCGTAATCGCTCTGTGAATCTGGCCCATTAACTTTAATGGCATACCAGTCTTAGTCCGTAGGGTTCAATAATGAGTTAAATAAGCTAAAACAGCTTCAAGACTTCTGGGAAGGATGTCCACAAGGTTTAAGAGTGTCTATGGGATTATTTGACTGTTCTTCCAGAAGCACATTTATGAGGTCAAACACTGATGTGGAAGAGAAACCCTGGCTCAGTCTACACTCAAATTCATCACAAAGGTGTTCTATCAGGTTGAGGTCAGGACTCTGTGTAGGCCAGTCATGTTCCACCCCCCCAAACTCACACACCAATGGAAGTTGCCTTTTTAACATCTACTATTGGAGATTCTAGAAGCTTGGCTGAACCTTCTTCAAGTAACTCTTTTACTCTCTGGTCTCTAAACTGAAAAAGGAATGCAAATCAGTTCTGATATCAGTGTGAGCTCAATGGTTAAGTGTTTGTTCTAGGTCAATACCGAAAAACTGAAGCCACAGACAGCCAACCAAGTAGCATTTAAAGGAGAGGAGGTCAGCAATAGCAGCCCTATTATCTTTCTCACTTTCCTGTAAATGACAGGTATATGTCCAAGCTAGCGATAATATTTGAATGGGAAAAAATACTTTTTTGGGGTCCATACTGGTATTTTTTAAGCATTTACAAACTTCTAAACTGTCGTTTGAACTATATGGAATTAATTGTATAAAATATAACATTTATTATAAGAACTATCCATGACATTTAGATTACAAGTGTGATACATACATGTAAGCCTGTATACAATTCACTATGCCAGACTGTACCATCTTTGTTAGGAGAGAGGGAAAGAGTGTGTCTATGTGATCTAATGTCCCTGGTTCAGGTAAAGGTCCAATCTTTATGTCATAATTCAAATTTACCTGATTGCAAAAGTACTGCAAGTATTAAATAAACACATAATACATTATATTAAATAAACCACTGCAGATCTCCTTATAAGGATACCTATACGTGTTCTTAATTTGTTTAAATTAATTGCCCAAATGGAGATTAAAAACAGTATTGTTCAAAAAGTATTGTTTTGCAGATCAGCCTTTTCCACTGTTTTTAAATCCGGGGCAGCACCGGTCGAGGCCGCTGTACTAACCATGCAAGGTAATTCCGGCTGAGCTGTTGTGTTCTGACAGGGGAACACCCCCCACCAGAACACTCCGATCAGTGCTCTCTGCCATTGGCTGAGAGCGCTGATCAGGAGTCAGTTGGTTGCTGGTTTTCCAGCATGCATGTCCGACAGAAGCCGACAGAACATTTGGCCATCCTGGCATTCGGCCCGTGTGTACAGGGCTCTAGCCTTCCTGCTCCATTCACACCTGGGCGTTTTGTACCCTAAGGCGCCAAGATTCAAAACACTCAGGAAAAAAAACACATATTTCCTATGATGATGGTTCATTGCTCCACTCCAAAATGTCTGAAGCCCAAAAAAGTTTTGGAGCTACTTTTTTAGCTAGATTCTGGCAGATAATTGCATCTTTGAAGCAGCTGAAAACAGATACACATAGCAACAAATACTATAATGGATGATAGTTTTCTCTATTGGCTAATACAATAACATCAAAGCTCCAAAATGTTTGTAAAGCATTGTACAAAAATAGTCTAAAATGTGCATACAAACGTGCATCAAAATGTACAAAAACATGGCTCTCAGGTGTGAATGCAGCCTAATACACATTTCTGTCTTGCAGCACTAGGTTGATCAACCGAATCCCAACCACAACACTACCTACATGGAGTTTGCATTTGTGGGTTTCCTCTGTATGTCTGTATGTAAGGTACGGCACCTTTTGTAAGCAACTTTAGGGCAGGGAATAATTTGAATGTACAATAGCTAAGTGACCGGCCCTTCCACCTGGCAGCACTAGGGTCATCTGTTTAAATTCCAACCATGACACTATATTCCTGGAGTCTTCATGATCTTCCTGTGCCTTCATGGGTTTCCTTTGGGTACTCTGGTTTCTTTCCACACTCCAAAAACATGCTAGTAGGGTAATTGTTAAAATTGGTCCAGGTATGTGTATGTATGAATGTGAGTTTGAGACTTCGAGGGATTGGTCAGGGCTCCCCAGAACACCCCAGACAGCTCCACCCATCTTTCCCACCCTCCTTCTAGAAGCCTTTAGAAACAGAAGGGAGGTAACCAAAAGATGAAGCTAGCTGTGAGTCACCAGCCTACTTTAAGCCACTCCCAGCCCCACAGATCAAAACAAACAGGCCTAGCTTTTAGCTATAGGCCTGCCTAAATGTACCTGTTCTACAAAAACTCACTCTAGCACCTACACTAGGTAGAGGCTGCTACATACATATATGACTTAAAGGGATATTAAAGTCTTGTTTTTTTTTCTTTAAAATAACAAACATGTTATACTTATCTGCTCTGTGAAAAGGTTTTGCACAGAGCAGCCCCGGATCCTCCTCTTCTATGGTCCATGGCCGGCCCTCCTGGCCCCTCCCTCCTACAGGGTGCCCATAAAGCAAGAAGCTTGCTCTGGGGCACCCAAACAGGTGCACTCCTGACCCGCGGCTCTGTGTGTCCATTCATACACAGAGCCGTGAGTCGACCCCACCCTCTCTGTCTCCTGATTGGCTAACTGACTGTGATTAACAGTAGCATTAGCCATCAGCTCTCGCTGCTGCCAAAAGTCTTTCAGCAGTGCAAACCCTGGAGAGACAAGGCTCTTGTGGACATCGATGGATCGAAAGCGGGCTCACGTATTTGGGGGGCTGCTGCATTGAATGCATAGAGATAAAAAACCTTGTGTCTTTACAACCATTTTAGTCAAATAGAAACATAATTGGAAAGCTATGGGTGATTGCACCCCTAAATATATTTCATTTAGTGGAATGATACTTATAAGAATGTTATTCCTGACACCTGCTGGCCAGCAATAATGGGTATATACTTATTCATGCAAGCAGGTGTGTAAGTAAACGAAGATTGTTTTAACCTCATATTTGTATGGCAGATGTATGCTCAAGGTAAATGCAGGATTTTGATGTTGTGCTTGATTTAAAAATGAATAAAACATCTAGACTTTTAATTTAAGCAGTTATTACAACATTTGTATTAGGTATAACATACTGTAAGTCAGTCACTGATACACTAACCTTAAAAGGGATGCACAAAATTCGAAATCCATAACCCAAACTGCACGCCCAGTATGTTCAATCCATATCAGGTACTGCTTAATACGTTATAGAGAAAAAAAATATTTAACTCAATATTACATATGCTATGCCTTGTCCTTTTTAATGTATAACGCTTAATGTACACTTAGGGGTCTATTTATTTTCAGGATTTACAATTTTTTTTAAATTGATTAAACTTTTTTCTTTTACTGTCCTTGCATTATAGACTTTCCACAGGACTTATTGCAGTCATGTCCTAATAAATGCACTGCCGCACAAACAAAGAGATCCAAGTAATATCCAGTAGTCAATAACCTCAAGACAATCCTTTACAGGCTGCCAGGGAGTGTGGCAAGGATTTATAATCAACTCTGCTCCCCCAGCCTAGAGCTGCCCAGGTTTAGGTATTTTACGTTGACAAGCTGAGAAACACTGGTAGTATTTTTCATTTGAAGATGCTCATAAGTCAAAGACCTTCAACAAATGTCAGATCTTTTTCCTGAAATAGCATCACCTACAGCAAACAATGTCCACCACAGCCACAGAGATGGAATATGATGGTAACTTTATGCTTGTTCTTTAATGATCTCATGCAGCATATATATGACATTTAGAATATAGAATATGGAATAACTAAAACCTATGCCAGCCCTTTTGTATGTCATTATTCCTCTTTGAAAGTTTTGCATTGATTCCTATTCTGGAGACACAATAAGAATGGGGAGATTTTTTTTTAATTATTATTTTTTTTTATTATTAATATTTTTTTTTATTATTATTTTTATTTCTTTTACACATTTTTTCACCTCACCTAGTCATAATTTTTTCATATATTTTTTCACTTTATAGGTAAATCACCCGCCCTAACACGCAATTGACACCTACATGTGGCGGTTGCTGTGGTGTGGTGGTGTGGTGGTTTTAGATCTCTTGCTTATTCCCGGTCTAACATCAGAACTCTCCCCAAACCCACCATCGGGGAAGGGGGTGGGGTCACCCTCGCCTCACCCCCGGGCTAGACATTCTGCCCGGACCCCCGGTCTTTCCATCTTGGATTTGGCCCCTCTTTCATAGCTGTGCCCCTCTCTAGGGCATCCTTCTTTTTAATCATAGTTCTATCTTGGTATCAAACTCCTGATGAGCAGCTTCAGGCTATGTAACACGTAGAGTCTACAACAAGGGTGCCCCGACAAGCTCATCATAATCATGGATTCTAACTTACTTTATTTTTATTATAATGTCATATACCGTGGTGTATACTGGATGTATTATGCTATTATGGATATCTCTTTTGATTATCAATGCTTCATTTTTGTACTTACTGTATAAATACCTCTTATCACTATGAATTGACATGTTTTTTGATTAAAACATATTGATAATAGAGTTAATGTTATTATTATTATTTTTATTATTATGAGTATCATTATTATTATTACAATTATCAGGAGTATTAACATTATTAGTGGTGATACATTATTGCTATCACTACCATGAATCGCTTATTAATATAATCAAACTATTTACATGTATTGGTCCGATGTGTGCGGCTGGCTTTGCATCACTTTGCGGAGCCACTGCACCACATCATACAAATAGCAAATTTCATTACAGAAAATACACCATTTATCTCAATTATTAAATGCACAGACGTGCCTTATTTAAAGTCCCACCAATTTTTCTTTTTTTTTTACACATATATATTTAGGGATGGAGGCATGCATGTGCTGGTTGTGGCCGGTCACATTCATTTTTAGACTAGTAAGGAATGGAGAGAGAAATCTAACCAACAAGGTAGGAAACTCCCCCTTATTCAGGAACATGCTATTGAAAGATTCAGCTCACCTCCTGTTTAGGTAACACACATATAAATTAGGATTTTCCATCTTTAGGAAAACAATAGTCAATAGGGCAAAGAGCGAGTGTGAACCTACCCAGTGGGTACATAGAAAAACCTAAAAAAAAGGTTTTAACTCTTCCCAGTACTATCCAAAAGAAGAAAAAAAAGGGCTTCAACAAGGTTAGATCTAAAAAGTTTATCTACTGAGCGGAAAAACTTCACCTATTTCATGTCCTGGTGGTGTATGAAAAATTACTTAATTGGAATACAATAATTAAAACATTAAAGCGATAATAAACCGCTGTATGTGTGTATTTTTATTTTTTTTTGCAACCTAGCACATTACGTGGAACTTACAATACCTGAAAACAAAGCCCTCCAATGCATCGCTGAGAGTACTTTTATCTTCACCCTGTCTTCCTTCGAGGAGTGGCTGGAGGCGCGATGATGTCACTTCCGGGCATTTTCATGGGAGCCGATGCTTACGGCACAGGACTCTGTGGCCCATCCATCAGAGCGCATGCATTAGTGATGTCACTGGCTGCATTTACAGTACATATATGTAAGCCTTATTATAGTCTTACTTATAAGTAAAAGTCAGAGATGGGATTATGCCCACTTTAAATGGTGGCCAAGTTAGCTCCCTAATATCTTCTACTTTGTGCCACAGAGATTCTTACACACGATCGGAACTTCTGGCAACAAATGTTCAATGTGAGCTTTTGGTCGGATATTTAGACCGTGTGTAGGCTCCATCAGACATTTGCTGTTGGAATTTCTGACAACAAATGTTTGAGAGCTGGTTCTCAATTTTTCCGACAACAAAAGTTCTTGTCAGAAATTACGATCATCTGTAGCCAATTCCAGATGCACAAAAATCCTATGCATGCTTGGAAACATTGAACTTTATTTTTCTCGCCTCGTCATAGTGTTGTACATCACCGCATTCTTGACGTTCGGAATTTCCGACAACATTTGTGTGACCGTGTGTATGCAACACAAGTTTGAGCCAACATTCCGTTGGAAAAAAAATCCACGGTTATGTTGTCGGAATGTCCGATCGTGTTTACGCGGCATAAGGCTCCTTTCACATGGCTAGCCAACTCGGATCCACCTGCCCGTTTTTCAGGCAGATTCAAGCAGGCCATCAATTGACTCCTATGGGGAGACGGATGTCAATGGAGATGTGTCCGCTGACACTCATCTGCCATCCGATCCGCTACATTCACCATCCATGTTGTCCATTTTTGTCCAGTCTCTCCATAGGAATCAGCTCTGACAGGCCCCTCTCCGCTCAGTGAGCAGAGACAAACCTGTCATCTGCCGACTCAGCGGAGATCAACAGAGTGATCTTCTGGTGATCTGGCAGGCTCCACTAAACGTATCCACCTTGTGTGAATGAGGCCTTATGCTTTAGGGTGGTCTCACAAATTCCTGAGGTGAACAGTCCACTTAGGAATAAGGCCTCAGACAGGGTGTTTGGCCCCGATGCATGAGATCCTGTTTTTTTTGGTGTGGGTGGAAGGCACAGGTGCACTGTCGAGCCCTGCCACTGCCAGCCTGTAAAACTCAATGAGAGTCTGAAAGCTGCTTGGCTAGACAGTGCATCAAGTGATACTAATGTTTACAACAGTATTTGCCAAGGCATCTTTTGTTCTGGCTATTCATCCCTGAGTGCATACTGCCTTAAATGTTAGTACCACTCCCTGCACTGTCAGGCCTCATCCAGCTGCAGCAGCTTTGAACCATTCACAGAGTCTTAGGCCCCATACACACGATCGGACATATCCGATGAAAACGGTCCGCGGACCATTTCCATCGGATATGTCCGATCGGGAGTTTGATCCGATGGCGTGTACACACCATCGGATCAAACTCCCCGCCGCCGGACGGCGCGGTGACGCGGCGGTGACGTTGACGCCGCCGCGTCACCGCCACGTCACCGCACCAGGAAGTAAAACACTTCCGCGCATGCGCCGAATCCATTCGGCGGCGGCGCGGCGGCGGCGGTGGGGGACGACATGTCTGCTGGTAAGTGTACTAACCAGCAGACATGTCGGGCGGACAGATTCCACCGGATGGATTTCAAAGCATGCTTTGAAATCTGTCGGGTGGAGAAATCTGTCCGCTAGCCCATACACACGAGCGGAGATGTCTGCTGAAACGGTCCATCGGACCGTTTTCAGCGGACATATCCCCTCGTGTGTACGAGGCCTCACAGGCTGTGGGGCTGGATGGTGCGCCTCTGCTTTCCACCTACACCAAAAACACTGGGATCTCTTGCACTGAGGCCAAATGTCCAGTGTGTGTGAGGCCTAAGGTGTTTCTCACCCTTACATGCTTAAATCATCATGGAGAATAATGGTACTATCAAAAGGAACACAGAACGCAAAAAGTGTTGTTATCGTGTGTCCATGAAGAATATATTCAAATAATTAACGTAAGAAAAAGTTAAAATAAACTCTCATGAAGAAATATCAGCTGATGTATTTCAAGTGATCTCTCTCCTTCAGTGTGAAAACACCCAGTGCGACTTCAACCAATGCCAGAAAAAATAACTCACTAGATCAGCGGTTCTCAACCCTCTAGTGCCGTGACCCCTATAAAAAAAATTCCAAAGTTGCGGGGGCCCCTAACAGTAAAATTATTTTTGTAGTGTGGGTTGTCAGCACCCAAGGCAAGACATGTAATTTGCGCCCCTAACCCATGGACATTTAGCGCTTCCTGAGTCCCTTCCACTTGCACAGTATTAAAACCCTTTTTGGTACATTTTATGGTGTGCCACTCTCTTTTTGTTCTCTTTTCTTTCCTTTTAATCTCTCGCTGTCCCAATTTTTTATTTTTTCCCCCATCCCTCTCTCTAGCCATCTTTTTTGTTATTTTATTCTTTCTGTACTTTTTCTTTGTTCCACCCTTTTTTTCCTTTTCTTACTCCTTAGTGTGGGGAATGGGATGAGAGGCACTGCAGGCAGTGAGTTGTGATGAGTGGCAGTGCTGACAGGGAGTTGGGATCAGTGGCAGTGCTGGTGGGGGGGTGGGATCAGTGGCAGTGCTGGGGGGAGTTGTAAAGAGTGGCAGTGCTGGGGGGGAGTTCTGATCAGTCAACTCAGGTGTTCTTGATCAAGGTCATCTGCTGATCTGAGAATTGAAGTGGGGACTTATAATGGCAACTATAATCACTACAATCAAAGGTAGTGTTACTCACTGTGTCTCCGGCTTATGCCGAAATCAGGAGATAGGGTCTCCTCCAGCCTTTCCCACTTCACATTCCTCACCAGTCAGCTGATCTCTATTCCCTGCCCCCAGCCATCCTGGGAACTGAATGGGAGGCTGCGGGCTTCAGGAACAGCCGTGCTGGGTGGCTACGAAAAGGCTGGGAGAGCAGAGCAGGCTTCGGGAACAGCCCAGAATTTGGTGACCCCTGGCAAATCGTCATTTGACCATGTTATACCTGAAGGGTTCCACATGTACTGGCACTTTAAGGCTGGCTCCACCCAGCAGTGATGACAAGGGTCAAGGAGTACAGTGGCCATCTTAGAGTGTGCTCATGTAGGAAGCAGAGATATGTACTGTCCTGAGATGCATGTTGCAGTGTACAGCCTGTACTGAATAAACATCCATTGCTCCAGATCAGAGTCTTGTGTCTCTCACAACACACAGGACATCACAGTGGCGACGAGAATGGAATTTACAAAGTGTCTATCAGTCTGAGAGTGAGAGAGAGACAAAGACATTGTGGATTGTCACCTGGATAAAAGCATTTACAGATCCCAGCAGGAAAATGTCATTAATAGGGACATTAAGTGAGTTTGATGGAGAACAGATTTCCTGGAGTTCCTGGGTTGAGAGGCTGGAACAGTATTTTAATGCAAATGACATCACAGACATCAGGCAAGTGGCAGTTTTTCTTACAGTGGTCGGGTCCAAAACGTATGACACTCTTAGAGATCAGCTTTTCCCTGTAAAACCTTCAGCTAAGACATTGGCAGAGCTGCTGAAACTGCTAGAGGATCACTTCCAGCCCAAACCACTAGAAATAGCAGAAAGATTTCGCTTCTATCAGAGGCAGCAGCAGACAGGTGAAGAGATTAAAGCTTATGTGCTTGCCCTTCGCAGACTAGCCTCTACCTGTTCTTTTGGGGACTACCTACTGCACTGAGAGATAAGTTTGTTATGGGACTGAATTGTGAGTCGACACAAAAGAGACTGTTAACAGAGAAAGACCTTACCATTACAAAGGCAATTGAGATAGCTTCAGTGATGGAAATGGCTGTGAAAGATGCAGAGCAATTGAACCCCCAAAGCAGAAGGGAAGAGGTGAAGCAGGAAGTTTTCAGCACAGCAGTCAAGCCAACTGCTGCAAAATGGAAATACAGACCCTCACCAAGCCGGGAGTCAGCGTGTTACCGTTGTGGGAATACAGACCATGACCACAAAGTCTGCCGGTTTAAGGATCAGACCTGTCATAATTGCGGTAGGACCGGCCATCTGAAACGAGTTTGCCGTAGCAAGAAGGTGCGAGATAAACAACCTCTGAACCCCAAGACAAAGACATATATGGTGGGAAGATATACATCATCATCTGAGTCAGAGGATGAAGAAGTGCTCCATAGGTTAGACATACATCATATGCATGCAGCACCCTCCGCAATGACTGTAGATGTAACCATTGAGGGAAAGAAACTCAAGATGGATGTAGACACAGGAGCAGCAGTTTCAGTTATCACCCAGAAACAATGGAGTCAACTTCAGTCCAAAGAACTGTCTGCCCAACACCAATCAAACTGCAGACATACTCAAAGCAGATACTCCACCCACTGGGTTACGCAAAAGTAAAGGTATTGTACAAGGGTCAGACAAAGAGACTGCCATTATATATCCTAGAAAATGGGGGACCCCCTCTCTTTGGGAGAGACTGGATTGCTCACTTTGGTATGCCAGACATCGCCATAAGTCCCTGTAATGCCGTCACCATTCCATTAGGAGATAATGAGGGATGGGTGGTGTGCCTGAAGCAGCGGTTCCCAAAGGTTTTTGATGACCAGTTGGGAAAAATAAAACATGACTGTGTGAGACTCAAGCTGAAACCCAACGCTCAACCCAAGTTCTTCAAAGCTCGGACAGTACCTTTCGCACTCCGAGCAGGTGTGGAAGCAGAACTAAGTCGGCTGGAGAAACAAAGGGTCATCTCAAAGGTAGAGCACAGCGAGTGGGCATCACCAGTTGTACCGGTAAAGAAAGCGAATGGGGACTTGCGCATTTGTGGCGATTTCCGCATGGCACTGAACTCTCAACTGGAAATAGACCAGTATCCCCTACCCAGAGTAGATGACATTTTTGCCTCTCTTGCAGGGGGTGAAAAGTTCACCAAGCTTGATCTCAAACAAGCATATTTACAGTTTGAGGTCCATCCTTCTTCCCGCAAGCTTCTGACCATCAACACCCACAAGGGACTATATGAATACAATCGGATGGTGTTTGGGGTAGCCTCTGCCCCAGCCATTTGGCAACGAAAAATGGACGAGATTTTGGCAGACATTCCTTTCACGCAGTGCCTGCTAGATGACATGCTCATCATGGGACGGACTGACCAGGAACACAAGCAGAATGTGGAGCTTGTGTTGGCGAGACTCCAAGAACAGGGTCTGAAAGTGAACTTAGCAAAATGCCAATTCATGGTGCCTAAATTGGAGTTTTGTGGCCACCTTGTGGATGCAGAAGGTATTCACACCACGGATGCCAAAGTTGATGCTTTAGTCAAAGCTCCAGCCCCAACCAACGTCCAGCAGCTGCGATCATACCTTGGCTTGCTGAACTATTAACACACATTCCTGCCAGATCTGGCACACACCTTGTTTCCGTTGAATAAGCTTTTGGAGAAACACTCCAGATGGGACTGGTCGGCTGCATGCCAGCGTGCTTTTGAAGTTTCTAAGCGGAAGCTGTTGGCGTCACGCATGCTCGTGCACTATGACCTCCAGAAGCCTCTCACCTTGGCTTGTGATGCCTCACCCTATGGTCTGGGGGAGGTACTATCCCACATCTTACCAGATGGGTCAGAAAAACCAGTGGCATTTGCCTCCAGGTCTTTGACAAAAGCAGAAAGCAATTACTCACACATTGACAAAGAGGCTCTTGCACTGATATGGGCAATTAAGAAGTTTCATCTTTACCTGTATGGTAGGGAATTTACCATACTGACGGACCATAAACCACTCCTTCAGATCTTTAGCCCTGACAAAGGCATCTCCCAGACTACTACGGCCCGCCTCCAACGCTATGCCCTATTTTTGGGGGCATACAGCTACAAAATTCAGTATCGTGGTCATGATGCCAATGCTAATGCGGACGCAATGTCCCGACTGACAGGGAGGTCCATGTACTCTTCTCCACCGGTCAAGAGTTGTCGTTACACCAGCCTGTCCTTCTTGTCTTCTGGAGAGATAGCAGCCCATACAACCAAGGATACCTTTCTGAAAACAATACTCTCCTGGGTACGGTCCGGTTGGCCTGCAACTGTCACACAGGAGTATGAACCTTATTTCCGTAGGCGTATGGAATTAACTGTGGCTGGCAACTGTGTTTTATAGGGAGACCGAGTGATCATTCCACAGACCCTCCGGAGACACATTCTGGACTTGCTACATACCGGTCATCCTGGGGGCACACGTATGAAACAAAAGGCCAGAGGCTATGTGTGGTGGCCAAATCTAGACTCAGATATCGCAACATATGTGAATGCTTGTCTTGGATGTGCACAAACAGCAAGAGACCCTCCTCGAGGGTGCGTCCAGCCCTGGACTTGGCCCACGGTTCCTTGGTTTCGCCTACACTTGGACTTTGCAGGCCCGATCAGAGGACACACCTTCTTGATCATAGTGGACGCCCATTCAATGTGGCCTGAGGTCATTCCTGTTACTCAGCCAACGACTAAGGCAACGATTTCCATACTGTTACATCTCGCTGCTAAGTTTGGATACCCCAGAGAGATCGTCACTGACAACGGTGCACAATTCACCAGTCAGGAGTTTCAGCGTTTCCTGACTGCCCACAACATCAAGCACAAGTTGACCGCACCTTACCACCCAGCTACAAATGGTCAAGCAGAGAGGTTTGTGCAGACTTTCAAACGCTATTTCAAAGCTACAGTGGCTGCAAGTAAACAACAGTCTCTGTCACCCCAGCAGCTGGACTCCTTCCTTTCTGCTTACAGAAACACACCACATGCAACCACTGGTAAAACTCCAGCAGAACTCCTTCTGGGTCGGCAGCCATGGACTGTTTTGGATATGCTCCGCCCTCAAACAGTCCAGGAACATGTACTGCAGTCCCAAAACAAGATGGTCAAACACAATGAGCTTCCCGGATTCACAGCCCAACAAAAGGTATGGGCCCGATCTTATGGGTCTTCCAACACCCGTTGGCTTCCTGCTGTCATTGCAGAGACTTTGGGACCCAAGATGTACAAGGTCCACCTGGAAGATGGTTCCATTTGCAGACGTCATGCGGATCAACTGCGTCCTCGTTTTCAACTGCCCAAATCCCAAATGATGCCGGCTGAACCACCAGTGTCTCAAGGTTCTGCTCCCAGCGGATCAGGATGCACAGAGACTGATGATTGTGGGGACTCTGAACTTTTGAACTCAGCTCCAACAGAGCCCTCCAGCTCTGGTCCGGAGGTCTGTTTACCCTATGAGTTGGGGGATCCCTTCTTGGCCCCGCCGGTACCCATTCCGGCCAGCCCTGTTTCCTCCGGTCCCGAATCGCTGGATGCCAGGCCTCAACGACACTGTCACCCTCCTGACCGGTTGCAGTTGCAAGAGCGGTTACGAGACTTTTGACGGGGTCGACGGAAGTGATTCGATGACATATTAACCGCAACTGTCCCTGGAAGCTTGAAGTCCTGTAATTCTCCTGTGTTTGGAGGACTGTTATTGGACAGTTATCAGTTAATGTTTTGTGCCTGTTATTGTTTTATTGTGTTTTTGAATTTTTTTTTGTTTTTGTTTTTTGAGGGATGGATGGAAGGTGTTATACCTGAAGGGTTCCACATGTACTGGCACTTTAAGGCTGGCTCCACCCAGCAGTGATGACAAGGGTCAAGGGGTACAGTGGCCATCTTAGAGTGTGCTCATGTAGGAAGCAGAGATATGTACTGTCCTGAGATGCATGTTGCAGTGTACAGCCTGTACTGAATAAACATCCATTGCTCCAGATCAGAGTCTTGTGTCTCTCACAACACACAGGACATCACATACCCCCAGGTTGAGAACCACTGCACTAGATGGAGTTGCTGTCTAGAATTAGGAGGTTATATGGCTCATGACCAGGGGTCAAGTCCTGGGGAAAAACGTGTGGGAACTCCCACCCAAGATCCACTCCCCCACAAAAAAAAATGACGGGGGGGGGGGGGGTGGGTGTTATGTAGATGAGAGGGGTGCGGAGTGTATGAGGTGGGTGGTATGTAGATGAGAGGGGTGCAGAGTGTATGAGGTGGGTGGTATGTAGATGAGAGGGGTGCAGAGTGTATGAGGTGGGTGGTATGTAGATGAGAGGGGTGCAGAGTGTATGGGGGTGGGTGGTATGTAGATGAGAGGGGTGTGGAGTGTATGGGGTGGGTGGTATGTAGATGAGAGGGGTGCGGAATGTATGGGGGTGGGTGATATGTAGATGAGAGTGGTGCGGAGTGTATGGGGTGGGTGGTATGTAGATGAGAGGGTGCAGAGTGTATGGGATGGGTGGTATGTAGATGAGAGGGGTGCGGAGTATATTGGGTTGGGTGGTATGTAGATGAGAGGGGTGCGGAGTGTATGTGGGTGGGTGGTATGTAGATGAGAGGGGTGCGGAGTGTATGGGGTGGGTGGTATGTAAATCAGAGGGGTGCTGAGTGTATGGGGTGGGTGGTATGTAGATGAGAGGGGTGTGGTGTGTATGGGGTGGGTGGTATGTAGATGAGAGGGGTGTGGAGTGTATGGGGGTGGGTGGTATGTAGATGAGAGGGGTGCGGAGTGTATGGGGTGGGTGGTATGTACATGAGAGGGGTACGGAGTGTATGGGGTGGGTGGTATGTAGATGAGCGGGGTGCGGAGTGTATGGGGTGGGTGGTATGTAGATCAGAGGGGTGCGGAGTGTATGGGGGTGGGTGGTATGTAGATGAGAGGGGTGCGGGGTTTATGGGGTGGGTGGTATGTATATGAGAGGGGTGTGGAGTGTATGGGGTGGGTGGTATGTAGAAGAGAGGGGTGTGGGGTTTATGGGGTGGGTGGTATGTATATGAGAGGGGTGCGGAGTGTATGGGGTGGGTAGTATGTAGATGAGAGGGGTGCGGAGTTTATGGGGTGGGTGGTATGTATATGAGAGGGGTGCAGAATGTATGGGGTGGGTAGTATCAAATACACCACTGGCTACTGATGCATTAGTGACCAGTGGTAGGTAATTAACCCCTTTGAGCTGCATTAGTGACACCAGTGTCAGTGTTTATGAACCCTTTCATGCTGCACCAAATAGGGGTAATAAATACTGACACTGGTGTCACTAATGTAGCACAAAGTGGTTAATAAACTGCCACTGGTCATCAAATGCATCAGTGGAAGTACATTAACCCCCTCATTCCTGAATACTATTAAAAATGTCAGACAGTTAACACAGCTAAGCCACTATGATACAACACTGCCTTAGGTAGGTTAGGTTTTTAGCCTCTGCAAACTTTCTTACTTACTCCCCCCCTTCAGTACAGATCCCCCCCCACAGTACAGATCCCCCCCCATTCAGTACAGATTCCCCCCCATTCTGTACAGATTTTGCCCCCATTCTGTACAGATTTCCCCCCTCACAGTACAGATCCCCCCCCACAGTACAGATTCCCCCCCCCCCCATTCAGTAATGTACCTGTACCTCAGATGATCATGAGTCCTGGCATGTACAGACATACACAGGGGACTGGTCGGGTCCCCTGTGTAGACATACAGGAGGAGGGGGAGGCGGGCTGCTTTACTCTGCTCGTGCCAAAACTGATCAGACCTGCGACCACGGAGAGCAGGGCAGGATCTGACGGGTCACGGGTGTCAGTCACTCCAGTGCGACTCGCACCCGCGCAAAGTCACTACCTTAGGTTCCTCTCTCCTGAGTCTTCTGGAATTGCGCGCCGCTGCCTTATCCAGCCCGCTCAGCTGACTCTTCAGTGGGGGGGGGGGGCAGACGGATGCCTGATACTCCGCTGCCTAAACCCGCGAGCTGCCTAAATCTGCCTGCAGTTTTCGCTGAAGGGGGAGGGGGAGCTGCCTGACAACCCCCCCGCCCCCCACCTAGTACCCACTGCAGAATCCCTCCTATTCTCTGCTCGAGTCCTGCAAAGGGAACGACCTTCCTGCTGTGAAAAAAGTGCAGGGACGCCGTTCCCACACGTTCCCGCAGGACTCAAGCCCTGCTCATGACCAGAAAGCTTTCTTTTTCATAGTAAAAACAACTCAGTGTGTCCCGTCCAAAGCAAAGGGTCACCAATGACAAAAAAGAGAAAATCTCATGGTGCAGGTTTTAAAAAAAAAAGTATACTCCTGATGATACGTGTGTGCGTGAAACAGCTGTAGAGGCTTAATACTATACAATGCTTGAGGTCCTAGCTGACGCTCTGCTATAGATTGGCAGCATTCCATGTCAGTACAAGCCTACTATTTACACATGTTTTGTGCTTGGGGCCCGTGCCGCTATTTTCCCTGGCTGGATTGCTCAGATGTTTATGTACCGTATTTATCGGGGTATTGCGTGCTCTGGCGTATAGCGCACACCCCTAAAGTAGACCCGAAATTCCTGTAAAAAAAAACCATTTTATTTCTTACAGTTTGGTGTCTTGCCCGGCGTCCATCGGCGGCCTTGTCCGGTACGGCGTCCATCTGCGGCCTCGGTTGTGTCTTCCTGGCTTCTCCCGCGCTGTCTCCGAGTCGAATCCCTGCTTCCCGCGCTCAGTTTAAAGCCTCCGCCAACATATACCGAGCGCAGTACACTCGGGCACGCTCGGCTTCTCGCGCATAAACGTCACAGAGCGTGACTACGAGCGAAGCCGAGCCTGGCCGAATGTACCCGAGTGTACTGCGCTCGGTATATGTTGGCAGAGGCTTCAAACTGAGCGTGGGAAGTGGGTATCCGCGTATATCGCGCACCCACGATTTTCCCCTTATTTTAATGGGGTGCGAGGTATACGCCGATAAATACCCTGATGCATTCTGAAAGAAGGTCCTATAGTAAAAGAGTGGAAAGTGGGAGCTGATGTTGACTACATACCTCTGAGGTTCTAGATCTTATCACATGCGATTTTAGCTGTTCTAATTTTAGACAGGAACTCCATTTGGTGAGTGCGTGTTTTTGGCATTGGTGGAAGTCGCACTCGGTGATTGCCACACTGAAGGAGAGAGATCACTTAAAATACATAACTTGATATTTCTTTATGAGAGTTTACTTTTTTTTATGATTCAGAGACGTTTTACGTCGGCATATCTCCAGATACGCCGACGTAAGTCCAAATGTGTGCCGTTGCATCTTTGTGCCGATTCACAAAGCTAGATACGTCGAAAAACATGGCTTCAGCCGTCCGACGTAACTTGCCTACGCCGGCGTATCGTAAGCGCATAGTTACACTGGACGCATTCGGCGTTCCCATTTTAAATATGCAAATGAGAAAGATACGCCGATTCACAAACGTAGATGCGCCCGGCCGCTTCATATACGCAACTTGCGTAAGGCTTACGTCTGGCGTAAAGTTACCCCTCATATAGCAGGCGCAGCTAATGCAAAGGTATGGGCCAGGGAACGAAGCCGTCGAATTTTACGTTGCGTACGCCGTTTAAGTAGTACTACGTGAATAGGGCAGTGCGTAGGTTACGTTCAAGTCGTAGGCATTGCGCCGATGTATCTTAGGGAGTATATGCGACGTGATTCTGAGCATGCGCACGCATACCCAGTTCGACCGGCCATTCATTTGCATGGGGTCACGCCTAATTTAAATAGATGACGCCCACCTCCTTCCTACCTTCAATTAGGCGGGCTTACCCCGGCCAATTTACGCTACGCCGCCGAAACTTACGGAGCAAGTGCTTTGTGAATACTGCACTTGTCTCTCTAAGTTGCGGCGGCATAGCGTAAAGAAGATACGCTACGACCGCACAAAGATACGCCAATGTATCTGAATCCCGGCCACTGTTGCCTACATTTTTTTTTTTTTTTTTTATAAATGACCGTTTATATCATTTTACTGTAATACAATACCCTTTATCTCATATGGAACTTGTTTTTTGCATTTAGTTTCAAGCTTTTCCTAACACATTTGCTGAACAATAATCTGATGGAAGCTCTAAACACCTTTCTGGATAGCAAAAGTGGGAGGTTAAATCAAGTTAGCACAGATATTAAAGTCAAAGACCTACTGCTGCTTTAAGCTGAAAACAAGGGGACCATTCATGGCCTAACAGCCAATGCTCTGTGTGCGGGTCATGTAGCTAATGTATCATATGCAGAATATTTGCACTCTCAAGGGGAAAAGCATGGCAGTAAAGAAAAGAAAATGCCGATCATGTGGCTCATAATTGGATCCAGATGTTGTCAAAGTGATGACATAGTGCTGCGCTTTCCACACCAAGGCAGACTAAACAAGAAAAGAACCCTTTCAATTTGCTTCTTTTATATCCCTTAACATTTCTACAGAAACTCAGCCACGTATGATTCCTATGTTGGATAAAAACTAAAAAAATAAAAGAACTTATCCATTGCTGAAAATACAAATTTGCACATGGCGTTATATTGTCCTAGCTACATAATTATGACAGCTCAAAAGTCCTTTGGGAGAGTCTGGTTTCTTCAGAAAAAGATATGTATGCAGTGCAACAAGTTCTGCTTTTCGTGCCCTTCCGAAGTAATCTGAACCCTGGGTCATAGCAGCATTTGCAATCTGCCTGTAATGAGCGCCAACAAGAAAGCATATACACTTAGCTAAAAAAAAGCTCCTTCAAGCCTCAGCCAATTTTCAAGTCTTGGACCCCACTCTAAACACCACGCTTATGTTGAATTACTCACCAAAACAATTGTAATTCTTAAAGCTGATACACCAAGCAGGTTTAGAAGACACGTATTAATGCAGCTCTGCATTTTTAAATGAATTCCTTACTTTTTAAAAATGCGAAAAGTGTACATATCTGAATTTGATCTGGCATCAACAGGTATGATAAAGCTTAGACTGAGAGAAGAAGAATCATTCAATTACATTTGCAGTGCTACAAAGAGCAAGCTAATAGAAGGAGAAAGCAGAGTGTTAGAGAGATGCGCTCATCTGTTTGCTGCTTCTCCTTTCACTGTGCAGTCACAGGCTGGACAGAAGTACAAGACGTGTTAACCCACGTACACACGATCGGTCAAACCAATGAGAACGGTCTGAAGGACAGTTTTCTTAGGTTAACCGATGAAGTTGACTGATGGTCTGATGTGCCTACACACCATCAGTTAAAAAAACGATTGTATCAGAACGCGGTGACGAGAAACACAACGACGTGCTGAAAAAAATGAAGTTCAATGCTTTTAATCCATCGGTTAAATTTGAAAGCAAGTTTGCTTTTTTTTAACCGATGGTTCAATAACCTATGGGCCCCACACACGATCGGTTTTGACCGATGAAAACGGTCCTTCAGACCGTTGTCCTCTGGTTAACCTATCGTGTGTATGCGGCTTAAGTGTTACTTCATTCAGACCTTGCTTCTAAAGGACCTTGCAAGGTTAAATGGGCCCTCCATCAACCTTGCTGAAATGCAGCAGAAACATTTTTAAAACAGACTGGTAGGGGTAAAAATGTGTATACTAGTGTATACTAGTAAACTGACTTTCCCCCCGCAGCCCCTTTTTGAGGGTTGAGTCATTCTTCTTCCAGCAAGATCTGGGGAATGTATAGTAGTCTATATCCCACAGAGAAGATGCTCCCAATACTGTGCTGCATTGCCTTCCTTTGAGATTAGGAGTGCTCACCATTCCCCACAATTTTGTTGGCAGGAGCTGTGCAGCAGGGAGCTTGTTTTAACCCTTTTAATTCCATGATGTGTGGGAAATGTAATTGGCAGCATGGCCATTGCTACCACTAGGCAGCAGGGGTGCCCGGCCATTGGTGTTCCTACTCTCTTCTCCATGCAGCAAGCAACTAAGCATAAGCAGGCTCACATAATGTCAGAGGCGCAGCAGTGGTGATGAACTGTGTCTGTGTCCTGACTCCTGGATGAATGGAAGCAAGCAAACATTTATTGATGGGCGCTGGTGAGGCTTGATTTGATGCGCATTGGTGAGGTTGTATTTGATAAACGCTGGTGGGATGCATTTGAATGGTGCTTCATTAAAAAGGTGGGGTATAAATGGGCAGGGAAGGAAGGGCAAAGGGGTGGGGTCAGGGGTGGAGCCGGGGGGGTTGCAAAATTAGGTTCCGCCTAGGTAGGATGTAAAAAATCCTTGCACCAGCCCTGATTGGCAGTGAAAAAGGTAATGTTCAACTACTGCAAAAACTTTTTTTTTTCATTGGCGCAGAGAAAGGTTAGCGCCTATGTAAATTCATTACTGTCTGGGTCCCTGTCAGGGAGATAGAGACTTTTCCAATGGACCCATAGACCAAAATATGTCTGAACATTGTTTTTGTTTACTGTGTCTTCCTTTTCCACTGCCCAATTTCTATGGGTGTCACAGAGACAAGAAACAAAGGAAAATCAGCTCAATGGGATCACACAGACTTATATTGTACAGGGAGAGAGTTATTCATATTTGTATTCATTTTTAGCATATGTTCCCAAAAAACATGCTATATCTATGTCCCCATGAAAAAGAATTGAAAATAGGTCACATATTCTTTCCTGCTTTAAATAAGCAACCAAATTGCAAGCAAAATGCACAGTGATCATAGGGTCCAAAGTATTGTCAGGCTTTTCATCTTTTGTCAATGGAGGTTATGATTTCCACAAGAATAAAGACCAAATGACATGATCATTAGATGTCTTTCTTAGAATGCTTCATTCTAGCTATATTTATTTGAAATGTTTCAATGTAGTGATTGTTCCAAGAAATGCATTGGTAGTATTAAATGAGAATAAGCAGAGGTTCAACTTGATATTCATTGTTCTTTTTCTATCCTTGGCAACTTATGTAAGAAATATCTAAGTTAGGCGAAAAATTCAAAGTCTTTTATTTTAAAGTATATCTAAAGTCATTTTTACGTTTTAGATAGTGTAGGGGAAAGATTAGGGAAAGAGAAGAGGTTTACCCTGTCTACATGCCCTGTGACCATTAGTGATGTAAATTCAGCCTAGGTCATAGGGAAGGAACTAAGGCTCCATGTACACGGGAAGTTTTTACAACTGCTCCTAAATGATTAAACTTGACAGATAGTAACCCACGTTTAAAACGTCCGTTTTGCCACGTTTAAATGCTGCGTTTGGAGTGATTTTGATTACAATCGCCTTGGGGTGGTAATCATTCACCCACTAATAGATATGTGCCACATCCTTGAATATATGCATTTGTGGGAAGAAGCATGAGGGCATTTTTGTAACAAAGAAAGTTTTGGACTTTGTAGGCACAGTTCGTTAAAAAATGATATTTAATAGAAAAAGACAAAAAAATATATATAACATGACATTTGCACTGTACTATGCATCAAGACAAAGTAGAAAACACATGAACAATAAGAACCACATAGGTCACTCTGAAAAACGCTCGCTAATTAGCCACAGGGCTATATGTAAGTTCAAACAGTATAGGCGCTGGGTGGAGGGACGATTTCAGGGGGAGACACTCAGTGGGTTCTTAGACGATATAAAAACAGATCAGCTCTACATGTTTCGCGACTATACTTGCGTCGCGAAAAGCTCCTGAAGAAGCAACGCAAGTATAGTGGCGAAACATGTAGAGCTGATCTGTTTTTATATCGTCTAAGAACCCACTGAGTGTCTCCCCCTGAAATCATCCCTCCACCCAGCGCCTATACTGTTTGAACTTACATATAGCCCTGTGGCTAATTAGCGAGCGTTTTTCAGAGTGACCTATGTGGTTCTTATTGTTCATGTCTTTTCTACTTTGTCTTGATGCATAGTACAGTGCAAATGTCATGTTATATATATTTTTTTGTCTTTTTCTATTAAATATCATTTTTTAACGAACTGTGCCTACAAAGTCCAAAACTTTCTCTGTTTGAAACATGCCCTCATGCTTCTTCCCACAAATCCATAAATGCTGCGTTTAGCAGAGTTTTGCCTTGTTTGCATTTAGAAGCATTTCTAAAAAATAAAAACCATATATATTTTTTTTAAATGGCCAAAAATGAAAACCGCCTATAAACGAAAACGCGGCTAAAAGCCGGTGCCGTGTTTAGCTGCGTTTGGTACTGTATCTGAAACTTGGAAATCTCCAGCGTCTGAACTCATTTTTTTGCTTTCAAAGAAACGCTGTTAAAAGCAACTGCCTAAAAACGACAGTAAACAAGACTGTACATGGTGACATAAGATAAGAAACTTTGAATGTGTTTAGGGGTAATTGAAAAAAAGTGTCCAACTGCCTCTGAACGTTCATTTAACAGCAGCAGTGTACATGGGGCCTAATAGTTTAATGTACTTTGGGAGGTTTTGAAGAATATGTAGGAGCTATATATATTAAAGTGGTTTGTTATAACAAACATGTCATACTTTCTTTCTCTATGCAATGGTCTTGCACAAAGCTGCCCCAAACCTCCTTCACTGGGGTCCCCTGCTGGTGCTGCCTGCTCCACCTCTTCTCTGTCTAACCCCATAGCAAACTGCTTGTTATGGGAGCAATGGTGCAAGCTCAATCCCGAGCCAGGCTGTGCAGTCCAGCCCTGCCCCCTGCTCCCTCCTCACAGGATTTGACTGACAGTAGTGGGAACCAATGTCTCCTGTGAGAATAGAGAGTCTCCAAATCTCCTGTGAGTAGAGAGAGAGCAAAGAAGAGCTGCTGCAGGCAGGCACAGCGGTTAAAGGAGATCAGGCTCAGGAAGAATAGCTGGGAAAAGAAACTTTAAAATGTTTTTTACATTAATGCAGAGAATGCATTAAGGTACCAAACCTTTTTGATTTCATAACCACCTTAATTATAATGACAGAATGACAAACCAGTTTCAAGGCAATACATTTTTTGTAGCAAAACTGTGTTGATGGAACATACAGTACTTACCCTAAAACCTGTTTCATATGGTTTTTGTTTTTCTCAGGAAGATCTTTCTCTCAACCATATTTTAGGTAAGCAGTGCCGTCACTCGCGCTTAAAGCCTTCTTCTGTTCACGAGGCATTAATGCATATGTCTCGATATTCTGCATTCTCAGGTCACTTTATTTATCAACGTGTTGGCCTAACAGCCAATGCTCTGCAACTGGAGTTATTTTTACTCAGCTAGTAGTCAAGATTAGGCTTTCCTTAAAAGTTGGAATCCAATTGGTGGTTGTAGGTACAGTATATGACTCTAGTTCTTAGTATCAGTACAAGGATTTGGGTTGTCCCTTGACAAAAGTCACCTTAGAAAGCTCTTGCCTGGAAAGTGAAGGTAATTGCCAGCTCATTACTGTTCACCTTTAAAACACCTGTCCCAACACACCACCAGTGCTGATGATTCCATGCTACCTTTGTGTGCTCTTGCTTGACCCAGCTGAAATCTTCTCTGAGTATACTGTGTACGACCCAGCCTGTTTTGACCCTGCTCTTCCTTTCTGCTAGTCGATACCGTTGGAACTCTGATCTGCAGATGTGTGACCTAGCTTGTCTAGACTACGCTTTTACTTGACCCTTTTGTGTTACCAGATTCACCACTACAACTTGGCTGTCCGGATCTGCTCCTGCTATGCACCAGTTTCTTGCTGTTCTACCTACACCTGCTGTGGTGCACCATTAGTATCAGCCAGCCTATTCTGCTTAAAGTCCTGCTCATGGACTGTGGAGGTTTAGGAGATATTTCAAGCACCTACAGATAAGCCCTAATCTAGGCTTACCTGCAGAGGTGTATTTAGGTTTTGTGCTGCCCTAGGCCTGACTAAACTCGTGCACCCCCTAATTTAAATATGACCCACCCCTTCCTGTCATGGCCACACCCTGTGTTGTTTACGACCCGCCCTGACATTTTCGAGTGAGAACACTGAGGGCCTGGGGGGGGGGGGGCAATGGATTCCCTTAATTTACTTAGATTTCCTCTTACTTCTGGTTGTCCATAGAGCAGGAAATGAAGGGAAATCTTCGCAATGGGACAGGGATGATAAAAAATAAACTGACGGGCTATAACCCTCCCTTACTCTACCCAAAATGAAAAACTGGAAGCCCCCCACAGTTGTGGCATGCCGGCCGCCCGAATACCAGAAGCAGCGCGGCCGCTTTATGGGGGCACTAGACTAATTTTCCTAACAGTGTAGCGCAAGCCGGCAGGGAATCTTTTCGTGCTGCCCCCCTGCAAAGTGCTGCCCTAGGCCTGGGCCTTGTTGGCCTAGGCCAGGATACAGCTCTGCTTACCTGTAGGTAGAAGTGGTTGTAAAGGGTTTACAACCACTTTAAGCATTGATGTAATACTGACACAAACATTTCAGGCTAATTGCACTAAAGGCAGAATGTTTATTCTTGCCGAGATTCCCATTCGTGCGTACGAGGCATTCAGGTTTCTCGTCGAGAAAAAAAAGAACCTGCTCTCTATTTTCTCGTCGGGATTCTTGTCGGCCTGTTTCCCGACGAGAAATCCGAGCGTGTGTATACATACCTGTCGCGCATGCTCGAAATGACTTTGACGCATGCGCAGAAGCTTCCACAGCATAGGTAGGGTGAAGCCAGATGGCGGCGTCGGCATCAAATGTGACGAGCGCATTCTCGTCATACGCGATAATGTCACTGCGTTCTTTCCTTTCAAGAGAACCGCGGTTCTTTTGAAAGGACAGTCAGTACACTCCGGCGGCAAGAGTTTCTTGCCAAGAATCTCGTCAGGGAAAACGACGGGTTTTTCCTGACGAGATTCTCGGACGTGTGTACTAGGCCTACTCAAAAGTAGCCTGCACCAATTAAGGGTATATAGACAAAGAAGAGGTTGGATTGTATATAAACTGTATAGAATCTTGTGCCTTTAAGTGATTTTTCTTTACATTTTCAGAAATAACAGGAAAATATCAATATATTGCAGATACGCTACTTTAGTTTTCTTCTGTCGCCTTACTGCTCTAAGCACTGGTCCAAAAAAAAAAAAAAACTTATTATAAACACAACAATGAGTGCAGTGCTCTGCTGCTTTACTACTTTGTTATAATGCTTGCCTCATCTGAAATAATATGTCTCACAGACTGTTATTGTTTCTTAATGGCAGTCAGTTCACATCTTCTGTTATGAATGGCTTCTTTTCATTGAGACAAACATTTACTTGTGTGCAATGCAATTTACTGTATTTTTAAGTAGTTGAGAAACATCTGTGGCCTACTTTCCTTATATTTATACAAGTGATTTGGCCTGTCTTCATTGAAGTGATTCAGTTTGGTCTTCCTGTTTTTATCCTTTAAAAAAAATTGCAATCTCTTTGATGTCTTTGGCTCAGCCTTTATTTGCAGCTAAACATTTCCATATAGGCCTATATTTTAAAATGACCAAGTTTCTGCATATTGAATGTTCATGACAAAGAGAAGTACCATCCATAATCTTTACTTTAATAATTTGAATGAAGCAGCAGTGGTCCTCTTCTGAGTATTTCTGACCAATTCATGTGGTAACTTTGAGAGTTCCTCAACACTCAGGGTAACCAGGTTCACCAATTTCGGAGAATGCAATTAACAGAGTTTGGAATATATTTCATATACTTCAAATATGTAGAACTATATTATCGTCTGGTTTTACCAAGAGACATAAACCACAGTAGGATAAAGATCCAGTTGTAATTTCCGGAATTTACCATCATATATTTATAGAGTTCATTAAAAAATGCTAATCTCTGTTACTTTTTTTTACCTAAAATGGATGCACCACCATAAAATGACCTTTATCTCTAATTCTGTGGATGTATGGATGCTGTATGTATGCAGTAAATACATATTTTGTATGAACAAAGTGCTCATTAACCACTTAACCCCTGGACCATATTGCTGGTCAAAGACCAGAGCACTTTTTGTGATTCGGCACTGCGTCGCTTTAACTGACAATTGCGCGGTCGTGCGATGTGGTTCCCAAACAAAATTGGCGTCCTTTTTTTCCCACAAATAGAGCTTTCTTTTGGTGGTATTTGATCATCTCTGCGGTTTTTATTTTTTGCGCTATAAACAAAAATAGAGCGACTATTTTGAAAAAAATTCAATAATTTTTACATTTTGCTGTAATAAATATCCCCAAAAAAGATATAAAAAAACATTTTTTTTCCTCAGTATAGGCCGATACGTATTCTTCTACATATTTTTCGTAAAAAAAAAAATCGCAATTAGCGTTTATTGATTGGTTTGCGCAAAATTTATAGCGTTTACAAAAAAGGGGGTAGTTTTATGGCATTTTTATTAATATTTTTTTTTAACTAGTAATGGAGGCGATCAGCGTTTTTTTTCGGTACTGCGATATTATGGCAGACACATCGGACACTTTTGAAACATTTTTGGGACCATTGGCATTTTTATAGAGATCAATGCTATAAAAATGCATTGGATTACTATAAAAATGCCATTGGCAGTGAAGGGGTTAACACTAGGGGGCAGGGAAGGGGTTAAGTGTGTTCCTGCTTGTGTTCTAACTGTATGGGGGGGTTGAATCACTAGGGGAAATCACTGATCTTCTGTTCATACAGAAGATCAGCATTTCCCCCGCTGACAGGAACGAGAGCTATGTGTTTACACACAAAGCTCCCATTCCCCGCTCTGTAACGAACGATTTCGCCCGCCAGGCACGCGCGCGGGACTCGGGGGACGCGCACGCGGGCCGCTGGCGGCGCGCACGCGCCCCCTAGTGGCCGCTAAAGGTAGGACGTAGAGCTACCTGCTCTCGCCCAACAGTGCCACCGTCCCGCCGTATAACTGCGGTGAGCGGTCGGCAAGTAGTTAAATAAATATCAGGTAATCCCAACCAATTCTGCTTA
Source organism: Rana kukunoris (assembly GCA_029574335.1). Lineage (NCBI taxonomy): Eukaryota > Metazoa > Chordata > Amphibia > Anura > Ranidae > Rana > Rana kukunoris. The sequence continues at coordinate 233,198,342 of CM056049.1, read as the reverse complement.
CTGACATATCAGAATATTCATTGGTTTTCTGATGACACAGCCATGTGTAAGAAATTCATTTTTGTAATGCCAAGAACTAGAAACAGGCTAGAAAACAAAATCAGACCCTTTTTGGGTGATTTACTCAAGTAGTACAGAATTGTTCTTTGCAAAGTTAATGTACATTACATGTAGCCTATTAAGAACTGTATTAGTCTAAATCAGGGGTCTCAAACTGGCAGCCCTCAAGCTGTTGTGAAGCTACAAGTCCCATCACGCCTCTGCCTGTGGGTGTCATGCTTGTAACTGTCAGCATTACAAATGCCTCATGGGACTTGGAGTTTGGCAACAGTTGAAGGGCCGCCAGTTTGAGACCCCTGATCTAAATCATCCTACACTAGGCAAAATTATTAACTATTTATCGTGAGCTGAACTCAAAGATCTACACAAAATGCCTCTTTTTTCTCAAATATTGTTCACAAATCTGTCTAAATCTGTGTTAGTGAGCACTTTTCCTCACGGGTGTGGCATATCAAGATGCTGATAAGACAGCATGATTATTGCACAGGTGTGCCTTATGACCCGTACACACGATCCGAATATCAGATGAAAACGATCGTCCGATGATGGATCGTACGATTTTCGGATTGTGTGTACACTACTTTCGAGAGCCGATGACGGACGTTCATCCGATATTATTCGATCGGACAAGCGCGAAAATTTTCCTCGTACGATGTCAGATCCTACGATTTTCGTTTAGTCAGTATAGTTGTCGTCCGAAAATACAATACAAATACATTACAACACATGACATCACTTCCGATTTTTTTTTCTGTCGTACGAGAATTTCGTGACTTTAATAACCTATTTCATTTTACTTGCCACTATTAAGCGAAAAAAGTTGTACGATCCGTCGTACGATATTCGGATCGTGTATACAGGCCATTAGGCTGGCCACAATAAAAGGCCACTCTAAAATGTGCAGTTTTATCACACAGCACAATGCCACAGATGTTTTGAGAGAGCGTGCAATTGGCATGCTGACTGCCGGAATGTCCACAGAGCTGTTGCCCTTGAATTGAATGTCCATTTCTCTACCATAAGGCACTTCAGAGAATTTGGCAGGAAAATTGAACTGGCCTCACAACCGCAGACCACGTGTAACCACACCAGCCCAGGAACTCCACATCCAGCATCTTCACCTGCAAAATCATCTGAGACCAGCCAGCTGGACAGCTGCTGCAACAATCGGTTTGCATAATCAAAGAATTTCTGCACAAACTGTCAGAAACTGTCTCCAGGAAGCACATCTTCACGCTCGTTGTCCTCATCAGGGTCTCGACCTGACTGAAGTTGGTCGTCGTAACTGACCTGAGAGGGCAAATTCTCACATTTGATGGTGTCTGGCACATTGGATAGGTGTTCTCTTTACAGATGAATCCCGGATTTCACTGTACATGGCAGATGGCAGACAGCATGTATGGCGTTGTGTAGGTGAGCAGTTTGCTGATGTCAACGTTGTGGATCGAGTGGCCCATGGTGACGGTGGGGTTATGGTATGGGCAGGTGTATGCTATGGACAACAAACACAGGTGCATTTTATTTATGGCATTTTGAATGCACAGAGATTTTGTGGCGAGATCCTGAGGCCCATTGTTGTGCCATTCATCCACGACCATCACCCCATGTTGCAACCTGATAATACCACGGCCCCATGTTGCAAGGATCTGTACACAATTCCTGGAAGCTGAAAACATCCTGGGTCTTGCATGGCCAGCATACTTACCGGACATGTCTCCCATTGAGCATGTTTGGGATGCTCTGGATCGGCGTATATGACAGTGTGTTCCAGTTCCTGACAATATTCAGCAACTTCACACAGCCATTGAAGAGGAATGGAACAACATTCCGCAGGCCACAATCAACAACCTGATCAACTCTATGCGAAGGAGATGTGCTGCTCTGCGTGAGACAGGTTTTCAGACCCCCCGACACCCAAGACAGTAAAACTGCACATTTTAGAGTGGCCTTTTATTGTGGCCAGCCTAAGGAACACCTGTGAAATAATCATGCTGTCTAATTAGAATATTGATATGCCACACCTGTGAGGTGGATGGATTATCTCGGCAAAGGAGAAGTGCTCACTAACACAGATTTAGACAGATTTGTGGACAATATTTAAGAGAAATGGGCCTTTTGTGTACATAGAAAAAGTTGGAGGTCTTTGCATTCAGCTCATGATAAATAGGGGCAAACACAAAAGTGTTTATATTTTGCTAAGTGTATAATATGCATGGCCGTTTTTTTGTATTCTTTGCAAATGATTTGGTATTCACAGTGAACACAGCCTCACCTTGTTTGCTAAGCTTGGTCCACTTTGTGAGTAAAGATAATTTTTTGTAAAAGTAAGAGTTTTCAAGGTAAAATCTCACTACTTTATTAGTAAATTAAGCCCTTTATCTTTAGAGTCTGTTAAAGTCTTTAGACCAGGGGTATAAAACTCAATTTCATTGTGGGCCGCATCAGCATTATGGTTTCCCTCAAAGGGCTGGTTGTATCTATGACTAGATGTCTAGGGCACCCCTTACATTAGATGTCAAGACCCCCCCCCATCCGTTTGATTCTGTCTTCTCTGATCCTCCTCTTTTTTACACTCTCCCCAAACCATCTCCTGATAGAACAGGGCCTTGGAGCTAAGTTACACATGCTCAGTTTGGTGTGTATTGCTAGAGTTGTTTTTGCTTGTTAGAGTGCATGTGATTAGCACAGGGCCAACCAGCCCTGTCTACATAGAGGGTCAGGGGTTCTGCAGCCTCAGCCTCATAGGACAGTCAAAGTAGAATGAAAACTCTTCCTACAAGCTTTAACCAGACACTGATAGAAGTTACAAGACTGCTATATACTACTGATGAGAAAAGGTATTTATCAGTTTATATTTACTAAAATGATTGCATGTCCTTGTTTTTTGAACTGTGGGAGACCAGATATAGTGAATGCAGGGTCCTGGGTTTAGTAACACTTTAACCTCCCTGGCGGTCTTCCCGTGTGTGGCACGGGGTGAGATTTTTAAGCTACGATCGGTAACCCCGTGCCACACACGGACTTGCCTCGCTGGATGCAGAAAAAAGTTTACTTACCTTTTCTCTGCGATCCAGCGATGAATCTCCGCAGTACACGGCGGCCGGATGTCCGCCTGATGCTGTGTGTTCCGCCGATTCCCTTCCCTGCGAGCGTCGCGACGTAGGGGGGGGAACGGCGCCAAATTCAAAAATGTAAACAAACACTATACATACAGTACACTGTAATCTTATAGATTACAGTACTGTATGTAAAAAATACACACCCCCCATGTCCCTAGTGGTCTGCCCTGTACACTACATGTCCTTTTATATAATAAAAACTGTTCTTTCTCCCTGCAAACTGTAGATTGCCCATAGCAACCAAAAGTGTCCCTTTATGGCAAAAATTGTTTTAGAGCAGCTAAAAAACAGCGATAATAAATCAGAATCACTTGCAGAATTTAGCGATAGCGATTTATGGGGAAATTCGTCATAAAAAAAAAAAAATAATGACAGCAAAAATTCTGCAACTGAGCAAATTTCAGTGATTTTGATTTGATTACATTATTGAATAATTTTTACTATAATTATATTATTATTTGTTATAATTTTTTATAATTATTTATTATATTATAATTTTTAATAAAAAAAAATAAAAAAATCATACCCGGGATGCCTATTAGACTCTTGTTTGGATAGATTTCAGTGAGTTATTCCTAAGAATTACAAGCCTACAGTATAAAACGCCAAATTCCCTTGCAAATAATGGTACCGCTTTCAGCACCTAAAATCTGAAAGAATCATACCGCCAGGGAGGTTAATACTTACAAGTCTGCAACCCACACTGCCGATCTCCACCATCTTCAAGCGCTACACTGGCTTCTGCATCAAATACACTTTTCAGTGTATCAGATTCCTTGTCCCCACTGCACTCTGTGGTTCCCTTTGGCAGCTTTTCTACATCACTACAGTAGTGAGCAGGCATCTGCCTCACATAGAAGCGTGACTAATGCAGAAGTGAAGATAGAGCTTGAAGATAATAGAGATCAGTGACATGAGATGGGTAAGTATTGAATCTTTTCTTTGTAGGGAAGCTTTTAAAAATAAAAGCAGCAACAGAGTCACTTTGAACATAGTTCATAATGGTTACAAGTACTTTTACAACTACAATAATACAGACAATACTGGAAATCAAAAATGACATTTATTAACAGAGCATTACGGTCAGGTTCAGGTGCAGTACCAGTCTCAATACAAATAGTAAGTAGCTAAACCTACTAGCAAAATAACATTACAAAAAGTCAACTCACACACTGTTTTAGTTGTCAGGTTATAAATAGAACTTTCCATCACCAATATTCCAATATTGGCTGTGTATACCATTCAGTTTCACTAGACAGCATTTTATTTTCTAAGGTACAAAGGGCATCAGTCAAAACCAGCTTGACCTTGCACCTTAACCCTAAATCTTGACCCACAATGTCATATTCACGAGATGACAAACATGAAATAAAACAAAATTATAAAAAATAAAAAAAAAGAGAGAAATGGCAATCATGTTGCATTCTCACACAGTTCCTCCTAAATTACTATACTGTAATTGCAATATATAGCCAGCTATTAATTAAAATGACATATGAAAAAAAAAAAAAAAAGAGAATTGTATACATGTTTGTATGGACTATATCACAATATTAACAGATTTTTCAAATAAAAATGCACAAGGTAAGCAAGCAAGTTTTGGGGTAATGTTTCAATTACTGTATTTATTGGCATATAACACTCACTTTTTTACCCTGAAAATAGAGGGTAAACTGTGCCTGCGTGTTATACACAGGGTGCGGTGGAAAGTTTTTTTCCTGAAACTTCCCTCCTAAAGTTAGGGTGTGTGTTATACGCCTATGCGTGTTGTACGCCGATAAATACGGTATATGGAAAATTGGAAGCACAATTACAAAAGCATTTTTATACGTCTGGATTCGTTTTTCCATGTTATTGCTTGTGGACGGAAAAAAAAAATGACTATAACTTAAATGTTACGGGTTCTAGAGTTACAGAAATGAAAAAGTAACAATCGCTTCTATATCATAAACTTTTTTTTTTAAATATATATATAAATGTATGCAGCTCTAACACATTTGTACTTTTCCCTTTAAACATGATTTTTTATGCAGCATTACAATTGTAGATGTTTTTGAGTTCAGCATGATTTAGCACAAGAGTTTTGTGAGTCCAAAAAATTCATTTATGAATATTTTTTTGCTGGACAAAATAAGAAAATTAATGTTTACTTAAAGTGATCAGTGGGAATCTGAAAGTCTCAGAAACAATGAACGCAGTTTTGAAATCATGCAAAGTCAGCTGAGCGCACGATTTCAAACCTGCATTTCAGTGTGAGGTCGGGGGGAGATTTGAAAGACATCTGTGCGGGTTCATGCACAGTTGTCTATTGAAATTGCTCCCGAAGTCACCAAAAGTAGTGCAGGAAGTCAAATTGCATGCCAAATGGCGCCAATGTGAACAGGGTCTTTTGGCATTTTCTTCAGGTATACATTGGGGTTGATTTACTAAAGACAAATAGACTGTTCACTTTGCTACAGTAAGTGCAGTTGCTCCAGAGCTCAGTAAATGAGGTAAAGCTTCACTTTGCAAAGAATACCCAATCACATGCAAGGGGAACAAAAATGCATTTTTGCTTGCACATGATTGGATGATGGAATTCAGCAGAGTTTCTGCTCATTTACTAAGCTCTGATGCAACTGCACTTGCAGAGTGCAACTGCACTTTGCAAAGTGCACAGTCTTGTACCCTTTAGTAAATCAACCCCATAGACTAATCTAGTTTTCAATTACAGATTGCAGACAAACTGAAAAGGTGTTTTTAAAATATTGGATATTACATAGGTGAAATTTACACAGCAGGCTTCAAGATTAAGGCTGGGTTCACACCATTGTGAATTGGATGCAGATTCTCCACATCCAATTCATAATAGCAGGAGATTTTGACCAACTCTCTATGGATCCGGTTCACATATCTCTACTGCGGATTCTGAATTCAGCCAAAAATGTGGGCTGAAATTGGACCTAAAACGATGAACCAAGATGCACCGGACCCCTGCTGAGAGCCGCATGCGGCGATGGTGTGGACCCAGCCTAAATCTCCTGTTTTATGGACCATGATTCTCCCCCTTTCTTCACAGGGCTCATGTCAACTGTTCTAAGAAGAGCAGTTTTAGGGCCTATGTAAATGGGGTTTGCTTGCATCAAACAAGTTTTCTATCCCCATACAAATCTATAGGAATTTAAACAGGTCAGAAAGAAGTCCATTACAGGTCAGATTCAGCTGTTGCTAAATTCTGAATGGTCTGAGTAGCATCTCAAACTGATATTAAACTGATGCCATCGGCACAAGGCCCCAAGTCGTTGACACAGGCCCCTAACAAATGTGTTATGCCCATCTCTTTTCATGCATTTGTTTTGTTAGGTGGACCAATATATTTAACCTTTCATGCTACAAATGAATTAATATGCTTAGGAACTAAATAGAAAACTAGGCTGAAGACATAAATTACTTACTGGTGCCAGTTTCAAAAAGTTAAAGATATGGCTAAATACCAGGCTGTTAGGCAAAGTTCTAACGCTAGCATCTGAGCTTCCTGTTGAATGCTAACCCCTTACATTCTTATTAGCCCATTTCTATGATGGGCACACTTATGGCTAATAAGTGGACAAGCTTTAGTGTTGTAACTTCGTCAGATCGTCTCAACCATACAACCATATCTGAAAGCTTTTGGAAGCTGTTGCAGGTGCCTACACTTTACAACTGCAGCTGTTTTTTAGTTTTTATTCAAGAGACAGAGATTATTTTCTGAAATATTAGGGCAAGGCATGACTTGGCTGCCGCCACAATAATGATGGATGCACTTTAGCAATAGGTTGGATTAGAATTTTAAAATAACTATTACAATCATTATTTTTCAAGCAACCCCCTTTGTTCTATATGCTACTTGTAAGCAAAGCTGCTGTCACTATAGATAAAAGGAAGATAAATGACATTGAATACATTCTTTCAGAGTACCCTCGGAGGCAGCTTGCTTTTTCCAGGATTCAGAAGAGGTACATAAACCTATTGAAGGGAAGTTGTATAAGGATGCACTTTAATTAATGATGAAAAGGCAGCTTACTTTATGCAGCTGCTGTACATCCCCAAAGAATATTGATCAAAAGAAAGTACTGTAGTGTTACAGTCCAACATAAAAGCACTCCTGGGATGCTTTGTAATTGATTGTATTAAGAATGAAGTGTGGGTTAACGTGCTAGAAAGTGAATTTTGAAATGGTGAACAATTTACAGGTAGTGATAAAATGACCAGATAGATCGCAAATAGTAGCATGTTGAGATTTGGCATCATGGCTACCATCTTGTAATAAGTTGTACATTGATATTCTATAAAAGAAGAGACATTATGTTTTACTTTTTCTATCAGGCCTTCTCTAGATAAATGACAAAAGACATCCGTTTGCCACAACACATCATTCTCTCTTCCCTTCACTTTAATAGTATAGCTGCTGCAACCAAAGCCAACAGAATATTGCCAAGCATTAAAAAGGGGTTTCACTCTAGGGATTAAACGATAATTCTCCCACTCTACAAGACTCTGGTCTGGCTGCATCTTGACTATGCTGTCCAATTCTGGGCACCAGTCCTTAGGAGGGATGTACTGGAACTGGAGAGAGTCCAGAGAAGGGCAACAAGCTAATAAAGGGACTGGATGATCTCAGTCATGGGGAAAGACTACAAGCATTGAACTTCTTCTCTCTGGAGAATAGACGCTTTAGAGGGGATATGATATCGATGTACAAATACCGTACTGGTGACCCTAACATAGAGAAAAACTTTTCAGTGAAAGGGAGTTTAAAAAGACAAGCGGCCATTTACTGAAATTTGAAGGGAAGCGGTTTAACCTTAAACTGCATAGAGGGTTTTTTTATTGTCAGAGTGGTAAGGATATGGAATTCTCTTCCACAATCACAACATACAGAGATATACAAGGTAAAATTGACATTCACAAACCACAGGTTGAACTAGATGGATTGTTTTTTTTTTTCAACCTTACCAATTATGTAACTATGAAAGGCAGGTACAGAAACGTGTAATGAAAGTAGGGACTTTGATTCAGTTAAGGATCCTAATTATGAGCATTAAAAGCTGTGGTTTCCTGACATCTAAGTGTTTTTACTGGATTCCAGGGAGCGGAGCTAATATATTTCACCATAGATGTAATTTGTTTTACTCACACTTAAGTGGCCACTACATACACACCCACACATACAGTATATATATATATATATATATATATATATACACACACACACACATTTACACAATGTCAGCAGTACTTATTAAACCTTGGTGTAAATCCTAATGAAATCACGTTGCAAAACGTGTGACTCACTTAGGCAAAGGACAAAATAATCATTACTTTTACTGTGCATGGATGCTAGCTGAACATATAAGTGCTTTTGTCTATAATTTTTAAAGTCCAATTAAACTTTCAGTTTGAGCTGCCTAAAACACTTTATGTGCATAAAACCAAAAGGTGTCAAAAAGTCTCACAGTTTGTTTGCTTTTTAAATCAGCCACAACCCGAATAGAAAAGTCTGTCTCCTGCTAGCATGATCCAGTGTGGGAACCTTGCTCTTTGTGTGGAAGCAATGATCCCTTTATAGCCTTTGATCTTTATTTTATCTATAGTGACATCAGCTTTGTTTACAAGTGACATAGAGAACAAAGGGGGTTGCTTGAAGGATGTCAGTACTTGTAGTTTTGGGATCTGCGAATGAATGATACAGCTGGTCGGGCAGGGCGTGTTTTTTTATAATTGTGACAGCGAGTGCGGAGAGAAGATCCCTGGCTCACTGTCACTACAGGCAGCAGATCGGGGAGATGCTGAAGCACTGGGAACATGTTCCACCCTAAAAACAGGTGAAACATGTAATATGTTACCAAAGGTGAACTTATGATTTGACTCAACATATCTTGGTATATTAACAGGTGAACAGAAGGAATACAGCTCTCTTCACAGAAGTTCATTGGAAGTAAATACTTAAAGGGACTGTTATGACCTGTTAATTTTCAATGAATCAACCTTGTGTAGGTAATCTTGGGATTATGTTACTATTCAGTTACTCATAATAATTCACTAATTGAGATCCATCACACTTAAACCTGGCCCAGTCTTTTCTCATGCCTGAGAAGCAGTTTGGAACGAACTGTATATGTGTGCACATAAACTTAAACTAATGTATGATATCCTTGCAATGCAATAGTCATTAATACCTGTGTCCTTGATGAATTTCTAGTACATTTATGAAAGACAGCACTAGTCTGCCCAGGATTGTTAGAATCTAAACAAAGGGTAATGCATGTTGTTCCATGTCACACAGCTGATAATGTATTCCTATGTAATTTTCAGCCTACCTAATGGCCCGTACACAGAATCCAAAAATCGGACAACAGATCGATCGTCCGTTTTTTTTTTCTTTGCATGCTAGTCGCATATCAAAAATGGAGAGGTTACATTAAGGAACAAGCTGGCCCAAACAAACAAACTATGTAAAGGATATCAAGCTGGAGTTCAGCTTTAACAAAGTCCATGGTTTCAAACACTAAACCCATTAAATTGATAGGCAGATGAGGCAACTTGTATTTTCAGAGCAAGCTGTTTTTTTAGAGTTCCTGACAGATATATATTTTTTTCATAATTTGGAGGGGTTCATAAGTGAATTTGGGCAATTGTATCTCAGCTTGTTGTCCTGGTGATAGTGGTTACTGGGACAGGTAGAGAGGGGAATGTTCTCCAAGGTTGATATAGACAACAACATTTTTATCGGAAGGGGAGTTAACTTTATCAGGTTTAATTTTTTTATGTCAATGTTTTCCTTTCCTTTGTCAGTGATCGATTAAACAGGAATGGGAGAAAACAGGATATGGAGCTTCCCTTTAATTCATCCTTTTCATACTAGTGGATCTGAAAGTAGTTTCTACATGTTATGTTCACATTACAATACACACCTGGGTGGCAAGAGTAAATCTTCATGCCAATGTAAGTTATGGGACAGAATCATTACAAAAATAGGAATGCTAGTAGTTCCTATCAGAAAACATGGCAACCATATATTGCAATTACATTTTAATGAAATTCTAAGCAACAATACCTCAAGCAAGCAGCAGTCTTACAGCCTGTAGAGAATGACAAGCTCATAAAGTGGAGTCATGGCCATGCTGGGAACACTTATTAAATACAGGTAAGGTACTAAAGTCCTGTTTTTGGTGGGATACTTTGATCTTTACTCTATTACGAGGATTCCACAGACCAGGCAATATGTGGTATAGCTGACTGGCTGACAGAGTTGGTGGGTGGTCTTTATTGTGGAGATGAACTCTACAGAAACGTATTATTTGTCAATCTTTGATGGTTGCCTGAATTCTAACTTTTTACCAGAAACTATAAATGAACATTAGATTAGGTAAGTGCTAACAAAATAATACCTCTGCATTATAAGCACCATTTATGATTATAAATTAATGGCTAGACGTTGTTATTAATTGTTGAAATATATAGTCATATTCATTGGTGCTTGGAATATGCTGGAACTTAACAAAATGTCAAAAAGGTCCACAGACAGTAGCAGCTGTGGTAATTGTGGATGCAGAAAGTGCTAGTGTCTAGATTATGGTAACCAGATAGTCATATGAGGGGACAACTACAAATAACATTAATTTACTGTTATTAGGGTAAAGCTTGACTTGTACATCGAGGGCTGTACATTTCAGATATTTACAGCCTTCAAATAACTTTCCTGTTTTTTTTTTTTTTTTTTTAAACTGCTACCACATGATTTTTACAGATTTGGTGGGTGTTATAACACCTCTTGCACCTTAAGTTGCCCAGGGGAAAGGATTATGTGTGGTTTGCCTACCCCTCTATCCAATTTAAAAGTCTCCTCCAGTGTTCTTATTCAGGAAGTGTCTCAGGTACTGAGTAAATTAATAATGGACCCCTCTATCATCAATCTGTGAACATTTGGAGAATGGACTGAATACATACATGCACTTCATCTACACAAAGATTCTGAAAACATATTTTACAACTTCTTGTGAAGCAGTGTCTAACAAAGGCACTGTGGCAATGTTTTGTGTCCTGCGTCTAAGTGTAGTGGCCATTCAAAAGTGTGAAGTATATCACATAAAACATTTAAAAAATACAGCAGCACACATATGGTACATTTTGAAGAATTACATTAGATTTTGCCCTAACAAATTGTGATACAAATATCTTATGTTTGCCTTAATCAATTTCACTAGCTACCAAAGAAAAATACATATACAATAGGGCAGACTGCAGCTTTTTGGAAAGGCAAACTACTGTAGCATACTAGCTTTAGAAAAGTGTCAGGTGAGGTGAAGAACATAATGAAATGGGCAAAAAAGCCTCTATTTAAAAAAAATCTCTACACATGACTCTGGAGTTTGTGTTCCCTTCACTAAAGGGATATTCATATGAGTATGGCATTCACCAAACATTGGCGGTAGGTGAATCACTGTAATTTAAAATGCATGCACCATAAAGATTTACCTGCAGTGAATGTTTGTTGAATGCCACATTCTTTTTAAATATGCCCATAAGCTGTACCTCACTTTTTACTGGTAAATCAGGCCTGCTAAATGGTAATTATGCACATCAATTATAAAAACTGATTAATAAAGTTGAAAGGGCGGGCTCAATTCACAAAGCTTTAACACAAGTACAAGTTTTTCTAATTTAGACATTTGACTATAATTTTAAAATATCATTGGACTAAAAATAAGTACACTTATCTAGTTGTGTTAGCTTTGTAAATTCAGTTTAACTCCTAATATTGTAACACGAGGAGATGTGTTTGCTTCTGTGGTAATACTAATATGGGAACGGAAATTACTAAAATAAGGGTAAAGGAAAGAGCTAGCTTATCCATAAATAGATCAGATTCATAAAATAGTTTTATATTAAATTAAGCACTGCTTATGCACTATATAAGACAGATACAACAAATATCTGTGGCGAATGTGAAATTATGTGATACAGATCAGAATAATCCAATAGGATATTTAACTTGACGGTCTGCTCTTTATGCTTTTGAGTGTAAACCATTATTTCAGGGTTTATCATTTTGGATACAAAAATAGGAATTTTTAAATAATTTAGATACCTGGCCTTCTTCATTGAATGAAGTATTGTAAAGCAGCTTGCAAATAGTAAGGTTTGGCAGTAGGCTATCATGCAAAAAAATATGTAAATAGTTAATTATCGGTCAGCTTTACATAACAAACCAAAGCTATGAAATCCTCATAGTCTAGTATCATTTATACCACATTATCCAAATGTGTTGCTCAAAAGTGTTTACTAAAAAAAAGTTCTCATATGACCTTCTTTCGGCTGTGCATGGTCCGGTTTCCATGAAGATACAAAGGCACTGAAATCCACATATAAAGGCAATTATTATTGAATTGTGGACAGATTTTGTTTCATTGAACATGTTTCAGGCCAATGAAGTGTCTTCTTTGTCTTTAACAAGTTTTACACTGTAACAACATTTTTTATTTCCAAACGCACTTGTCTTCTCGCCTTAAAGACTGATATTTCTTTGGCTCAAATATGGCTACACAAAAATATGTCCATGAGTTGCAGAATTAATGCCCCTTTTGGAGAGAAAACAATGTGCTAATAAGTCAACATTATTTTACTGACTGTGGTGGCATTATTGCCATTTTCGGTTGTACTTTTCCATCAGTGTCCAAGGAGGCGTCTTTGCTTTTCTTCCTAGGAGGCTTCTTTATAGGTGTCTTTTTGACTGCTGGTTCTGCTGGTTCTTGCTTTGTGCCTGCAGCTTGCTCTTGACTGCTGTTAGAGTTTTGTTTTTCAACTGGATTTCCTGTGGTTGGAACTGTCTCTGCAACTGGGCTGATCATTTTTTGCAGGTTGGTGGATGTGGGCAAAATGGCTTTACTTGATTTCTGATTAATGGCTGCTGCAGACCGCTTAGCTTTCTGGGGAGGTGTTGGTTTCTCCTTTTGTGTTTTTAGTGAACCAATTCCATTTTGGTTAGGGCTGGTCTCTGCTTTATTAAGACTTTGAGTTTTTTCCTTTAGCTGGGCAGCCAGTAACGAAGCTGCCTCTGATGACAAATGAGGATGAAAGACCTCAGCCCGAGACTTGCTGTGATCTGGACTTTTTGGGGCTTCTTTAGCATCCCCACTCTTTTTATCGAGGTGTAGATTTCCTATCCTCTTTAAGGCATTTTGGACTGTTCCATTAATATTTTCTATGTGGTCATGAGTTTTGTTCCTGTGTTTTGATTTTGATGGAGATTGTGCTTCTTCAGAAGGTTTGCTTTCTGCACTGCCAGCATCCCTTTTCTTGTCCTTAATCCTCATAATAACTTTTTCGTCATGTTTTCCTTGACCAGCAGGACTTGTATCACTAGGGGTCCTCTTCCTATGCTGTTCTTTTTCTTTAACACATGCATTTTGTTCTGATTGGTCAGAATTGGCTGCTGGCTTTTCTGAACTCTTATTAAATGATGGTAAAGTATTAGACTGACTTGCATTAAATTTTCCATGAATCCATGATACCTTAGGCTTTGTAGATGGATCAGGTGGAGGAGGTTTTGTTCTTTCAGGCGATGGAGGCTTTGCTCCTATTGTAGCACTTCTGATATCCATGGATGGGTCATCTTCATCCTTTGACTGTTTAGACAGCCTTGCAACCTTTGCATACAATGCTCCACCTGTAGAGCCAGAACCACAAGATGATCTTTCGCTATCAGATGACTTAAGCAGTGGGGTTTCGCTGTGATCCACCTGGGATGATTTCGGAGATCCAGAGTCTTTCAGATAGGTATATTCACCAGCTTCCTCTTCATTGACTGGTGGGGCTACCTTTTCCAAGGCTCTGGTGTTGCCCTTGTCCTTACATTCTGTCACTGATTCTAAAACACACAAGGACAACATCAACAACATGTAAATGGACTGCTCAGAACAATATGGAACAAACAGGAAGAAGGGAATTTTAGTTTTAGGTTTAGCAGTACATTTTGGTAAGAACCAAATACACAGTTCCAGTTCAAACACATATATGTGAGATGTATTGCAAAAATATGAATCATTCTGTTTTGCCTGTCCTTTAGTTCTACGCCTCTATTTCCTGGTTACACTTTGCAGCTTCCCATGTCACATCTCTGCTTCCAGCCTCCTAATTACACAGTAAAGACTACATCATCACACAGATGAGTCATTGTCCAATATGCCCGTATATGACATATAAACCATGTTTTCCCTGAAAACAGCGTGGTCATTTAACTACAGTGCCTGCCGCCGAGAATGTGTTTATAGCACGACAGCCTCGCGCTGATTCTCGGCAACAGGCTGCCGACATCTCGCACTCGCTGGAATAGTAAAAGCACATTCCAGCGAGTGCGTCATAGAAGCGACGGGGATCCGACGCGGATTCCCGCCAATTCTACACGTGGGCGGAGTTTGTTATGAATCCTGAGAAGGAAGTCCCCGCCGGATTTTAAATAAAAATCCGGCATGGATTCCCCCCTCAGGAGCATAACGGGCCCTTAGGTCTGGTATGGGTTGTAAGGAGACCCCCCTACGCCGAAAAAACGGCGTGGGGGTCCCCCCACAATCCATACCAGACCCGTATCCAAAGCACGCCGGCCGGACGGTCAGGAGGGGAGTGGGGGCGAGCGAACGCCCCCCCCCCTCCTGAGCCGTACCGGGCAGCATGCCCTCAACATGGGGGGGTCAGGTGCTCTGGGGCAGGGGGCGCACTGCGGCCCCCCACCCCAGAGCACCCTGTCCCCATGTTGATGAGGACAGGGCCCCTTCCCGACAACCCTGGCCGTTGGTTGTCGGGGTATGCGGGCGGGAGGCTTATCGGAATCTGGAAGCCCCCTTTAATAAGCGGGCCCCCAGATACCGGCCCCCCACCCTAAGTGAATGAGTATGGGGTACATTGTACCCCTACCCATTCACCTGCAGGAAAAGTGTAAACACAAATAAAATACACAGTGTATTGAAATATTTTATTAGTTGGCCGCCGGGGGGGTGTGTATGATCGCTTTTATAAAAGCGCCCCCCTCCGGCGGGCTTCTGCGGGGGGGGGGGTGGGTGCCGCTGTTCTTCACCGCCGTCTGGTTCTCTTCCGCCGCCGGGGGGGGGGGCGCTTTGATAAAAGCGCCCACCACCCGGCGGGCTTCCTTCGACATCTTCGGCGGCGGGGGGGGGTCTTCTCCCACTCTCCGGGGTCTTCTCCCACTCTCCGGGGTCTTCTCCGGCTCTCCGGGGGTCTTCTCCAGCTCTCCAGGGGTCTTCTCCGCTCTCCGGGGGTCTTCTTCTTCTTTAGGACTCGCCGCCGCTATCTTCGTGTTAGCTTAATTACTAGCGGCGGCGTGTCCCCTCTTCTGTGACGTCTTCTTCTTCTTCTTCTCTTCTCCAGATGTTGACGCGACGCTTCCTTCCGCTGTTATGGCTGGCGCGCGGCTCGCAGCGAGTTATATAGGCCTGTCTTGTGACGTCGCAGTCCCATCATGCTCCGGTAGGTACCACGTGCTACCTACCGGAGCATGATGGGACTGCGACGTCACAAGACAGGCCTATATAACTCGCTGCGAGCCGCGCGCCAGCCATAACAGCGGAAGGAAGCGTCGCGTCAACATCTGGAGAAGAGAAGAAGAAGAAGAAGACGTCACAGAAGAGGGGACACGCCGCCGCTAGTAATTGAGCTAACAGAAGATAGCGGCGGCGAGTCCTGAAGAAGAAGAAGACCCCCGGAGAGCGGAGAAGACCCCCGGAGAGCCGGAGAAGACCCCGGAGAGTGGGAGAAGACCCCGGAGAGTGGGAGAAGACCCCCCCGCCGCCGAAGATGTCGAAGGAAGCCCGCCGGGTGGTGGGCGCTTTTATCAAAGCGCCCCCCCCCCCCCGGCGGCGGAAGAGAACCAGACGGCGGTGAAGAACAGCGGCACCCACAACCCCCGCAGAAGCCCGCCGGAGGGGGGCGTTTTTATAAAAGCGATCATACACACCCCCCGGCGGCCAACTAATAAAATATTTCAATACACTGTGTGGTTTATTTGTGTTTACACTTTTCCTGCAGGTGAATGGGTAGGGGTACAATGTACCCCATACTCATTCACTTAGGGTGGGGGGCCGGTATCTGGGGGCCCCCTTATTAAAGGGGGCTTCCAGATTCCGATAAGCCTCCCACCCACATACCCCGACAACCAACGGCCAGGGTTGTCGGGAAGGGGCCCTGTCCTCATCAACATGGGGACAGGGTGCTCTGGGGTGGGGGGCCCCCTGCCCCAGAGCACCTGACCCCCCCCATGTTGAGGGCATGCTGCCCGGTACGGCTCAGGAGGGGGGGGGGGGCGCTCGCTCGCCCCCACTCCCCTCCTGACCGGCCGGCCGGCGTGCTTTGGATACGGGTCTGGTATGGATTGTGGGGGGACCCCCACGCCGTTTTTTCGGCGTAGGGGGGTCTCCTTACAACCCATACCAGACCTAAGGGCCCGTTATGCTCCTGAGGGGGGAACCCATGCCGGATTTCTATTTAAAATCCGGCGGGGACTTCCTTCTCAGGATTCATAACAAACTCCGCCCACGGATCCCCGTCGCTTCTATGACGGCTTTGTCTCCATCGCGGCAAGCCAGCTCGGCGCTGGCTCCCACGATGGAGCTCGCAAGTGCTCAATCTCGCCGAGAAAGGGAGCGAGATTGACACAATATCGCGGTCAACCACTGTAGGTAAACAGCCTGGCAGGGATGTATTAATGTTACAGCCTATAACATGAACTTAAAGCTATTTTTGGCTATACTCCTCCTGGGGATCCACTCAGAAGCCTGGACCGCCATGTGGCTCAGCCTCTCAGTGAGTCGCTGAGAGCCTAAGTGTGCTCAGAGCAGAGATGTTTAATTGCTCAGTTTACCTAGGTGAGTAGAAATCTTTATTTATTTCAGAGGCCATACATCTCTTTTAAAGACAAAAGACAACCCTGAAATTATTATTCTACATCTTACATGTGGGGGGATATCTAATATGAAAGATAGATGTATGCAAGTGTGAGATTGACAAGGAGGTTTCCTTTGTTATTCTTTAATTGTTTTTTACTACTATCACAGGGTATATGTTTATGTAAACACTAGGAATCTATTAGAAACCCAATGTTTCCCCTGCCACTTGTCCAAGATCTGCTCGTTTAACCAAACACTACCAGCTAGTATTGGACAGTAAAGAGAGAAACCATATTATACCAGGAGCTACAACACCTTGGGCCAGATTCAGGTACATCTAGACTTGCGCAATGTAGCCGCGCAATCACCCTATTCTCGTCACTTTTACGCAGAAAATAGCGCCTGCGCAACGTTATTTCTGAGGCGCAAGGCGGAGTAATACAAATTGGGAAGGACGTGGGCGTGTTACATTGAAATGAGCCGTGACCCCATGCAAATGAAGGGCCGGCCAGCTCGCGCATGCGCACTTGAAGCAGACCATGTCAGCACCTCTCTGCGCATGCTCACAACTCGGGAACGGCGCAATCAGTGAAATTGGAAGTGGACTATGGCAAAATCATGAACTACGCAAACAGCATAAATAGACACACACAAACGCACTTCCATTGCAAAAGTACATCCCTTTGTATCCCTCCCTATACAGCAAGGTGCTTTTGTTCCTTAGTTAGTTGCGTTGTGATTGGTATTTGTCAGATTTGTGTACTGTGTGATCTTGTGTTTGTTAGTAGATATTTGAAAGTGTTTTTTGCTAAGTGTTTGTGAGATATTTTGTTTGATATTTTTCTGTTTGATTGTTTTCTTGCTTGATTGTTCCTGTTTGTTTTTGTGACTGCTTTTTGCTGAGTGTTGGTGAGAGTTTTTGTTTGATATTTTTATGTTTGTTTGTTTTCTTGCTTGATTAGTCGTGCTTGTTTTTGTGAGTGATTTTTGTTGACTGGGAGTGTTTTTTTTTCAGTATGACTGAGAGGAAGAGAAAATTACATTTTTCTTTGAGGGAGAAACAAATTCTTGCCCGGGCCATTTCCGATTATGGACGTTTCCTCCATGGCCCGGACAGTGCCAACACCCCCCCGGCCAGGAGGAGGGAGATTTTGGACATGATCACTGACCAGGTGAATTCAGCGGGGGAGGGGGAGACACGGAACCGGTCTGGGATTGAGAAAAAGATTAATGACCTCCGGCGTCTGGTCAGAAAGAAGCTGGCCAGAATGCTTAACCATGCCAGGGGCACAGGAGGGGGCCCACCATGCCCTGTTAGGCTGACAGCGGAGGATCGTGCGGTGGCCCAGACCTTTCATAGGCAAGAAGTGGAGGGCCTGCCCGGCTATGACTCAAGTCATGAAGGCGTGATGCCAGGTAAGGTTATTTTGCCCTATCAGGTGTGTAGCATGTGTGGGGGAGGGGGTGAAAGGGAATATGTGGCAAGTGTGTGGATCCTCCAACCTGTGAATGTTTTGTGTCATCCACAGATGTGCAGGAGGGTGCTGGGCCATCTGGCCTGACCGCACCATCCCCAGGACAGCAGCCTAATGAGGCTCCCCCGACAAGGCCGGAGTCCGCGGAGGAGGTTGAAGAGGAGGAGGTTGAGGAGGAGGTGGAGTCCATGTCAGGCACTGGCCTATTGTTGTTGGAGGACCGTTCCCCTCTGGCTGGCAGCAGCCAGCCCTCCCTAAGGGGGAGCCCCCCCCCTCCTCCCCCAACATGGCTCCCCTCCCAAGGGCCTCACCTTCTTCCCGGCCACAAGCATCAGCTGGAGGCAGGAAGGCGACCCAGAAGACCAGGGGGGTGGCCGATCTCCTGCCCGCCACTCTGAGAAGGGACCAGTTCCTCCAGACCCGCCATCTGGGACAGGTCAGCCAGACATTGGTGCGGATGGAGGAGAGCCTGTCCTCCATCAAGGATACGCTTGGGAACCTGGACTGCCACTCCCAGGCTTTCACAAACTGCCTTAACGACCTGCAGACTACATCAGCAGGCGTTGGGCAGGATGTGAGGGCCCTTACCCAGGCTATCCAGGCCAACACGGCAACACTTGGTGCTGCCCTGGACAGAATAGTCGTGGCCTTGGAGGGCAGGCCGCCAGGTGGGCAGAGACCAGGGGCTGCTCCTCCTTCCCCGGTTTACCCCCTCCCCCATGAGTCTCCCCAGAGGAGCCGGGGCCGTGGCCGGGGGTGCCCCAGGCGTGGCTCACGTCAAGGGCACTAATTTGTTTTCCCCCTTTTTTTTTTTTTTTTCTTCCTGGAAATTTTTTGATTTTGCTGGTCATTTTTTTTTTTTTTTGGGTTGTGAATGCTGTTTGAATGTGGGGGTGACATTCCTGCCGGAAAAGGGGTGTCACCCTCAATTTTGGTGGAGAAGGGTTCCCCAGGACCAGGGAGAAGTGATCCCCAGGTCCGTGTGAATGGTGTATGAATGTACAGTGACATAATTGGAGCCTTGGCGTGGTGTTGCTGCTCACAAGTCCTGCATGGTGGACTGGTGCCAATCCAATTTGATGAGGATGTGGGGTGTGTGTGCTAGGGACCACAGTGGTGTGCATGCATGCATTCTCATTGTGCCATGGTTAATGTGTGTGTTTAACGTGCAAAGATGCCCAATGTGAGCTGTCTCCTGGCTGTTCTTCCCTCAGATGACGGGGTAACCTCGGTTAGGGGGGGATTGTCTGGTTGGGGGGTCAGGTCATCACGTAGGTAAATCTGCAGCCCCTTTCTCACTGCGAAGTTGTGCAGCAGGCAACAGGCACCGATGATATGGCACACAAAGTTTGGGGAATACAAGAGGGTACCCCCAGACTTATCCAGGCTTCGGAAACGTGACTTCAGGAGGCCAAAGGTGCGCTCCACCACTGCACGTGTTTGGGCGTGGGCTTGATTGTATCTTTCTTCTCCTGGGGTTTGGGGGTTCCGGAAAGGAGTCATGAGATGGGGTCCCAGTGGATATGCAGAGTCACCTGTAAGGGAAAAGACAGGAGGATGTTAGTCATGCATGTGCCCCTTGTGATGGGTGCATCATGGGGGGGTACAGTCATGCCTGCCACCCATGTCACTCACCAACCAGCCAGGTGTCCCCATACATGTTCTGTTCGAATTCCATTCAGATGGGGCTCTGATTGTATATGTAGCTGTCATGGCTGGACCCTGGGTGTTTGGCACGGACGTGCCATATGAGGCCTTGGGCATCGACTATCACCTGTACGTTGATGGAATGCCAATGCTTCCGATTGCGGTATATGTGCTCTGTCTCCTGGGGGGGCTGGAGTGCCACATGTGTGCAATCAATGGCCCCCATGGTGCGTGGGAATCTGTCAATTCTGTAGAAATCTGTCATTGCCTTCAGCCGCAGGTCCTCAGTGGTGGGTTTGATGATTTGGTTGGCCATGCCTCTGAGGATTGCAGGGACAACCTGGTGCACACAACTGCTCATGGAGGATTGTGACATCCCAGCCACCACTCCACTTGTACGCTGAAAAGAGCCACTGGCAAGGAAATGGAGTGTTGCTATGACCTTGACCAGTGGCTGCACTGCATGTGAGCGGTGTGTTCGGCTGGTGATGTCCTCCTGCAAGGTTGTGGTTAATTCCAGAATGGCATGAGGGGTGAATCTGAAGATGCGATACACCTCAGAATCACTCATGCCAAAGAGGTATATGCGTGTGCGGTATAACCTCTCCTGTGCCATCCTCCGTGCCCTCCTCCTTCTTTGCTCATCTAAAGTCAGTAGTATAGCTATGCGCGACGATGCCCCTGGCATGTTGGCATACAGATTGTTGTGCAACACGTGTGACTGCTGAGCTCCTCACTAACAGTGTAGACATGTAGATGTTTTTTCTCTTTTTAGACCAGCTTTTATATGGTCTAATTTTAGACAGGACATTTTGCTGTTGCGCACACTGCGTAGCCTGCGCTGCCCCAACGTTCTTTTGTGGATCCCCGTAAGTCCCTCATTAGCATATTTGACTAGCAAATCAATGGTCTGTCTAGCGCAGTTTTGCGCGGACGGATGCGCCTGTCTAACGAAATTACGCTGGACAAAAAAAAGTAGATTTCTTGCGTATCTCGTTTTGGGGATGCCATGCATCGAAACGCACGCGCACATTTAGACTTACGCCGCGCATCTCCTGTTACGCAGGCGTAATCGCTCTGTGAATCTGGGCCCTTATTATTAAATTCAAATTATATAACAGCTTGGTTAAGATTTTATATATGACTTTAAAATGTAAACTTAGTATGAATGATAGAATTTTGGACATTTCTGCTCTAATATAGGACGTTTTCACAAGCCAAAACAAATCCAATGGGTGCTACCCATGATGACCTAACATGCCCTAAATATGCTTTCCTAACCTAACCATTCACTCTATTTTTTATAAACTTGACACCATTTTGTACTAGTATAGAGCACAACAAAGATGTCATGCTTTCCACCCAGTACGTGAGAAGTGAACATCTATGCACTATTATCTTTTACAGTATATTTGACCCATAATACAACTGTACAGAAATGTGCCATCTAGCCATTATGCAAGCAATGATAGACTATAAACTTAAAGAATTATCTGAAAATAAGATTCAGTTTATCTTAGTCTATTTTTTCTCACAGTGCCAGTCTCCAAATATAATCTGAAGAGTAAATGCAAATGTAAGATCTCTATCACACACATGCCTTGCAATGATATGTCCTACAGTTATATCCTGGAAACATTTGTCTCACTCACCCTCATGGGGAACACAGTACACTGGTCCATCATCTGTGGTGTCAAAAGATGAAAAGGAACCGCGGGATGACCATGAAGGGGATGGCTGTTCAACAACAGATGGTGGCTCAATAAAGCTGCAGTTGAATGTGTTATCCATATCATGATGAGCCACTAGAATCAAACATAAATTGTAACATTAGTTCACTGATTCAAAAACAGATGGCTTGCTTTTTAATGGTTTATGCACACCTTTGTATTCAAAAATACATATGGGAACACATGTTTTATTAAGAACGGTATTTTCCTTACTTTGGAGAGACTTCCTTTTTCTTCATGTTGTGTCTATAGGAATGTACACTATCTAAAGGTAAATCTCCCAAAATAGCATAGTTTTAAGCTTACCCTACTCCATTTAGAAGGAAAAAGGTATTACAGTACCAAAAATTCACTGAAACACTTCAGGTGTCTGTTTATTAAGCAGCGGTATATTATCACTGCTAAGTACATTATTAGTCCCAATACATATATATATATACCCACAGACGTATTTTATGTACATACTTGAAAAAGGACTCATACCCATTGAAATTAATATTTTTGGTTACAACCAAAACCGTAAATGTATTTTATTGGAATTTTATGTGATCGACCAACACAAAGTGGCACATAATTGTGAAGAGGAAGGTAAATGATAAATGTTTCCTATTTTTTTTTACAAATAAATATATGCAAAGTGTTGTGTGCATTTGTAGAATCACTTTTCGCTGCAATTACAGCCAAGTCTTTTGGGTATGTCTCTACCAGCTTTGCACATCTAGAGAGTGACATTTTTGTCCATTCTTCTTTGCAAAATAGCCCAAGCACTGTCAGATTGGATGGAGAGCATGTGACAGATTCATAAACAGTGTCCAGGCAGCTGGATCCTAGATACATCTCTACTGCAGGGATGCCTGTCCTCTTCCTGTCTGTAAATCTGTAATCCTTCATGACAGGTAAGTGACAAAATCTGTAGGGATCTTCAGCGAAACTTCAGCTAAACTTTAGCTATTACAGCTTTAACTTAATCTCCCTGGCGGTATTCCCGAGTCTGACTCGGGGTTAGATTTTTATGCTGCAATCGGTAACCCTGAGTCAGACTCGGGCTCGCCTCGCAGCTTTCACAGGCAAGGTTTACCTACCTTGTCCGTGGATCCAGCGATGCATCCACGCTGTGTGAGCGAGCGGGTGCTCGCTCGATTCACACAGTGTCCCACCGAGCTCCGTTCCCTGCGATGTTACGACGCACGGAGGCGGAGAACGGCGCCATATTCAAAAATGTAAACAAACACATTACATACAGTATACTGTAATCTTATAGATTACAGTACTGTATGTAAAAAATACACACACCCCTTGTCCCTAGTGGTCTGCCCAGTGCCCTACATGTACTTTTATATAATAAAAAAGGTTCTTTTTCCCTGCAAACTGTAGATTGTCCATAGCAACCAAAAGTGTCCCTTTATGTCAAAAGTGACTTTAGATCAGCTAGAAAACAGCGATAATAAATTATAAACACTTGCAGAAATGAACGATAGCGATTTGTTGGGGAATTCGTCATAAAAAAAAAAACGACAGCGACAATTCTGAAACTGAGCAAATTTCAGTGATTTTGAGTTGATTATTTTATTGAAAATTGTTATTATAATTATATTATTATTTGTTATAATTATTTATAATTATTTATTATATTATAATTTATCATTTTGTTTTAAAAAAAATGTCATACCCGGCATGCCTATTAGACGCCAAATTTCCTTGCAAATAATGGTACCGCTTTCAGCAACTAAAATCTGAAAGAATCATACCGCCAGGGAGGTTAAAGGAGAAGTCCAGTTAAAATTTGTTTGGCTGGACTTCTCCTATAGATCACAGGAGTGCAATTCATTTTGCACTCCTGAAACCCATATACAGCAGAGAACAGGTGGAAGTCCGCTCTCTGCTGATGTCACAGAAGTCAGTCCTGGATCCCCCGGGTACCTGGACCGACACCCAGCTCAGCCTTTCAGCGAGGCATTGAGAGCTTAAGGTGGCTACCCCGCCCCCTCCACAGCCCAGCGCTCCAAAGACCGAGGAGGGGAAAGCACAGAGAGCTATGACTGACAGTCACTAGCTCTCTGCTCGGGGAGATCTGAAAACCAAGCAATTGCCGGTGTGTGATCCTTCGGTTCTCAGTGGAGAGGCACCAGACAGATGCAGCACCAGACCGATGCTGCATTTACATAGGTGATTATGAATCTGAAAAAACAAACAAAACTTTACTCTTTTTTTAACTTACATTCTTTTTTTAAATATTTTTTCCAAGGATGACTCGAGCCAAAATTTCCCAACTATGAAATTTTCTGTAAACTGCAATTTGGACACTTTCTGTGAAATATATAAATATTTATGCTCCTGTGCTATGTATTACACATAGGAAGAGACCAGTTAAAAATAAATGTTTTAACTGTCATTTGTATACATTAAAAAAAAGTATACAAACTGGAGAAAAATTAACTGATTATTAACAGTTTCTAAATATATTTTGCATATAAAAATGTGGACGTTGAAAGTCAAATTCAAACATCTGAACTAGGCAGGGTACAGAAATCATGCTACTAAGACCATATTCATAAACAAATACAGCCATTTCAAGTTTACGTGTGATCTTTCAGAAGCAAATGATCAGGAAAGGAAAGAATATTCTATCATCACAAGACATGAAGATTTTAAATCCTTAAAGAGGAGCTGCAGTCTGCTCACATACATTGCATATTATTTTATATATACTGTAATTCTGTACTTGCCGAATATGCAGCAGAAATCTCCCTCTACTAAGTCTGTCTGCATCCATTTTAACTGTGGGCTGCTGCCTGCTTACTTCCTGGATTTACACAGACACACAGAGGCACACCTCCAGCTCTGCAGTCCTGCAGATCTCATTGGCCCTCATATGACTTACCCCCCTTCACGAGAGTGAGAGAGAGAGAGAGAGAGAGAGCTGTGCATGATATCATAAGCCTAGGCTTTTTACCAGACAAGAAACAGGAAGTGGGCTGTATAAGGTATTTACTGGCAGAAAAAAATATGTTAACTGTCCAAAGTTAAAACAACAAGAGCAGAAGATTTATTAGATGGGAAGTTGAAAGAATTACTGAAGGTCTGCGTTAAGTAATTACACTTCCTTTGGGTATTTACATTTTCACTGAAACTGTGCATGGTAACATTTAAAAATAATTCTCAGAGACAAACTGTTGTTGACTTGGTATGTCTTTACCTGTCACATACAGTATGATTTTGGAGATCTAGAGAGCAAAATTATGTTTTTTTTTTTTTCATTAAAAATGTTATGCATTCCAAATGCTGGAATATGAACCTAAAAGCGGCTAAAACCTAAAGCTGAACATGGCATACAGTAAAATGTGTTTTGACAACTGGGGGCATTTTTAAGGAGACACGTTTCCAGACAAAAAAGACAAATTGCTTTATTTATAAAATATGTAAAAAGATCTCAAGTTTCTGCACACATTTGCAGAACTCATCTCAGCACTGCTAATCTACACAAGCCTTTTTCAGTCACTTCCTGTATAAATACGCTCATCCCTGTGGCAGGTGTAAACCACTGGTCTACGCAACGTCACTCCTCGCTTGGAGTGTTTGATACCAGAAGCTTGGAAAGATAATCCAAAGCACTTGCATGAGAGAAACCAAATGCTGTCCTAGATAAAGGTGGCCTACATATAGTGTTAATAGGCAAGGTGTATTTCCATGTTAGGGAACTGTAGTTGTGTAACACATAATAATAAGAGGCAAAGTGACACCATTTATAGAAAAGGATGAACTACATGTACAAAAAAGAACCGACATATAAAGCACAACAGCAATATTTATGTACATGCCTAACCTTTGCTAAGCTCTGTGGATCCCTACGCATTTGCATCATTGGCAGATTTAGCAAAGTATTTGGGTCCAATCACATATTTTTTTAAACTGTCTTAGACAATTGAGTCTACATTTATACTATGGGACAAAAAGTGCAGACATTAAGTACATTATATACAACAAAAGTGAAGGGTTGACTTACTAAATGTGTAGAAAACTTTCACTTTTCAAAGGGTAAAACAATGTTCACTTTTAATAACCAATCATATGCAAAGGTTTTTTTTTGTTTGTTTTTTATAGCAGGGGTCATCAACCCCCGGTCCGCGGCCCACTACCGGGTCGTGGCCCTTCTGCAGGCGGGCCGCAGGTGCGGGCAGCCGTCAAGAGACATGCTGGGCTGCCGGCATGAGAGCGCTGGGTGGATGGAAGAAGTGAGCGGGCAGGCGGGCAAGCAGAGATATCATCTCTCTCTGCCCCCGGCATCTCCGCTCTTCCGCCCTCAAAGCCAGTGCTCTGCCTCAGTGTTGGAGGTTGGGCGGGGAGCAGAGAGATGACATCATCTTACACTGCCTGCGCCGCATCGCCGCTCTCCTGCGGCTCCTCGCTGGGAGAACTTAGATTCCTTGTTCAGCGGCGCAGCTTGCCTGGCCCCCCGGACAGCTAAGCAGGAATTTGCAGAAGGGTGGGAGATGAAGAAGTCCTGGACCCTCCCTCTGCCAGGTGATACCGCTGCAGCATGAGGAGGGAGACACCCTGCTACCACTAGAAGTGCGATCCCACAGAGTTGTGACGTTAACAGTGACAGGTGAGCTGTGTGTGGGAGTACAGGTGGGGTGTGCTGGGACTTGTAGTTCACCCCCTCAGCTGTCTGCATGATATACCACAAGGGGCACTCCACATCTGGTGACAGGCAACGTGGCAGATGGCAATCCACATCTTGTGGCAGGCAGTGTGACAGGTGATGTGGCAAGTGACATTCTGCATCTTGTGGCAGTAAGTGTGGCAGGTGATGTGGGAAGTGACATTCCACATCTGGTGACAGGCAACGTGGCAAGTGACAATCCACATCTTGTGGCAGTAAGCATGGCAGGTGATGTGGAAAGTGACAATCCACATCTTGTGGCAGGTGATGTGGCAAGTGACATTCCGCATCTGGTGACAGGCAGCGTGGCAAGTGACTATCCACATCTGGTAGCAGGCGAAAGTGGCAAGTGACACGCTCAGGGCTTCCACTGATTCTACATTATGGTAAGTTAACCTATTTCATTTATTACTACAATTTAATAATATAAATAATGCACTTCAATCACCCTGACACCATATCAACCATGGTGCCGTGATGATTGAAGCGCCAACACCAGCCATTGCCAGCGAAAAATGCCCCCCCCTGTTGGAAAACAATCTAAATAGTCTGGGCCAAAAAGATCTGGTTTTACAATGGAAGGGCACTTGATCCCATTGTGTCTTTAAAGCTACAGAGGAAATGGGCC
This sequence comes from Rana kukunoris, assembly GCA_029574335.1. NCBI lineage: Eukaryota > Metazoa > Chordata > Amphibia > Anura > Ranidae > Rana > Rana kukunoris. The sequence continues at coordinate 233,171,104 of CM056049.1, read as the reverse complement.
CCAGGCAGTTTGCATAGCTGTGCTATAAGCTTCAAAGAGTTTTGTGACAATGGACTGCAATACCCCCCCCATAGGGGAGAGAATGTCTTGGTGTTATCTGATCGGACAGGCAAGGGTGGGTGGTCTTGGGTGAGGGGGTTTGATAAAAGGCACACACCAAGGAGTAAGCTTTCTCTATTTGATCTACCTCTTGGAGCCTGCCACATGTTCATGGGAGCTCTACGCTTCTTGCTGAACCAGCTTGTGTGATAAGTATCTTTGAATTTCTCTTGTATATAAATATTGTGATGTTTAATGTGTGACGTTGGAATATCCCTATGTCCTCGGGAATAAACAAAATATGTTAATTTTACCAGCAGCTGTGCGTGTGTGTGTGTCTTAATAGGAGTAGACCAATGAATCCATTTATGCAATAGATAGAGGGAACCTGTAAATATTTTCGGGATAATAAATTAGTTATATTTAATAGCCTTGTAAAGTGGAGCAGATTCTAAAATTTGGCACCCCAGAAACATGTGGTAACCCTAAAAACCACATGGAACCTACAGGACAGAAGGGCTCAAATACAAGGCAGCTGATAATATCAGAAGCGGGAAGGACTGTATGTGTGATGACTCTTTTCTATGGATATGCAAAAGGTTTAATTGTTTTGAATGACATCAGGTAAAAGTGTTAATGAATGAGAATAGTGAATGCTAGAAGAGCAATTTGTTTTTGTTTTATTATTTTGTGAGTTGTAAGAGCTAAAGATAATTGAGTTTGGCTCATTACTCGGAGCAGTGTGAAGCAGTGTGTGTCTTAATAGGCGTAGACCAATGAATCCATTTATGCAATAGATAGAGGGAACCTGTAAATATCTTTCGGGATAATAATTGAGTTATATTTAATAGCCTTGTAAAGTGCAGCAGATTCTACACCCCCCCCCCCTCACCGGTTCTTGGCATAATTTTCCCCTATGCAGCCGGTCCCCGGTGCCAAAAAGGTTGGGGACCACTGACATATAGCATAATAATATATGATTTAGTTTGATTAAAACACTACCTTTTCAGCAGGCAGAAGATTCTCATTCTCCCTCTTAACTGTGTAAGAAAAACATCGGATTATGGGTAAATCTTATAGCCATAAACCCATGCCTTTTCCTTGTAGTTAAGAGGGCTGGGCTGGCAGGGAGCATGCGTCTTTTAGACACATGCCCCCTTCTATGACACTGCAGTGAGAGAAGAGACCCACTGCAGAATTTTTATTGGAGCTTTACAATTGATCCAAGGCTCCAAGCTGTCCATTAAGCTCAGTGCTTCTGACAAGAAGTAAGAGGCACTGTGAGCTCATCCTCTCAGTCTGCTGCAGAGTGTGCCAGCCTGTATTTAAACTGGCCACTGAATATGTAGCTTCTGGCTGCACAAGAAGCACCATGTCTCTGCAACTATAGGTGGCAGAAGCCCCACATTTTGTCCAATGGTAGGGTAGGACTGTAGCTACCTACCCCCGGTTGCCAAGCTATGACCCTCGAGCGTGATACATTTTTTTTATATTCATGGCAAGCAAGGCTCTGCCTCACCTGGCTCTCCTGACTGCACATCCCTGATATGTACTGTATATTTATGATTATATTGTATATTTATTGCATGAAATTTTAAATGATTTACATTAGAAAACTTGTGGCTTACTCTATTGCCGATCAGTATAGAAAAGCAGGGTACTGTCCAGGACCACTGTTTGCAGCAGCTCCTTTGTGTATTCATCGACATGCCCCCATCTCTGATCACATTTACAGTATATAGTGGGTGTTTTTTTTAAAGCAGTACATGTTTTTCTGAATTCCTCCCCAAGACCAGTGCTTAAATTACTGCTCTGCAGCCAGCCAGCTCGAAAAGAGACAATTTTTGACCAGAAATTAAAGCCAGTGTTACCTAAAAGATTATCATGGGGATTTATAAAAAAAATAGCCCAAATGTGTTACATGATAATAACTAGAATGGCTACAGTTTAGCTTTAACAGTCATGTATGTGTGTGGGTACCAATTTCCTGCTAGATATGGCCATAATTTTACTTGGCCTAATTTATTATTGCTTATTTAAAGCAACACCTCCTAGACAATGGCAGCAGAGCTCCCAGGCCTGACAAATTAAGAGGGAATGGGTGCGACACTCTTTGCTTTATGTTTGACATTATGGTCGCCTCATGTAATTCCAGTGATAGGAGGACATTAGTAGCCCCAAACTATGGAGGCTCCAAGAAAAGAATTTCAGTGGAGAAGTACAAGGACATCAACAATCTGGAGTCAACACCTTCAAGTTGGAGGAAACTCTAAATTATTTATTACCTTTGTACTTATTCTGGCTCAGTGACTCAGAGACTATTAAAGCCAAAGTATCACCAAGACAGCCAGGCAATATGCTTTTCCTGATGGACTGGTCTGTAGTGGCAGCCTAGATATTTCTCTCATGACATGTTTCTTTCTTTAAATCCCAAAGCTCACTTTATAGCAAGATGTATTGGACATTTACATCCTGCTTTTGTAATGTTATATAAAGATGCATATTTACAAGGTACTAGTAGAGATATTGGTCCTGTAAAAAAGCTGATTTGTGGTAGGTTGTGTCACCCTTAAGCACAAGAAAAAACACTTGAAATCCTCATAAATAATAGTACAAAGTACATAGCTTTCACAAGCTCACAGACGCCTTGAAGTGTGCAATTGATGTGACCTCTCCACATTATATTAAACGGCATGATGAATTTGTATCTTTACTTGCTAAAGGCTGTATATTCAATTTAAACTTAACATGATGTACTGTAACAAAAGGTGAATATTTTAAATATAATGTTTTTATCTAAACTTCTAAAAGAATCAAACAAACATATCAAAAATGCATATGGAGTCTAAATAGGTTACTTTATATGGTGGTTATCACACAAGGAAAAGGTGAGTCCTCGGAAGCCACTCTTTTACCTTCCTTTCAACATTTAATTCTAATTAGTACACATGATCCAGGTATAACTTGCAGTGCCGCTCTAGGCTGAAATAAAGATCTCCCCACTGGTTGCAGTGAATGGAGCAGATGCTTATGCACCATTCAGGGGTGAAGAACCATCATCAGAGAAAGGAAGGAGCATCGCTCACCAACCCAGTACATAAATATGTGAACGTGGCCTCAGCCAGTGCCCCTCCAACCATGCCCCCTGACATGTTTTGACGCGCAGACCAAGGCTTGGTCACAGAGGTGACATTAGTACACAAGTTACTGTAGGTTACCATGGAGCAGCCTTTTATCCTATTGGAAACTATTTGAAGAACAAAATGAAAGGAGTGCCCCTCCTATACTGTATCATGTAAAGCTGAGCTTCTTGGACATCCCTTTTCAAAAATTATGGACATTAATATGGATGCCCCCTCACCCATTTTCAGTTCTAACTGCTTCCACCCTTCTGGAAAGGCTTTCTGCAAGATGTTGGAGTATTTCTATAGGAATATGTGCCAACTCAGCCAAAATAGCATTTGGGAGGTCAGGTACCAATGTTCAACAAGAAGACCCGACTGGCAATTGAAGATTCCAATTCATCCCAAAGATGTTCAGTAGGGTTGAGGTCATAGCTCTGCTCAGCTCTTTTAAAGCGGTATTACACCCAAAAGCAGACATTTATTATATTGCAGCTTACCAGTTTTTGACCAGAAATCAAAGCCATTAACACCTAAAGGATTATCATGGTGATTAATTAAAAAAATAGCCCAACTGTGTTACATGGCAATAACTAGAATGGCTACAGTTTGGCTTTAACAGTCATGTAAGTGTGTAGAGTACAAATTTCTTGCTAGATATGACCAGAATTTTACCACTTTATTAATAAATGATTCAATTTAAGATTTTGCCCCTGTTTATTATTGCTTTTTTAAGCAATGCCTCCTACTACAGGAGGTGTGTTGCTGGCCAGATCACCAAACAGAGGGAAAAAAGTATATAAGAAACTAATACAGCCACCACATCTAAGGGTTTGTAAGCCAGCAATATAATACATTCTTGGTTTTGGGTTTAATACTGCTTTGATTTTTTTCCAAGTCAAGCTCATCAAACATTGCCTCCAACCACTTTATTTTCTATTTCTATTTCTCTCCCCTCTCCTTCTCTTTCTCTCTCTTACTGCACATCTTTCTTCTGTGCATATCCTGGATCGATGAACTTTTCAATCAAATAACAAAACATTGAAAATATCTTTTTAAATCGACATCAGATGACAAATGTCAGCAAGCCATACACAATTTCCATTTTAGGACCATGAATTTGTTTAAACATATGCTAGTCATATGATTTAAATGTGCAGTGGAATTCAGAGAAAATGTTGGCAACATCCCAGTATAAAACCTAATGTACACAGAGCATAAGTGAACAGAGGCCGTCTAAACAAAATGTTTCATGCTTCATCAGTAGTATTTGCAAGATCAGTGTAGGCAGAAAGTTGTGTATAATTCTGAAATAGATCACTGGTAACAACTGTCACATTTTTACTTCATAAAGAAATCACACCCAAATTACAATTATATATATATATATATATATATATATATATATATATATCTATATATATATATATATATATATATATATATATATATATATATATATATATATATATATATATATACACACACACACATACTGTATATATTCTTGCAAAAAAATGGCAGGTGATTGTAGGACTTACAAAGAAGCCACAGTGTAGAGTACAAACAACTTTACTAAGGGGGATTTATGAATACACAGAACAGCAATTCATCCATTATAATGTATTCTGTATGTCTTGGCCAAAAAAACTTTTTATTTAGGCCATTTTCTCTGAACGAACCTCTTGAAGGACCTTAGAAAGGGGTTAATGCAGCATAGCTACAACCCAAAAGGATAGTAGACACTCAGATCAGGAAGACAGCCCTCATTCCTAAGGAAAACTTTTAAACTATCAGCGACTCAAGGGAGAGATGAGATCCATCAGTCCATGGTGGTCACCTACCACAGACAGCTGGTAATTCTGAGCAAAATCATAAGGAAACTCCAGCCAGTACTATATAAGGATGAGACTGCAAGATGTTTTCTCATACTCTCTTCTCAAAACAGGCAGCCGGCCAACCTAAAGCAAGTGTTTGTCCACAGTACTCTAAAATAAAATCATCCAAGAATGGGACATCTTCCTGTCTTCAAACACTGAGCAAGATCTGGAGACACATCCACTGTCAACTCTTACCTCCAAAATATCCTTCTGCAGTGCTTTGTCTATTATTGGTTTTAATTTGCTGGTAAGAACTCATCTCATGTCTAAGTTTCATCCACTTGCCCCCTCTCTAATCAGGAAGCCCTTATTGGCAAGTAAGGCAATAAAGAAGCCTATATATATATATATCTATATCTATATATCTATAGATATAGATATATATCTATGGATATAGATATATATACATATCCATATATATATATAGATATAGATATATAGATAGTAATAGCTGGCACCTGGTGGTGACCGCAGTTTCAGATGTTCAGTTAAAAAACAGGTTTATGTTAGGACCAAAGCCAAACCATCTAAATAAACTGTAACCGAACCATGTGTGCAGAATAATATTGGAAAAATGATTATTTGACAATATTGTTAGATAAATACGGTAACAACGGTTTAAAAAAAAAGGTGTTTTGTAATTCAGTGTTAATAAAATGATAGTAGTTCTTTACCCCTAAACGTCCAGACCCAATTTAGTGTATTTAGGTGGATTATACCTTCATTTGGTGGGAAATGGTAATGGAATTCAGATTTTTTTTATTATGAAAGGAGAACTGGTCCAAAACAGTAATAACTATTAATTTTTTTAAATGTAACTGTAAATTTGTATGCCATTACCATGACCCACCACCAGAATAAAATGACTAATGTACTTCTACTCCTGACAAAACAGTGATACCACATATGTGTGCGTTATTTGTTCTTTGTAGCCATAATAAGGCCACAAAACAACAGTGTGCGATTTTGTTTTTTGTTCTTACCTATGTCAAATCCTGAACTAGTTAATCTTTATCTATCATTTTTTTTTTTTTTACTTCTCTAGCAAGAAGGAATAGATACAGTGCATCTGTTGTTTCTCCTTTTCAAGAGGAGAAACAACATTGGGGCAAGCTACAAGGTGAACAATCACTGTGAAAGCCAGCCAGGGGCCATTGCAGCATTCATGTGGTTGGGATTCAGTTCCCACAGGTCCCATCCATTAGTAACTGACAGCCTGGTCTTTGTGCTGGAGGGCATCAGTGAAGACGATTCACAAACATTAGAAAAAATATATGCAACGCCCCTGATTAAAGCCCACTTCCTGGGCAGTGTTATGGGGGTCATAAAGGGGTTAAATGAATTTCTCAAAATTGCTAAGATTGGCAACTTTAACAATACATATGAATATGATGTTTGCTAAATGCTTGTAATATCTCGGGGGAAGAGGAAGGGACTCTAATAATTACCCTTACTTAGTTCTGCATTGTAGCAGTCTCCAGCACCGTCCTCTTTTCAAAGCTCCAGTATGTTGAAGATCCCTCAACATCATCACATGAAATGCAGGAATGTTAACCCTGTGGAGGGGGAAACTGCTGCCATTAGCAGCTAAGAGGACAGGCAGCACTGAACTGGTCACAGCCAGAGGCAGCCTGCTGTGGCACAGAATAATGTCAGTCTTTCCCCTTAAAAATTCTGCTAATTTCCCGTGCCACATTTGCCACCTTTTTTTGGGGGGGGGGGGCTGATACCTGTCTTTGACATGTACCCTGTCCCCACTTGAGGGAGACCAGGCCGTGGCAAATTACATCAGCTTTACAATTGGGTTCCCTTACCGGCAATGTTGGTGGCAGCACCCGCAGCTAATGGAAACATCAGCTGCAGTGCCTACATCGCTGTACTCCAGGACAGGTAAGTGTCAGGTAAGTGTCCTATTATAAAAAGTCAGTAGCTGCAGTATGTGTAGCTGCTGGCTTTTAATTTTTGCTGGGGGGGAGACCTTCCTTATCGGATTTATTCTGTTGATAATGGTGTATTTAGAAAGCACCTCCCTAGGGAACATTTAACCTGATTTTACAAACTCATGTATGTTGAATTATAATACCAACATTACATTGGATTAGCTTGGATATCAGCTAAATAACCATGTATTTTTATGCTTATCTTATATTTATTTCAATCAAACTTGCGGGTTTTACCGATCTGAAAGCGAACGTTCTTATTTTAATACAAAGCCTCTAGTGTCAGGACTTCGGTCTGTAAAAATCTCCAATATGGAGGACGCTTGAAAGATAGGATCCTTTTCGACGTAAGATTGCGGGTTTTTTCCGACAGAACGTCCGTCGATTCCAACACAGGAGCCTCTAGTGTTGGGACTACGGTCTGAAAAATCTCCAACATGGAGAACGACCGGATGACAGAGTTTTTTCCCGACGTAACGTCGGAGTCGTTCTTTCGATGCAACGTCCGTATTTCCGACACAACGTCGACTGTAATATAAATAAGGAAGTGCTGAAGGCTCAGAGGCACGCTCCAGACGACGTCACAACGACGAAACCGGTAGAGCGATCGTTCTTCAGAGCCACAGCACACTTTTCTCAATGCTTTTTAACTACATGTAAATTGTGAGTACCCATTGTTTTGTCAAAATAAACTTTATTTCTTATGAGACGGTATCACGCTATTGGGCACTTTCATTTATCCTCTCTATGAGCAGCTGAACGGCTGGACAGATCCCATGTGAGAAAACCAGGCAGACTTTTGAAGTTTGGATACTTATTAAAAGAGCCTGTTACCCCTGTAGGGGTGATTGGATCCGGTGAGTGCGGGACCATTGGGGAGAGCACTGAGTGATCCACTGACGGCTATACTTGCATGAAGCACCTGTCACTTTATTTATTTTATACAAAGCAAATCTTGAAAATATTGTTCTTGGACTATTATTATGATCATCAATTTCATTTAGGAGCACTTATTTATTGACTCACTCTTCATTAATTTTGATTAATTAGGAACTGGATTTTGATTGGACTATATGGACTATTATTACTAGGATTTTTTATATATTATTTTTTTCATTCATTTATTTTTCATATATTGTGCATTATATATAATATTGGAAAATTGGCATCACTACAAGGACTAGCACTTTTAGCACATAATTTTGGTCACAGTACCTTCACTGAATATCAATAATCTTTTTATTTTTCATTTTTCATATATTATTTAAGAATTGACATCACTATAAGGACTAGTATTTTTAGCACTAATCTGGTTACAGTACCATCACTGATTTTGGATACATCTTATACCTCTTGCACTTATATTTTTATTTATATTTAATTATTAGTAGGCGCCATTACCTGCTATCTTCTACCTTAATACCCATTCCCACCTAGGTGGGTTTTCTATGCAGGGGCTGCCACTATAACTAATTACTTAATTACTTAATTATTTAACCATCACTACATTTCCTATTTAAGTTGTCTGTGGCGCAGATTCATTCTTTTTGCTTTAACATTTAACCTTTGATGACCCCTGGTGTTAACCCCTTCCCTGCCAGTGTATTTTTTACAGTAAGCAGTGCATTTTTATAGCACCGATTGCTGTATAAATGTCACTGGTCCCCAAAAAAGTGTCAAAAGTGTCAGATCTGACCGCCGCAAAGTTCTGTTACAAAATCAATACTAGTAAAAAAAAAATAATAATGCCATAAATCTATCCCCTATTTTGTAGATGTGATAACTTTCGTGCAAACCAATCAATATACACTAATTGGGATTTTTTTTTTACAAAAATATGTAGAAGAATACGTATCGGCCTAAACTGAGGAAGAAATTATATTTTTTACATTTTTGGGGGATATTTATTATAGCAAAAAGTAAAAAAATATTGTTATTTTTTTCAAAATTGTCCCCTTTTTTGTTTTTAGTGCAAAAAATAAAAACCAAAGAGGTGATCAAATAGCACAAAAAGAAAGCTCTATTTGTGGGGTAAAAAACCCTATCAATTTTGTTTGAGTACGCATGACCGCGCAATTGTCCGTTAAAGTGACACAGTTTTGCAAAAAATGGCCTGGTCAGGAAGTGGGTAAATTCTTCCGGGGCTGAAGTGGTTAAAGTGATACTAAAGTCAAATTTTTTTGTTTATAAATAAAACACATGTTATACTTATCTGCTCTGTGCAGTGGTTTTGCACAGAGCACCCCAGATCCTCCACTTCTCGAGTCCCTTGCCGATGCTCCCGTCTCCTCCCTCCTTACAAGTGCCCCCACAGCAAGCAGCCGCGCTCTCTCTCTCCTCATTGGCTCACTGACATTGATTGACAGCAGTGGGAGCCAATGGGACCCTGCTGCTCTCTCAGCCAATGAGGAGGGAGAGTCCCGGACAAAAACATTCTGAATTTAGACCCACTTTAACGCATGCAGTGGGGGGGGGGGGGCACTGAAAGCGTATTTATTTTTGTTCTAGCTAGGTTTTTAGCTTTAAAAATACAAACTTCAAATCAAATTTAAATGAAAAGCATCATCACAGATTAAACTGGAAAACAGATAGCTTTCCGCGTATTTTGTGTGATTAAAGAAGCGATAAGCTAAGCATGATTTCATTTCTTGCACTCTACAGTAGGTTTCATAGCTGTGCATTAAGTCTGTCACTGGGGCAGGAATTTAAATCCTGCATTGCTCTTTCCTGCTTTGATCCCAGCAGGTGCACAACATCTTTGAATGATCTATGCTGTTTCCTACAGTACAGCCATGATAATAAGTAAAGTCAATCTCAGGCCTGGATTCTCAGTTGTCACAATTGTCAGAACTTTCAACTACTGTCAGTCTGTGTGCCGATTATCTCTGGCAAGAAACAAGAAGCAAAAATAACTGGGAACTCATTTGTTGAAGATGTGTCTTGTCGGCTTGTATTCACAACCAGGAGTTCTCCGAGGTGATAATCACCTCTGTGCTATGCCCTGCTAACAACAACAAGCCATACTCCTTTATGGCTGCAGTTGGGTTAGATAGTAGAGCCATTGGGATTGATTTACTAAAACTGGAGAGTGGCAAATCTGATGCAGCTGTGCATGGTAGCCAATCAGCTTCTAACTTCAGCTTAATCAATTAAGCTTTGACAAAAGAAACTGATTGGTTTCTATGCAGAGCTGCACCAGATTTGGCACTCTTCAGTTTTATTAAATCAACCCCAGTGTGTGCATGTTAGATCTGTATTCTATATCTAATCTGTAGTACACACTCGAGCGGAGCAATTTTCAGGTGTTTTTATTTGAGAGTTTTGCGTATTACAAGCCTTTTAGAAGCATATTATAAGCATTTTACATGTGTATTCATGCTTCAGGTGTATTTTATTTTAGCCAATAGAAGGCACTAGAGGGAGTAGTTTAGGGGTGGAAAACTGCTGTTTTGTCAGAAAACATATGCGACAAAGCGCTTGTAAAATGCTTATGTTGAATGTTTTTTTCAGGCATTCTCATTGAAGTTTATGAGGCCAATTTCCCTAAAAGAAGCTCACGTTCTTTGTTGGGTGACAAGCATTTTGCTACAGGCAGCAATACTCGCAGATTTGAACAAGGGTTATTGAAATAAATAGGATTTTGTTTGTTCAGCGTATGATACAAACTTTAAGCAGAGAATCGATCAGGTGTGAACGAGGCCTTAAAGAGTGGTTCCACTTTTGCAGCCAAAGAGAGATAACAAAAAAAAAAGAGTAAAAATTGAGGCTAATCCCTTTAAATATGATTTTCTGATAACTCAAGGACTAAACGATTTCCCTTTCTCTATAATGTTTATGAGACAAGAGATACAGAGGTAATGTTTTCCATTATTACTAAAGTATGAAATCCTCAGGCCACGTACACACGATCAGACAGGTCTGATGAAACTGGTCTGCAGACCAGTTTCATCGGACCAGTTCGATGGTGTGTACGGCCCATCGGATCGTTGTCCGTCGGACAAAAATTGTAAAACATGCTTTAAAACCTGTCTGATGGACACTTGTCCGTCGGACAGGTTCGACGGTTAGTACACAAAAGCATCGGACCAAAAACCTGCGCATGCTCAGAATCAAGTCGACGCATGCTTGGAAGCATTGAACTTCGTTTTTTCATCACGCCGTTGTGTTCTACGGCACCACGCTCTGGTCTGATCGGATTTTGGTCCGATGGTGTGTACGCACATCAGACCATCAGATAAGTTCAGAGTTGTATGATGAAAACGGTCCGTCGGACAAGTTTCATCAGACCTGTCTGATCGTGTGTACAGGGCCTCAGTGTTTTTTAGCTTAAAGTATAGGGGAACTTTTACCCTGTAAAACATCCTATTCATTTCAAATGAAAGGCAAGACGTCTGTGTATATATATATATATATATATATATATATATATATAAAACATTATAAAAAAATTAAATTATCACATAAACTCTGCATAAGCTGCATAAGGGGCCTGGAGAGGTGGTGGTGGAGAAACAGGAGGACACTGATCTTTCCTGTGAATGGCTGTGGAGGCAGGCTGTTCTCCCAGCACAGCAAGAAAAATGACCATGGTGAGATGCATGTGCTCTCAGTTTCAAATAGGAAAGCAATGGGACTGAAAGGATCATCAGATATTTCAAAGGAAGAAATACAAAGAGAACAGTATACCTTAAACTCAAGTATATGGTACAACAGATGGTGAGAAAAAGAGTTTAACCGCTCCAAAGTCCCAGAGAACTAGATGACTGAATCCAAACACTTTGGTGCCGGCGCTGCAATGATATGCAAGATTTGTAGAAAACTAGGATGGCCGCACTCCAATGTTGTTCCTTTTTAATAAAACTGGTCACAAAACAAACATGTCACAGCAAAAAATCAGATGAAAAATCTGACGCGTTTCACACTATCATACAGTGCTTAAGAAGGACTGTATGATAGTGTGAAGCGCGTCAGCCTTTTCATCTGATTTTTTGCTGTGACATGTTTGTTTTGTGACCAGTTTGCGGCCATCCTAGTTTTCTACAAATCTTGCACATGGTACAACAGACACATCAGGAATATAAAATGTTGGGGTAACATCCTTTTTTTTTAACACATTGAGCACATTAAAATAAACCTTCCCCGGCAAACTCATCTTAGTGGTTAGTTGATGCTTGGAATAAACTACCAGCAGAGGTAGTGAGACAGTCAACAGTAAATGGCTTCAAACATGCTTGGGACAAACATAGATCTATGGTTTATTCAGATAATAAAGTTAATGAAATAAAAAATGCTTGTTTTTTTCTGCCATCACTTTTCTATGTTTCTATCTTAACCCAGCATCTACAGTTTACAACTTTCAGTGCTGTTGGCTCCTGCTTGCTCAGTGCTATTTCTCTGCCATTAATTTTACATGAAAGAGTTACAGTAAGAGTGGACAGTGCAGTCTGAAGCCAGTCTGTTAGCTTTGATAAAGGAAGAGGAGGGAGTAGAAGGGGAATGCCTTGCCACCCTAGGCTATGGGGCTGTTTTTATATTGATGCACAAAGTGTAGGGAGACACAACTCCAGACCTTACATTTTTTTAGGTTGGCTCCTTTCTCTGACACCAGCTTAAATGGGAACTGAAAAGATGAAACATGCTACATGCTGATGAAGGTGCTTAGAAAAATTGAGGGTTTAATAACACAATATCAGTTACAAACTAGAGTTGAAAACTGTCGCTCCTAACAAAGGGTTAAAGATCTTGAAGCTTGCCTCCTGCATTGTATGTTAACAAGAGGAAACTCCATGTAGCCCCAGCCTGTGTGGGGACTTACTTACTGTGAATTTGTTCTGAGCAGCCTACAGTCTGCCTTGAGGCCTGCTCCAAGCGCATGCTGCATGAATAGGGACATGTAACAACCATATAGTGGGGTTTTCTCAAATTTCACTGGAAAAGTGGAAATATATTTAAACCTTCCAGTCCAACCACTGTATTAAAACAGGCAGGCGGGACAAGCATTGAGGCAAGAGGGTATATGTATATAGATATACTGTATATATATATATATATACATATATACAGCCTACCGTATTGGCTGCCTGTGCACTCTGTGATCACTGTGTCCCTCGGATACAGGAGATCACAAAGCAGGTACAGGGCCAAGGAAACTGGCCCTGTACCATGTGATGGCTGTGACCAATCACAACCATCACAGTTGTAAATCAAGGCTACATGCCTGAAGCTTTTGAACGGTTTCCTTTCACAGCTGAAACTGATTACATTCTACAGCCATCGATACTGAAGTAAGCACACACACAAAAAAAAAAACACACAAATCACCCACCCTGAATGGGTGAATTGTATTATTTGTAGTGTATTATTTGTAGATGTAATTGTTGTATCCTTTTGATTTATCACAATGCCTTCTCAAATTATGATTGAAATTCTAGTTTGATGTATGGGTATTTTCATATTAGGTGGCAGTAGATCTCAATTTTTATTTATTTAATTTTTATTTTTATTAACATACATGTTGATTAAGGGTTACTTTGTAGTGCAGTTTATTAATTTGTTTATGGTGACATTGTACTGCTCTATATTGGTCTGAGACATTGGCCGCTGCTCAGATAGCACTGTATGCCCGTGCAACAATACTTTAGACTGTCTACTTTCCAAAAAATGGGTCATGTTGGGGGTATTTGTACTGTCCTGCCATTTAAGAGCCTCAAGAAATGAGATAGGCAGTCTGTACATCAGGATGAATCAATTTTAAAATATACATATCATAGTTTTAGACTCTATAACATTCATCATGACTAAATAATATACACTAATTCATATTTATTTATTTTCACCAAAAAAATGTAGCAAAATACATTGGCCTAAATATATGAAGAAGGTTTTTTTTTTTTTTAAATTGGTATTTTTCCTTGAGATAGCAAAAAACAACAACCCAGTGGTGATTAAATACCACCAAAAAAAGCTCTATCTGTCAACAAAGTTATATAACATTTATTTGGGTTCAGTGTTGCATGACTGAGTAATTCTCATTCAAAGTGTGACAGTGCAGAAATCAGAAAAATAGCCTGGACTGGAAGGGGGTAAAACAGCCTGGTCTTGAAGTGGTTAAAGCGGAACTTCACTCAAAAGGGGAAGCTCCACTTGTTTGCTTCCTCTCCCCCTCTGCTGCCACATTTGGCACCTTTTGGGGTAGGGACAGCTATCCGCTCCCACTTCCCACCTCTGCCCCCCCTCCTTCCCCCATGCTGCCTTCTGGGAGACATAGTTGCAGTTGCCCTCTGCAAGTGCAATTGCTCCAGAGCTTAGTAAATGAGGTACGCTTCACTTTGCATAAAGTACCCGATCAAGGGTTTAAAAAAAAATGAATTTTTGCTTCCACATGATTGGATGATGAATGCAGCTGCACTTTGCAAAGTGTACAGTCTTTTTACCTTTAGTAAATCAACCCCAATGTCCCCACCTAACCTCATGACATAGAAATTCTGTTTACAATTATTAGATATTGGCACTTTCTGAGCAACACCGTTAGGCTCTTTTCAGCTAGTAGACCAATCGGGTCCACTTCTCACTTTTTCAGGGGAACTTGATCGGACCCTCCAGTCTCATCTATGGAGCAGCACCCACTGATATCCTATCCGCTAAAAACAGACGAATGGGTAGCTGTTCCCCATCTGTCTGGCAGATTGGATGGCAGCTGGGTGTTAAAGGAGTTGTAAAGGAAAACATTTTTTTTTGCTGAAATGACTGTTTACAGGGTATTAAGACATAATAGTTAACTGATTCCTTTTAAAAACGATTAAAAATAGATAAAAATAAATCATATAATGTACCTGTAGTTTCTAGTTTATTTTTTGCATCTAGTTTCATTTTTGCATGTTATTTTCTCCCTCTGTGCTATACAGAGCATACAGAGCCATAGACCAGTGATGATTTGGAAAACGAAACTAGAAACTAGACACACAGTAATTACACCTCATTGAAGTTAGTGACCACAGAGAGAAAGCTCCCAGTACTGTGGTCATCAGGAAACAGACAGCCAGGAAGTGTGGAGATCAGAGAAGAATTACAGCAACTTGAGAGCAAAAAAGAACAATGAGGACATGAAAACAGCACTGCATTAAGGTAAAGGAAGCTATTAAGATAAAAAAAAAAATCTTTACACACCCTTTAACGAACAGGTGGTCCGTTTACATCCGACCAACCATAGAGGAGAGTGGGCTGTGTCTGTGTCCACTCTACATAAGCGGATACGGACCAGCTATCTGCTTTCTCAGCGGGGATCAGCAGACAGATTCCCGCTGAGCAGATGGACTCCAACAGGGTTCTATATTAGTAGGATGTTTTGAAGTCACAGAGTCTAAGTGCTTAATGTATAAAAAAGCTTTGCAATGATAAACATGTTCACCTGAGAATGATATATGATAACAATATGACAATACAAATTATGTAGGGCTCGCCATGTTTCTAGACATATGAATGATTGATTGATATACCAGGTTTATGTGCTATAACTATTTATACTACTGAGTATTTGTTTTTCAAGGTGATCATTTTGAGACCAAAGATATTTACTTATTTTATTTGGCCAGATATCCATTAGGGAATTTTAACTACATATATTTTTTTATTTACAATTAGCTGTAACTGATTGTTACTAGTTACTGTATAGTGTATACCACTACATTTTACAATGATACAATATTTTACAGTATTACAATATAATACAAGCTTCTAGTCAAAAACAAGCTTTTTTCGGGAAAAGTTCTTTTGTTACCAGACATATAAATATTTCCCGCTGCTGGGCAAATAGAATTCTTAAAATAGAGAAATTTTTAAAGCTAAGGTTATCTCAACACTAACTGAATATCCTAATCCACTAAGTTATTTTCTCATGCTTAAAATCTAAAAGCCAAGTTCTGAAATAGTTACTTGCTCACTAATACTAATTACTACTTGATAAAGAATACTTTAATGCTAAATACTGTAGTATAGTAGAGTAGACAGTAGTATGATTCATATATTTCTTGATTAAGCATGCTGGCTGTACAATTTCCCATGTGTCCACTTTTAAAATCATGAAATATATACAGATGCAAAATGATAGCTTTAAAACCATTAGCACCTTAACTACACTGATTCTAAAACAGGTCATCAGGAGTCACACAGAATATCTTTCAATCTGTTTACATTATTTCCTTTTACTATAAAGTAAAAGCCTCTTCTCTGGATTGTATCTTAAGCCAAAACCCATTTGTGTCTTAGTTTTGTATAGAGTGTTGTGTGCTAGAACACCTGTCATGTTTTTCTAGGTGTCGGTATCTCTATAGGGGGATTTACTGTCTCTATTTTTCTAGGTGACTGAGACACTGGGCCAGGAAAGGAAGTTAGAGAAATCTAACAAAACACCAAATTTGGAAAAAAAACTTGACAGTGCTTTTAACCACTCACTACTTTATCCAAAGCAAAAACACATTTGGGCTTTAGATACTATTCATGGAATCCAGTAAGAGAAACATGGAGGCTAGCATGTCTGTCATTTCTCCTTAAAACTGTTGATTGGATATCATGCAGGCTCTCTTAAACCGGAAGCATACTCACCTTCAGTCCAGTGATGCGGTATCTCAAAGCTCCCCACCGGCCACAAACATCTTTGAGTGCCTGTCTCCTTGGGCATCAATCGCTACTGGGACAAGGGGGATAAAAGGGGCATGAGCCTTAGGAAAAATCAGTTGGTTTAAATGAATGGCCGACAACTGTCCTACAACTCTGGGAATGGAAATGGGGTGCTCTGCACTAATAGGCACAATACAAGGACGGGGAGATGCCATGACAGTTCTCAATGTCAAAAGGAGACATATTATATTTGCATCAGACCATGCAAGTTAATTTCAGAGGCTGACTATACTGGAAGTAGTACATTAGCTTCAAGTAATCAGAACATATAGGTCTAGAAGGCACCACATTAAGCAGTGTAATATCTAAAGGTACCATACTAGGACACTTTTGTTATCTCCTAACGATGGGTACATTAAACGTCGTTACTTCACCCCAACATTTTGTGTAGCACTCTACTAACTGATCAGTACACACAGTTTTAGCAAACTCCCAATGAAGAGCTTGTAGCACAGATACCCCTTAGCAAGATATCTGCATCAAACAGGGACACACTGAAGACCGAGTACACCAGACATTGTACTACTGCTCTGAAATAAAGTTCTAACACAATATCCACAGGTCTGGAAAGCACCATAATACGAAGACTAGTGTCTGAAGGTCACTGTTTATATTCACTCCATCTATGGGATTCCTCACAGAGTGAATCTTCAGAGGCTGTGTCACAGCTCAGGACTTGTAAAGACCTCTGCAACTTAGGCCTCTTTTACAAGGGATGGATCCGTGATGATCCGCCCTGTGAACCTCCGCTTGCTCAGCGGGGATCGCTCCGCTGATCCCCGCTGAGCCGGCGGATGACAGGGCAGTCCCTGCACACTGTGCAGGGACCACCCTGTCAGATCTCCACTCTCCCCTACGGGGGGGATTGGATGAACATGGACCGGCTGTCCATGTTCATCCGATCCGATGACGGATGGAAAAATAGGGTTTTCTTCTGTCTGCAGAATCGGAAGATTGGGGACCCGGATGAGATCAGGTGTCAGCAGATGTATTATTTGTAGTGTATTATTTTTAGATGTAATTGTTGTATCCTTTTGATTTATCACAATGCCTACTAAAACTGGAGAGTGCAAAATCTGTTGCAGCTGTGCATTGTAGTCAATCAGCTTCTAATTTTAGCTTGTTCAATTAAGCTTTGACAAAAAACCTGGAACTCGACTGGTTGCTATGCACAGATGTACCAGATTTTGCACTCTCCAGTTTTAGTAAATCAACCCCCGTGGACTAGATGTCTGGGACATGCCACAATCAGAGTCCAGTACCCAAGGGTCACATTAAAGCAGGGATCAGCAAACTTTTTCCACTTAAGGGCCAGATTTAATGTATGAAAATGCATGGAGGGCCGCATTCACCTGCTAATAAATTAGGAAAAACAATTTGGACCCCTTTACATTACACAGCCCCCAAAATTCTGGACCACTTTACATTACACAGCCCAGCACCTCTTAACCCCTTTACATTATACAGCCCCTGTACCTCTGGACCCCTTTACATTACACAGCCCTCCCTGCATATTACACACCCCCCTCGCACATCCCACATCCCCTATTACACAGCTCACCCACATGTTACGCTTTAAAATTGCCCATACTCGTGGAATAGTGACAAACTATGGTACTTAAAAATCTCCATAGAAGAGGTTTTGTGCTAGAATTATTGCTCTTCCTCTAACTATCGCAGCCATACCTCACATGTGTGGTTTGAACACAGTTTACATTTGCGGTGGTGACCTATGTATGAGATAGCTTCTGTGCGTGCGTATAAAGTGATGGGGCATTTTAAAAAATTTCTTTATTTCAGGGCTGTTACTGTTTACAATTTTTTTAATCGATTAATTGACTAATTTTGATTAATTATAACTGTAATGTCCTCATCTCCCTCCATACTGTAATGTCCACATCTCCCCACAAACTGTAATGTCCCCATCTCTCCCACTGTATATGTGGGAAGATTGTCTGCTCTTACCAGAATAGAACAGATGACACAAGCAGGCGGGTGATGATGATATCAGCGCGCCGCTACTAGGCCGCTGCCGAGTGTACCAAGATGACCGCCACTCTGGAGCTAGGCCGAAGCTGTGGCCTTTCTTATGGGTCTATAAGACCCCAAATCACTCCTTTGCACTTAAAAGCATTAAAAACGCCAGGTTTGGCTGTTTTGAATACTGTAATATTTTGAAATTTGACACCTTTAAGTCTTCCGTAAACCGGAAGTGATATCACGACTAGACATGACTAGACCCGATACACCTTTGAGTCTCTGGCCAGCCGGTGGTTATGCCGGCTGGTTGCTCAGGCCTCCCAGTGGGAAGGCGAGTCTCCTCGCGGAAGGCAGTGGGCCTCCTCCCGCTGCTTAGGATAACAGCCTTTAGCGGCGGTGGGCCAGGTGTGGCCTGCGGGCCGTAGGTTGCCGACCCTGCATTAAAGGCAGGCAATGCAATCTTCAATCCAGGGGGGTCTGAGAACGGCCTTCAAAGCAGCACCAGCATCATAGTCATTGTGTGAAGAGAAAAAAACATCTGATAAATGCCAAGAATGTTGATAGAAAGTGAAAAATAATAAAAGTATAGAATTTTCCTCCCAAAAGAAAGCATCCAACCTTCCAGGACACTAGCAAAAGTTGAAGCATGATGTTAGGGGTGGGGTAATATAGAGGCAGGTCTTCAACTTTTTTTCTTTTAGCCAGTGTCCACATGAGCATAACCTTAATAGTCTAGGAATTACTATAATCCTGTTTTGCCTTTATGATAAAGTAACTATTTAATGTCTAGGAGGGCTTACACCCCTTTCACACTGACACGTTTTATAGGCGGTTTAGCGCTAAAAATAGTGCTGCTGTACCACCTGAAAAAATCGTGCCCTGCAGGCTTCAATGTGAAAGCCCGAAGGCTTTCACACTGAAGCAGTGCGCTAGTAGGACCGCTCCAAAAGTCCTGCTAGCCACATTTTTGGAGCGGTATAGGAGCGGGGTGAAATCAATGGGAAACTGCAGTAATACTGCCCACAATGCGCCTCTACAGTGGCTTTTTTCGGCCGCTAGTGGGGGTTATAACCGCACCGATAGCGGCCGAATATTGTGGTAAATACGACAGTATAGCAGCGCTAAAAATTGCGCCGCTATACCATCACCGCCACCTCCACTGCCCCATGTGAAAGGGGCCTTAGGGAAAACGGGGAGCTGTACTCTTAAAGGAGTTGTAAAGTCAGAAGGTTTTTTACATTAATAAATTCTATTCATTAAGATAAAAAACCTGCTGTGTGTAGCAGCCCCCCAATACTAACCTTAGCCCAAACTCCTCCTGATTGGCTGAGACACAGCAGCAGCACCATTGGCTTAATCAAAGTCAGTGAGTCAATCAGGCGAGAGAGGGGCAGGGCCGAATGACAGCTCTGTGTTTGAATGGACACAGGGAGCTGCAGCTCAGGTTGGATTCCTCCATAGCAAGCTGCTTGCTGTGGGGGCACTCGACAGGAGGGAGGTGTCAGGAGCAGTGAAAAGGGACTCGAGAAGAGGAGGATCTAAGCTGCTCTGTACAAAACCATTTCATATATAAAGTAAGTAAAACCTGTTTGTTAATTAAAAAAAAAATAGACTTTACAATCACTTTAAGCCCAGGTTCGAACTCGCACAATTTCACTCCCACATTTCAGTCTCAATTTCGGCCGCGATTTCACAGACCCCTGTGTAGGTATCTGCACAGATGTAAATCGCAGACCAAAATCACAAAAAGTAGCACAGAAACAACAGAAATCGGTGCAGCGGCACACCGAAATAGGACAATGCCATTGCCGGCAAATGCCGCAGATTTGACATGTCAAATTGCATGTCAAATCATACCAATGTGAACCAGGGCTTAAGTATATATAAAAGCTTAAGCTTGCTGTCTGTGTCCCCGGAAATTTATACTCTCCATTTGGCCTATTGACTAGCAAGACAGAAATTAATCACAAATCTCAAATATTACAGTTGTTACTGAACCAGAACATTTTCCAGTAAAATTATGTTTTAGTATTAACTGTGGAATTTGGATTTCTACTCAGTTTGGAGTGATTTTCTCTCACTTTTGTGTTTTGTCTTCAGTACAGGAAGTAAAGAAAGTCTTCCTTAATGGAAAGAAAGACGGTAGAAAACTGATAGAAGTCCTAACCCTTCCTGGCTGTATGACAAACTAAAAAAAACCAAGTTGTATCTTTAAATATACTTTAAGATTTGTTTGTGACATTTCAATAGGGTTTAATTTTCAACTGAGACGTTGTGATGCAGCAGTTCTGTGTTGTAACCTACTGTGCTGAAAAAAAGTACTTTTTCTCAGGGCACACCATAGCAACACTGTGTTGTGAACTAACACCATAGGAAGCAGGGCAATTTGCTTTGTCTATGCCTTGGGGCTGTGCTGGAAATATCTGCCAGCAGAGCTCCACTAAATCTGATGTGAACGGGCCCTAAGCAAATGTGTTGCATTTGTTCCACTAACATGTAGATTTGTTTTTAGATGCATACATATAATAGCACAAACAAATGGCAGGCCTTGACTGCCAGGGAAAACAGGGCCTCTGACCAAAACATTTTATTCTAGTAAAATAACACTTTGCCTCTGGCAATGAAGACAGACACATTGAGGATAACATTTCCCCTTATCCCTGTGTGCTGTGTGAACAAAATGACTGTGATGAAATCATTTTAAAAACCTCACAACAATTGTTTTACTTTGTAGAATACCACAGGAGTTGTGATTTAGTTCATTTTGATGTGTTAACATTGAAAAACAGCTAAGACGTATACATCAAGAATTCTTAGAACTGATACTAGTATAAACATAATAAAAAAGACCAGTACTGGTAAGTGCCAGTGGAATGAGGTTGCAGTCTACCATGGGTTCGACACAAACCATGGCCCAGATTCACAGAGCGTTTACGCCTGTCTAACTGGTGTTAGACAGGAGTTATTTCAAATTTCGCGTGGTAGTATCACTAGTTTGAATCCTCAAACCATGATACGGCGGTGTTGGGCTTCGATCTGACAGGCTTACGTCTTCGTACGCCTTCGGATCTACGCTGCGATCTTTTTGCGGCGCCGGGGTATGCAAATGAGCTTTTTACGGAGATCCACGAAGTTACGAGCGTCGTTCGCAATCGCGTACGTCATTTTTTTCGCTACGTAAAGTTAAACCAGCTTTTAGCTGGTCTAACGTTACGCAGCCCATGTTAAGTATGGCCGTCGTTCCCGCGTCGACTTTCAATTTTTTTTTTTTGCGTAAGTCGTCCGGGAATAGGAATGTCCGTAAACGACGCTACTCAAAAAAAAAATGAAGTAACGACGTGATTTTGCGCAATGCACGGCGGGAAATTTCTGAACGGAGCATGCGCAGTTCGATCGCGGCAGGGACGCGCTTAATTTAAATGCCTCACGCCCCTATTCGCGTATTTTGATTCCGCTGGGAGAAATACACTACGCCGCCGTACCTTACGGGCCAAAATCTCTCTGAATTCCTCCTAGAGACAGGTAAAGTACGGCGGCGTAGAGTATCTCTGATACTCTGCGGGAATCTAATTCTTTCTGAATCTGGCCCCATGTCTCTAATGTGGGAATTTGCTGCCATAGTAAATAAAATAATGATAATATATTTCCTGGTCTTTGACTTAGATCAAATGGCTTAGATAGGCCAATACAGAGGCTTTTGGATAAGCTAGCCCCCTCGATATAAAAGCATTGGTTTCCAGAAGCCATATTAATAAGGAAAGCATAGGAAGGGCTTCTGATAAAGTGTAATGGTAAACATTTGTGTATGGCTTGTAGACATTAGTTTTATAAAGTAGGTGTTAACCCTCAATAAATATCCTGTTGCAAAAAGCTGTGTATCTTGCAGAATTCAGGGGTGGGTGATGGGAAGAGGTTTTAGGAATACTGCTGATGTCCTGCATTCTTTTTAAAACCTGCACCTGTCTACATGCACTACAGTTGTAACAGGTTGCATGTGTCTTTTACAGGACAGTTCCTATTTTCGTTGCTAGCTGTAATAGGTTTTTTTGTTTCTTTTTCACAGCCTGTTTACAGCCTGTCCCTCTCCATATGCATTACAGTGATAACAGGCTGCATATGGTTTTACATAGGGCATATTATCTAATTGTTCCTAGATGCTAATATTTTTTCACTGGCCTTTCTTAAATGGTGACAATAGTGAAATATGCAATGTGCATCAGCACACAAGCTTATAGTTTCCTTTGGAAGAACATGTGACAGGGTGGTTTACAGGCAGGAGATTGTGGAAATGGGCAGAGTGTTATAAGCCCATAACACAAAGTGCTCAAACAAGGGCCTTTATATCAGTATAACTAGCTGTAAATTTCACAAATGCTAGCTATTGAAAAAAAATAAATAAAATAGGCTAAGTGATATTATCATGTTATAACATTTTAGTGGTTGGGTTACTTATTTGCTTTAAAAAACTAAGCTGAGCTCCAGTGCTAAGTCACATTTTCTTATGTGCCCAGCCTGTGTGTACAGCTCTGCACGGTCAAATATTATTTTTGAGGACCAATATCTGTCCACAAGAACTAATCGATAACTTGCTCTTCAATTGTCAACACCATAGCTACTTTTTTTTCTAATTATATATATATTTTTTTAGATTTTTAGTTTGTAATGTTGAGCCAGGCAGTCAGCTTTTTTTTTTTTGCAGCACCTGCATCCTATAAATGAAAACAATTAAAAAGACATTCTCCCCAGGTTCACCAGAAACCCGTGCCATTGGCTCCTGCTTCTGTCATTTACATATTGTGCTAAGGGAGTGGGGGTGGGGCCGAGCCACATCAAGCCTGCAAGTGTGCAACAGTAGGAAGCAGCTTCCTATGGTGGGAGAGAAGAGAAGTATTGGGACTGCTCTGTGAAAAATCATTGCAGAGAGCAGGTAAGTATAACATGTTTGTTAATAAAAAAATATATATATTTATATATATATTAAATATATATATTTTAGGTGGTAACAAAATGTGCATTTATTATTTTTAAACCACTTACAGACCGCCCGCCGCAGGAATACGTTGGCTGTTTGAAGAGGAATACCGTTGTTATGGTAGCAGCTAGTTACCATAACCCAGGTATCCTCTTCTTCAGCAGGCGGTCCGCTTTCAGATAAAAGTGGTCTCTGCGGCAGACACGGCGCAAGATCACTTTTATCGGTGATGGAAAAGGGGCCCCCTGCAGCCGTCTTTTCTGGTGCCCTCCGGCGGAGGCAATCCGGTCCTGTCCCTACCTAGCCTGACATGGAGACGAGTGATGGGAAGATGGCCCCCACCCGTCTCCATATCACTGTAGGGCGGAAGCGACGTTAAAATGGCCCAATGCTCTTAAAGGGACATTTTTTTATTACATTTTAGAACCCAGATCTCATATTTAAGAGGACCTGTAATGCTTTTTTTCTATTACAAAGGATGTATACATCCCTTGTAATAGGAATAAAAGCGACAACATTATTTTTTTTGTTTTTTTTTAAACAGTGTCAAAATTAAGGAAAATAAAGGGATTTTTAATAACAGCTTACCTGTAAAA
The DNA here is from genome assembly GCA_029574335.1 of Rana kukunoris. Lineage (NCBI taxonomy): Eukaryota > Metazoa > Chordata > Amphibia > Anura > Ranidae > Rana > Rana kukunoris. The sequence goes on along the minus strand of CM056049.1, from coordinate 233,146,900 downwards.
TCCTTTTCTTGGAGTACATCACGGGACACAGAGCGCATAGTCATTACATATGGGTTATATGGGTACCTTCAGGTGTGGACACTGGTGTAATCAACTTCACAGGAAGTTCCTCCCTATATAACCCCCTCCCACTGAGAGTGCTTTAGTTTTGTAGCAAGCAATTTCTCTGAGGTTACACAATGTTCCCACAAAGAGGGGTGGGAGCTCTGTGTCCCGTGATGTACTCCAAGAAAAGGATTTTACAGGTAAGCTGTTATTAAAAATCCCTTTTTCTTGATCGTACATCACGGGACACAGAGCGCATAGTCATTACATATGGGATGTCCCAAAGCAATGCTCCATGAAGGGAGGGAGACCGTAAGGCCAAAAATAGCCAAACAGAAAATATATCAGGAGGTAAAATAGCTCCACCAACAGAAAAAAGGGGGCGTGAACCGGGCCAGAGGATTCTATACTGCTGCCCGTAGGACCGCCTGCCCAAATGCTGCGTCCGCAGCCTTTGTGACGTCCAACTTATAGAATTTAGTAAACGTATGTACGGAAGACCAGGTTGCTGCTTTGCAAACCTGTGCCATAGAGATCTGATGGTGTGCCGCCCAAGAGGCACTCATGGCCCTCGTAGAATGGGCCTTAACTGATAAGGGCGGTGGAACGCGCTTCAGACCATAGGCCTGAAAAATCAGCTGCTTAATCCACCTAGCCAAGGAAGACTTGGCAGCCGGCTGACCCTTCTTGGGGCCATCCGGAAGAATGAAAAGCACATCTGTTTTCCTAATCTTTTCTGTAGCCTTGAGATAGACCCTCATGGCTCGGACCACGTCCAAAGTATGAAGCAATCTTTCCTCTCTGGACTGGGGAGTAGGAAAGAAGGATGGTAGGACTAGGTCCTGATTCAAGTGAAAACTGGATATGACCTTAGGAAGGAAAGAAGGCTGTGGCCGCAGAACCACTCTGTCCTTATGCAGAATCAGGTACGGTTCCCTGCAAGACAAGGCTGCCAGCTCGGAGACCCTTCTGGCCGAAGCCATAGCCACCAAGAAAACCAATTTTCGGGTTAGCAGCACAAGAGGGATTTCTGTCAGAGGTTCAAACGGCTGCCTTTGTAAAGCTGACAAGACCAGATTTAAATTCCAGGGGCAGAGGGGAGCTCTAATAGGGGGATTTACATGCAAGACCCCCTGCAAAAAAGTTTTCACAAGCGAATGTGTGGCCAAAGGCCTTTGAAACCATATCGCTAAGGCAGACACCTGCCCCTTTAGAGTACTAAGAGCTAACCCCTTGTCAACGCCAACCTGTAGGAATCGCAAGATCCTGTCAATAAAAAACTTGCGAGGATGCCCTCCTTGAGACTCGCACCACTCCACATAGTTCTTCCAGACTCTGTAATAGATATTTCTAGAAACTGGTTTCCTAGCTTGAATTAGCGTAGATATGACCTGGGCTGCGAGGCCTCTGCCCTTAAGAATTAGGGATTCAGCCGCCAAGCCATCAAATTTAGCTGCTGTGAAGCAGGGTGGTAGATCGGGCCCTGAGACAGCAGATCTGGGCGCAGGGGGAGTGGCCACGGTGCCCTTACTGACATCCTCACGATGAGTGCGTACCAAGCCCTTCTGGGCCAGGCTGGGGCCACCAGGATCACCGGCCTGCGCTCCACCCTGATCCTTCGTAGAAGGCGGGGAATCATCTGTAGTGGAGGGAACGCATACAGGAGAGAAAACTGGTGCCAGGGGCAAACCAACGCATCGGTCCCGTAGGCCGAGGGGTCCCTGGCTCGGGATACGAATTTGTCCAATTTCTTGTTGAATCTTGTTGCCATGATGTCCACATCGGGAACTCCGAATCTTTGGCAAATCTCTTGGAATACCTGGGGGTGAAGAGACCACTCTCCCGGGAGTAACTGTTGACGACTCAAAAAATCTGCTTGAGAATTGTCTATCCCTGGGATGAACACTGCTGAGATGCAGGGTACATGGGCTTCGGCCCATGAAAAAATCAGGTTTACTTCCCTTTGAGCCGCTAGGCTCCTTGTGCCCCCCTGGTGGTTTATGTATGCCACCGCCGTGGCATTGTCGGACTGTATCCTTACTGGCAGACCCTGCAGGGGAAGAGTCCAGGCGACCAGGGCCAACCGAGCAGCTCTGATCTCTAGGACATTGATGGGAAGCAGACTTTCTGCCTCTGACCACTGTCCCTGCTGGGTCCGTTTTCCTAAGATTGCCCCCCAACCTGTTAGGCTGGCATCTGTGGTTACTATTTTCCACGAGATGGGGCAAAAGGTTTTCCCTTTTGATAATTTTTGAGGGATCAGCCACCAGTACAGGCTGTGCCTGACTCCTGGGGAAAGAACTAATGGACGGTCTAATGCCTGTATGGACTTGTTCCAAGCAGAGAGAATAGCTGCTTGCAGAATTCTGGTATGGATCTGGGCATAGGGCGCTGCTTCGAAGGCGGCCACCATCTTTCCCAGCAGTCGCATGCATAGGCGAATAGTCGGCTTCTTTTTGCCTAAGACTATTTGAATCGTTTGAATTAATGACCTGATCTTCTTTTGAGGTAAAAATACCCTCTGGCATTCTGTATCTAACCGAAAGCCTAGATATTCCAACTGTCTTGTGGGTTGTAACCTTGATTTTTCTTGGTTCACAATCCACCCGAACTCTTCTAGATGCCGCACTGTGCGGACTACTGCATGATTGAGGTTGGAGGCTGAACTGTCGATAACCAGGAGATCGTCCAGGTATGCTAGGACCAAGATGCCTTCTGTCCTTAGGACGGCTAGTACCGGGGCTAACACCTTTGTGAATACCCGAGGAGCTGTTGCCAACCCGAAAGGGAGGGCTACGAACTGGTAATGACTTTGGTTTATCGTAAAACGAAGAAACTTGTGATGTGCTGGGTAAATCGGCACATGCAGATATGCATCCTTTATGTCTATAGATGCTAGGAAGTCGCCCTGATGCAGGCTGGTTGTCACTGAACGTATGGAGTCCATACGGAAGGTCTGAATCCTTAGAAAGCGATTTAGGCGTTTGAGGTCTAATATAGGCCTGACGTCGCCATTGGGTTTTGGTATAACAAAAAGGTTGGAGTAGAATCCCAGACCCCTTTCTTGGGTTGGTACTTCTACAATTACTCCTTGGAGCAAGAGGCGATCCAACGCCTTTACGAGAGAGGCCCTCTTTAATGGGTCGCTTGGAAGACTTGACCCCTGAAAATGAGGAGGGGGGATTTCTCGAAACTCTAGTTTGTAGCCTGAGGCTACTACGGACCGAACCCAAGAGTCGGGAATTCTGGCCTTCCAGACTTCGGAGAAAAACTGAAGTCTTCCCCCCACCCAAGAGAGTGGGGGCGCCCCTTCATGAATCTGATTTGATGACTGATTTAGCCGGCTTGCGAGACCAGGGCCTCTTGTTTGCCGCAGCTTGTCCCTGTGGGCGGCTATTAGCTGTTGACCGCCCGGGAGGCCGTCGATACTGACGGGAAGTCGAAGGGGCCGAGCCTACCATGGCCTGTCGTTTAAACGTGGGCCCACGCGGTCTTTTCTTGACCGGTAAGGAAGTACTTTTTCCACTTGATATGGTGTGGATATATTTATCTAGGTCTTCCCCGAATAGTCTTCCCCCATGAAAGGGAAACCCTGCTAGAAGCTTTTTGCAGGGTGCCTCTGCTGACCAGTTCTTTAGCCACAAAAGACGACGCATGTGAACCACCAGTAGAGATGAACGGGATGCCTGTTGGATGGAGTCCTTAATAGCATCCACTGCAAAGCAGAGAGCCCTAGGGAATTCTGCTAATTCATGAGTATGCTGAGCCGGCATGTCCTTCAATATATGTTTTGCCTGATCCTTCAAGGCCTGACAAACACCAATGGCTGCTACTGCTGGCTGAACCATGGCACCTACTGAGGTGAAAGTTGCTTTCAGTAGGGTCTCGAATTTCTTGTCGACCGGATCCTTGAACATATGGACATTTTCAACCGGACAAGTCAGGGATTTATTCACGCAGGAAATGGCTGCGTCCACTGTAGGAAGAGCCCATTTCTTTACATATTCCTCTTCCATAGGGTAGAGAATAGAGAATCTTTTAGGAGGGACAAAGATTCTATCAGGTCGAGCCCAATCTTGGTAAATCACGTTCCGCAGAAGGGGGTGCATTGGAAAAGATGCACCAGTTAATGGGGCCTTTAAAGAACCCAATGAGGATACCTCCGGGGCTACTAGTTCTGGCACTGGAAGTTTAAAGGCAGTGCGAACCATATCTGTCAAAGACTGGATCCACAGGCCCTCCGCTTGAGAGGCCGAAAAATATTCATCTATAGTGGAATTTTCCCTGTCTGAACCGTCGGGACTTGGGTCTGCGTGATCCCCTTGTGGGTCCCGTTCCTCTGAAGAGGAGACCTCCGCATCTGAAAACCCCACACTGGGTGAGGGGGATCTAGCCCGCTTGCTACTTGGGCAAGGACGGGAAAGTAACGCAGTTAACCTTTTCTCTAGCCCACTCATGGTGGCTGCTAGCATTTCTTCCGTCACGTAAACGGGAATGGGTGGATCGGGGGCCGCCTCTGCCCCCAGCACCCCCAATGGCTCTTGTACTATGCCACTCGGTGTCCTGACTGGCGAGGGTGGGGCCGTAGAAGCCTGGCCCAAATCCTCTGACCCCGATGGAGACCCCTTTTGTTTTTTGGCACCTTTAGCAGCCTTGGCTGGTCCAGATCCCTTTGGAGCCATTGTACAACCTTGGGTCACCCCTATAGCCAACACCTGACTGTTGCAGCTAGGAATAACCAATGTGAGGGCAGGTATGAGAAAAATGAAAAAGAACTAATTTCTCTCTTTTTCTTTTTTTTTTTTTTTTTTTTTTTTTTTTTTCCCGCCTGGGAGGTGGCAATACCGAGGAAGCCTGTGAGTATTGACACACCAATGCCCGTTAGCCGGAGTCCAAGGTAGACTCAGATACTGCTGGATCTAAGGCTGAGTCCCTTTAAGCAAAAAAACTTTATTTTTTTTTTATTTTTTCTGGTCAATAGTGGACCTAAGTCCTAGACCTGAAGATCCACAAAACCGCCACTAGGTGTCCCTGTGTAGTCAAAAGACCCAGCTGCACGCTCTGTATCCTTTCTTCCTCTGCCTCCAGGAGGTAAAGACCAGCCAGAGAAACGTTTTTTCCTTTATACAGACCCTGACGCTGCTGGCCCGCCCCGACGCACGCCGACGCTATAAAAGGCGGCGTGCACGCGCGCGCGTATGCGCGCGCACACACGCGCGTACACACACGCGCACGATCGCGCGCACGATCGCGCGCACCACGCCGAACCCACATGGAGGAAGCAGAGCAGAGGAACAACATGGACCAGCGTTATGCAGCACCAACAGACACCAGGTAAGCACTAATCTTATTGTAGTGCACACACAGCGAGGAAGCTGTCCCCATGGGCTTCCTAAGAAACAGGAGTTTTAACCAGCAATTTCCTCTTTAAAACATGTGGGGTTGCAGTATCAGTGTTAACAGGCAGACCTGGGGTGAGTAGCAAATATATAACTTACACAAGTATACATATATCTACATGTTATCTGGGTAAACATTAGAATCCCATCCTGCCTCAACAGACATAGTGGAGATAGTGGCTGATGCACCAGCATACTGTTAGCCAACCCAGAACCCCCAGGGGGATACCTACTGTCGAACCAAGTCCCGCAGGTTCCCTCTTACCTGCTCCACGCCGCAGGGTATTGCAAAATGCAAGAGGCCCAGCCTTCCCCCATCTCCGTGGGTATTGTCTTGGACCTTCAGGGACCGGGGTCCTGTGTTAAGGAACCCACACCCCTGGACCTATATAGCATCCTGGCATCAGTAGCTTTTAGTTCTTGGAAGAGACTAAAGCACTGGAGCCCAGAATCCAGCCCTCCAAGGAGAGGCATTATAGGCAAAACCCCACTCCAGCAGGGCCCGGGTACCGTACATCTTGGCTCTGAAGCACTTCGGACGGATCCGGCTAGCTATCCTGGGTCCCGAGACCTCCGAGGGACAGCTAGACGTGACCAACACCTAAGACACTGGCGGAAAAACTAAAGCACTCTCAGTGGGAGGGGGTTATATAGGGAGGAACTTCCTGTGAAGTTGATTACACCAGTGTCCACACCTGAAGGTACCCATATAACCCATATGTAATGACTATGCGCTCTGTGTCCCATGATGTACGATCAAGAAAAATATGTTTTTTTTTTTAAGTGCCCCGTCCCAATGAGCTTGCGCGCAGAAGCAAACGTAGTAAACATATGAAAACAGTGTTCAAAACACACATGTGAGGTATCGCCACAATCGTTAGAGCGAGAGTAATAATTCTAGCCGTAGAGCTCCTCTGTAACTCAAAACATGCAACTGGTAGAAAGTTTGTTGTCATTCCACGAGTGGGCGCAACTTTAAAGCATAACATGTTGAGTATCAATTTACTCGGCGTAACATTATCTTTCACAATATAAAAAAAAATGGGCTAACTTTACTGTTGTCTTATTTTTTAATTAAAAAAGTAATTTTAATCCAAAAAAAGTGCGCTTGTATAACCGCTGCACAAATACGCTGTGATAAAAAGTATTGCAACAGCCGCTATTTTATTCTGCAGGATGTTAGAAAAAAATATAGAACGTTTGGGGGTTCTAAGTAATTTTCTAGCAAAAAAAAATGTTTTTAACTTGTAAATACCAAATCTCAGAAAAAGGCTCAGGCCTTAAGTGGTTAAAACAGGAACTTGAAAAACATTGCACCTGTGATCAGATTCCTGCACAACCTGTCTACACCTCTCTTTCCCATACCTTTCCTAGAGCTGTAGGTGGTGTGAATCAACTATGGACATGCTGATCAGTGCGCCCACAGTTCATTCAAACTACAAGTACAGCTGCCCGGGTGGATGACGGTACATGTAGTTTATTCATTCACAGGGAACTGCTGCTTTTAGAAAAGATGCAGGTAGAGGAGGAGGAGGGGTGATTAGTAGCGAAGAAGGTGCAGAAGCTAGAACATGTTACTAAAGCAAAGTTATCCTCTAATTATAGAGACAGACGAGACCCTGTCCACAAGGAAGGAAAATAAAGCAGGTGCTCACACAATAGTAGGTATTGGAGGGAATTCACACGTAGTCTGGAGAATGCTTCTTTGTTCAAGTCCCTGACGGATAATCCATTTCAAGGTCAATCCTATGTACTACTTTATCACACTAGAGGAGCGCATACCCATAGAGACTATTGGGCAGTGAAAAATGGAGGAACAAATGAGATCGAGGGGCCACAAATTATTATATGGAGTTGCCAAGTTTGGATTGAGGCAGAAACCCAAATATGATTACATGTTCCCAAAGATACTCAGCACTATCCCAAAGTACTGGCCTTCTGAGATACATAAATTCATAAACTTATTCTGATATGAAATAAATACATAAGTTATTAAATAAATACATAAATATGTTTCTTTCTCATCTCTCCTGTTGGGTGGTATTTCTACTCTGGTGCTGAGTTCGTAGCTCCCAGATAATTGCAAAACACCAAAAAATATGATGCTCTATGACACAAGGGTCAAAAACAAATGGTGATACGCTGAAGCTTGTTGCTGCTATATGGACAGTATATCTCCTCTTTATTAACCATTCCCTATGCCTAGTTTTTAATGAATGCAAAACTTCTTCAATTTAAACTGTAAAATGTGTTGCCATGCTTTGTACCAGAAACATTATTTAGGTATTAAGACTAGAGGGACAAAGCAGGGCCGGATTTCCCACAAGGCCACCGAGGCCAGGCCTCGGGGCGGCAGTGGGTGAAGGGCAGCACCTCTTTTGTGTCTGTCTTCTCTGTCCTCCCCCCTCCCCTCTTTGCGTGTCACCTAGTGACAGTGCTGCCCCATCCCTTCCTGCTGCAGGAATAACCAATATATTTGTACACTATCCGTTCTGGTATCTAATACAGTGCCCCCCCCCCCCCCCGTCTCTGTGTTTCATTAAAAAAAATCCTCCTTCACCGTATCTCACGGCGGCTCCAGGCGATCACGTGACAGGCTGCGTCTCCTCTCTCATCTCCTCCTAGTCTTCCGATGACATGTCAGCGGGAAAATCTCGGCCCCGCCCACTGCTTCTGCAAGACGTGCAGTGAGGAGACATGTTACAAGAGCGACGGGAGCCGCCGTGAGATACAGTGAAGGAGGTATATTTTTAATGAAATATAGAGACAGGGGGGCACTGTATTAGTATTTAGAATGGTTAGTGTAAAAATATATTGGTTATTCCTGCAACAGGAGGGGGGTGGGGTGGCACTGTCACCAGGTGAGACGCAAATGACTGAAAGTGGGTTAACAACCACTTAATCAATGTGGCTAATTACTTTGCAAGGAGAAAAAAACAGCTACATCACTGCTCCGTTCACAGAGCCCTAAGTTCTTAGTAAACCATGGAGGGGGGGGGGGGGGGGGTGACACCTGAGATGTAAGGAAGCACTCCGCTGCCTGGGGACAGTGACACCTGAGATGTAAGGAAATGTAAGGAAGCACTCCGCTGGCTGGGGACAGTGACACCTGAGATGTAAGGAAATGTAAGGAAGCACTCCGCTGGCTGGGGACAGTGACACCTGGGATGTAAGGAAATGTAAGGAAGCACTCCGCTGGCTGGGGACAGTGACACCTGGGATGTAAGGAAATGTAAGGAAGCACTCCGCTGGCTGGGGACAGTGACACCTGAGATGTAAGGAAATGTAAGGGAGCAGTCCGCTGGCTGGGGACAGTGACACCTGAGATGTAAGGAAATGTAAGGAAGCACTCCGCTGGCTGGGGACAGTGACACCTGAGATGTAAGGAAATGTAAGGAAGCACTCCGCTGGCTCGGGACAGTGACACCTGAGATGTAAGGAAATGTAAGGAAGCACTCCGCTGGCTGGGGACAGTGACACCTGAGATGTAAGGAAATGTAAGGAAGCAGTCCGCTTGCTGGGGACAGTGACACCTGAGATGTAAGGAAATGTAAGGAAGCACTCCACTGGCTGGGGACAGTGACACCTGAGATGTAAGAAAATGTAAGGAAGCACTCCGCTGGCTGGGGACAGTGACACCTGAGATGTAAGGAAATGTAAGGAAGCAGTCCGCTGGCTGGGGACAGTGACACCTGAGCTGTAAGGAAATGTAAGGAAGCAGTCCGCTGCCTGGGGACAGTGACACCTGAGATGTAAGGAAATGTAAGGAAGCACTCCACTGGCTGGGGACAGTGACACCTGAGATGTAAGGAAATGTAAGGAAGCACTCCGCTGGCTGGGGACAGTGACACCTGAGATGTAAGGAAATGTAAGGAAGCACTCCGCTGGCTGGGGACAGTGACACCTGAGATGTAAGGAAATGTAAGGAAGCAGTCCGCTGGCTGGGGACAGTGACACCTGAGATGTAAGGAAATGTAAGGAAGCACTCCGCTGGCTGGGGACAGTGACACCTGAGATGTAAGGAAGCACTCCGCTGGCTGGGGACAGTTACACCTGAGATGTAAGGAAGCACTCCGCTATAGCCGCTGACTGTATCACTTGGCCTCTGTGTGTGTGTGTGTGGGGGGGGGGGCCGCATTGAAGGACCCGGCCTTGGGGCGGCACAGGGAGTAAATCCGGGCCTGGGCCAAAGTAACAATTATTTATTTTTTAATTTGTCAGAAATCATACTGAGTGGAAAAAGTCTCTTTCTCTTTTTTATTTCCAGGAAATTAAATAACTATTGGAATTACCGTGCTTGTGTCAGCCTCTCTGGTTCACCACAATCTGAAGCCTGGCATTCTTAAGACTGTTTCCTGCTCTTTGCTGATGCCTAGCTGAAGATTGGGAAGGGTCGGGATGCACTCCTTGCTCTCTATTCATATCCTGGTTTACATATGAATGACACTGGCTCTCTATGAGGGTACCTTGATCAGGTCCTCTTGGGCCTGCTAATCACAACTACAGGAGACATATTCATTTTCTGGGGCTAAGACAGGTTTGATGAGAACTTTATCTTTACACCTGCTTCAGCTCCTACAGGTTACAAATAATTGCAATATCTGGTAGGCTGTACACTGCAACATGGTATCTTTAGGCACGCTTGGACTCTTTCCTGCTCTTTGCTGGTACGTCTGACCTAGCTGGAGTTAGGGACAGTCGATATGCACTCCTTGCCTTTTACTTGTTTACTGATATGCACAGATTCATTGTTTATACTTACTGTTTTTCCTTGCCCTTTACTTGTTATACCATAATTTTATCCTGGCCCTGGAGGATCGTTGTGCCTGCCTGTTGGGGTCATTATGGGCTCTCTTGGGTTGATAGTTGACCCCTTCTGGAGATAGGGATTTTATTTAGAATAATAGTGTAAGTGGGGACTTTTCAGGATGATGCCAAGTCCCATTTTGGACTTGGTCAACCATAGGCGGGAGGGAGCTCCCCATTGGAGCACTTCTTTATCTGGTGGATCTCCTGGGGCTGTCATGGATCTTGGTTTACCTCCACTGGAGGCCAATTTTTCTAACTGATTTCCACCTAGATTTAATGCTATATTCCTCAAAGCATTATTTCAGCTCCTATCACGGTTGTATAAATTAGTTAAACAGGTGGGACCTCGTCCAGGCCTAGATTTTTGACATACCTAATATGTGCCTTAAGGTCTATATAGACAAGCTAGATTTCCATAGCCTGTCACTGATTTGCCTTCACGGCTTACTGTCCTTTGGGGGGTAAGGATGATGCTTGGGCGATTGGGTAGGCCACATTTCTGACCAGGCACGCTACCAGTTTTATATGGCCTTCTCACTGAAGTATCCCTTCTATCACTAATACCTCCCACTATAGGGTGTACTGTTTACCTCTTATTTACCCATCAACCAATTCAAATGTGGGAGAGGATGACCTTGACCGGTAATGTATCTAAACGGGTGGGACCCATGACCCCCTTCTTTGGGTCCCCGACATTTCCAGCTGCTGTGCATAGGTCAGAATTTGGGCTCCGGAGTAAAGAAGAACATCAACGACTTGCCCAAGTCCTTCATGCAGATCCATCCCTGATGACTAACACCCCTTCCTGTTTGCTTCCCCACTCCCCGGCACATTGGCTTCAAAGATGACAAGTCTTATCGTACATTTGCCGTTTTTATTCCCTGTCCACGATCTTATCCGAACCGTCGGGTTTGGACGATCTACTTCTACAAGCTGACCCCCCGACCCATGTATTTTCTCAAATTTATTCTATACTACTCAACATATCATCTTTTGACCTTCTAACCCATACGCAGACTTGGGAATCAGAACTACGACATTCTATCTAACAAGTATAAAAAAAATCAATATTTGGTGATGCACTCCTCAATGTTAAGTGATAACAAAGTTAACACTGGTAAAATATAAATAAACCAAACTAATAAATTCATAAAAGTCCATAAAATGAAATAAAGTGCAAAAATGGCAAAAAATGGAGCAATAAACAATCCGTATGGATAAATAAACGGGACTGATTAATATATTAATCATATCAATATTAATAATATTTATCCACACGATTGTGTATTGCTCTATTTTATGCACTTTTTGCACTTTATTTAATTTTATGGACTTTTATGATATTATTTATTCGGTTTATTTATATTTTACCAGTGTTAACTTTGTTATCAATTAACATTGAGGAGCGCATCACCAAATATTGATTTTTTATACTCTTATACTTTGGGTAGCGTTTGACCCTCACGGTGACTGTTGTACCTCTAAGCAGGGCCGTTGGAAACCCATATTAGCACGGGAATTCACACATCTGTACATTCTATCTAACGAGTTGAGTGACAAAAATGTTTCATACTGACGCACAAGCTTTCTTCGGCGGCCTTAACTCACGTAAAGGGGTTTAAATTGGTTAGGGGATGGTACAGATGACCTGTAAACATAAAATGTTTTAACCCCTACCTTTTACACGCTTGTTGGTGATGTTTGGGTTCTAGGGGAACTATGCTCCACGTCTGGTGGGACTGCCCTCCTGTCAAAAAATTCTGGCAAATGATATTTGACTTGTATTGCAGGCTGATCGCGAAAACCCTCCAACCTACACCAGCAATAGCCATGATCCCTGGCCCATTGAAATCAGTCAAAAAAATATGTACTCCGTCCTTTCCGACAGTAATCCCCCAACATTGGAAATCGATGAGTATGCCCTCACTTGCGGATTGGGCTATTGAAGTAGACTGAATATGAGACTTGGAACATCTTCTGGCCCAGGAAAACAATAAAGAGGAACAGTTCTCCATAGTACCTCTATCCCTTCCCCTCTCACCTGATACCTTCTTTCTGTCTTTCCACTCTGCTTTCTACCACATGACGTGTTCCCATTACCTATGGAATGAGTTGTGATCCTAACAACATTTATTCTTTGTAAAAATAAGACTTAGCTCTTACAAATATATGTTTCTATCCTAAGTTACATGTATCCTGATCCCATTCAGGATGCTAACATTGTCTCATGTGTGATATGTATTGATCTACCTCTAATTTTGTTGCGTTAAATATGCACTCGAAAATAAGGCCTACACAGACCTTTTGTATCTGATATGACCATACCTCATGTATCTGTTATTATTGTCTCTCTTTACTTTTATTCCTGATTGTTAATATGGTCTTTCTTTAATAAAATAAGACTGAACTAACTAAATAACTATTGGAAGACAATAAGACCAAAAAAATAATGTAAGTAAGAATCATGTTTTTGCTGACTTAATAGTTAAATGTAAAAATGGCTCTGAATCTTAACTGGCTAAAGTCTGTCTCCACAAAAAAAAAACTTATTTTTTTAGTTTAGGATTAATTTATATGTTACAGGGACATGAGACCAGAGACAACAACAAATAAGGGTAAAGCCTCGTACACACGCATGGTTTTCTCAGCAAGAAGCAGCAAGAAAACCGCTGGCAGAGCTTTCTTGCTGAGTAAACCTTGCGTGTGTACGAGGCTTTGAGGTTTCTCATCAAGAAAACTGCCCAGAATCTAGACGAGAAAAATAGAGAACCTGCTCTCTATTTTCTCGTTGTGATTCTTGGCAGTGTTTTCCTGCCGAGAAACCCAAGCGTCTGTATACTTACCTGTCGCTGTGGAAACCCATGCATGCTCGAAATTACTTTGAGGCATGAACAGTAGCTTCCAAGGCATAGGTAGGGTGTAACAAAATGGCAGCGACGGCATTGAATGTGATGAGCACATGCTCGTCGTACTCAATGACGTCACAGTGTTCGTGCCATTCAAAAGAACGGCGGTTCTTTTGAATAGAGTGTGTGTACACTCGGCCAGCAAGAGAATCTTGCCAAGAATCTTGTCAGGAAAAACAACAGGGCTTAAGGTTTGGAAAATCCATGAGTTTTTGTTCTCATTGAAAAGATTTCCCCTTACCTCTTGGTCAAGAGTACCAGACACAACTGTAAGTAAGAGGAAATCTCCCCAGTAATAGGATGGACAGCAATTCAAACATAACAATGTCCTAATTTGTCCTGAAGATGGACTTTAACGTTTTTTTTTCCGCTTTGTGTTTTCTTCATATAATTAAAAATAAATCTGTCTAAGCCATTGGATAATACATTTACCATATATTGCTATGTACCACCGGTACTGATTTGAGATATGCAAGGAACACACTTTTCAGGTCCAACTACTGAGCATCTGGTTGCATTTAAATACACATATAATGTTCTAATGAGATTCCATCTATAACTGGAACTATCATGTAAGGGACCAATGGGTTTTGGGCACTTTCCAAATCAGTAATCCGTGTGAATAGAGCACGATAATTCATCCAAAGTGGTTTAAGTTTTTACATTCCTAGCAGATAAGCAAAATAAAATACTTCACTGTTATTTTTGCCAACACAAAGAGATATTTCAGCAGAATAACAGAAAAGTTTGGATGGAGTATGCAGCCATCTGTACACAACATAATAAAAATTCTCTTTAATAAGTTAAACATTTCAAACTGGCTTCAGATTTAGAACATTTTTGTGATCTAGCAGACATTTGTTAAGAATATAGCTTGAGAGCTCAAGGCTGTTTAAATTCCTGCTGTATGTCTTCTTCATTTTGTTTATTCTTAAGCACATTAAAGTACACGCCACTCTTTTTGTTTCTCCCATGGGTTCATAAATCTGATTTCACATTTGTGAAGTAAAGTTTGAAAGGAAATTATTATTAATATCTGCATTATGTCGAATTCTTCTCTGTCAGACCTATCCTGGAAAATGCAAAAACACCTTCTAGCATGACCTATATATGCTATTTTGACCTACATTATTCTCCAACAATGCTAATAGGTCAGTTATTTAATAGCCGAGTAAATTTTTTTTTTTTTATTATTATTATTATTATTAGGTATTTAAAAGGGAACCTCAGTCCAAATGTTTTTGGATGTTTATGAAATATGATCCAAACCTGCACATTCTTGATTGGATCATGACTAAACCCCAAAAACAAAATGCAATATATTGCAGCTTACTAGTCTTATAAACTTATAAATCTTATAAACTAAAGTAATATTAAAACCAAAAACTTGAAATGTGGTGACTGCACTGGTTTTTGATTTTTTTTCTTTTGTTTAATTTTCATCTAATGATCCAACCAGTAACAAACGTAGGGGAATTTACTAAAATGGAGCAGACAAGCTCTGGAGCAGCTATGCATAGCTACTCATCAGCTTCTATTTTCAGCCTGTTCAGTAAAAGTGATACTAAACCCCAATTTTTTTTTAACCCTAATGCATTGCTTGCATTAAAGGAGTTGTAAACAAAAAAAAAACATCTGAAGATGCCCCCCCCCCAGAGCCCCCGTTTTATTTACCTGACCCGTCGAAAGTCCCGTGCTTGGTCCCGAGATCCTCTTCGCCGTTCAGCCTGGCCGCTGATTGGCTAGAGAGAATGGATTGAGAGCAGCGCAGCAATTGGCTGGCGCTGCTGTCAATCACATCCAGTGACGCGTCGCGCCGAGGGGCGGGGCCGAGTGATACAGTGAGCGGCTATGGGCGCTCGCTGTATCACGGGAGCGCGCCCACAAGGACTTATCACCATACGAGCGAGCTCACATGAATGTGGGGAGTTCCTGAGGGGAAGACTAGAGACAGCCGCCGAGGGACCCCCAAAGACGTGGATCGGGCCACTCTGTGCTAAACAAACTGCACAGTGGAGGTAAGTATAACGTGTTTGTTATTTTAAAATAAAAATACAATTCCTTTAGTGACCTTTTAAGGTAAAAAAACACTTTCAGTGCCCCTGTGCCCCCCCCCCCTTCCCTGTGTGAAGGGGAAGAGAGGGGAGATGAGATCAGCGCTGTGCAGGGCTGTATCTATTCTCCCCTCTTTTCCTCTTTACACAGCACTGTCAATCAGAGGAAGTGGGGGGCAGGCCTAAGTTCTGCTGTGGATATCTTTGGAGCGCAGCTCTGTAGACACACAGCTCGAAAGCGCAGGAGACTATATCTCCTTATAGCCAGAAGCTGGCTATGGTAGTCCTGCAGAAGAAGAGGAGGAGCCAAGATCGCTCCCGGGGACCCCAGAAGAGGAGGATCGTGACTGTTTGACTGTTCTGAGCAATACCACTGCACAGAGCAAGTAAGTATAACGTTTGTTATTTTAATTTAAAAAAATATTGAGTTTAGTAACACTTTAAGCTTTGAAAATGAAAGCAAGAAGCTGATTGCTTGCCATGCACAGCTGCTCAAGATTCTGGCTGCTCCAGTAAATTCCCCTGTTACTGAGGAATAGGGTTATAGGGTGTTTCCACTAAACAGAGACACTTTGGGGGTTATTTGCTAAAGCTAAATAGTACAAAATATTGTGCAACTCTGCATAGAAACCAAGCAGGTTCCATGTTTAATTTGCCAAAGTTGTGAGGTTACATTTAAAAAAAAAAGTGCTGCCAGAATTGCTGCAGAGGTTGAAGGGATGGATGTTCAGACTGTCAGCACTTAGACCATACGCCACACACTGCATCAAATTGGCTGCATGGTTGTTGTCCCAGAAGGAAGTTGATAGACAAGAAAGCCTGCAAACAGTTTGCTGAAGACAAGCAGACTAAGGACATGGATTACTGGAACCATGTCCAGTGGTCTGTTTAGACCAAGATAAACTTATTTGGTTCAGATGGTGTCAAGTGTGTGTGGCGGCAACCAGGTGAGGATTATCTTGTCTACAGTCAAGCATGGTGGTGGGAGTGTCATGTTTGGGGCTGCATGAGTGCTGCTGGCACTGCTGAGCTACAGTTCATTGAGGAAACCATTAATGCCAACATGTACTGTGACATACTGAAGAAGAGCATGATCCCCTCCCTTTGGAGACTGGGCTGCAGGGCTGTATTCCAACATGATAATGACTTCAAACACACTCACTGCCTTGCTAAAAAAAGCTGAGGGTAAAGGCGATGGGCTGGCCAAGCATGTCTCCAGACTTAAACCCTATTGAGCACCTGTGAGGCATCCTCAAATGGAAGGTGGAGGAGCACAAGATCTCTAGCATCCACCAGCTCTGTGATGTTGTCATGGAGGAGTGGAAGAGGATTCCAGTGGCAACCTGTGAGGCTCTGGTGAACTCCATGCCCAAGTGCTGGAAAACTGTTTTGGCCACACAAAATATTGACACTTTGGGCCCAATTTGGAGATTTTCACTTAGGGGTGTACTCACTTTTGTTGCCAGCGGTTTAGACATTAATGGCTGTGAGTAATTTTGAGGGGACAACAAATTTACACTGTTATGCAAGCTACAGCATTTCCTGCATATCTGCTACCGATTCATGTATCTGATCTCCTATTGCTGACCTGATCTGCCCTGACCACACTAGAACTCTGCCTGTACCAACTACTGGTTTGTCTTTGGACCACATCTCTGTCTGCTTCCTTTGCCTACCTGTCTCACTGTTACTGACACTGGCCTGGACTCTGACTATTCTCCTTACTGCCAATTTGCTTCTGACCTGCTTACCAGTTACTGACCCAGCTTGCCTGACTCTGCTCTTTATCCTGAAACTGTGACTTCATCTGTATTCAGCCACCTTTCAGGTTGCCAAGTGCCTACTGTCCATCTGCCAGTGCCCTGCTATCCTGACATCCCTATTACTCTGCATCCTCAGTCCAATCTGCATCTGAATACACACAGACCCCACATCTGTTACTGTGAGAACTGTCAGGCACTTGTGCCACTCTGAGCTCTCGCGCCTCCTGCTACCATGTGTATGAGACGCCTACCTCTTTACATCAGGCTCCATCACCAGGTATGTGACATTGGGGTGTATTTACTAAAGCTGGAGAGTGCAAAATCAGGCTCACTTCTGCATAGAAGCCAATCAGTTTCCAGGTTTTATTGCCAAAGCTAAAGCTAGAAGTTGATTGGTTTCTGTGCAGAAGTGAGCCAGATTTTACACTCTCCAGCTTTAGTAAATAAACCCCAGTTTGTCCTATTGGGAGATTTCCTTTCACTGCTTGTCCCTAAGATGCAACATGAGTTGGGAGGAAATCTCTACAAAGTGAGGGGAATCCCCTCTTAGACAGTGGTCACAAAAACAGATTTACCTATTGGAAGAGCTTCCCCCTATATTTTTTGCTTCAACAACAACTTTGGGATTTTCTCTCACATCCAGTCCTGGATCAATGCTAAGTATAGCAAATAGAGATAGTGAATCTTGAACTTGATAGAGTTCTAATCCTTCTCTACTCTATCCTAACATGTAAAAATAGATTTGCCTATACATACACTTTAAATGCGTTTGATACCACACCTATAAATATTTTAACTGTAGAATTTCTACAGTACCCTTCCAAATGTAGGTGGTTAAATTGTGGATTACACTGCTGTCTAACATATATGGCAAGCTTTATTCATCAGAAAAAAAACTGTAAAGGTCATGATTACATGAGTAAGTACAGCTTCTGAAGACTAAAATAAAAATGACTGGTTTTGCCCTTACCAGTTAACTGTTTCCAAAGATAACACAGTACAGGCATTGTTATCTTATATTGGATTATACCAATCAGCATTCGGGGCTGGCTGATAAAATCCATCAAAATGCTGAAGAATTTACAGCACATTAAGTTTTCTTATCTGCTCCTGCCTGAACTTGAGTGGTTCTTAATTTCCCACTTAAAAAGATAACCCCGCTAATAATCAGTTTTCCTGTTATCAATGCAAGGCCTGGTCAACTCCACATCTCTGGAACTTGACAAAGGAGAAAGGTTTCGGAACATCTGCCTTTTTATGGTCACAACTAATTAATCATGCTCCGAGCTGCTCTGCAGGCATAATATATTGTCCTGTTAAGCTCTGAGTGCAAAATATATTATAGTGGCGGTTTCCCAAGCATTTAGGAGGTAGAGGAAGCAATTTGTTGGATATTAGTAATTCAAAGGCCAGACAAGTTAAATCTTTTAAAGGCCCTTCCAATTTGTAATTGCATAACAAACACAGACATTTGACTGCTGTAGAACAGTGCTATCCAAGGCAGCTTAACACATGAAGACATCACTCTTTGTTATTTTGTGATATTATCCACACTGGACTTCACTATATCACTTTACGGATGTGCCCTTGGTTTAATAACTGTGTATTTATCACAAAACATATTTACGTATTTGTTTACAAAATGTTGTATTTATTTTGAGCATATTGTGGTAGGGTTAATAATTTAACCACTTGCCTACTGTGCACCCTTCCTGCCCAGACAAAATGTAAGCTTCCGGCACTGCGTCGCTTTAACTGACAATTGCGCGGTCGTGCGACATGGCTCCCAAACAAAATTGGCGTCCTTTTTTTCCCACAAATAGAGCTTTCTTTTGGTGGTATTTGATCACCTCTGCGGTTTTTACTTTTTGCGCTATAAACAAAAATAGAGCGTCAATTTTTAAAAAAATGCAATATTTTTTACTTTTTGCTATAATAAATAACCCAAAAAATATATATAAAAAAAATATTTTTTTCCTCAGTTTAGGCCGATACGTATTCTTCTACATATTTTTGGTAAAAAAAATGCAATAAGCGTTTATCGATTGGTTTGCGCAAAATTTATAGTGTTTACAAAATAGGGGATAGTTTATGGCATTTTTTTTTTTTTTTTTTACTATTAATGGCGGCGATCTGCGATTTTTTTATTGGGACTGCGACGTTATGGCGGACACTTCGGACACTTTTCTGACATTTTTGGGACCATTTACATTTATACAGTGAACAATGCTATAAATATGCATTGATTACTGTATAAATGTGACTGGCAGTGAAGGGGTTAACCACTAGGGGGCGGGGAAGGGGTTAAATTTGTGTCCTATGAGTGTTCTAACTGTAGGGGGAGGGGGGTGACTGGGGGAGGTGACCGATTGTGTCCCTATGTACAAGGGACACAGCAAAGGTCTCCTCTCTCCCTGACAGGACGTGGAGCTATGTGTTTACATACAGAGCTCCACGTCCCCGCTCAGTTACTGGGCAATCGCGTGTGCCCGGTGGCGATCGTTGCCGCCGGGCACTCGCACCGGGATCCCAGCAGAGCGGCGAGTGCGCGCCCGCGCGCGCGCCCGCCCGCGCGCCCGCCGCTTTAAAAGGACATCACGTCATATCACGTGATGTCAGGATAATGGAGTCCTCCGCCCGCCGTCATTTGACGGTGGGCAGAGGACAAGTGGTTAAAGGAACAGTGCAACACATTTGTTTTTTATATTTTTCTATACATATATTCACATTTACTATTGCAAAACACCTTTGTGTATGTAATACATAGCATTTAGTAGATAAATAGATAGATAGCAGCTACCATTGCTTCATCTCTACTTCTGAATTTACTGGTTGCCTGGCTGTAATAACTAAGAATTCTAACTTCACTTGGTGCATACTTGTTACAGGTTAGTGACTAAAAGTATAAAAGCCAGAGACGGCCAGGCAACTAGCATTTTCAGAAAAAGGACAGCATCGGCAGTCCCTATATTTCCTACGGGAAAGGTTTTCACTAAAGCAGATTTTTGATCTATTTAAATTTACGTGGAACAATTACGAAACACAATTTATTGCAATACACCTATTCGTTATACAGTGCTTAAAACGAGAATTGTAAGGGTTTGCGGCTATGATATGGATTTAAACATTCTATTAACAAATGAGCACAGTAGATTCATAGTTTTGTATGCCTACACCATTGGTTTTTCAGCTCTCTGAATTCAGAATCCAAGAACTACAAAGGAAGTCAATGCTGAAAGACATCCCGCTAACGGGTCTGAACAGGCAGTTATATAACACCTAGCAAATGTCACAGACTGTGGTTTCCACTCTGATTGAGGACTAAATGGTTAAACTGGAATGTAAGGCCAGAACTAGCGTAGCTAAACTGCTCCCATTCCCCTTCTAACTTCTATGCTAACTATCCTGTGGAGGGAAGATGTATATCCTCACCTATTCTCCAGGTGCTCCAGTCCAGTCATGTGATCTCTCCAGTGGCCGGATTCAGGAGAGAGGACAGAGTGCCAACAAAGCATGGAATGCCTGGGCGTTGACATCGCACACAAGCTTAATATGGGGTAGCCATTGTCGGTTGCCCCCTCTCCCCTGAAGCCAGCCACTGGGGGCTAATTACCTGACCAGACATAAGTATATGCATCTTCCTTCTAAAGGGTAGGAAGTTCACATATATGATATATGGTTTAAATAAGAGTTCTTTTGACCAGGGTGAAAGCTTTAACATAATACGCATTTATTAGAGAAAGATATTTGTCTATCTATTATACCGCATACATTTACAGTCTTTAATCAGGGGAGTAAATATTAGTTTCAAATACAAAGTATGTACATCATACTACAAATATCAAACATAAAAACTTATGACAAAGTATAGGGTAAGTGCTGGGAGATGGTTTCTTACAATTTACCTCAAATACTGACGTCCTGGGCCCAGGGTTCTCATCTCTCTCCTTCTATTGATTTAAGGCTCTACTTTTATAAGCCTCTTTCCTATTGACTTACACATGGTACCTATGATTGGCTACGGTTAGCTCTCCCCCTCCCTTGGACGGGTCTCTCCCAAATGTGGGCAATTTCCTCCTACATGAGCTTTAGTGATAATTACCATATTTATCGGGGTATAACGCGCTCCCGCGTATAGCGCGCACCCCTAAAGTTGCCGCCATTCCTGTGGAAAAAACGTTTTTTGTACTTACAGTTTTGGTGTCTTGTGCGGCGTCCATCGGCGGCTTCGGGTGTCCTCTTCGTCCGGTCCGGCGTCCATCTGTGGCTTCGGGTGTCCTCTTCGTCGGGTACGGTGTCCTCTTCGGCGGGTCCCGTGTCCTCTTCGGCGGGGCCGGTGGGCCGGTGTCCTCTTCGGCGGGGCCGGTGTCCTCTTCGGCGGGTCCGGCGTCCTCGCGGGGTCCTCCTCGCTTTCCCGCGCCGAGTTTCAAATACTCCGCCAGCATATACCGAGCGCAGTACACTCGGGTATAGTCGGGGAGACTCGGCTCCTCTCGCGCTGACGTCCTGGACATACAGGACGTGAGCGCGAAAGGAGCCGAGCCTGCCCGACTATACGCAAGTGTACTGCACTCGGTATATGCAGGCGCAGTACACTCGTGAATAGTCGGGCAGGCTCGGCTACTCTCGCGCTCACGTCCTGTACGTCCAGGACGTCAGTGCGAGAGGAGCCGAGTCTGCCTGACTATACTCGAGTGTACTGCGCTCGGTATATGCCGGCGCAGTATTTGAAACTCGGCGCGGGAAAGGGGCTATGGGCGTATACCGCGCACCCACGATTTTGCCCCGATTTTCAGGGCAAAAAAGTGTGCGGTATACGCCGATAAATACGGTAGCTTTGAAGATAAATTAATTGACCTTAGGTTCGTTAACTTCCCTTCAATGGCTATTCATGGAAGAGTACAGCCAATCAAGAAGGCTCCGTATAGTCTACCCATTCCAGCTGTGAGTTTCTTCCTGGCCTGTTTGTTTACCAAAAGGTGTGGGAGACTGACCCTCTCCGTAAAACCTTGTCACCCAACCATCATGCATATCAAACGGAGAGTTTAAATACATATTTTCAAGCTCTAGACCAGTGGTCTCCAAACTGCGGCCCGGGGGCTGGATGCGGCCCTTTGCTTGCCTTTATCCGGCTCTTGGGGCACTATCCCTCCCACTGATACAAAACACTATTCTGACACCGACAGTGGAGCACCATTTCTCCCACTGACAACACTAATGGGGCATTATTCCCCTTTATGATACAAACGATGGGGCACTATTTCTCCCCCTAATTCCATATGTTAAGTCCCACTGATGCCAAGAAAATTTCCAGCCCCCGCTTGCCAAAGTCCGGCCCTCCAAGAGTCTGAAGGACAATAAATCGGCCCTTTGTTTATAATGTTTGGAGACCCCTGCTCTAGACTGTCAGCCTAGTTAACCCTTCAAGAAACCATTTCCTACACACTACACATCTACCATTATCGTAGATTATATATATATATATATATATATATGTACAATTATTCCCAGTTGCTAATGGCGATTCGACATAACATTTCTCATAAGGCAACAGTAGTATAGGAGCTAGAAGGTGCTGAGAGCAATTTTAAGCTTAGTTAGTTCTAGCCTGGAATTCCACTTTAAATATCTGCACTTAGAGCTACCACTTATAACAACATATATTTTTTGGCCTGGGGGCAAATGCCCTCCAGTGCTTCAGCCCTGTTCTCACCTGTTCCTAGCTAATTAACCTCCCTGGCGGTATGATTCTTTCTGATTTTAGGTGCTGATTATAAATAATTATAACAAATAATAATATAATTATAATAAAAATTATTCAATAATGTAATCAACTCAAAATCACTGAAATCTGCTCAGTTGCAGAATTGTCGCTGTCATTCCCCCACAAATCGCTATCGCTCAATTCTGCAAGTGATTAGAATTTATTTTCGCTGTTTTCTAGCTGGACTAAAACCATTTTTGACATAAAGGGACACTTTTGGTTGCTATGGACAATTTACATTTTGCAGGCAGAAAGAACAGTTTTTATTATTTAAAAGGACATGCAGGGCACTGGGCAGACCACTAGGGACAAGGGGGGTGTGTATTTTTTACATACAGTACTGTAATCTATAAGATTACAATGTACTGTATGTAAAGTGTTTGTTTACGTTTTTGAATTTGGCGCCGTTTTCCGCTCCCATGCATCATAACGTCGCAGGGAACGGAGATCGGCGGCACACAGAGGCACTGTGTGAATCGAGCGAGCACCCGCTCGCTCACACAGTGCGGATGCTTCGCTGAATCCAGGAACAAGGTAAGTAAACCTTGCCTGTGGATGCTGCGAGGCGAGCCCGAGTCTGACTCGGGGTTACCGATCGCAGCACAAAAATGTAACCCCGAGTCAGACTCGGGAATACCGCCAGGTGGGTTAAGAAAAAGGATACTACAGTTAATATGAAATATTAAACTAACCTTAACCCCTTCCCTACAGAGTCATTATAAAATAACATCAGCGGGAACCCTCCCTCCCTCCCTTCCTCCGGGTGGACGTCATATGACGTCCTGGGCTTCCCAGGCGGATAGGGGGCACGCGCCTGCTGTATCGCTCGGGGCCCGGTGCGCATGCCCGGCGGACGTGATTTCCCAGAATCAAGGCAGGACCATGGATCTATGTGTGTAAACACACAGATCCATGTCCTATCAGAGGAGAGGAGACCGAAGTGTGTTCCCAGTACAGAGTAACACACATTGGCCTCCTCCCTTTGTGAGTCCCCTCCCCCTACAGTTAGAATCACACACTAGGGAACATATTAACCCTTCAGCGCCCCCTAGTGTTAACCCCTTCCCTGCCAGTCACATTTATACAGTAATCAGTGCAGTTTTATAGCACTAATCGCTGTATAAATGTGAATGGTCCCAAAAACATGTCAAAAGTGTCCGATGTGTCCATTGCAATGTCACGGTCACAATAAAAATCGCAGATTGCAGCCATTACTAGTAAAAAAAAAAAAGGCCATAAATCTATACCCTATTTTTAGATTTGCGCAAACCAATCAAAAAAATCATCTTAAAAACTCTCACAGTGATCACAAAGCAAAATAAAACCTATATATATTGTTACTTTGATTTTAAAAAATTGTCACACGGAGATTAGTGTTTGGGGTTGCCTTTAAATGCTTTGTTTTGTCCCGAGCCCAAGTCTACTTGTGTTTAGTCTGAGAACTTTCTTTCTAAAGGCTGCTTATGACAAAATAAATAATGTCATCCTGAAAAAAGTCACCTGCTAAATGTTCTCGCTCTCCTTTTTAATGCTTGTGCAGGCTGAAGTGTAATATAAAAAAGGACAATTTCGTGTGAAAAGTATGGCATAGCCTGACCTTGCACTGAAGTAAATAAACATCTCGCAAACAGGATGTAGTAAAAAATGATATTTTACCACTACCTCTCATCTCATCACTCATATCCTTTTACAGAAATCTCAAAGTCCAATAAAAAAAAAACCTCTAAAATATCATTTTCTTTCCTTTTACTGTAGTTCACAATAAAGAAAACATTTTTGTGTGATAAAACTCCCCTAAAATCCTCTAAAATCCTATTTAAGAAATGCTTCAGCCTGGAAATTCTTTATTTTCGTATAAAAGCAACAGACTAAAAAAGTAACTAAGTGATGTTAAGGGATACTTAAATTTACTAGAGCAGCATAAACAGTGTTATTGTGTATTATAAATTAAAGTTAAGTTCCACTCAAAAATTGAACTTCCGCCTAACCCACTCCTCACCCACTTACATGCCACATTTGGCATGTAATTTTTTGGGGGGGGGATTGGGGGCTTCAGGAGGAGTGGGACTTCCTGTCCCACTTCCTCCTTCTGCCGAGGGGCTGGTTAGGGGATTAGCTTAATCGTCTATCTTTAGCCCCTCCCTGTAGGCGATCCCCGACACGTCATAGGTCCTAGGCGATCGCCTGTACAATCGGTCGGCGCAGCGGCGCGCCGCGCCATTCACGCATGCTCAGTGCCGCTAGCGCATGTGCAGTGGGTGCCCGGCCGTGAAGCCGAAAGCTGTCACGGCCGGGTGCCCACACTTGGCATGAAGACGGCGGCCGGGGAGGGGGGGGGGAGCGGAGCCCCGGCCGGCGTGTCGCTGGAACCCTGGAGCAGGTAAGTGTATGTTTATTAAAAGCCAGCAGCTACACTTTTTGTAGCTGCTGACTTTTAATAAACATAAAAATGGGCTAGAACACCCCTTTAACAAAACTTAAAAGTTATAAATTAACACAACGTAAAAGTTCAGAATTAATAAATAGGTATAGCTAATGTTACGACAAACCTTGAAGGAGGAGATGACAGTAGAAGTACTCAATCAGCTTTGTAGAGTACAAGAAATGTGCAATAAACACAGGACACTATGTTCTAATTTCAAGAATGTGTCCATTACATGGTGGGGATTCCAGCTCAGCAGAGACAATGCCAAATGTTTAATGCAGCCTACTTCCAGGTTTGATAATGATGTGATGTACCGAGTGAACATTTCCTTCCTTTCAACCTCTTGGCTATACCTAGATTTTTGTATGCTTAAAGAAGTCTGGGATAAGCAAATATTTTATAAATACAAAAACCATGTGCATTCTCGCTTGAATCTTGGTGTGCTTGTGTACTTCTTCCAGATATGTACAGTAATCCAATCTGAAACTGTTTCTGTGCAAAAGCTCCCTGTATTAAGCTCAGTCATTGCTGCTACTTCTTCTTTATTACAAGGTGATAACTGGGTTTTCAAGGGCATTTTTTAATTTAATTTAATTTATACCATTTGCGGCTAATTGGGAAAAAAATGTTCATCTAAATATATTCCTTGAGTTTGGCTTTAAAGAGGTTGTAAAGGTGAAAGTTTTTTTCCCCTTAATGCATTCTATACATTAAGGTGAAAAAACAATCAAAGAATAGCCCCCCCCCCCCTCAAGCCCCCGTTTACTTACCTGACCCTTCGAAAGTCCTGCGCCGTGAACGCACAGGCTTCTTGGCCGTCTTCCTGGCTCATTCATTGGTTGATTGAAAGCAGCGCAGCCATTGGCTTGCGCTGCTTTCAATCACATCCAATGACGCGGTGCACCGGGGGCAGGGCAGAGTCATACAGTGAGCGGCTATGGCCATCGGCTGTATCACGGGAGCGCGCTCGCAAGAACTCAGCACCATGATCGCTCCCTAGCAAGAAGGTGTTGAGTTCTTGCGGGGGGGGGGGGGGGGCTGAGACAGCTGCCAAGGGCCCCCAGAAGACCAGGTTCGGGGCCACTCTGTGCAAAACGAGCTGCACAGTAGAGGTAAGTATAACATGTTTGTTATTTAAAAACCTTCAGTAAATCAACCCCGATAAGTTTTAATTATTATACCGCCTTCACTACATGGAAATTCAGTGGGGGAGATTTACTAAAACTGGAGCACTCAAAATCGGGTGCAGCTGGGCATAGTAGCAAATCAGCTTCTAACTTTAGCTTGTTCAGTTCGGCTTTGACATAAAAACCTGAAAGCTGCTTTTCTGTTCCTGTGCAGACTTGTGCAGAGCTGCACCAGATTTTGCGCGCTCCAGCTTTACTAAATCTGTTTGTGCCTGATCACTGTATTTAGGTGGTAGTGCGGGACCATCCAACCATTCAAAACAAGTCACCAAAAACCATTCCCATACTTCTGTCCTGACAGATTCATTTTAGGTTATGGTTATGAGGACATAATTAGGGTTGTCCCGATACCGATACTAGTATCGGTATCGGGACCGATGCCGAGTATTTGCGGGAGTACTTGTACTCGCGCAAATACTCCCGATGCCTAAATAGAATACTTGGGGGAGAGCGATGCAGCGTGTAATGCTCAGACAGCTGAGCATACCAGTGAGAGAGAGGCAGCCTGTGTCCCTGTGTGCATTACATGCTGCATCAGATGGCATACCTTGGGGAGAGAGAGGCAGCGTGTAATGCCTGTATGCGTGCCGTATAATCCTCAGACGGCAGCCATCCAGTGTACAAAGCCGCACCTCCTCCTCGTCTGTGATAGGGGAACACTCCCAGCAGGTGAGACAGTGTTCTGCCTATCACGGACATCCTCTCATCCATGGGATGAGGATGAGAGGGTGTCCGTGATAGGCAGAACACTGACTCACTTGCTGGGAGTGTTCCCCTATCACAGACGAGGAGGAGGAGGCGCGGCTTTTGAACACAAGATGGCTGCCGTCGGAGGATAATACAGGTACACAGGCATTACACGCTGGCGCTGCCTCTCTCTCCCACAGAGGAGGAGGCGCGGCTTTGTACACTGGATGGCCGCTGTCTGAGGATTATACACACATACAGGCATTACATGCTGCCTCTCTCTGGGGGACATGGCTGGGGGGAGATGGCTGCATTTGTGGGGGAGATGGCTGCATTTGTGGGGGACATGGCTGCATTTGTGGGGGAGATGGCTGCATTTGTGGGGGAGATGGCTGCATTTGTGGGGGACATGGCTGCATTTGTGGGGGACATGGCTGCATTTGTGGGGGATATGGCTGCATTTGTGGGGGACATGGCTGAATATATGTGGGGGACATGGCTGAATATATGTGGGGGACATGGCTGCAATATATGTGGGGGGACATGGCTGCATATGTGGGGGGACATGGCTGCATTTGGGGACACATTTAAAAAAAGTATCGGTATTCGCTATTGGCGAGTACATGAAAAAAAGTATCGGTACTTGTACTCGGTCCTAAAAAAGAGGCATCGGGACAACCCTAGAAATAATCTGTCTTCATGCATTTAATGAGCATTTAACTATGGCAACTTTTCGAATATAAAAAAATATAATTTACAACCCCCACCCCACACACACACACCCCAAAGGCATATTGACAGTAAGTATCTAAACACCATGAGCCAAATACCAGTACATCCTTTTTTTTATTGTAGGCATACCCTACTTTCTATATGCAGTCAATCCATAAATAATGTTGATTTATGTAAAAATGTTTATTATACTGTAAAAAGTAGTATAAAGTTGTACTTTAATTAAAAAAACAGCAGTTGATGCACATGGACTGTAAAATGCTGAAAATATGCTAGGCATAAAATTCTGTTCCCACGCCGATGGCTATATGTGGCCATACTCATGTAAACACTGATGCTTTTGTGCTTCTGCACTTACCTGCACATATGCATACAATGTATTTCCCTAATGCAAAACATCTGGAAAGGTGTGTACAGCCATTCACTGGTATGGTAGGCTATTCACCTGTGGCTCCTCAAGTGCAGAAAAATGCCCAGAATTTTATGCCTCGCATATTTTCAGCTTCTCGACATTGGCATGTATGAGGCCTAAATCATCTGTACAAACTGTAGGTCAATGAAAACTTTTTTATTTTTTACTTAGTTACACTTGTTTGTGTAGGTTACTGTAGGTTATTGCAAAAGTAATGATGTATTCATTTCAATCTCTAGAACATATGTGATTTAACATTAAAACAAATCTTTTGTCAAATGTGATAGCAGATGGATTAGCTAAATCCCAAAGTAAAATAAATGTATTGTTCAGACCAAGGTTTTACATATATTAGGAAGCCAGTTAATCATTTCTTTTGACATGTCCTCATATAGTTTATACATTCAAAACTGCACACGCTTGCACCAGGCACTGTGGTTTCAAACCACTGCCTCTTAACTCATAACGCAGCACATATGTTGCCTGTAAGGCCACCAGTTCAAGTTATTTATTGCTGCATCAACTCCTATTAAAAAGGAGAGTAGTACAAGTAATACTATATGCAGGGCTTTTTTTCTGGGGGAACTTGGTGGAACTCAGTTCCACCACCTTTGGCTCAGACCCTTTGGTGCCCGCTCACCACAATCACTTGTGAACACAGAAGTCTGGTTTCTGTGTTTACAAGTGACTGCTTTGTAACCCCCTGAACTCTGCACACTGTATGTAATGCAATTCTGGTATTTAATGCCCCTTTAAGACCCTTCTACTGTTTGTGAAATCTAAACGGGTCGTGGTTGAGTTCCTGCACCTATTTTCTGAGAAAAAAAGCTCTGACTATATGTACATATATATATATATATATATATATGTGTGTATTTATATGTATTTATATATAAATATTTCATGTCTGAGGTTTACTATTTAACCCTTTATTAAACCAGTGTTATCTATAACTAGCCTTTAACTAGCCTTTAAAACTCTGTCCACTATCTACTCTCTTTAGCCTTTTTTTAAGTTTATACTTTTCACATTCATTTTTTTATGTTTCATTGATTTTATTCTTTAGTATTTTTGTAATGTTAAAAAATAACATATAAACTGAATTATAAAAAGCACTCCTCAATATCATTTGTAAATAGCTTTGCCAAAAAGATAGTTTTGGTGTCAGAATAAATAGGACAACTTGTAGGGTAAAATAAATCTATAATGAAACTTGTTTTAAAATGATCACAAATTAAACAACTCTTTGAAGCACATATGACCAAAATAAAAATGAAATCTAGGATGTCATAGACAGTGATAATACACCTTTTAACCACTTAAGCTCAGAGCCTCTTTCTGGGATTTGGTGTTTTCAAGTTAAAAACAGATTTTTTTGCTAGAAAATTACTTAGGTCCCCCAAACATCATATATTTTTTTTTTCTAAGGCCGCGTACACAGGAGGAGACATGTCCGCTGAAACTGGTCCGCAGACCAGTTTCAGCGGACATGTTCAATCGTGTGTACGGCCTAGTGGACAGGTTTCCAGCGGACAAAAGTTTCTAAACATGCTTAGAAACTTGTCCGCTGGAAACCTGTCCGTCGGACATGTCAGATGGTTAGAACGCCCAACCATCGGACCAAAATCCTGCGAATTGATTCGACGCATGCGTGGAAGCATTGAACTTCCTTTTGCCAGCACGCCGGTGTCTTCTACGTCACCGCGTTCTGGTCCGCGGGGATTTTGGTCTGATGGTGTATACACACATCAGACCAAAATATCCCTTCAGACATGTCTGATGAAAACGGTCCGTCGGACCTGTCTCATCGGACATATCTCCTCGTGTGTACAGGGCCTAACACCCTAGAGAATAAAATGGCATATCGTATTTGTGCAGCGGTCTTAAAAGCACACTTTAGAAAAAATAAAAAAATAATAATCACTCCTTTGAGTTACAGAGGAGGTCTGTAAAACTCCTTTTACTGCTGCTGTAATAACCATGTCAGATGTTACAAGACGGATGGTTAGGACAAGGATCCTACTTTGACTTCAATGATATTCAATAGGATCAAAGTCAGACCAGAGAAGTGCAGAGAGCATTTTCAAAGTCGGACCGACCGATTTTCACAAGTCATGCGACATGAGTTCCCAATGTCGGAGCGTTTGCCATACAAGTGTGAAACCAGGTTCAATGTTGTTCCTTATCTAGGTTTAAACATGATTAAACTATGCTTGAAGAGAATCCAACTGCCCGCATTTTTGAAATAAAATAATTTATATTGTCCAGTCACAGAAATTTGGTTGGCAGAAAGTAATAGTGATGTAATAAGATTTGGCGAGACTGAGGAGGAAGTAGACACACTCCATGTAGAGCAGAAACAAAGATGAATATGACGTCCGGAGCAGCTATTTCATAAAGTTTTTTTATCAGGTATCATCAGTTATCACATAATCATAAGAATTATTACTGTTTAGCTTAATGCATTTGTTCATTTGTATTTGTTAGTAGTAATTTTGTCTAGAAAACACCTTGTCTTAGTCTCAGTATTTTTGCCCTTGAAGTCCACCACATATTATGAACTTTTGAACAGGTCTGCCCCTGGGGATTGGAAGCGGCCGTCCTTTTCAGGATAAGCCGTGTTTTTCCTCTTTAATCCCCGGGGATCGGACGACCAGACGACCAGCACCCTCCATCCCAGCATACCTGACACCGGGCCTTTCACCCCAAAATCATTTCCTACCTACCACCTCACCACCGCTACCCTCGGTGGTCCCTAGGACGCCGCCGCAACGGGACCACGGTCGCGCTCGCGGCGGAGGCTTTTTAGGAAAGTCCGCGGCTTCTGTCGCGGCCTAGCGGGACACCCCCCACGCCGAGGCTGACAGTCCATATTACCCCCCTATCACAGAAAAAAAAACACTACACCACCTCAGCCTCCCCCCGAGGACTCTCCCTGCTGCACCCGGACAGGCCCCTCTCTCCCCCTGTACCCTAGCCCCTGGCTCAGGCCTGGTCCCAGGCAGCGGCCATCTTGGTACTCCCAAAGTTACCAATAATACCACAGACACTCTCCCTCCCCCCCTCTGCACAGACCGTTTCAACTAGAAAGTTGATCCCAGCAGTTAATCTTAGGGGTACCCAGCCCCGCGCTCCCCCTTACTCACAAAAACAATTGATCCAGGGTGTTTACCGATCGCCAGCAGGGATCAGGAAGGAATTTTTCCCCAGTTACGGCAGATTGGCATAGCACACCTGGGGTTTTTTGCCTTCCTCTGGACCAATTTCAGGGAGAAAAGACATAGTAAGTGACAGTTTCACTTGGTTATTCTGCCCTCCCAGCACCGCCAAACCCCCCCCCCCCTCCAGAATCACTGTCACTTCCCTGTGTTTTTTTCTGCAACCATGGATTATCTGAAATACTCTGCAGAAACCATCTGGGAATTAAAACCATTCGCCTCAACACTTACAACTGTCACCAAAAAAGCTCTAAAAAGCGAGCAACTGTTAAGAATCAATCGACGATTAACAGTAAAAAACGGGACCCAGCTACACCAACCCAAACGCATATCCTGTGCGTTGATTAACACAAGATCGGCAGTAAAACACTGGGAAGAAATCCACGATTTCATCCTTTTACACGATATAGATTGCCTCTTTATCACAGAAAGCTGGCTCACTGGCGATTGCAACACCATTCTGGAAGAATTGGTGCCTGCAAATTATCGCATCCAAATGCAGAACAGAGTGGGGCAAAGAGGGGGAGGCCTGGCGGTGATTCATAAGATTCACCTCTCGATCACCAAACCAGTCCTCCAATACTCGCTTCCATTCATGGAAACCCTCACTCTACAGCTGCAAACAAACCCCCAAGACACCGTCCATATGCTACTGTGCTATAGACCTCCTGGCCCAAAAACGCACCTTGTCACGTCATTAACAGAATTCATCGCCTCTTACACCCTAAGCATCAAACACCTTTTGGTGCTGGGGGACTTCAACCTCTGGGCCAACTCCTCGTTGGACCCAGTCGCTGACGCTTGCATCGACCATCTAGAAGGATTAGGTCTGCAGCAATTGATTCAAGGCTCCACTCATGCGTCAGGCCATACCCTCGATCTCATTTTCAAACAGGATTTGGAAATTGAGATCGGGGAAAACAAGCCACTACCATGGACCGATCACCACGCCATTAAATTTTAAATCGCCAATCACCTCAGGCCAAATAAAATAAGAAAACCAGTGATAACTCACTGGACTAGGTCCCAGAAGAAGCTCCATTCGGAACTCTTCAAAACGACCCTAGAATATAAAATAAACACAATACAACAACAACAAACAGCAGTAGAAACACTTGACGCCATCAACAAGGCGCTGCTTCAGTCCGCCGACTGGGTGGCACCAAAACGCAAAACTTGCTTTCGGAAAAACAACGCCGGCTGGTTTAACGACCAGCTGATGCTGCTAAAGCAAGAGCGTCGTAGAGCAGAAGCTGCCTGGAAAAGGAGCTCCTCAGATAAAAACCACACTATCTATAAGACAATAACAAAGAAATATCATAAAGAAATCTTTATGGCGAAAAAAAATCATTTCGCCAACATCATCACCAAGGCCCTAAATCGCCCCCGCGAACTCTTCAAGCTGGTTTCACAATCGATGAATCCAGCCTGCTTAGAGCCCCCCAATGCTGATTCACAAGAATTTTGCAACAAACTATCCGATTATTTCATTAATAAAATTGAAAGAATCCGGGAAAGCATTGAGCAAAATGGAATCTGCATGAATCCCGTCCCGAATCCCAACCCTGATACCATTTTATACCCGCCTCAAGCACAGAAATTCACCTTAAAACCCATCTCCATCGCTGCCACAAAAAATATCATTGGGACTCTGCGCAACAGCACAGCACCCAATGACATTATTCCCACTAAACTGCTGAAAGAAAGTGCTGATATACTGGCACCAGCCATCACGCAGCTTATAAACCAATCATTCAAGGAGGGCATGGTGCCTGCCTTGTTGAAACAAGGTACCATAAAACCGATCCTGAAAAAAACCTCCCTTGACCCTAAAGACCCTAACAATAGGAGACCCATAACGGGTCTAAATGTTTTCTCCAAGATAATGGAGAAAGAAGTTGTACAACAGTTACAACAGCATTTAGAAACCCAAAAATTACTAGATACGTTTCAATCAGGTTTCCGGCCCGGGCACGGAACGGAAACGGCTCTGGTAAAAATATGGGATGACGTCCTAGAGGCAGCAGATGAAGGAGAATCTTCTCTCCTGATCCTGTTGGACCTAAGTGCGGCCTTTGATACGGTAGACCATGGACTACTACTTACTAGGCTAGCTGAAGTGGCCAAAGTCACGGAAGCGGATCTACCTTGGTTCTCTTCCTTCTTGGAAAACAGATCACAAATAGTGAAATTGGGATCTTACACGTCAGAAATGCGTACGGTATCATGCGGAGTCCCTCAGGGATCTCCCTTGTCGCCGTTACTGTTCAATATTTATCTCCGTTCCCTCTTTGAGATCATCAGCTACCGGGAGCTACTTTACCATTCCTACGCAGATGACACACAACTGTATCTCCACGTCAGCAACGGAAAGGATCATTCGCTGGGATTAGAGAGATCCCTCACTCTCATAGATAACTGGATGTCACTCAACGGTTCAAAAACAGAGCTTCTCCTGTTTCACGCAAACAGGAAAAGTCTCTCCACCTCAACTTGGATCCCACCGCCCATCCTGGGAAACATTATCGCCCCGAGCACCAAAGTCAAAAGTCTAGGAGTCATTTTTGACTCCCACATGACAATGGATGCACAAATAGGGGATCGCACCATCTGCTGCGTCAGTTACGCCGACTCACCCCTTTTATTCCTAAAGAGCACATTGCAGTCGTAGTGGGAACAATTATTAATTCCAGACTCGACTATGCAAATGCCCTCTATCTAGGACTTCCCAAATACCAAATCACTCGTCTGCAAGTCGTTCAAAATACGGCTGCTCGATTAGTGACTGGGAAAAAACCATGGGAGTCAATCTCCTTTTCGCTAAGATCTCTTCACTGGCTACCAGTGAAGGACAAAATCACTTTTAAGGCACTCTGCCTAACACACAAGTGTATTCAAGGAAACGCTCCCCAATATCTATGCGAAAAAATAATAGCACACAACCCCAATCACATTCTGCGATCCACAAATCAGAACCTACTGTACATCCCAAAGACAAGATACAAATCCAAAGGAGATCGGAGATTTGCTGTCCAAGGACCGCGACTGTGGAATGCACTACCAACCACCATCCGACTGGAGTCCGACCACTTGGCCTTCAGGAGAATGATTAAAACTCATCTCTTCTGAAGGCAGAGCCTTCCTTTACCCAAGGAATGGAAATAGCGCCCAGAGGCGATTCAGTTCGCAAGTTTTTCAAGTTTCTATAAGTTTTTCACTCACTCACTCACTCAGTAGATGTGCGTATTGGGTGACGGGTTTGAAACAGATTTTCTGAAGTATTGCCAACTTAGATCTCAGTTCTTATCTTTTGGAAGCCAATTGTTTACCTCATATAATTTAAAACTACTGTACATCACCTCTAGATCTGTAGTTATAGTCTGTCTCTAAACCACTAATCCAGTTCTACACACCTTGTCTTATGAATTATTGCCCATTTCTAAACTAAAAAGAGAGAAATATTATGCTCTGATCATGCAGTAAGCACTCTTTTAGATCCGGCTAATCTGATAGAAATGCACCCTTCTGTAAATTCATTGGAAAGACAGCTTGAAAGTTATAATAAATAATCTTACCCACTACTTTTGGCAGCTTTTGCCTGCGCAAGGGAATTCGAGGCAGTTTCATGCTGATTCGGCTGAAACGTCCACAGAAGCGTCGAGGGGGCTTTTTGTTTGCAACTTTCTCTCGATGTTCACTGTATAGCGATGATAAGCAAAAATGCAGAATGTTTCAAGTTTATGAAATTCAATAAATCATGATGTATTCAATTCACTTTTGAAAAAAAAATCTGTAAACTATTTATAATGAATCTACACATAAAACATAGGTTTTGTGTATAATATTTTTGTCCACAGATATATTCATGACTTATTCCCATTGTAGTAATGCTTTGAAGCTGTGTATGAGTTTTTATTTCTGCAGACATTTTGTATTATAGGATGGGAAACCAGTGGTACGTAGCAAAGGTTTTATCACCATTTTATCTGTTATCATCTATCTGTAAGGAATGTTTTCCATAGGACAAATCGGTCTGTATGATAATTTTACTGTCACAAACCACAAAATGCAAAACTTGAGACAGGTTTATTCATAAACAAGTATCAATAACATTATACATTTTGAAATTTTACATAAGATATTGGGGTTGATTTACTAAAACTGGAGAGTGCAAAACCTAGTGCAACTCTGCATAGAAACCAATCAGCTTCCAGTTTATTTTTTTGGTCAAAGCTTAATCGAACTAGCTAAAGTTAGAAGCTGATTGGCTACCATGCACAGTGGCACCAGATTTTGCACTCTTTACTAGTTTTAGTAAATCAACCTCATTGTATAGAAAATCAGTTTATTAAAATGAGAACATAATATATTTTGACAACATACTAAAAAGACTCCCAACCCTAGGCCCAGCAGTAAAATCCTACTACAGTGTGCTCGATAAAAACACTCTGTAGCAGCACAGGACAACACAATGCTTCTTGGTTGTGTTTAAAGGGGAAGTGCCATGATGTCACTGATGACATCATAGGCATGTCCTGTGATTACAGCTTTCATGTTTAGACCTCTTACCTCCATCTGTATCAACAGATAACTACAATAGTGATCTAGTGCTTCCTGAGAAAAAGATCACTATTATAGGCTATTGGTTGCTGCAGAGATCTTCCCTTTCCTAATTCAGACCACTGTGAAGAAAACATTTCAGATGTTCCGACTGACACTTTTTATAATTACTGTAACAATTAATGCAAAAGAAAGCCAGAAAATGTCACCACCACACCAGGGATCTCCAGAGCGAATCCAAAACTGTATTCAGCAATCACACTGTTACAGCAGATTGCAACAGCCATGAGGGACCCCTTCATCAGAAATGTGATGTCACATGCCATTTCTACAGGAATGTGTGCATTGGGAATAGTGCGTTGGAATCTCTGTTTTAGAAAGTCACATTGAAAGGGCAAAAAATTCTTTGTCACATTGTTGTCAAATCAGCAAGAACTCGGGGAGAGATTTCTTCTAAAAGCAGCATCCTAAAAATCACCAGTTTCTCCAAAAGAGAAGCTGGGAATAAAGAAATCCACTGCACTCCTTTAAATCCAACTCTCTTGCATTCATTTTTTTTCTTTGACTGCAATGGGAAAAAAAAGATACAAGAGAGTAGCACCTGTAAAATATTATTGAACATATTTTGCATGATGTTATCTGGTGTTATACCCTATATATGCCCTGGTGGATGAAGCTTACAGGTGGAAGGGAGACCTTAAAGAGGAGTTCCAGTTTGTAAAAAAAAAAAGTCAACAGCTACAAATATGGTAGCTGCTGACTTTTAATATAAGGACACTTACCCGTACAGTACCGCTAGCAGATTTGTCAATCGTCTTTGGGTGCAGGCATCGGCATCTGAAGTAAGGGAAACAGTAAGTGAAGCCTTGCGGCTTCACAGCCTGTATCCCACTGCGCATGCGCGAGTCGTACTGCGCTTTCTGAATGGTCGCGCTGTCTTCTGGGACCTCTGTGTGTCCCAGAAGGTAACGGGGGGGGGGGGGGGGGGCTGGAAATGTCGTACATCACTGTTTGGCAATCTTACCTGGAAGTGGGAGTGGGTACGTGTCAAAACCAGGTACTCGCTTCCCCCTTCCCCATTAAAAAGTGGCAAATATGGCAGTGGAGTGTGTGAACAAGTGGAACTTCCCCTTTTGGCTTGGAGCTCCACTTTAACTTTTTCAGCACTGTTTGACCATCTGTAACACAGAGGTCAATACTTTTTGGTTAGGGATCTGTAATGTTCTTCTGGCTGGGGCACGTCATCTACTCTGAAGTCATATCACGCAATTCTCTTTCAGCACATGGTGTCTTTTCCAAAATGCTACTGGGCTCTTAGTGCTGCCGACTCAGCAACTCCCACTCCAGCTCCTACCCCGCAGCCTTCGAGTCAAGCTGCATGGGGTGGGGTCAGAGCATCACTGGTGCTTCGGCCCTGCCCCTCCCTGCTGGCTGTGAAATAATAGGTATCGTTCTGCACAGCATGGGGCACTGCTGCCAGCCTGGCTCCCTTGTGTATCCATCACTCTCAGTACCATCATGGGGCCCCCAATTTCGGGGGAGCGTGGGGTCAAGGAACAGCTACTTTGGGGAAAGTGCAGGGCCCCTCATGCAGCTGGGGATCCTGGGCAGTGCCCAGGTGTGCCCTTTCATTAAGACAGCCCTGACTGGACTTATATAGTTTTAAGTATTTTTTTGCACTTGACATTTGCACTTTATTTATTTCTCCAAAAAATAATGCTTTTAGTTTCACCATTTCAATATATAACAATGGCAAATCTTCAAAACTGGGGGTTGTGCAACAACACTGGATATGTCAGGGGACACGTATACATTTAGCAAGTTGATCAATACTGCTGTACACAATCCATGTTTATAAGACAAAGGTATATATCCACAGGCAGTTAAATTAGTGGAGAGCACCGTGTGAATAAAATCAACACAGTGCAGATGGAAATATTTCCAAATCAATGGACAAATGATCTGTGATGATTCTGCTACCTGTTTATGAACAAAAAAACATTGCTTTGCCAGATTTAGTTTGTAGTAGCTCATACATAAAACTGTGTATTCATTCTGTTATATAGCTTGCAATCTTCAGAATATTTAATTGCCTCTATGTTTTGCTGCAGACCATGTCTGACATTGCATAAAAAGGAAAAGACCCAATAAATAAGCAGCTAATAAATTCTAGCTAAATTCTAGCTATGGATGGATTATGTTCTGACCAGATACATCATGCAGACTGGGGTGGCCTGCATGGGAGTGCCTAAGGGTTGAGAATACAAGGAAATCATATTATATTAGTGTTGTTTTTTTCTCCTGTATCTGTTCCCACATCAGTGAAATGACTGCTTATTACGATAAATTGTTTTTCTATTTTCCCTAGCCAGTAACCCATGCTGGAGGCAATACAGTAAGCCAATATTAGGGCAATAATCTCTTCCGTTATAGAATCATATTATTCATCATTCATAGAAGATGATTGTAAGGAGTGGCCCTTTGCCTGTGATAGTACTCAAGCATGTTGTCATAATAATAATGCATGTAATGTTTCATGCGCACATAAAATTGATATACAGAATGGATGAACAAATTTTATTTATTTGATTTGCAGCTCCAGTTAGATGGTTGTTTGTGTATTATTACATTGTTCAAGGTTGATCTCCAGCCAAAACGTTCTTTTTAGATTTGCATAGAGCAGGGAAGGAACCTGTTTCAGGTTCTTCAACTGGAAATATTTTCTATTCTAGTGATAACACTGTAACTATGATATGGAGGTAGGAGATATCTATTTTCTTAGAAAAGTAAGGAAAGGCTAGAACCCCATAAGCATTTTATTGCTGTATTGCCAAGAATACATTTTCCCTTGCTTTCTTTCTGGTAAAAACAGTGGAAGTGAGAGAAAGCAAGAGGAAATGTTTCTAACCAGATCTCAGACATCAACAAAACCACACAGAGGTTCTAATCCTTCCCCACTATATCAACACTCACAAAATTCCTTAAACTCACAAACAACCTACTTACAGCTAAAACCAATGGACACTGTTCTGTACTACTTCTCCTGGACCTCTCCACTGCCTTTGATACAGTGAACCACCCCTTCCTCCTCAAAAAACTCAATTTCTTTGGTCTTCATGACTGTACTCTTCGCTGATTCTCATCCTACCTATCCCACCACTTCTTTAGTGTCACTTACAACTCTAAGTCCTCTTCTCCACTGCCTTTCTCAGTCAGGGTCATCCAACATTCTGTTCTTGTATCTCTCCTTTTCTCAATCTACACCTCCTCCCTGGGTCAGTTGATTGTCTCCCATGCCTTTCAATATCATCTCTACGCTGACAACACCCAAATCTACCTCTCCACCCACCAACTCGCTCCAGCTGTCTCCTCACGCATCACCAACTTACTAACAGACATATCAGCTTGGATGTCCCACCACTTTCTCAAACTCAACCTATCCAAAACCAATCTAATATTTCCTCCCCCACGTGCCACTTCCCCTGATTTCTCTGTCAAAATCAACAGCTCAACTCTCAATCCGCCCCCCCATGCCAAGGTCCTAGGTGTAATCCTGGACTCTGAACTATCCTTTCAGCCCCACATCTAATCGCTGTTCAAAGCTTGCCATCTCAACCTCTGCAACTAATGTCACCACAAAGCTTCTAATCCACTTCCTGGTCATCTCTCACCTCGACTACTGCAACTTCCTCCTCATTGGCTTACCCCTAAATAGGCTATCCCCCTTTAGTCCATCATGAACGCTGCCGGCAAGCTCATCCACTTTAGAAACCGCTCTGCATCTGCTACCCCTCTCTGCCAATCCCTCCATTGGCTGCCACACAACCAAGAAATTAAATTCAATATTAACAATACTAACAATAACTAAAGCTATCCACAACCTGGCCCCCAGCTACATCACTAACCTGGTCTCAAATTACCAACCAAATCATACTCTTCACTCCTCCCAAGACCTCCTGCTCCCTAGCTCCCTTGTCATCTCATCCCATGCTCACCTCTAGGACTTCTTCTGAGCCACTCCCATCCTCTGGAATGCTCTGCCCCAATCTGTCTGACTATCTCTTACTTTGTCTACTTTAAAACGATCCCTGAGAACTCATCTCTTCAGAGAAGCCTATCTGGCCCCCCACCTAACAACTCAGCATTTATTTTCACCATCAGCACATCCCCCTTCAAGAAAAGAGAATGCTAAGGACTAAAGTTTCCCCACATTTATGCCTTGTACACACAATCAGAATTTCCGATGAAAAAAGTCAGACAGAATTTTTTCATCGGATATTCCAACAGTGTGTGGGCCTCATCTGACTTTTTTTTATCGGAGTTTAGAAATAGAACATATTAAAAAAATCTGATCGTCTGTGTGGAACTCCGACGGAGAAAAAACCATGCTTGCTCGGAATCAAGTCGACGCATGCAAGATCTCTGATTCCTACTGTATTAGTGTATAGTATTTGTACTGTCCACCTTCAAGTTTTAAAGCGCTGCATAAACTGTCGGCGCTATAGAAACCTTTTTTATATTAATAATAATACTATATCCAATATAAAAACATTCTGATTGCCATGTATCATTCTTTGCTGCAGCCAATCTGATCTGCAAAAGACCATCCATCCAGAATCAAGGCCAAACCTGGTACACACTGGTCAACACTTGTTGTGCATGAGGCCTTAATGTTTTTAAAGATTTTCTTTAAAAATTACATAAAGGATAATACTTGTACTTTGTTGCATCACATTTATTTACAGATGATGCCTTATTAGGAGAAACACATCAGTAAGGGCTCCGCTTATGCCACTGCGTTACTTTGATTTTATTCGCTTTATATGTCTTCTCAAATGTGAGTGATCATTTTATATTTTTAATAAATATTCTCATTTTGAAACGGAATTACACTATGTGGCCCAATCTTTTTCCTTCTACTATATGTTACATTGGGAGGATTTATATGTGAAGTACTGCTGCTCCATCCATGGTCTATATTCATTGATGTGAACTCTGTGATATATCTCTGCCTGGTTCCATTGGAAGTCGTACTTGTTTAATTCTTCCTGAGTGAGATACACCAACAACCCCATTTGACTCATCAGACGTAAGCCTCGCTGGCTCCAACTCATTTGGTAAGCCTTCAATCTTCACGGTGGTGGATTACCTACAGACAACTGATTATATCGTCATTTTCATTTTAGTGGAATTTTTTGGACTTTATACTCACTTGTTTACCAACACACTTGGTTTATTGTCACTTTGGTGTTTATTAACACAATCACCTTGATGTTCAATATAGATATTTATCTATCGCTTTGTTTATCAGGATTTTTTTTTTTTTTTTATGTTTTATGCACCATTCATTTTGGTTGTTTTATTAATATACATTTTTTACCTTCTGTGTGTATATTGAAATGAGCACATTAGTGCAGTCTAATCGTTCAATTCATATAGACAGCACCCTCTTATTAACCTATTTATATATATTTTGATCACATCAAAATCATAATTTTCAGCATCACACTTTACCATTTCCACTTTGCCTATATACCTGTTGTGCAGGCAGCAATTATATATATATACTACTTGACAGCGCGGTTTTCCTTCTTTTTATTTCTCATCCTAAATTTAAGGTCAACACTTTTTGTGCATAAGAGGCCTTAATGTTTTTAAAGATTTTATTTAAAGAATTACATAAAGGATAATACTTTTACTTTGTTGCATCACATTTATTTACACCCTAACGATGTTGATGCAAGTTATAAATCCATCAAAATTATTCAATAGTGCAGTGCCAATGTGGATAATGTGACTTGTCATTTCACATCAAAT
The DNA here is from genome assembly GCA_029574335.1 of Rana kukunoris. Lineage (NCBI taxonomy): Eukaryota > Metazoa > Chordata > Amphibia > Anura > Ranidae > Rana > Rana kukunoris. The sequence continues at coordinate 233,105,122 of CM056049.1, read as the reverse complement.
ATTAATTCTCATAGGAAACAATAAATGTGTTGGCTCCTTGAGCAATTAATGTAAAATATAAACTTACTCTGATTCTTCTTTCTTTCGGCAGACACAGCAGCAGCACAGCAATGATAACAGGAGAATCATCAGCAAAATCACAAGGACCCCTGCGCCTATCACCCCCATTCTTTGATTGGCTTCTGAAAACAAAACATAATATAACAATATCAGTTATGAACATCATAACTACTCTGCATCTGCTAAATGTTTTCATTTTTTCAGTACAATAAAGAGCTTATCAACACAAACCTGTGTTTGCTTGGCTTGGACAGGGATGGCCTTACAAGTAAAAAATATTGACTACAAAGTATTTTAAAATATATATATATATATATATATATATATATATATATATATATATATATATATATATATAATATTTATTAAAAAAGTTATGGCAGATAATTTAGGGCTGCCCAGGTCAGACACTGGGGAAAGGGTCTGTTTTCCCCAGTTCATTACCATTTATTATTTTATAGAATGTTATGCAATGGAGAAGACTACAGGGGTCACATTCCTCAAAAAATTCCCACAAACAGAACACAACTTTAGTTTGTGGATTTTTAAAAATATTTAAATTGTCAACCATGCCCCTTTTTGCTTTACTTGGGCAGGGATGGCGTAACAAGCAACTTTGCCTATGTAAGAAAGGAATTGCTGCACACCGAGTCAGTTTTATTGCAACATCCCAAAAGTGTAACAACAATCACCACAGGACAGTAGCAAGTACAGAGGTTGACGCGTTTCAGACTCTTACATTGTGCTCACTCATAAATGGCAAAGCAGTGTATACACTGCACATCACAAAAAAAAAAAAGAGGCCATAGCAGAATAATATACAATATATCTCCCTGAAAAAAATAAACTCAGAAACACTAAACCCCAACCCTTTTTTTTTTTTTTCGTTTAGTTAACTGGTTGCCGACCAGCCGTCACAGTTCTACGTGGCAATCCGTAGCTCTACGTCGGCAATCTAAGCGGCCACTAGGGGCGCGCGCCTGCCCCCTGCTCGCCCCAGAGTCCCGCGTGCGTGCCCAGAGGGCACGATTGCCGCCGGGCACCCGCGATTGCTCGGTGCAGAGCGAGGACCGGGAGCTGTGTGTGTAAACACACAGCTCCCGGTCCTGTCAGGGGAGAAATGCTGATCTTCTGTTCATACAATGTAAGATCAGTGATATTCCCCTAGTGAGTCCACCCCCCCCCATATAGTTAGAACACACCAGGAACATACTTAACCCCTTCCCCGCCCCTAGTGTTAACCCCTTCACTGCCAGTGGCATTTTTATAGTAATCAATGAATATTTATAGCGCTGATCACTATAAAAATGCCAATGGTCCCAAAAATGTGTCAAAAGTGTCCGAAGTGTCCGCCATAATGTCGCAGTACTGAAAAAAAAATCGCTGATCGCCGCAATTACTAGTAAAAAAAAATATATTAATAAAAATGACATAAAACGACCCCCTATTTTGTAAACGCTATAACTTTTGCGCAAACCCATCAATAAACGCTTATTGTGATTTTTTTATGGAAAATATGTAGAAGAATACGTATCGGCCTAAACTGAGGAAAAAAAAAATTTTGATATATTTTTGGGGGATATTTATTATAGCAAAAAGTAAAAAATATTGAATTTTTTCAAAATAGTCGCTCTATTTTTGTTTATAGCGCAAAAAATAAAAACCGCAGAGATGATGAAATACCACCAAAAGAAAGCCCTATTTGTGGGGGAAAAAAAGAACACCAAATTTGTTTGGGAGCCATGTCACACGACCGCGCAATTGTGAGTTAAAACGACGCAGTGCCGAATCGCAAAAAGTGCTCTGGTCATTGGGCAGCAATATGGTCCGGGGGTTAAGTGGTTAAAGTAGTATAAAATATACCTAAAGGCAATATTTATTTTTCAGTTTCAGATTTTTTTATGCTTACTTTTATCGCTAAAAGTTAATATGAATGAAAATTCCAAATTTTGAGTTGTCCCAAGAAAAGTAATAGTGGGGAAATATTCAAATGGAGACACTAGTTCAGGGATTCCCTCACTTTGGTGGGGGGGGGGGGGGGATTTTCTTTCACTTATTGTTGTGGCTAAAGGACTGGAGGTGAGGGGGAAATCTCCCTAATGGGGAAAAACCTGATTATAACCCTTGTTTTCCATATCTAAAAATCAAGAAATAAAGTTTTACCTTGAGTTCTACCCTAACCTAGAAGAAAGCAAAATATGGATAAAGGGGGGCCTGGCAGCTAAACAGCAGGGGGGGGGGGACTGGCAGCTAAACAGCAAATACAGTTGTTGCTGACACACACAAAAAGGTAGTCCTAAAACAGCCTGTTGCATATCTCAGAACTGTTGTGCCACTAGCCAATTTGCACAACGTTGAAGGCTCTTTTAAAAATGTTTTTAGGAGTAGTCTTTCCTGTAGCTTTTAGATCTGCTAAAGGGTTCTGCTTACACAAGTCAATTCAGGGCTATTACTGCTTACTTGCTTTATTAAATGTCTCCCATGACAGTGCCTGGTTCTGCATATCATTTTTGACAATAGCTTCAGGTTTTGTGAATTTGAATTTGATAAATCTACCCGCTAGTTGAACTCAGGCAGGTTCACCCATCCCTACTGTACTGTATCTGTGGAATTACAGTGGTATAACCCAAAGCCAGAAAATTTGTTAAACTGGCAATACATTTATTGCAATTCAGCTTGTTCAGCAGGGAACAGCCAAATTGAAATCAGTGTGTGTGGCCATCCCGGCTCGACAGCAGTTGATCATTTGATCGTCTTCTGTTGAAGGCACATACTGGAAAAATGCTGATCGGTATATCCTGACAGTGGTAAAAATTCATCCATCAACCTCAATTGTGTGGATAGAGGAAACTGTTGAAAACTGAAAGTACTAAGCAAAGCTCCCCCATGTACTGACCTTTGGCAAGGAAAAGGCAATGTCAATTATGTTTAAATATAGATATGATTATTTACACAATGCAATCAATGCTCTTAAAGCGGAGTTTCACCCTAAATATAAGTACCTATAGAAAACAATCAACTGAGAGTACAGCGCGTCAATCTTCCTAAGATACCCGATATGGACTCGGGTATTTCCGATGCGGCGCCTGCGCACAGACCTAGGAGCTGACTGCGCAGGCGCCGTATTTCTCCGAGTCCTATTTCGGAGGGCGTGACGCGCCATAGCCGTAGGACTCGGAGAAATACGGCGCCTGCGCAGTCAGCTCCTAGGTCTGTGCGCTGGCGCCGCATAGCGCCGGAAATACCCGAGTTATCGGGTATTTAGGAAGATGTGACGCGCTGTACTGGCGCCGTCCACCGCGGGGGACAGAAAAGGATTTCTACGATAAAACAGTAAGTGTGCTACCAGCATACTGGCGCTGACGCCAGTATGCTGAAGCGCATGGGAGATCTTATATTTAGGGTGAAACTCCGCTTTAATGTACCTATAGAAAACAATCAACTGAGAGGAAATTTTAGATACATCTGGATCCGACTACTTCTTGTATAAACTATCTTTACATTTCATTATTGTATTGTTACGGCTCTAAGACAAGTATTACTAAACATAAATGATCCAATTGGAATTTTTTAGCTAAGCATCACTAAAAGCTGATGATGCAGCACTGTGGTGAGGGCTCATAGTATTGTGGAGGCTGAGATAAAACCAAATGCACAAACCACAAAATATTTAGGTTCTTAGCAAAATCACGATTTTCTTTTTAAACTAATAATCTGAACTCCAAACTTTCTCTCATTTAAAGTAACGTCCCTCTTTTGCGCACTCAGTTTTTTCCCTACCAAAAGTGATATTCGTTTTCTTGAAAATTTTGTGGTGACGTTGCTTTAGTCAATAATTAGTAGCCATTCCTTAGCCATGTCTTTTGGTCCTAAAAGTAGCCTCACATCTATGCGGCTGCGGTTAATGTGTTTTTCCTGGCGTGTTCTGCAGAGCGGGCTTAAGGACCGTCAGGAGAATGGCATGGACAGGTATTATCATGTAGTCAACTGTAAGGTGTAATGAGCAAAGCAACGGGGTACCTTTCGTTCCTGTCAGCGGGGGAAAAACGCTGATCTTCTGTCCATACAATGTATGGACAGAAGATCAGTGACTTCCCTGCTTAGTGAGGCCACCCCCCCTTCTCGCGATACAGTTAGATACACACCAAGTGACGCAGTCCCAGCATACCACTGACATGCCCCTTCCCTATTGTGGCCCTTGTTTTTCCCTAGGTTCCGAGTTAGCCTGAAGGGGATTGACAACCCTGGCCTTACTACTGTGGATATACATATGCAATCTGGCATTAACCACTTTACCAGGCACTACGCACCTAATAGCAACTGTCGCAATTTGAATGACAATATGCTACACTGCACTTGATAGAGCTTTCTTTTGCTATAACAACTAAAAATAGCCAATGTAAATGTATGTTTTCCCAATTATGGGCACTGATATGGTGGCACTCAAAGGTGGTACTGATGTGAGGTAGTTCCGATTAGGTAGCACTCACTGATAGGCCATACTGATGGGCACTCATGCACTGATACTCATGGGCGGCAAACTCAAGGCAAAAAGGCAGCTGGGCACTCATAGCTTCATTGGGCACTGATTACTCGGCACAAAAACAAATAATAAAATGGAAAAAGACACTGCACCAAACTGACCCCAAACTGATTGGCATAAAATAAAATTGCGCATAAACCAATTAATAATCGTGATCAGCCGTGAATTGCGAGGCTTCGTTACCGAGATTTGTAGACTGAAATCAATATGTCACGAAGTAAATCGGCCCGTATTTCTGGCCTGCAAACTGCAGAATGGTTTAAAAAATGGTGTTTTTTCATATGTTTTTTTAGGATCAGATTTTTGATTATCAGGACACTAAATTATTAAATATATGCGCAATTTATTATCATGTAAATGAAACTGATTGTCATATTTTTGCTTTCTACGTCGCAAAAAATATGTGTGTAAACACATACCTTTAGAAACGATGATACAAATACCACCAAAATACAGAGAAGGAGATGTTGCCAATGGGTAAAAAACACTGATCGCCCAATTTTGTGTTGGATAGCCACGCTGATCGCACGTACCGACGCGCTAATTTTGTCGCTAGCGATTAACCGTATCGCAGTGCGGAACACGCAAAAAGTGCAAATCTGTGTTTTGTTTGGGAGCCACGTCGCACGACCGTGCAATTGTCAGTTAAAGCGACGCAGTGCGGAATCACAAAAAGTGCTCTGGTCTTTAGACAGCAATATGGTCCGGGGCTAAAGTGGTTAAATGCCTGCGGTGTGGTCGCGAGCTGCAGCCCTCCCTGTGAGTCGGACCGTGGGTCACACGGACTCGATCGCTGCGAGGATCCCCGCAATCATCTCACGGAGGTATAGAGCGGAGAGATGCTTGTGCTGCTTGCTCTGCCTAGAGAATGACACTGAGGCGGCGTACACACGACCGAGGTTCTCGCTGGAAACCAGCGAGAACCTCGCTGGAAGCTGCATTCCAGCGAGGACCTCGGCCGTGTGTACGCTTTTGGCTCGCCCCGCCCGTCGGGAATCCCGTCGAGCGAAAAGAGAGCACGCTCTCTTTTTGCTCGACGGCCCGCCTGGATGAATGGCTGGTTGCCATTCCCGATGGGCGGGTCGCCGATTTCGACGGCCGGCAGAGAACCTTGACGGGCCGAACGATGTGTTCTGCCCGTCGAGGTTCTCTGCCGTGTGTACACGGCCTGATCTTGGCTCTGTGTACTCGGAGCGGAGATCAATGTCATGTGACAGATTGCCCACCCCCCTACAGTTAGAAACACAATGCAGGGAACATTTAACCCCTACAGAGCCACCTAGTGGTTAACCCCTTCACTGCCAGTGTCATTTTCACAGTAACCAGTGCATTTTTCTAGCACTCTCCGCTGTGAAAATGACAATGGTCCCAAAGTCAAAAGTGTTCAATGCGTCCGCCATAATGTCGCAGTCACAAAAAAAAAATCACTGATCGCCCTTACTAGTAAAAAAAATAATAATAAAAAGAATGCCATAAAACTATCCCCTATTTTGTAAACACTATGGCCGCGTACACACGATCGAACATGTCCGCTAAAACTGGTCCGCAGTTTTCCAGCGGACAAAAGTTTCCAAACATGCTTAGAAACCTGTCCGCTGGAAACCTGTCTGTCGGACATGTTCGATGGTTAGTACACAAAATCATCGGACCAAAATCCTGCGCATGCTCAGAATCAAGTCGACGCATGCTTGGAAGCATTGAACTTAGTTTTTTCATCACGTCGTTGTGTTCTACGTCACCGCGTTCTGGTCCGAGGGGATTTTGGTCCGATGGTGTGTACGCACATCAGACCAACAGACCACTTTAGCCTGGTCCGATGTAAACGGTCCATCGGACATGTTTCATCGGACATGTCTGATCGTGTGTACGCGGCCTATAACTTTTGCGCAAACCAATCAATAAACGCTTATTGCAAATTTTTTTTACCAAGAATATGTAGAAGAATACTTATCAGCCAAAACTGAGGGGAAAAAAACGTTAATTATAGCAAAAAGTTAAAAATATTGAATTTTTTTCAAAATTGTCGCTCTATTTTTGTTTATAGCACAAAAAAATAAAAACCGCAGAGGTGATCAAATACCACCAAAAGAAAGCTCTATTTGTAGGAAAAAAAGGACTTCAATTTTGTTTGGGAGCCACGTTTCACGAGCAATTGTCAGTTAAAGCAACGCAGTGCCGAATCGCAAAAAGTGGCCTGGTCTTTGACCACCCAAATGGTCTGGGGCTGAAGTGGTTATAGTGTATAGTGAATAGCTGCTGACCACATCCTTAATAACTGATGAGCAGAGTTCCTCGCTAACAGCTGAATGTAAAAAAAAAAAAAAAAAAATTGTAAAAAAAAAAAAATTGGTAAAAAAAATGGTGTGGATCACACCATTCATACCAGGACCTTTGAGTTTGGCATAGATTTTGAGAGGAACCCCAATGTCAAAATGTACTAAAAATTTGTGTTGGGTCCCCCCAAAATCCATACCAGACCCTTATCTGAGCATGCAGCCCAGCAGGTCAGAAAAGGGAGGGGACAAGCTAGTGCCCCCCCTCCTGAACCATACCAGGCCACATGTCCTCAAAATTGGGACAGTTCTTAAATAGCTAAGGGGCAGGGCCACCCGGCAACATCAAGGGGTGACCCCACCCGCTGTGATGTCACCAACCCAGCATGTACCAGTTGATGGTGTCACCAAACTTTAAAAAAAAAAAATGATTTTTTTAAAGAATTGATTGCTGCTGAATATATTGTTGGCTACACCCTCAAAAGTCTAGTAGTCTTAAAACATGTTACAGTATTTAAAGCGGAGTTCCATCCAAAAGTGGAACTTCCGCTTAATCCACTCCTTGCCCCCTTACATGCCACATTTGGCATGTAATTTTTTTGGGGTTGAGTGGGGGCTTCAGTAGGAGTGGGACTTCCTGTCCCACTTCCTCCTTCCGCCCAGGGACCGCTTAGGCGATACATCATATAGCCTTTTGGTGGCCCCTCCCTGTAGGCGATCACCTGGGACATGTGACAGGTCCCAGGCAATCACCTGTCCACTCAGGGAGCACTGCGCATGCGCAGTGAGTGCCGGGCCGTGAAGCCGAAAGGTGTCACGGCCGGGTGCTCGCAGTCTGAATGGAGGCACCGGCGGAGAAGGAGGGGGAGGAGCGAAGCTCCAGACGTCGCATCGCTGGACCGTGGAACAGGTAAGTGTATGTTTATTAAAAGCCAGCAGCTACACTTTTTATAGCTGCTGACTTTTAATAAACATAAAGAAAGGCTGGAACTCCTCTTTAATGTAGATTGATGGGGCAGTAAAGAGGTATTATTGAGCTCCCATATACATAATTACATAAATAATTGAAGGTACAACTGAAGCTAAAACATATTTGACCCCCACTATCCAGCCCCAGTAGTTGACATTGACATGTAGTTTTTGTGTTCCAGCATGAATGTCCCCCTATGCCCAAAACCAGGTGCATAAAGGCATGGTCTGATGAGTTTGGTATGGAGGAACTCGAGTGACTTACATAGAGCCTTGATCTAAACCATATTGAAACACCAACTGTGAGCCAGGTCGTCTCATCCAACATCTGTTTTTTTTTTTTTTTTTTTAAGGCCATTAACATTTGGCCATGCAGTGTATGCCTACATGATTTTACCCACAGAGAATCCACTAATGTGTGCAAGTTGCAAATATGTTGTGTAATCTTTTTGGACCCAGGTTACCATTCAAAGTGTTAATACTACATGGAATCTTATTGGACTTCGTGGGACTCAGGACTTTGTTCTAAGTTTGGCCACATGCAACATTAAGGCCTCTTACACACAGATCAGTTTTTCTTCAGGTTTTTCTTTTCAGTTTACCAAAACTATGTAGTACAAGGGCCTGCCTGATTGCATACAAATTGAGACTCTTGAGGTTTGACCTCATATTAGATGGATTTGGTAAACTGAAAAGAAAAACCTGAAGAAAAACTGATCTGTGTGTAAGAGGCCTTAGGTTATCTATCAAGTCATCAAAAGACATTAAAAATAAGAAACCAATGGAAGTTCTTTTCTTTTCTTTGTGAAGTCAAAGGAGTCAAAGTACCATTTTGCTACACAAACAAAACATGCAGAAAAATGTACACTATGTATTTTATTAAGAGGCCTGTAGTTTTATTTTTAGATATCAATGCTTTTCTTGACATACGTGGGAAATTGCTTATAATCAACAGAGTAATTCCTCTCTGCTGATCTTTTCATGATGTGCACTGAGCTGCTAATGTCTTTCAGTCTTTCTATCTATACTTCATAAAATGTTGTTCACTTTCCAAGTATTCTAGACTACATAAATACACAGGTCTATTTAATAAGGCAATACAAAGAACACTAATCATTAGCAATGTGAAGACACCCAAAGCAGCCACAAAGCTTCACTTTTCAGTTTGGGGCATTTAACACAACAAGAGGTAACTTCTGTTTATTATGAAGGGCTTAACTTCATGTGCTGCTATTGGTTTTATTAAGCAAGTTATAATGTTATTTCATATTCCTGATATGTGCCTCCTGTGCCATGTACTTTTATGAAAAAGAATCCTGCTCTCTTTGTATTGCTTCCTTTACAGGAAATTCCTGGTGTTCCTGCTACACCCTCTGCTCTCCTATTAAAAACTGACCACAAAAGGCATGAGAGCACAGCGTGGTCAGTTCTGTAGCTATGCTGAGAACTCAGCCTGCTCTCCTCCAATGACGAAACTTGTCCTGACATGCCCCCCTGCACAGCCATTAACTGGGAAGATCGGCGTGCTGATGTTTCTTCAACCTTATCTCCTAAGCAGTTGAGAAAAGAGGGAATTTTGATCACTTACAAAAAAGGGAAAAAAAATATGTATAATGTTTTTTTTATGTATACATAAATGTTTTAGCTCTCAATTCGATTTTAAACTGTAGGGGTTGTTTTACAAGGTGGCGGTTCACATATACTTTAAGCCGGCCCTACATAAATTGAAATTTGTCCGGTTCAGCAGGGAGAACCTGAATTTCGATCCATGCATGGGCAGGCTGGTTTTGCAGAAGTCGATCTAGCGATCGATTTCTGTACAACCAGTCTGTTGGAAAATGATCTCTTGATTAGTGTTGCCGGCTATAGGGGTTGGTTCTAATCTGTGTATTCTGACAGCGGGGAAGTTTCTGTGCTGTCAGAATGCAATAGTTTAGTGGGAGGGATTTCCCCATACACATCGAGTATGAAGATGGGGGAATTGAGTCATTTTGTTTTGTTTTACCCACTAGTTGAATGGGAAAAAAAACTGTTGTATAGCCAGCCAAAGTGTCAAACAAAGGGATAATGCAAAAAAAGGACATCATGTTATCAGGTTCGATATTTTTGTGTGAAGCAAATCATTGCTCTGTATTGCTTTTAGTGAGTGTTCCATCTATCTAAAGAGATACCAGGTTTTATCATTTTATAGAGGGTTAGGTCAAAGTTTTTTTTTAATAAACAAATGAGGTCCATGCTCATGGTAATATGCTACGCATACTAGCTGAAAGAATGAGGTTCAAGATAATGCAAGAAGTGAAACAAGCCGTTCTTCAATTGTATATTTTACAGTGGATACGATGGTTAAATACTACTACCAACATTTCTTACTAAAACCTGCCAGCTGCCAGCACAAAGCCAAATGATGGCTTTATGCTTCTCTGAGTCCAGCCATGAGTCCAGCCATGAGAGAAAATGGCATCTTTATTATAGGCTTATGGGAAAGCACAGTAATATAAGTTATTGTGAGGAGAAATAGCCATGCAAGCCTCCCAAGTATATAAGTCTCTTTAAAGAGGAACTGCAGTCTGATCACATAATTTGTAGATAAAACATCTTTTCCATTCTGAAGCTTCCCTCTAAACACTTTGCATATTAATTTATATATACTGTGGATCTGTACTTGTCAATAATGCTGCAAAAATCTCCCGCCACTGAGTCTGGCTGCAACCATTTTAACTGTGGGCAGCTGAAGCTGCTGCCTATTCACTTCCTGGCTTTACACAGACACACACCTCCAGCAGCTCTCATTGGCCCTTGTATGACGCCTTTCTCCCTCCATTCCTGGCAAACTCTTACAACAGTGTGAGAGAGAGAGCTGTGCATGATGTCATAAGCCTAAGCTTTTTACCAGACAAGAGGAAGTAGGCTGTATAAGGTATTTACTGTCAATAAAAAAAAAATAGTTTTACTATCCAAAGTTAAAACAACAAGGGCAGAGGATTTATTAGATGGAAAGATGAAAACAATATTGAAGTTCCTGAAGTTTGAGTTATGTAAGACCCTAAGTACAAACTCAATGAGCATTCACCAATGGGGTATAAAAATTGGCAAATGTTGTGATTCATTAGTGTTACAAGGTCTCAGGGGTGAATGGGGAGAATGTGTATTACATTTGGTGTTATCGCTCACACTCTTGCATACTAGTTACTGGTAGTTTAACATGGCACCTCATGGCAAAGAATTCTCTGAGGATCTGAAAAAAAGAATTCTTGCTTCTAGGCTATATGAAGATTGACGAGACCCTGAAACTGAGCTGCAGCACAGTGGCCAAGATCAAACAGCGGTTTAACAGGACAGGTTCATGGTCAACCAAAGAAGTTGAATGCATGTGCTCAGCGTCATAACCAAAGGTTGTCTTTGGGAAATAGATGTATGCATGCTGCCAGCATTGCTGCAGAGGTTGAAGGGATGGGGGATCAGCCTGTCAGTGGTCAAACCATACGCCGCACACTGCATCAAATTGGTCTGCATGGCTGTCATTCCAGAAGGAAGCCTCTTCTAAAAAGAATGCACAAGAAAGCCTGCAAACAGTTTGCTGAAGACAAGCAGACAAAGGCCATGGATTACTGGAACCATGTCCTTTGGTCTAATAAGACAAATATAAACGTATTTGGTTTAGATCAGGGTCTCAAACTGGTGGCCCTCCAGCTGTTGCGAAACTACAAGTCCCATGAGGTATTGCAAGGCTGACAGTTACAAGCATGACTCCTACATGCAGACGCATTATGGGACCTGTAGTTTCGCAACAGCTGGAGGGCCACCAGTTTGAGGCCCCCTGGTTTAGATGGTGTTAAGTGTGTGTGGCGGCAACCAGGTGAGTAGTACAAAGACAAGTGTGCCTACAGTCAAGAATAGTGGTGGAAGTGTCATGGTCTGGGGACTGCATGAGTGCTGCCTGTACTGGGGAGCTACAGTTCATTGAGGGAACCATGAATGCCAACATGTACTGTGACATAGTGAAGCAGGGCATGATCCCCTCCCTTCGGTGACTGGTCCGCAGGGCAGTATTCCAACATGATAAGGACCCCAAACACACCTCCAAGACGACCACTGCCTTGCTAAAGAAGCCGGGGGTAAAGGTGATGGACTGGCCAAGCATGTCTCCAGTATGTCTAAACCCTATTGAGCATCTGTGGTGCATCCTCAAATAGAAGATGGAGGAGCACAAGGTCTCTGACATCCACCAGCTCAGTGATGTCATTGTGGGGAGTAGAAGAGGACTCCAGTGGCAACCTGTGAAGCTCTGGTGAACTCCATGCCCAAGAGAGTTAAGACAGTGCTGGAAAATAATGGTGGCCACACAAAATATTGAAAGTTTTGGCCCAATTTGGAAATTTTTACTTAGGGGTGCACCCTATTTTGTTGTCAGCGGTTTAGACATTAATGGCGGTGTGTTGAGTTATTTTCAGGGGACAGCAAATGTACACTGTTATACAAGCTCTATACTCATTACTTTATATTGTAGCAAAGTGTCACATGAAAAGATATAAAATATATATATATTCTGTATAATGATAAAAGCTTCAGAATAATCCTGGTTCGATTAAATAATATTTTTGCTTTTTTAAGTAATTAAGTTTTTAGATTGATTCACAGCTCAACACCTGGGCAGCTACCCAAATCCCAATTTCCTCAATGAAGATTTTATATCATTACCCATCACTATTAAAACATTACCAAGTCAATAGCAGAAAAACCTAAGTGCCCTGTGATTATATAAAATCTGCTTTTAACATATTATATCACCAAGCAAAGCTTACTAAGCTAAGGATTACTGTAAAAAGTATTTCTAAAGTCTAATAAATTAGCCTAGCATTTGGCAAGGCCTACTGTTTTCCATACTCTTACCCTCTATGAGATGGTTGATTTCAGTCAGATAGTGCAGGCCAAGAAGAAGTGTGAAGGAAGGAGTAAATAAAATGTTTGTGGTGATGGCCGTTGGACAGAGCACTTCCTCTAAAGTTCTAAATACCTTACCGATGTGAAAAAAATCACCTGCTTTGCATATGTGGTCAATGCTTTCTAAGTGGATTGGGAACACCACATATCCAGTGTAAACAAAATGTTGTTCAGGCAAAATACTCATAAATGTGGTTAAGCCACCAAGGTAAATGAGCAATATTCAAAAAGAATTATAAAAAGTGTTGCCCACACAAAGTTGGCACATATGCATTCTGGGCTGGACACCACTATTATTCACTTCCCAATTTCATGAGAAATCAGAAAAGAAATAAACTTCGAAGTGTTATGACAACAAAGTATTTTTGATACCTTTTCTAAAAAGTTACCAGAATGATTTGTGTCCTGGGATAACAAATGGGTTGCATATACATTCTGTTTTCAATAATATTTTAAAAGTTGGGCTAAGTTAAGGTAAAAAGAATTAGGCTTCGTACAAACGACCATTTTCCTTGACAAAATCCATCAAGAAAAATGCTGGCAGAGCATTTTTGCAGAGAAAACTGCCGTTTGAATGTTTTTCGTCAAGAAAACTGTCGTGATCTCGATGAAAAAAAAAGAGAACATGTGCTCTTTTTTCTCTTCGGGAGTCTAAATTTCCTCGTCTTGTTTCTCGTCGGGGTGTTTTACCACGAGAAACACGTTCGTGCGTATGCTTAGAAACCCACGCATGCTCAGAATAAAGTATGAGACGGGAGCGCACCTTCGGTAAAAGTATTGTTCGTAATGGAGATACCACATTCGTCACGCTGTAACAGACTGAAAAGCGCAAATCGTCTCCTATTAAACTTTTACTTAACACGCAGTAACATGAGATTAGCAAAAGCAGCCCCAAGGGTTGTGCCAGTGGAATCGAACTTCCCCTTTATAGTGCCGTCGTACGTGTTGTACTTCACCGAGTTTGAGAACGACAATATTTTGTCTTGACAGTGTGTATGCAAAGAAAGCTTGACAATATTCTCGACAAGCCTGACAAGAACCTCGTCGAGGAAAACGATGTTTAATTTATGACGAGATTCTCGGTCGTGTGTACGAGGCCTTACAGGTAAAAATTTCCATCTAGTTCTGAGTCTGTATACCAATTTCGCAACCATTCCAATACATGGCAGTGAATCAAGGCTATATTTCACAACTCCTAACAGACCCTATTTTCTTGAGAGTGGCAATCTTCCCAAGGTGGCAACGTGAAAAGGTGAGCTTGTGTGGTTATATAACTATCCTTTCATAAATTGTTGAGATTTTTTGGGCATATGAATCTTATTAGGATTGGTCCTTATATGCTGGTGGATATGTCAAGTTCTTGGTTGCCAGGGAAGCATGAAGTACTTTGAGGAAAACAGATTATATTTCCTAATCTGTATCAGGAAAAAAACACAAGCCATGTCCATGTATATACAATTTGCATGAATAGATTTTGTTGGTAGAGCATTAAAATGTATAGTATGTGTAGTATTATCATTGTAAACTTACCCATGTGGCATGCTCCAGTGATGGGATCACACTTATTGTCATGGCAGTTACAAGACAGATCACAATTGATACCATACTGGCCAGCGGGGCAAGTTAGGTTGCAGCTAAAAAGAAAGAAAACAATATTGTTTTGGTGTCAGTCCAATGATGTCTACATCACATCCAAAAATCATGCATATAAATCAACATTTTATAAAAAGCACAAAGCATTCTTGTATGGAAGCAAACTACCTGTGCGAAGCCTTAGATAAAAGCTATCACTGTTTGACTCCTGGCATGCAGACTGGTGCTGTGAAAAACTGAACTTGTTTATTCTGAATGAAATCTAATCATTCTGAGCAATGGCAAGTTTAAAATACAGACAATTGGTTTTGTGACAAATGGATTTTTAAAAATGTCTTGTGATATGCTTTCATGCCTAGAATTAGGTATCTAATTTAAAACCAGCTAACTCTTCAAGAGTCTGCAAAAGATAATTAAACAAGATTTCACAAAACAATTTACAATTGAAAAACAAACTGAGGATATACAGGGAGTGCAGAATTATTAGGCAAATGAGTATTTTGACCACATCATCCTCAAAATGCATGTTGTCTTACTCCAAGCTGTATAGGCTCGAAAGCCTACTACCAATTAAGCATATTAGGTGATGTGCATCGCTGTAATGAGAAGGGGTGTGGTCTAATGACATCAACACCCTATATCAGGTGTGCATAATTATTAGGCAACTTCCTTTCCTTTGGCAAAATGGGTCAAAAGAAGGACTTGAAGGCTCAGAAAAGTCAAAAATAGTGAGATATCTTGCAGAGGGATGCAGCACTTTAAAATTGCAAAGCTTCTGAAGCGTGATCATCGAACAATCAAGCGTTTCATTCAAAATAGTCAACAGGGTCGCAAAAGGTGTGGAAAAACCAAGGCGCAAAATAACTGCCCATGAACTGAGAAAAGTCAAGCGTGCAGCTGCCAAGATGCCACTTGCCACTTTGGCCAACAGAGCTGCAACATCACTGGAGTGCAAAAGCACAAGGTTGAATACTCAGAGACATGGCCAAGGTAAGAAAGGCTGAAAGACGACCACCACTGAACAAGACACACAAGCTGAAACTAAGACTGGGCCAAGAAATATCTCAAGACTGATTTTTCTAAGGTTTTATGGACTGATGAAATGAAGTGAGTCTTGATGGGCCAGATGGATGGGCCCGTGGCTGGATTGGTAAAGCAGAGAGCTCCAGTCCGACTCAATGCCAGCAAGGTGGAGGTGGAGTACTGGTTTGGGCTGGTATCATCAAAGATGAGCTTGTGGGGCCTTTTCAGGTTGAGGATGGAGTCAGCTCACTGCCCAGTCCTTGCCAGTTTCTGGAAGACACCTTCTTCAAGCAGTGGTACAGGAAGAAGTCTGCATCCTTCAAGAAAAACATGATTTTCATGCAGGACAATGCTCCAGCACACGCGTCCAAGTATCCACAGCGTGGCTGGCAAGAAAGGGTATAAAAGAAGAAAAACAATGACATGGCCTCCTTGTTCACCTGATCTGAACCTGTGGTCCATCATCAAATGAGAACGGGGGAAAACCATCATCAAATGAATCCGGCTGCTGCGCAATGTTGATGGTGAACAGATCAAAACACTGTTGATGGTGAACAGAATCAAAACACTGACAGAATGGCAGGCTCAAAAGAAAGGTGTATATTGGCCCGTTATATTGGTTTCGCCTAATAATTATGGTAATAGTCACCTGCACACACCCCCCTAAAATAGCACACACAGATAAAACAAAAACAAACTAAAAACTACTTCCAAAAATATTCAGCAGAGTTTTTTGGGTACATTGAGAACATGGTTGTTGTTCAATAATAAAATTAATCCTCAAAAATACAACTTGCCTAATAATTCTGCACTCCCTGTACAGTATTAAATAGGCAGCATAATGACTGTATTTCATCAGGTATAGCAACACTTTAGAGACCACCTAATTTAACAAAGTTCATTTATCTAATGCCTGTGAAAGGAGACTTGTCTTCTTTCCCTAACCCATTCAATTGAATTTGTAATTTCTATATTAACGGCTGATAAATAAATATATCAAGCGAGAGCACAAATGGTTGCCATTGGTAAAACAGACCTTTTCTTTACCACCAATTCTGACATACACTATATCAGGGGTGGCAAACACAAGGCCCGCGGGCCGAATCCGGCCCGCCAGGCCTTGTCATGTGGCCCGCGCGGCAGCCCCCGTCAGCAGAGTGATCTCTCTTATGGTGGTAACCAGCGAGGGGCCGAGCCGAGGACAGATAATCCTGAGAGCCCCGGAAGTTGGGAGAGTAGCTCAACCACGGCCGCCTCCTCCTTGACCTCTCCCCCGACCCGCCCCCCCTTGAGAGGTGAGAAGTGGCGGGCACAGCATCTCCCGTGCCTCCAGAGCATGGATTGCTCTAACTTTCTCTGTGCAGTGAAATGAGGTCCAGGGAACATGCTGACTGGGGACCCAGAAGACGGGCATGCTGCCATGGAGCTGCTGGAAGCATCAAAGGATACACACTGCCATGGAAGGTAAGGCTAGCATTCTATCTTGTCATCTCTCAGCCTCCCCCTCCTCCCCCTTTCCCTCAGCTCCACTGTCTCTGTGAATCCAAATCACAATTGCTGCAAAAAGCACAGTTGTACAAATATATAAATGAATAAGCAAACTAATTTTATATAATTATTAATAAAACGTTCATTCACAGCCATGTTGTTTTTTGGATGTTTTTTTTAATCAATTGTTATATGGAATTAGTTTGTTTCTTTATTTGCACAATTGTGTGTTCTTGCAGCACTGGTGATTTGGATTCACTACCCAGTAGGGCTATCTTAGAATTATTGAATTTGATTAATTGTTTTATGAAATGTTCTGTACTTTATGTATTTGCTTTATTTGAGATTTCTTGCAGCACCGGTGATTGGGACTCACTACCCAGTAGGTTATTTTATAATATTTCAGTTAATGGAAACTACACACGTCATATTCACACTATAATACTTGTTGCAGCACCATGCACTTGGGATCAATACTCATTAGGGTTGTGTTTTAACCTTTTTGATTTTTTTCTATATATATTTTGGTTTGTATATAGATATACCAATATGTATATATATATATATATATATATATATATATATAATCATTTTCAAAAAGGTTAAATACAAAACCCTACTGGGTATTGATCCCAGCTGCACAGTGCTGCAACAAGTATTTTAGTGTGAATTTGACATGTGTAGCTTCCATTAACTGAAATATTATAAAATCAGAGTCAGGAGAGGAGCAAATTACCCCGGGCGCTGACAATCCACGCTACGCCACTGGTGTGAGCGCAGATACAACCGGCCCTTTGAGGGCAACCAAACTGCTGATGCGGCCCCCGATGAATTTGAGTTTGCCACCCCTGCACTATATTGTCAAAAGTATTGAGCGTCTGCCTTTACACGCACATGAACTTTAACGGCATCCCAGTCTTAGTCTGTAGCATTCAATATTACGTTGGCCCACCCTTTGCAGCTATAAAAGCTTCAACTCTTCTGGGAAGGTGGTCCACAAGGTTTAGGAGTGTGTCTATTGGGAATGTTTGACCATTCGTCCATAAGCGTATTTGTGAGGTGAGGCACTGATGTTGGACAAGAAGGCCTGGCTCGCAGTCTCCACTCTAATTCATCTCAAAGGCCAGTCCATGCAGACCAGTCAAGTTCCTCCACCACAAACTCAATCATCTATGTCTTTATGGACCTTGCTTTTTGCATTGGTCCAAATCAATTGGTGGAGGAGGGATTATGGTTATTTTTCAGGGGTAGGCTAGGCCTATTATTTAAGGGAACTCTTAAGGCATTAACATACCAAGGAATTTTGGACAACTTCATGCTCCCAACTTTGTGGGAACAGTTTGGGGATGGCCCCTTCCTGTTCCAAAACGACTGTGCAACGGTGCACAATGTAAAGTCCATGAAAACATGGATCAGTGAGTTTGGGGTGGAGGAACTTGACTGACTCCTGACCTCAACCTTTGGCATAAATTAGAGCAGAAACTGCCTTCTCGTCCAACATCAGTGCCCGACTTCACAAATGCGCATCAGAGAAAATGGTCAAAAATACATATAGACACACTCCTAAAGCTGTATTAACTGCAAAGGGTGGGCCAACTCAATATTAAACCCTACAAACTAAGACTGGGATGCCATTAAAGTTCATGCGCCCCAATACTTTTGACAATATAATGTATGAAGCCAAATTATTAGTCAGTTTAGAGATAAGAAAATATTCCAAGCATGGTTTTCGCTGTGTAGAAATCATGAATTATAAAGTAAATTGTGTACAAAAAATAGGGGGAAAATGTGGTTCCAAACCTGCTTTAGCCCAGGTTCACACTGGGTACGACATGTGAAATCGCATCTCAAATCGGTGGCATTTGCCGGCAATTGTCGGCAATAACACCGTCCTAATCGGTGCAACGCCGCATCTGCGGCGCTGCACCAATTTCAAAAAGTAGTTCCTGTACTACGTTTTGCGATTTCGGGCCACGGTTTACATTGACATCTGTGCAGAAACCCGCACAGATGTCTCTTAAATCGCGGCCGAAATCGGGACTGCCAGCGGGAGTGAAATCGTGCTAGTTCAGCTGAACTTGCACGGCTTCACTCCCACAGCCCAGTGTGAACCAGGGCTTACACACAGTAGATCCAGCAAATCTCAGAATGGACACATAGGTGTTATGCAGAAAAAATAGCATCTGTCGATACCACAATATACTAGAGGTAAAAACCCGATAACAAAGGATAGATAACAACGTGAAATGTATTTTATTAATAGGCTTATGCTGGGCAAACTGTGCAGTTTTCGTTTTACAACAACATGAAAAATGACTCTGATCCCCAACTCTGAACATATTTATACCATTGTTTCGTGCTTAATAATATGTTTAGACTGTTTCCCCTGGAGTTTGACATTTATGCAGAACAATTCTGTAATGAAAGTGCACGGTAATTTCTAAGGCGCATATGCGGATGATGTATTCTGCTGGAGTAGACAACCATATCTAATACTGGCATCACTTCTTATTTAAGAAAACAATGAACACAGGAACAGTCAAAGGCATGAATTGCATGGAGATCCAGATGTGGAGGACAGCATACTGAAACAATGTGGGCATGTGGATTCAGGGTAAGCACCAGTAACTATTGTCTTGTGACTCTCATTGTTTATAGTGGTTCTGCATTTTCTTATAAATAATATTTTGCTCAGCAAGAGAAACTGCAGTGCATTTTCTGTGTTCAACAAATGGTTCTCATAAAATGTTCTTCCAAAATAATGTTTATTATCCTGTTTATTCAATTGCTATGTGTATTTCATTTTTGCAAAGGTTTATTTCCTGCTTTCCATTCCCCAATCCTTGCTAAATCAAATCTTGCAATTATCGTAGAATCTTATGTGATACTTGTGTCCAACAACTAAAACTTTGTATTGCAAGTAAAAAAACAAAATCTTAGCATGCTGTAGTTCTGGAAATACTCTGGACCAGGCTTATGCCGCGTACACACGGTCGTTTTTTGCGATGAAAAAAACGACGTTTTTTGTGAAGTAAAAAACGACGTTTTTGAAACGTTTTCAAAGACGATTTGCACACACCATCGTTTTTTTCACAAAAAACGATTACGCATTAAGCTTTAAAAACGTTTTTAAAAACACACACGGTGACTTTTTGTGAAAAAAAAACGACACGACACAAAAAATTCAAGCATGTTGGAATTTTTTTTTGGTCGTTTTTTTTAAGACAAAAAACAACGTTTTGCCCACACACGATCAATTTAAATGACGTTTTAAAAAACGTCGTTTTTTTTCATCGCAAAAAACGACCGTGTGTGCGCGGCATTAGAGCAGCAAACTGAAGGTTTTTTACCGTGATGCATTAAGGTTAAAAACTTTCAGACTTTAAAACCACTTTAAGAAATGGGAAATGACAGACTGTTCTCCCACATGTGATGACAAACAATGTAAGGGGGGCAATTTCTCACTGACCTCCAAAGTAAAGGGGCATTTCTCCACCTCCCACCAATGTAAGCAAGCATTTCTCCACTGAATGTTAATAAAAAGAGACATTTCTCCAGTGAATCTACTGAAAGGGAGAGTTTCCACAACTGACTACCAATGTAAGAGGGCATTGCTCCACTAACTGCCACTTTCAGGGGCCATTTCATAACTGACTACTAATGTAAGAAGGCATTTCTCCCCAACCACCAATGTGCTACTGACAAGGGGACACTACAATTTTTAGTCTGTCTTTTGATCTTGGCTGTTATATTTATGGCAAAAGTGTAGGGCACGCTGCTCCCAAGCCTTGAATTGGGTCACTCGTGTGAAAGATTGAGTACTGAGCACCAGAATGAACTTGCCCTTTTGCTCACACACACAAATCCAAAGGGAAAAAAATAACTGCATTGTGAAAAATAAATAAATAATAAGTGGGTAACCTTATTCATCTAAAGAACATAAACAGAGAATCTTTGCCTGGGTCCTCATACACATTTTGCCCCAAAACTGGGCTTAATTGTAAGGTAAGGAGGAGCTTCAATGACATGGACCTTGGAGGTTCAAGTAGGGTCTGGCATAACAATCTGTCAGTTTCCCAATGTTGGGGAGGCAGGCTGCGCATACAGCCGCTCATAGAGGTGAATACCTGTACGTGTGTGTACTCACATACTGTATATATACAGTATGCCAATTTTTATGCACTGGTGTTTACCCACACAGGTACGTATGATGTAATCTCCAGATTCATATGCCCACACATTAGTAAACACAAATCCAAAATAGCATTGGTGTTCAGATGAGTATAAGATGAGGTAAAGCCAAAATACCTACTAAAGAAAAGACTTATTACAGACAGTTTAAAATTAATTAGGTAAAACATACATTGGGGATGCATTACTATAAGGAAAATCAATCAAAAAGCAATAGGGGGTATAATATACACTACTTATATAAAATGTTGGGAGTCTTCTTATTTATAATAAACAATGTATAATGGTCATTCTGAGATTTTAAGTCCACTGGTGAATGATATTTAGTGTATACGGATCATGCTTATTATTACTGATACATTACTGATTGATTAAGATCTTTCTGTATACTAGACTTTTCCAGGGCCATCTGCTAAATGAAATATGGTACTGTGATAGGAACATAAAATAGAAGAGTTTTCTATGAAACTACTTTATCCCTCTACAAAGTGGCTATGGAAGGAGAGGATTCTTTCTCTTATGCACAGAGTGACCTATATCAAATAAAGAATTTTTCTAAAAAATGCAAAATGCATTGACATCTGTGATGCTGTTTGGATGTTACATTTTGAAAGGCTAAGGCCGTGTACACATGATCGGTCAAACCGATGAGAATGGTCTGATGGGCCGCTTTCATCAGACCATACCGATCGTGTGTGGGGGCCATCGTTTATTTATCCATCGGTTTAAAAAAAGGGAACTTGTTTTAAATGTAATCGATGGATATCTAACTGATAGAAAAAAAAAATGATCGTTAGTAGGCACGACCAACGGTTAAAAATCCACGCATGCTCAGAATCAAGTCGACGCATGCTCGGAAGCATTGAACTTCATTTTTCTAGGCATGTCGTAGTGTTTTACATCACTGCGTTCTGACACGATCGTTTTTTTAACATATGGTGTGTAGGCACGACTGACCATCAGTCAGCTTCATTGGTTAACCGATGGAAAAATTCATCAGACCGTTCTCATCGGATGAACCGATCGTGTGTACAGGGCATTAAGTGTAGAGCGCTGAGCAGTGAGGTGTGTACCAACATGGTCTCCGCCACTTTCCTACTGCTGGTGTACAGTTTCTTTCAAAATGTAACATCCAAACAGCATCACAGATGTCAATATACTATATTTATTTATATACACTCACTTTATTGTGAAATGTGAAGTTCAAGACGTAGCTGAGTGTACTGGGTGCTTCTTCTGACGGCAGGTATTCTGTCAGATGAGCAAACCTGGTAGCGGTGAATGCATGCACAGCTGACGGAATGTCACTTCCGTTACCTAATCTGACAGGTCACCAATTCTGACAAAACACCTGCTGATGGGGAGACAGAACTAAAACATAGCTACTGAGTTGGTCCTTTTACACTGGCCTTTTACATTAGTGTCCATTCCTCAGAACACCTGATGTGATGTCCTGCCCTCCAAGATTTTAACACTATTGAGTGAAAGACCAGCTTATCTATCCTTTGAAAACTGAAAGGGTTAGAATTGGGTAAACCAAGGAACATGGCAAGGGTGATTGTCAGGCCAGGGGCTACAACTGTTCATGGAAATTGTTGTTGTAGTTGTTACTTACACATCCCAGGAGGGTTATTTGTACGCACTGTCGCTTCCCTCCAACTAAACCAAGTTTGAGAGAACAGGAGCAGCAGTGACGGAAATCATGTCATATGCATAAAGACCAACAGAAAAATGTATTAAACCACAAGATGAAAATTTATGAGTATGTTTAATGTGTGGATAGTGTTCTGCTTATGGTATATACCTATGAGTTACACTTTAAGCAAAAACCCTTCTAGAGAAGCTATGGTATACATTTATTTTATTCAAAGAAGCCAAATAGCAGTAAAGGAGCAATGGTCAAAAGGTTACGCTTTTATTTCAAATTCACTAAGCACACTATTTTAATTAGGATTACAAATCTGGATCTCCTCATGGTAACCATACTATAGCCCACAAGAGACATACAAAGCTTTAAAGCGAGTGATTTTTAATATCAAAGTCTTCATGAGGTACTCAGCGTGGCTTTGAAGCGCAGCGGAAATAATAAGAAAACAGCAGAAACAGCTGAATCTTGGAGAGGCATCACATGTTTCATAGTTGGTATCAAGATGACATTTTCTTTTCAAAGCAAAACCAAGATCTCATTTTCTTCTAAGTTAAATGTCATAGATCACAGTACTCATCAAATGCACAAACTGATAATAAATTCATACGTTGCTTAAAATCTTCTCCACGCGTGTCCCATAAACAAAGATTCTGCCGGCAGTCAAAAACCAAGAACTTTTCAAAAGACCGAGGGACTGAAGAATCTGTGTTCTATAATGTGACGTATTAGGAAAACACTATGTTATGAGCATTAAACAAGCCATTCATGTGAAAGCAACAAAATGTTATGCACTAGACACTTCTTTGCTTCAGGAGGTCCAAATTTAAATTTGGAAAATATGAAGAAGGAAGGATACATTTGGATGAGCACTGTACACTTCTTAGGTGTGTACAAGGATACTAGATCTGACCTGAAGTTTATAGTTATTTACTGAAGAACCATTTGGTGGCCAAAAAAGGTACTGTAAGTGTAAAGCATACTAAGAAGTATCCAGTTTAAGTGACAACTGTTTAAGTCCCGCCATAGACAGTTTGAATCTCGGGAATCGCTCACTCAACTTGGGTACAACCAGCATGCCAGGTTTACTTGCAATTATAGCTAGCGGCTGACAAAAGCATTTTTTGTGCGTTGAGGAAAGTTGTGTCACAACAGTCCGTTCAGTTTGAATGGGTTCTCAGCGTTCCTCAACAGATAAAAAAAATACACTAATATTATTTCTGATAACATAGCACACCAGAATGCACAAAGCATACACAACTAATTGTTGTGGTACACTGAAGCACAGGTGTGTTTAGGTCTAGTGTATATATGTATTGGTGGGTGTGGCGAGGCCTGCATTACCGACAATAAGAGAGGAATCCTCTTCAGTTTGGAGAGATGTCCACTTACATTCTCCTCCACAAGACACATATAAAAAAATACCTGACAGGGTTTAACCCTCCCCCTGTTCTACTTAACAGTAAGGTCTTAACTAGTGTTACAAATATATATATATATATATATATATATATATATATATATATATATATATTATTATACACGATTTATATAGTGCCAACAGTTTACGCAGCGCTTTACAAAGTAGAGGGGGGACAGCACAATTACAGTTCAATACAGAAGGTACAGGATGGCCCTGCTTGTAGAGCTTACATTCTAAAGGGAGGGGGTGGTGGTAATAGATGCGGAAAACTTATTTGATAGGGGGTGCGGAGAATGATTTGATGGCTATATATATATATATACTAAGTGAGGGAAAAAAGTATTTGATCCTCTGCTGATTTTGTACATTTGCCCCCTGACAAAGAAATTATCAGTCTATCATTTTAATGGTGGGTTTATTTTAACAGTGAGAGACAGAATAACAACAAAAATATCCAGAAAAACGCATTTCAAAACAGGTATAAATTGATTTACATTTTAATTAGTGAAATAACTATTTGATCCCCTATCAATTGGCAAGATTTCTGGCTCCCAGGTGTCTTCTATACAAGTAACAAGCTGAGATTAGTAGCATTCTCTTAAAGAGGAGTGCTCCTAATCTTAGCTTGTTACCTGTATAAAAGACACCTGTCCACAGAATCAATCGGTCAGATTCAAATCTCTCCACTGCGGCCAAAACCAAAAAGCTTTCCAAGGATGTCAGGGACATAAAAAAAAATTGTAGACCTACACAAGGCTGGGATGGGCTACAAGATCTGACCAAACAGCTGGGTTAGAGGGTGACAAAAGTTGGTGCGATTATTGGCAAATGGAAGAAACACAAAATAACTGTCAAGCTCCCTCGGTCTGGGGCTCAATGCAAGATCTAACTTTGTGGAGTTTCAATGATCATGAGAACGGTGAAGAATCAGCCCAGAACTACACAGGAGAATCTTGTCAATGACCTCAAGGTAGCTGGGACCAGAGTCACTAAGAAAACAATTGGTAACACATTATGCTGCAAAGGACTCAAATCCTGCAGCACCCACAAGGTCCCCCTATTTAAGAAAGCACATGTAAAGCCCATCTAAAGTTTGCTAATGAACATCTGAATGATTCAGAGGAGAACTGGGTGAAAGTGTTGTGGTCAGATGAGACTAAAATCAAGCTCTTTGGCATTAACTCAACTTGCCGTGTTTGGAGGAGGAGGAATGCTAACTATGACTCCCAAGAACACCATCCCCACCATCAAACATGGAGGTGGAAACATTATACTTTGGGGGTGTTTTTCTGCTATGGGGAAAGGACAACTTCACTGCATCAAAAGGACGATGAAGGTGGCCACGTACTTTAAATCTTGGGTAAAAACCTCCTCCCTTCAGCCAGGGCATTGAAAATGGGTCATGGATGGATATTCCAGCATGACAATGACCCAAAACACATGGCCAAGGCAACAAAGGAGTGTCTCAAAAAAAAGCACATTAGGGTCCTGCAGTGGCCTAGCCAGTCTCCAGACCTTAATCCCATAGAAAATATATGGAGGGAGCTGAAGGTTTGAATTAAAAATAGACAGCCTCAAAACCGTAAAGACTTGGAGAGGATCTGCAAAGAGGAGAGAGACAAAATCGCTTCTGAGATATGTGCAAACCTGGTGGCCAACTACAAGGAGCCTTTGTGACTGCCAACAAGGATTTTGCCACCAACTACTAAGTCATATTTTTTGTAAAGGGGTCAAATACTTATATCACTAATTAAAATGCAAATCAATTTAAATCTTTTTTTAAATGCGTTTTAAATACTTTATTCTGTCTCTCACTGTTAAAATAAACCTACCATTAAAATTATAGACTGATCATTTTTTTGTCAGTGGGTAAACATACAAAATCAGCAGGGGATCAAATACTTTTTCTACTCAATGAGTGTGTGTATATATATATATATATGTATATATATATATATAAAATTGACTTAGAAACTTCTCTGTAAGAGGTATTATAGTAATTCTAGCTCCTTGAACAGCGAATATTTTATTTGAATATTTGCTACATGCGCAAGCAGCTAATATAATAGCCAGAGGCTTTAATTTCTTGTAAATGGAGCTCACGTGATCAATATTAGAGAAAATATACTATTCAATTATTATTCAAAAGAGCTGTTTTTATTCTCCACATATACTGTTACAATTTGCAGTGAATGTGCACGCACATCCAGTCCTTACACTGTGCTGTGCGTACTGGGTGAAGTTAAGTTAGTGTTATTAAGGATAAATAAAAAATAAGCAGTCCCTGCAGAGGAAATTTATAGAACTAATTTATAGGCTATACTTCAACTTGGACGTTGTGCTAGGCAAATATTACACTAATAATAACCATATGTATGAGTATATTATATATTAAATTAACTCCATTAAAGTAGAGAGGTATAGCCAGGAAAAAAAACTTGCTTTATGCTGTAAGCGAAGATATTTGACAGTGAGTCAACTATGGCTGTTGACACAGAAAGGTATTTTTAACCAGTCATTTCCAAGTGCTACCTTTAGAAACTGAAATGGTATTCACAATATTAGAATATCACTGAACAGAGCAGAACAGAGCCCAAAGCTCAGTCTTTCTGCATCCAAATGATTTATTGTGGGTCAATTTACTAAAGATTTAGCGACCATTAATATAGTAAGATGTAATGGAATTTTCCCAAATACAGTAAAACCTTGGACTGTGAGCATAATTCATTCCAGAAACTTGCTTGTAATCCAAAGCACTCGTATATAAAAGCAGATTTTACCATAAGAAATACATGAAACTCAGATGATTTGTTCCACAACATTTATTCATAAGTCCTTCAGTCTACAATCCATATAAAATTATTACAGCAATGTGACTTCAAGGCAACTTCAGGGAATGCCTGGGTTATCTTCCTGTAATGTTGGATCCAAATCACATCAATTAAGATGAGAATCCGACTTAGGGCTCATGCACACTACAGCTCAAAAAAAATGCTTTTACAGGCATTTGAGCTTGAAGAATATTGTGTTTTTTTTTTTTTTTTTTGTGCTCTTTTTTGAGCATAAGCATTCACATTGGTACGTTTTGACATGTCAAATCAGCGGCAATTGCTGGCAATGGCAATCTGCGGTGCTGCACCAGTTTCTGTTCTACTTTTTGCGATTCCGGGCTGCAATTCACATTGAAACCTGCACAGATGTCTCTGAAATTGGGACTGACAAGCGGGAGTGAAATCATGAAAATTCAGCTGAACTTGCACGACTTCATTCCCACAGCTCAGTGTGAACCTGGGCAAAAGCCTATGGGCACAAGTCAGATAGAAGTCGCTTTGAAGTAGTACAGAAACCTTTCGGAGCGACTTCAGTAGTGCTAATTAAGACAGCATCATTGACCAAAATGGGATTTCAAACGTGGAGTCTCACAAGTTAGATCCCAAACTACTCTTATTCCAAGACCTTGCTCGTTTATCAAATTAAAATTTATAAACAAAAATTGCTTGTCTTGTAAAACTCTCGCAGACCAAGTTTCTCGCAATCCAATACTGTAAAAATAATACAATGTATTGCAGCTTACCAGTCCTTAAAAGAAGTGCTATATTCACAGTTGCATGTTACGGTAACACACAGCATAACACATGTTTTACTGCAATACACAGCATAACATAATCTGTGGTATGTGAATGCCACCCAAAACACCTTACTAATGTACTTCATTGCACAAGTGTTTAAGTGAATAACAAAACACATATGTGAATCACCATCTGTATGGCATATTGAAAAAAGGGTTGCAAATAGTTTTTTGTGAATGCTTAGGTGTGCTGCATTCTCATTTAACATTAATGGACTGCCTTAAAGTGAAATTCCAGGTTTGAACTCACTAAGCTTAAAATTACTCCCTTGTAACAACTATAATACCTACCCTGTAGAAGGAAGATGCATATACTTACCTATTCGCAGGGCGCTTAGTTTGGTCATGTGATCCACTCCCAGTGGCCAGCAGACAATGGCTGCCCCATGGTGACATCACCATCCATTCCATCCATTGTTGATACTCTTTCCTGAAGCCAGCAGCTGGGGAAAAGACATGACCAGACTGGAACGCTCTGAGAATAATTACAGTAAGTATATGCATCTTTCTTTTACAAGGTAATTAGTATAGTTGGTAAAAGGGGGGGGAGGGTTTAAGCATAATTAATTCTTGCCGGGGATTCAACTTTAATGTAATGATCCTTCCCATAAATGTGTGTGAATCTGCCTGTAATTGCCTAGCACACACTTAAGCCCTGTACACACGATCAGTCCATCCGATTAGAACGGTCCGACGGACCGATTTCATCGGTTCACCGATTAAGCTGACTGATGTGCCTACACACTATCGGTTCATGAACTGATTGTGTCAGAATGCGGTGACGTAAAACACAACGACGTGATGAAAAAAAAACGAAGTTGAATGCTTCCAAGCATGCGTCGACTCGATTCTGAGCATGCGTGGATTTTTAACAGATGCTCGTGCATACTAACGTTCTGTTTGGACCTATCGGTTAGCCGTCCATCGGTTCAATTTTAAAGTAAAGTGTTTTTGGACCAAAGGATAACGGACCAATGGGGCCTACACACGATCGGTCCGCTTTCAACGGTTTGAACCGATCGTGTGTACGCGGCTTAAATAAATAATAAAACTAACATAGCTGTTTTTTGAACATTTCATATAAATAACCGGACTTTGTACATTGCAATCTGTATACAACCACAGTGCACCTTAGCACAGGAAAAAATGTTACATACATGTGTGTGAATTTGGCCTTGATAGCCCAGCATACACTAAAAAGATAATACAAGTCTTTTTTAACTAACAAGACTGCCAGGTTTTTGTACATTTCCCATTGATAGCCAGACTTTGTACATTGCAATTTGTATCCTAATGCAGTACACCTTAACACATGTGTTGGGTAAACTGGAGTAAATGTGTGCCTGGTAGCTAGCCATACACTTAATGATTATTACAAGTCTCTGATCACTAACAAGATCGCCAGGGATTCGTACATTTCACATGGATAGCCAGATTTTGTACATTCCAAATTGTATCCTAATGCAGTATGCCTTAAAGGGGTTGTAAAGGTTTGTATTTTATCTTCTAAATGGGTTCCTTTAACCACTTAAGGACCATGGGTGTTTTTCAGATTTGGAGTTTACAAGACTAAAACATTTTTTTTTTGCTCGAAAATTACTTAAAACCCCCAAACATTATATATTTTTTTTCTAACACCCTAGGGAATAAAATGGCAGTCATTGCAATACTTTTTGTCACACCGTATTTGCGCAGAGGTCTTTCAAGCTCACTTTTTTGGAAAAAAAAAATGTTTTTTAAATAAAAAAATAAGACAACAATAAATTTGGCCCAATTTTGTTATATATTGTGAAAGATAATGTTACGCCGAGTAAAATGATACCCAACATGTCACGCTTAAAAATTGTGCCCGCTCGTGGAATGGCGTCAAACTTTTACCCTTAAAAATCTCGATAGGCGACGTTTAAAAAATTCTATAGGTTGCATCTTTTGAGCTACAGAGGAGGTCTAGGGCTAGAATTATTGCTCTCGCTTTAACGATCGCGGCGATACCTCACTTGTGTGGTTTGAACACCGTTTTCATATGCGGGCGCTACTCACGTATGCGTTCAATTCTGCACGCGAGCTGGTCGGGACGGGGCGCTTTAAAAAAAAATATATATTTTCTTATTTGTTTATTTTTTTTTACACTGAAAAAAAAAAATTATCACTTTTATTCCTATTACAACAATGTCAACAACCCTTGTAATAGGAAAAAGCATGACAGGTCCTCTTAAATATGAGATCTGGGGTCAAAAAGACCTCAGATCTCATAATTAGACTTAAAAGCAAAACAAAAAAAAAATATGGAAATTTTGTCATTGGAAAAAATGACATTTAAAAAATGTTTCTTTAAGAAGCATGGGCGGAACTGACGTTTTGACGTCACTTCCGCCCTGCTATGCTTTGGGGACGGGTGGGGGCTATCTTGCCCTCACTCGCATCCCCACACAGCAGGAGAGAGGACCCGATCACCTCCGGGGGGGCCCCTCTCTCGCCGCCGTTATCGTTTACAGGACCGCTCACACTAAAGATGGATATCTCGGTTGTGGCAGCAGCTGCTGCCGTTACCGAGATATCCATCTTTAAAGTACCAACGTAAATGTACATGAGCGGGTCCTTAAGTGGTTAAGCTAGTGCATTGTTGCTTCACTTACCTTTTTCTTCAATTTCCCTTCTAAATGTTTTTTTCTTTGTTTGAATTTCTCACTTCCTGTTCTTCCTCAGTAAGCTTGCCCCCATCATCCGAGCGGTGGAAAGTCATTTAGAACACCTTACTGAGGAGGAACAGGAAGTGAGAAATTCAGACAAAGAAAAAAAAACATTTAGAAGGGAAATTGAAGGAAAAGGTAAGTGGACAAACAATGCACTAGCTTAAAGGAACCTATTTAGAAAATAAAAAACAAACCCTTACAAGCCCTTTAACACATGTGTTGGGTAAACTGGAGTAAATGTGTGCACGATAGCTAAGAATACACTTATTGATTATTACAAGCCTCTGATCACTAACAAGATTGTATAGGGATTCGTACATTTCACATTGATAGCCAGACTTTGTACATTCCAATTTGTATCCTAATGCAGAATACCTTAACACATGTGTTGGGTAAACTGGAGTAAATGTGTGCATGATAGCTAAGCTAACCATACACTTAATGATTATTACAAGCCTCTGATCACTAACAAGATTGTACAGGGATTCGTACATTTCACATGGATAGCCAGACTTTGTACATTCCAATTTGTATCCTAAACAAACCATTTAATGTTCACTGCATATCTTGCCAAAGACGTCACTTTCCATCTTTGACACTCAACTTCATGGTGTTTCAACTACATACTGTACTGTAGAGTTAAACAGCAGAGAATTACAAATATGGCAGAAAATGATGTGTGAAGTAGAACTGAGAAACTGCAAGATGACCATTTTCAAAGCTGGATTAGTGGCAGGCTCTTTGTAAATACCCCCAAAGTGTCCTGTAGTGTAATGAGGGACATAAATCTTCCTTGACCTCAGAAAGATGTCTAACTTAAATGGCTTTCACAGGACTTCTACAGTTACCACATCAACCATATGTGCTAGCCAACAATTAGCAAATTAGAATCCATATGCTAAAACATTACCTTTGAAAAACAAAATACATTTTCTTTGTGTTTAAGTAAAACACATCAAAATACACATGGTGGTATGTTAAAGTTGTTTGTGTTTCCAAGATATCTTAATACCTCAACCTCTGACCTTATTTGGTGTTGTTCCTACATTGTGCAATCTAAAAATGTTACTGCATATCCCATCATATGTTACTACTTATAGAACAAGATCCTAAATCCATCTGTTCCGTACAACTCTTTAATTTGCAAAACAGGCCTATATCACTCCCTTGGAAACACACAAATACATAACACACACTTCAGACTTTTCAGACTTTAAGATTAGCTCCAAACAAGTAATTTATATTTAAATTAAGTTCATTACCTTGTTCTGCATGTCATGCGCTAAACATGAATGATTGTCTAATATACTTTGGCACAGAAAGAAATTTGTACAATGCAATTATAAACAAATCTAAACAGAAGTTCTTTTAATCTGTTGGTGGGAAACAATAAAACACCTATTTTAATTTTCTTTGAACAGTATTTACTTAATACAATGTTTATCAGTTTTAATCTTGTGCGGTTTAAGCAGTCACTGTCAGAAGCTAATAGACATGCAGCCTGATTCCATAAACATTCACAAATAATTAAAGCAGTCTTGACAGGCTGGTAAGTGCTGGTTACAAAGACATGTTCCTACTAGAGTTATTGATTCTTGATTTCTAATGGCAAAGTCCGTTAACCTCTGTTCCACTGCACAGAAGTCCTAATTTTAAAGGCTTATATGCAAGGCATTGCATAACACGTGTATAGGGACCCAGGTACTGCCCTAGGGGACATGTATCAATGCAAAACAAGTTTTTCAAACATTTTTTTTTTAAAGGAGCAGTGATTCTAGTGATGCTTAAAGTGAAACAATAAAAATGAAATATTCCCAGGGGGGGGTCCCCTTAGTCTGCCTGCAAAGTACAATGTATAGAACATGCCCTTAGCATACCAGACCAGAAGGGCCTGGTATAGAGTGGGGGACCCAACAACAATTAAAAAAAAAATACATACCAGACCCTTATCGGAGCATGCAGTCTGGCAGGCCAGGAAGGGGGGGGGAGACAAGCAAGCGCCCCTCTCCTTAAACATACATGACTTAATATCGCCGAAACGTAAAACCCACATCCAGAAAAATAACTCCAGCTGGTTCAACAACCAGCTGGCGTTACTGAAGCAAGAGCGCAGAAGGGCGGAAGCAGCCTGGAAAAGAAGCTCTTCAGATGAGAATCTCTCCATCTACAAGGCAATAACAAGAAAATACCACAAAGAAATCTTCAAAGCCAAGAAAAACTATTTTTCTGAGGCTATCAACAGCGCCCTGAATCGCCCCCGCGAACTCTTCAAGCTGGTCACTCAGACCATGAATCCAGGATGTCTTGAAGCCCCCAATTCGGATTCACAAGAATTTTGCAATGAACTGTCGGATTACTTCATTAAAAAAATTGAGGGAATCCGGCAAAGCATTCAGCAAAACAATTCCCCCCGTAGCCCCCCCAGTAATTATTTACACAACACCTGCAGTAATTCGCCACAACCTGGTGAATTCACGCTGGAACCCATCTCTATCCATGTCACTGAAAATATCATCGGTACTCTGCGTAATAGCACTGCGCCAAATGATATCATCCCCACTAAACTGCTGAAGGAATGCGTCGACATCCTGGCACCTCCTATCATGCAGCTTATCAAACAATCTTTCAGGGAAGGCATAGTGCCCTCCCAGTTGAAAGAGGGCATAATTCGACCCATCTTTAAGAAACCCACCCTGGACCCCAAGGACCCACTCCACCACCGTCCCATAAGAGGCCTAAATGTACTCTCAAAAGTAATGGAAAAAGTAGTGGTACAACAGCTGCAACAGCATCTAGATACCCGCAACCTACTTGATCCATTTCAATTGGGATTCCGGCCCGGACACGGGACGGAAACCGCATTGCTCAGAATATGGGACGACGCTCTCGAGGCCGCAGACGAAGGAGAATCTTGTCTTCTGGATCTGTCGGACCTAAGTGCAGCCTTCGATACAGTAGACCACAAGCTTCTATTGACTCGGCTAGCTGAAGTAGCCAAAGTCGCAGAAAGAAATTTATCTTGGTTCTCCTCTTTTTTGGAAAACCGATCGCAAATAGTGAAGTTAGGACCTTTTACTTCTGAAAAACGCACATTATCGTGCGGAGTCCCTCAAGGATCCCCTCTGTCGCCGGTGTTATTTAACATCTATCTTCGTCCTCTTTTTGAAATCATCAGCAGCCAAAAACTGCTCTATCACTCATATGCAGACGACACGCAACTGTATTTCCGCATTTGCAATAAAAAGGTTCACCACCTCAATCTAGAGACATGTCTCTCTTTGATAGAGGACTGGATGATAAAGAGTTATCTTAAACTCAACGGAGCGAAAACAGAACTTCTCCTGTTTCACGCCAAGCGTATGAATCAACCTGCAACAACCTGGACACCCCCGCCCATTCTGGGCAAAATCATCACCCCTAGCGCCAAAGTCAAAAGTCTCGGCGTCATCTTCGACTCCTACATGACAATGGACGCCAAAATAGGGTCAGTAGTCAGTGGATCTCATCATCTGCTGCGCCTACTACGCAGACTTATTCCTTTTATTCCCAGAGAAGACATAGCGGTCGTGGTGGGAGCAATTGTAAACTTAAGATTGGACTATGCAAATGCCCTTTACCTCGGACTCCCCAAGTACCAAATCGCTCATCTACAAGTCGTTCAAAACACGGCCGCCAGACTTGTGACGGGGAAAAAACCCTGGCAATCAATCTCACCTTCACTGAAAACCCTTCATTGGTTGCCAGTAAAAGACAGAATCACTTTTAAAGCACTCTGTCTAACGCAGGGATCCTCAAACTACGGCCCTCCAGCTGTTCTAGAACTACACATCCCATGAGGCATTGTAACACACTGACATTCACAGACATGACTAGGCATGATGGGAATTGTAGTTCCTGAACAACTGGAGGGCCGTAGTTTGAAGACCCATGGTCTAACGCATAGATGTATCCATGGGAATGCCCCCCAATATCTATGCGAAAAAATAAAAGCTCACAATCCCAATCGCATTCTGCGATCCACCAACCAAAATCTGCTCCAGATACCGAAAGCCAGATACAAGTCCAAAGGAGAAAGAAGATTCGCGGTCCAAGGTCCCAGACTATGGAACGCTTTACCAACCAACATTCGGTTGGAGGAGAACCACTTAGCATTCAGGAGAAAGATCAAGACTCATCTCTTTTGATACCAAAGGAGACAGTAACAACAAGCGCCCAGAGACGATTTAGTTTGCATGTGCCGCGCTATATAAGTTTTCATTCATTCATTCATTCACTACACTGACTGCACTATATACTCTGCACTGCGTTATATACACTACACTGGCTGCACAATATACTCTGCACTGCATTATATACACTACACTGACTGCACAATATACTCTGCACTGTATTATATACACTACAGTGACTACACTATATACTCTGTACCGTATTATGTACACTACACTGACTGTACTCTATTATATATTCTACACTGACTGCATGTTCAATCCATTAACTAACCTGCCTAATCGATCTCCATTCATAAACACTATACACAGCTGCTGTGTAAGCAACCTTATATAGTGTGGGGCATGGACTTAGCCCCCTGCCATTGGCCAATCATGGCTCTTACAGTAGATTGTGCGGTTATTGGCCAAAGAATACAGGTTAGGTGCATGCTTTGGCCAATCAGCAGCCTTCAATGCACTACGAACTTGCAGTGCATTATGGGGCGCTAGTCGGCAAGTGAACATCTTGCGAGCGCCCTATAGGTTTGTTTGTTCTACGAACAAAGGAACACCACCCGATGTTCGGGTCGAACTTATGTTCAAATCGAATATCGGACCCATCTCTACTCACAAATACCAGTTTAGCCTGCCAGTTATGTCCACCTAATGCAGCTTCCTGCAATGGTTTCTAATTTCACAGCAGAGTTGGCTTTCTCATGTAGGCTGCGCCTGCTTTGACTACAGTGGGATGAGAAGATGTTACAGGGGATGTTGTTGTCACTGCTGATTTACAAGCTTGTTAATCAACACCCGGCCACACCTAGTCCTGCCCACTGCTTTCGGATTGGCTACACTGTTTCTGTTGCTAAAACCCACCCACTGTGAGCTGCAGTGTCTGAAAGAAGTCATGTGCGATACACAAATGGAGGATTTCGCTCAGTCAGTGAGAGTAAAAAATATATTTAGTTTATTTTGTGATTTTTGCACATCAATAGAAACTGGAGGAGTACAACTGGGGGAATCAATGGTGTAAAAGGATCTGGGTGTTTTGGTAGATCATAAATTAATAATAGCATGCAATGCCAAACTGAGGTTTCCAAAGCGAGCAAAGTCCTTTCTTGTATTAAGAGAGGCATGGGCTGCAGAGAGAGAGATATAATTTTGCCCCTGTACAAATCATTAGTAAGACCTCATCTGGAATACGCAGTTCAGTTTTGTGCTCCAGTTCACAAAAAAGGATATCATGGAACTAGAGAAAGTGCAGAGAAGAGCAACCAAAATTATAGGAGACATGGAGGAGCTCAGCTATGAGGGAAAATTGGAGGAACTGAATGCATTTTCTCTTGAAAGGAGGATATAAATACAGTGAACTTGGTGTTGAGTTATTCACTTTAATGTCATCACAGAGGACAGGGGGCACTCTTTACGTCTAGAGGAAAAGAGATTTCATCTCCAAATACGGAAAGGTTTCTTCACAGTAAGAGCTGTGAAATGTGAAATAGACTCCCTCAAAAGCTGGTTCTGACCAGCTCGTTAGATTGCTTTATAAAAGGACTGGATTCTGGATCCAGGGAATATCCCATTGCCTCTTAGGCCGCGTACACACGATCGGTCAAAACCGATGAAAACGGACTGAAGGTCCGTTTCATCGGTCCAAACCGATCGTTTGTGGGCCCCATCGGTCAGTTATCCTTCGGTCAAAAAAAAGAGAACTTGCTTTAAAATTTAACCCATGCTCAGAATCAAGTTGATTCATGCTTGGAAGCATTGAACTTCATTTTTTTTCAGCACGTCGTTGTGTTTTACGTCACC
This sequence comes from Rana kukunoris, assembly GCA_029574335.1. Classification (NCBI taxonomy): domain Eukaryota; kingdom Metazoa; phylum Chordata; class Amphibia; order Anura; family Ranidae; genus Rana; species Rana kukunoris. Next base: position 233,068,629 of record CM056049.1, on the reverse strand, counting down.
GTGTTCTGACACGATCGTTTTTTTAACTGATTGTGTGTAGGCACATCAGACCATCAGTCAGCTTTATCGGTTAACCGATGAAAACGGTCCTTTGGACCATTCTCATCGGATGGACTGATCGTGTGTACGTGGCCTTAGGGGATCAGGGAATATTTTTCCCCCTGCTGGAGCAAATTGGATCATGCTTTGCTGTGTTTTTTTTTTTTTGCCTTCCTTTGGATCAACTGTGGGTATAGGATTGTGTATAGTGGATTGTATGATATTTTGTTTTTCCTTTTTATAGGTTAAACTAGAAGGACTTGTGTCTTTTTTTCAACCTGACTAACTATGTAATACGTAACTATAGATTTGGTACTTGTTAGGACTGTCATACAGGAGCCTTCAGTTAGTTTAGTTAAAATACCAACATAAAAACACAGAAACATTGAAGAAGTAGTCAATTGAGTCTGACAATGTTTTTTTATATTTTCTGTTTCAATCTACTTTTCTGTTGACTGAATCACTACCTTTGCTGTGAGTTTATTTCAAGCATCACCTACCCCAGGGATCCTCAAACTATGGCCCTCCAGCTGTTGCGGAACTACACATCCCATGAGGCATTGTAAAACTCTGACATTCACAGACATGACTAGGCATGATGGGAATTGTAGTTCCTGAACAACTGGAGGGCCGTAGTTTGAAGACCCATGACCTACCCTTTCAACAAAATAATACTTTCTAAGATTAGTTTTGAACTTTCCTCCTGCTAGTTTGAGGTTGTGTCCCTGTGTTCTTGATCTTGGCTTCCTATTGAAAATACTGCCCTCCTGAAACTTATTCCCCCCTTGATGTATTTAACGGTTTTAGTTCCTGAACTCACTCCGGATATGTTTTATGCCAAAACCTTTCACCATTTTTGTTGACCGTCTCTGGACTTGTGCTACTTTATCAATATCTTTCTGTATGTGAGGTCGCCAGAACTGGACACATTATGCAACATGTTACACCAATATTATTTCTCCCCAGCAGCTGCTGTCACTTTTGATATCGGCAAACGGGCTAGTAATTCTTAATAGAATACAATGCAGTAATCACACTTGCAGTCTATTAACACTTCCTTCAGCTCTCCAACTTAAAGCTTGCAATACCTAATTAACACTATAGGTTTGAGGTTGGGGTAATTTTTTTGGTAAGTGGAGAATTGTTCCTATTGTTCCTATTTAAGTATTTTTATACTTCATTACGTCATTTTGAGCACTGAGCACACAGTAAACTCAATGTACAGTTACCCACCCATCAGCAGCATAGATTAGGTTGAGGGTGCACTGCCTGTTTTTATAGCTCAGTGCTTCAAAAGCCATTTCTTTTAACGTGTGTCAAAATGCCATCATCTGCACAACAGACAGAGAAATCTGACATTGGAAATTGAAAATGTTCTGCACAGCCTATTATTGTCTATTTTTTCCAGGCAGAAGGTGGCACCAAAGTAACATAATTTTTTTTCTATGGGATTACAGGACAGAAATGCAGCTGTTTGATTAAAAAATGTTGCATCCCCACTATATGACTTTCTGTTTAATGCCAAAGCTAATCAAATTTTTAGTCGTATTACTTACCTCTATTGAAGTATGTCCAATGTTGTGCAGGCAGCTGGATCTTGGAGAAATCTTCACTGTAGGGATTCCCCCCCCCCCCCTTCCCCCCACCCAAATTTAGAGATCCTGTTACACGCAATTTAATCAATGCAAGAAAAATACCCAATGGATGAGAGGGGCAGGAGGGGGTGGGCGCCCATCAGGTCATCTTTAGTAGAGCTCAACGTAGAGACCCAAACTTGTTAAACCTTGCAGTGCCAGAAGTTCAAAGAAGTTCAAAGAAGGAAGTGAACAGATTTTGTACAGGACCCTGCTACCTGCACAATGAAATAAAATCTTAGTAAAACATCAGCTTTAATTATTTTCTAATAATGTCCTGAAACTTTTACATGTTTTGTGAAAAGCGCACAGCATAATCTCATGTTGCATGAAAAAATGCAAATAAAAATAAATGCAGATAAAATGCTGAAAACCTGCAGAATACAAGGTTAATAGCTGCAAATTTTTACGTCACGATAGTTGTATAACTGTTTTTTAAGCCTATAATTCAGTAAAAAATACATTAATATTTAATGTTAGTGTCTTAAAATATAAAATTTTAGAGCAACACAACATACTGTACATTAGACCTCTGTTTTATCTCTTGCACTGCTCCCAAACTGAGAACAGACAGCACCTGTCTACTTTCCAGGACCTAGATGGCCAGAACCTGACAGTCACAAACCCAAGGGTGCTCAGAGAAGTGCACTTCTAAGTTCACAAAAAGTGGAAAATCACGTGGACAGCATAGCAATAAACCCCATTGAAATCCATGGGAGCTGAATCTTGTAAGTTTTTGTCTGGCTTTTTCAAGGTCAATTTAGGAAATTCCCCTCAACCTCCATACTGTGGGTCTTGTATAGATTGTAGGAAGCACAAGATAGCAAAGGAAAAAGACAATGCATGGCGTTTGCCCAAAATGTCATTCCAGACCCACATCCCAGCATGCGGCTTGGCTAGCCTTCAAAGAAAAGGTAGTGAGTGTGCACCCCCTTCCTCCTGAACCATGCCAGAGCTCATGCCCCCCTGCCAAAGCACCCTGTCCACCCTTGGCTGGTGCATGTGGGGATCTGAGGGAGTGTTACCACCACTAAATTATTAACTTCCAGCTGCAGCAGCTGTCAGTTTGCCATGCAGGTGAACTTAGTTTGCCTGTTCAAGAAACTGCAAACATGTAAATTGCAGGTTCAATTCTACACAGCTTCATACTTAGTACGTACACATAAAAATTCCCTCTTACCCCAAAACTTGTTTTCAAGGCACAACACGAGGGTCTATAGCTCTTTCACAAGCTTTTCAATGTAGTTTTGCAGAAAAACCTATAGATGGCCCTCTTGCATCCACCAGATGATAACCTGACGCTATATAAACAGAAATGGCTGTTTCATTTCCTTTTTGCTGTCAAACAGAATAAGCTTGAAAAAAGCAGGCGCATGTAGGGATCTGCTGCCCTCTACTGTCAGAATTTTTAAACGCCTACAAAAATATTATGTATGCATTTCCTGCCCATGGTGGTTGGCTTTGAAATCCCAGAAGGTAGAAGTGAAAAAAGAAAGACAGTCTCAGCTACAAGTCCTGTGCATGCTGCTAACTCTGGATTCCAGAAGTTTTATTCCATGTTGATCGGACAACAGTTGCAGAATACCCCTGTGACTGACTACTGATCATGTCTTCAGGCCCCTAACACAAAGACAGATGCCGCATCATCCTCGGGGGCCTGTGCAATTAGGCTTTGCTGCAATATATCATCTGGAGGTATCTCTATTAATACATATATTTACTCATAAATATGTGCACAATTCCACCAGGACTCCTGTCGGCTCTTTGTATATTGGATATGTATTTTTAAGTATGTGCTGTTATTAATCGTTTCTTATATAAAGCTTATATTATTTCTATACCGGTGTGCATCTACACTATATTGTCAAAAGTATTGGAACACCTGCCTTCACACACATATGAGCTTTTTTGGCATCCCAGTCGTAGTCCATAGGGTTCAATATTGAGTTGACCCACCCTTTACAGCTATAACAGCTACAACTCTTCTGGGAAGGCTGTCCACAAGGTTTAGAAGTGTGTCTATGGGAATGTTTGACCATTCTTCCAGAAGCGCATCTGTGAGGACAGGCACTGAGGTTGGACGAGAAGACCTGGCTCGCAGTCTCTACTCTAATTCATCCCAAAGGTGTTCTATCGGGTTGAGGTCAAGACTCTGTGCAGGCCAGTCAAGTTCCTCCACCCAAAACTTGCTCATCCACGTCAATATTGAACCCTACAAACTAAGACTGGGATGCCATTTAAGTTCATGTGCGTGTAAAGGCACACGTCCCAATACTTTTGACAATATAGTGTATATGCTTATAGTTAATGTTATATTCGGATTGTTTTAATTCCTCTGCTGTAAATTAATTTGTTTCGATTACTAATTAATTTCCTAGGAAGGGAATCCCCATCTGTCATTATAGCCACTCTTCCACTTAGCAAAGTTCCTGCTTCCTTATTTACCTATGAGTATATTGCAGTATTCTCTTTGGCGAGGACCATTTCTTATAGCACCCCCCTAAAAAAGAGGGCAACACATACTTTTTTACAAAGTTAAAGATAGATTGAATGGCATAATGATTATTTAAAGGTTAACATAAAGCTTTTCGAAATGCCGCATACACACGATCGGAAATTCCGACAAGAAAAGTCCGATGTGAGCTTTTGGACGGAAATTCCGACCATGTGTATGCTCCATTGGACTTTTGCTGTCGGAATTTCCACCAACAAAAGATTGAGAGCTGGTTCTCTATTTTTCAGATAGAAAAAATTTCTATCGGAAATTCCGATCATGCATGAAAAAAAAACATGCATGCTCGGAATCAAGCAGAAGAGCCAAACTGCCTATTGAACTTCATTGATCTTGGCTCGTCGTACGTCTTGTACGTCACTGCGTTCTTGACGGTTGGAATTTCCAACAAGATTTGTGTGACCGTGTGTATGCAACACAAGAATAAGCCAACATTCCGTCAGAAAAAAATAGTTTTTCTTCTTGGAATTAGATAACATTTGCAAACCACAACTGGAAATGGGACTGTTAATCAACATATGAATCACAATCCATGGACAGCTTCTCAGGAAATTAGGAATAGCAATACTCACTCCCATCTTTTCTCTTTTCTCTCAAACACAGTCTGCTGGCCCTACATTTTTTTTCTCCCTGCCCCAACAACAAGTATATTGTCCATATACTGATACAAATCCATTTCCTTATTGCCCCCTCAAAGCAGCTACAGGAGATATTCAGTATCCAACTCAGAACAGATATTAGAGTGGAAGTTCACCCTAAAACCAAAATCACTATACATATCTTTTCTAAAGCTGATCCGGTACGGTCTCCGTTAGCGGAAGCTCTGTGCAGGAAAGAACCGATAACATCAGGGAAATGCCTAGGAAGTGACGTCACCCACAGAGTATCTATGTGGCTTCCATTGTTGGCTGCCTCCTCTGCATCTGCCTCCACAGAGAAGCCATACCGACAGCTCAGTGTGGAACTGGACCCGAGCGGCTTCAGAAAAGGTATGTATGCAAATTTCTTCTTTACAGGGATAGATAGATTAGTCCTAGATTGTGGATGCAAGTAGAGAGTTTAGTTTTAGGGTGAACTTCTACTTTAAAGTGGTACTGTACTGTAGCTGCTGACTTTTATTATTAGGGCACTTATCTGTCCTGGAATCCAGCAATGTCGGTACCCCTGCCGCCACCATTGACAGTAAGGGAACCTGGCAGCTTGCGGCTTCACAGTCGGTTCTCTACTGCTCATGTGCGCAGCACGCTTCACTCTCTTACAGGCCCAGAAGCAGGGGAAAAGGTGGCTGAACTTCTGACATATCTCACTGCGGCGAGGTCCAACGGAAGTGGGAACAGGGTACCTGTCAAAAACAGGTACCTTCCCCCCCCCCCCCCCAAAAGGTGGCAAATGTGGCACCGGAGGGGAGGAGGAATCAGATAAGCGGATGTTTTACTTTTGGGTGGAGCGTCCCTTTAAGGATGAGGAAATGGCATAATTCAATGTTCATTTTTTGAAGGTTATCTTTTATAACAACAATACAACTATTGAAACAGTAAAGCATTGGGTTTAATTTTAAAAATAAATAAGAAATTTGTCTTTCTTTTTAGCAGCAAATTGCCTCCACAACTGAGCACCACAAAGAATTAAAACATTCATTCAGGCTGTCCACTTGCATTTTATCAAAAGGTGTACAAGCTGCTTATATGCATCCACCCCACTGAAATCAACTACATGACTGTAATACCAACTTATCAGCTGTGAGTAAATGTTAAAAGTACATTAGTGATACTTACAATGCCCCATGAGATCCAGCACTGCAAAGGCACTTTCCAGTCTCAAAATGACACTCTCCATTGAAGCAGTCAGTGCAAACAAAGGCGCAGTTTTCACCGTATGTCCCATTGCGACATTTTGTTTCACACCTAAAAAAGGCATTATATGTTAATGACACAACTTTCTCAGCATGTGAATTAACATACTTGTATTCAGGGGTCCAAGACAGATTAGTTAGACTTGTTGGGCTGCTAAATAATACTATTACAGTATATGTGGCTTGTTCTCTTGTTCTCGCCTGCCCTAAATCCCCCCCCCCCCCCACACACACACAAAATGGATAACTTATGGAGGTTGCAGAGGGACTCTAGTTAATGCATCCAGGGGCGGACTGACAACTCATGGGGCCCCCGGGCAATAGAAGATTATAGGGCCCCGGCATTACAGATGGCCACCACGCCAGGAGGCAGTGCAGATGCAGGGCAGCTAAAATCTCGGGATTTTTACATCAAAAGCATGTCGGTTTCGGACATATCAGGGACAGATGTAAAAAAAACATAGATTTGTACATACTGTCCCTTGTCTTACTGAGCCTGGAATCCCTGACGGGGCCCCCTAGTGGCATGGGGCCCTCGGGCAGTGCCCGAGTGACTCAATGGTCAGTCCGCCCCTGAATGCATCTTAGTGCTTGGAACTACATAAGCAGCAGTTTTGTACTTTAACTGTGACTTTTTACCCATGCTACACACTCTAAATGTTAGCACAAAAATCCAATGGAAAGAAAGGTATTGTTATGTATCTGGATAGTTACATTATGTAGCGCACTGGTATAATTAACCTTTAAAGTGTACCTGTCACAGACCTGGGCAAATAAATACTAGTATACAATGTATAAAATAGTATAAAAAATGCATCACCACGGGTTACCTTCAACTAATACCAGGTTCACAAAAGTTCTTCTACATAATCATGTGTTTTTCAGTGCTTTTTTATAGCATGTGATTGTGTATTTTTTTTTTGAGGAGAAGACTGCATTTTTCTGAAGTTCCTATTAAAGGCTATTGGGCCAAAAATGCATTATGTTGCATCAAGAGAAGCACCTACACCTTTTTTTTTAAATGTTGCATTAATCTAAATGTTCTAAAAAGTAGTGATTATTCCATCCCCTTCCACCTCTTGAATCTCCCACTTACTAAATTAGACAGCTCATTACATTAAAGATGACTGTACTTAATAGATAATAATTTTCTTTCCCTCCCCATGAAATTAATAACCCTTACTACAGTCCTCAGATTTTGTGGTAGCTGGTGAGTTCTTCTTTTGTTGGGGGGGTGGACATACAACACCCCCCCCCCCCCGGCAGGTGGTCCTGGAGTGCTGGCAGCGGCCACGGAGGCTTCAGTGTCATCTCCTTCAGCTTCCTCCGCCGCCCTGTGTCTTCTCTTTCGTCAAAGCCCTAGGCATCCAATAAGATCACCTGATGCATTGGCAAATCGGGAAACATCAGACCTGCATTCTTATTGGTAGACAGGAACTTTAGTGTGATAATAGCGAAAATTCATTCACTTATCGTCACACAACTGGGTGGGCTTGAAGAGCAATGCTCTGTGCTCCATGCTCACACCTTTTTGAAGCCTGTTGGAGCCTCTGGCTCTAATCAGGTGTTTCACAAAAGCATCCTGCGGCACTAGAAACGGATATGTAGATCAGGGGACCAGACGCATGGATAGGTGAGGTGGCACCTGCGCCATCTATGAACAGGTCCCGCCACTAGTCAGATCAGTCAGTCACCATACCCATGCCAAAAACAGTCCTGCCTTCCACCCAGTGTGCTGTGTGGTACTGCACATGTTTGCACATGTTTGGCCTTTTTTTACTAGGCCCTAATGGAGAATCCATCATCCTGGCATAAAGTTTTGAGAATGACACAAAAGTAATTTTCGCTGATGAATCCTTTTTTCTGATTGGGGCATCTGGAAAAAACCTTGGGCCAGATTCTTAAAAAATAGCGTATCTGGCGGCGTAGCGTATCGTATCGCATTTACGATACGCCTACGCAAATTACTGGAGCAAGTGCCGTATTCTCAAAGCACTTGCTCCGTAATTTTCGGCGGCGTAACGTAAATGCGTCGTCGTAAGGCCGCGTAATTCAAATAGTGAAGGAGGGGGCGTGCTGTATTTAAATTAAGCGCGCCCCCGTGCCAAATGAATTGCGCATGCACAGGCCTTAAACGTAGGCCACTGCGCATGCTCCGTAATACACCGCAAATACATTGCTTGCGACGTGAACGTAATTAACGCACGTCCCTATTCACGACGCGTTACGTAAACAACGTAAACGGCGGAAAAAGCCGACGCTAACCCGACGGCCATACTTAACATGGCATACGGCGGACTGATGTAAGCTTACCCCTCATATAGCAGGGGTAACCTTACGCGTACGCAACCTACTTAAACTACGTCCCCACTGCGCAAAAACGTCTGAGAATCGGCGTATCGGCTCATTTGCATATTCGGCTGTGAAATCAACGTAAACGCCACCTAGCGGCCGGCGTAGTATTGCATTTAGGATCCGACGGTGTAAATGACTTACACCAGTCGGATCTAAGCTTAAAACCGGCGTATCATGTTTTTAGAATAGAAAACAATGATACGCCGGTGGGAATTTTGAATTGCGCCGGTGTATGTGTACATACACCAGCGTAATTCCTTTGAGAATCTGGCCCCTTGTTCGGAGAAGAAAAGGTTTAGTGCTACCTTATCAGTCCTGTGTCATGCCAACAGTAAAGCATCCTGAGCCTATTTTTATGTGTTGGGTTGCTTCTTAGTCAAGGGAGTGGGCTCTTTCAGATTTGTGCCTAAGAACACAAGCCATGAATAAAGAATGGTACAAAAACATTCCCGAGAGCAACTTCTCCCAACCAGTCGAGAACAGTTTGGTGACGAACAATGCCTTTTCCAGTCTACCTAACTGTTCAGATTGCTGTAATGTGTTTTTTTATTTATTTATTTTAGTTTTGGATACAGTAAGTAAGGCTTAAAACCTCTTTCAGGTTTATCTTTGCCATCTGTGTATAATTGGGGAATTTTCCTTTACTTCCTGTCCTGTAGACACAACAGAATGTGCAAGGAAAACTCTCTAAAGTGTGGAAAATCCTCTTATACAGTTGATACGGTCAGTATCAGTAGAAGACTTTACAAGGCTTTTAATAACACACCACTCATATAAAAAAAAAATTATTTTTCAACTTTTAGATATACTTTAATTATTTAATCTAATAAAACAGTCACTTTAAACCTGTAAAGAAATGTTAATTTCTGACATTTCTACACAGAAAGAATGTGTTTAAGTTCTTATGTCTTGTGAGCAGCATATTATAAACCAAACAAGATGACATCAATTCGTTTTCAAGGTGTCCTGAAGTTACCGTGACAGGACAAACATGCAGTAGAATATTAAAGATTGATTAGTATGCCTTGTAAAATTTTTAGTGCATTTTTAGAACCCTGTAATATGAATGACTCCATTAGTTTTAATTATTGAATTTCTCATTGCAGTTTTCATACATTATTTGGAGCATAAAAAAGTGTATCATAACCAGACATGAATGATATCTTAAACCTGAACTAAAAGTACATAGAAAAAACACGATTTAATGCAGCTGTATAACAAAAAAGAAGTAAGACCAAAGCTTTTTTTCAACCTACTTCTTTTCTGGGTCACGGGTGTGCACTTTTTTTTGCAATTCTGCGACACAGAATCAGCTCACAGCAGGATAAAGCCCATTGTTGGCTGATGTCACAGAGCCGCTTCAGACTCTGGAAGGATCCAAACCAAATTGTCAGGATCCACAAAGCTGTTTGATTGACAGCTGGCTGAGAGCCAAAGCCAGTTGTGCCCGCCCCCAATGCTCCAGTGAGCTTTCCATTCTGGGAAGACCGAAATTTTAGCAATTAGCAGTCATGTGATCAGTCTTATGCCCTGTACACATCGGATATCCGATGAAGCTGACTTTCATCAGTCTTGCCTACACACTATCGGTTTAAAATCCGATTGTGTCCAACGCGGTGACGTAAAACACTACGACGTTCTGAGAAAAATTAAGTTCAATGCTTCCAAGCATACGTCGACTTGATTGTGAGCATGCATGGATTTTTGACCGATGGATTTCCCCACAGACGATCGTTTTTTTCTATCTTTTTTTTAACCGATGGATAAAAAACCAATGGGGCCCACACACAAACGGTTCGTCTGATGAAAACGGTCCATTGGTCTATTTTCATCAGACAAACCGATCGTGTGTACAGGGCTTTAGAGCCAGTGAGGGACAGTTGCAGCATCAGGCAGATGCTGCAGCATTTATATGGCTTAGTATGTTTTTTTGAAACCCCAAACTTCTCCTTTAAATGTATTTTATATACAACTAGTAACTTTTTTAACAACAGCCTCTTTCTGCGCTTACACAGCAGCACTCTGACTAGAGAAGGTAGGGTAGCTACATTGCACACGTGTTAAAAGGATAATGCTGAAGAGCGAGTTTGATTATTTGTCAGTAACTTGCTGCTCATTCATTGTCCAATCAGCAAGCTAGGGAAGGGGATATCATTGTATTGAATTAACTATTATAGAAAAAGTGGTGTCACCCATCTGCATGTGCTGTTTGGCAATGGTGTATGAATAAAACCATAATAAGATGAATATTTTACCTGTCTATGCAGCAGTTTGCCTGGAATTCAACTTACTGAATTAAATGTACATGATTATAAAAATCTGTGCATAACCCTGCATCTTCTTACCTATCGCCTATCCAGCCAGGATTGCAATGTGAGCACTTCCCATTGATGTGATTACAGGTGTGTCCTTCCTTGCACAGGGGGCATGCAAGAGAACAGTCTTCTCCATAGAAACCATGGGCACATGTTTGATCACACCTTGTTCCATTCCATCCTGGTTCACACGCAATACATCGACCATCAGCAATGGTACATGGCTGCAGTCCCTTACATTGACCACATCTAGAAAGAAAAGCACCCAATTTAACAAATGTAGCACATTCAATAGGTCATAGTTTAGACCAGTGGTTCTCAATCTCAGTCCTCAGGTACCCCAACAGGCCATGTTTTGGGAATTTCTCTTAGATAAAATAGCTGTCTAAAATACAAAGCCATTGACTCTAATTTAAAGCACCTGTACAAGATAAAGCAAAACCTGCAAACATGGCCTGTTGGGGCTACTTGAAAACTGAGGTTGAGAACCACTGGTTTAGACAAAGTCTAAAATTATAGATTTTTTTTTTCCAGAATTCATAGAAAATGGAAATGTTTAGGGACTCCGTGATGTGCTGAAAATAGAGTAAGAGCCTCGTCCTTGTGCTGAAACAGCAGGGCTCTCATTGCACTAATACTTAGCTGTAATGGCAGACTGGAGTCAGAAATCAACAGACATTGCACTTATACAGACAAAGGAAATGAATGCAAGATTTTGACAGCAGATTGGTCTGCAGGTATATTCAGTACTCTAGAGCAGTGGTTGTCAACCTTGTCCTGCAGGGCCCACTAACAGGCCAGGTTTGCAAGATAACTGAAATACATCACAGGTGATATAATTTGCTGCTCAGTGATTGCAGTATTCTAGTCTGCATCTCCCCAAGGTAATAACATAAAACCTGGCCTGTTAGTGGGCCCTGCAGGAATGGTTGATGACCACTGCTCTAGAGCAGTACTCAGGTCCCTCTTTGTTTACACATTAATAAATAAAAAAACGTTGAAATTCTATTTGTACAATAAATGGTTGGGTATACATGATATCCAACCATCCAACCAACCATCTAGTAAAAAATATAAAGGTATCAGGTACTGCCAATACTAATTATTATAGTTTTATCTGCTTACCTCCTCCGACAGCCCTGTCCATAAAGTCCAGCAGGACAAGGCTCGCGACAAAATTTACCCCTATATCCAGGCTCACATGTGCAAGTTCCATCCACTTGATTGCATTTGCCTTTGAAACACTGGCATACTCTCTCACATCTTGAGCCCCATAACCGTTCCCGACACAAGCAGCGTCCAGTCAGTTGATCACATGGGGAGTTGTTGCAAGAGCATTGGTTGTTACAGCTCCGAGCCCACCATCCTGGCTGACAAATGCACCTTCCTGTTGCTTGGTCACATTGTGAGTTGGTACTACAATAACAGGCATTCGAACACTGAGGACCCCACCAATTTTGTTCACAGGTGCACTTTCCAGTCTCTTGGTCACATTTTCCATACTTGCATAGACAGGCATTCTCACAGTTGGATCCCCATCGATTTGCATTGCAAGTGCACTGTCCGCCAACATCATCACATTGTCCATGTGGATGGCAGGAACATTTTTCTTTACAGTCTGGACCCCAGAACTGTCTTGGGCACTCTAGGTGAAAATAAAATAGATTTAAGCAATCACCTCTCATATTTAAAAGTTACTGCAAGCAGTATACTTATGGTTTGCGCAAATAGCAACTTCACACACTAGTCTGTAAAAACAAATTGGACTTTAAATATACATTATGTTTTATGGCTATGGCTTACTGCATTTTGCATAGGGCTCTTTGGATTACAATAGCAGCAATTAACTCAAAACTCACATTTCAATTTTCAGTATATGAGCTGATTTCACTATTTTTTCTCTCAGCCCAAATCTGGCTTTGTCATCCTTAACATAGCTCCATGTAAGTGGTAGATTTTTAACTTACCTTTTATTTTGACAACTGCAGAAGGGGTGGGGGGGGGGTAAGAAGTAAGGCACTGATCCAGAAGTCACCAAGTACACACAAATGTCTAAAAAGTTTTATATTCTTGAAGGTGTTTGTAACATGAAACATATTTTGGTATTGTTTGTTATTATTATACAGGATTTATATAGCATCAACAGTTAGCAGGGCGCTTTACAATATAAAAGAAAACACAGCAACAATACAATTCAATACAAGAGGGTTAGTTGGGCCCTGTTCTTGGGAGCTTACAATCTAATTGGCCAAAGCAACCATTTAACCATAGCTGAAAGACAGCTACAGCACAGGCTTAAAATGCTGGAAAGGGCGTCCATGGCACGCTCTGTGATTGCCAAATCCTCGGGACATGGCTGATCACAGATTGGCGTAAAGGGCCAAACACAGCAGCCTTTTACCATGTGATCAGCTGTCAGCCAATGACAGCTGATCACGGAAGTAAACAGAAGACGATTATCTGCTTTATTTTCCCTCAAACTGACAGCATGAGAAAAAAAGAAGAAAGCTGTTCCCACCAGTGCTGCTAATCAGTGCCACCAGTGCCGCTAATTAATGCCCACCAGTGCTGCTAATCAGTGCCCACCAGTGCTACCTACCAGTGTCCATCAGTACTTCTAATAAGTGTCCACCAGTTCTGCTAATCAATGCCCACCAGTGCCACTAATCAGTGCCCACCAGTGCCACCTACCCCTGCCCATTAGTACTGCTAATCAGTGCCCACCAGTGCCACCTATTAGTGCCCATCAGTGCTGCCAATCAGTGCCCATCGGTGCCGCCCACCAGTGCCGCCTATCAGTGCCACCTCTCAGTGCCCGTCAGTGCAGCCTATTAGTGCCCATCAGTGCAGCCTACCAGCACCAATCAGTGAAGGAGAAAAATTACCTACTTGCAAAAATGTTTTGGTTTGTTTAACAAAAAAACAAAAAAAACAAAGGTGATTAAATATCACCAAAAGATGGCTCTATGTGTGTTAAAAAAGAGCAGGAAGGGGGTAAAATTGGCCAGTAAGACAGTGGTTATGGGGGAAAAAAACATCTGATAGTGTAAAATATTGTGGTATAGTGTTGGCCAGAACATCAGAAGAAAATGTTTGGAGGTGCTTATTTTAGATGATTGCAGACATAATTAAAAATCCAATTCTAATTTAGAGACCAATTCTGAAAACATCCCTTACAAGCAGATACAAGATAGAACAAGTCTAAATATGGGCAATTAAAATAGTGAAAGGTCTGTGGGATGAAATATATCGGGGGAGTCTGCAGGAGCAAAATATACGCAGGCTTGAAGAAAGGATGGAAGGAAAGGACATGACTGAATTGCTTGCATTCATTATGGTATAAAGACTTCACACAACCTTGGGCATCCGAATGTAAGCAATAATATGGAGCACCTACAGCGCCATGGCCCGTGGCAAATGGTTGATGTGGTCACATTGGGTTAACAGTGGGAAGGGCTTAAAGAGGCATGGTTAAATTGAACCTAAACCTGCTTGCACATGTGCCACAGTCTATCAACCCACAAAATATGAGAATGTAATATATAATACAGAACATAGTGTACAGTGGTTGGGATTATGTATATCACAAAGTCAGTAGCATGTAAAGCACTGTACAGGTGTCAGGGGTATATAACACACAAAGTTCAGGAGTCAGTAGTATGTAATGCACTCTCTTAGATTGTTATCTATATGAGCAGAACCTCCCCAGGGCCCTAAGTGTACTGTCTGCCCTCATGTTGTAAAGCGATGCGCAAACTGTTGGCGCCAAATAAATCCTAAATTATAATAATAATGTCAGGAGCACATTATAAACCCTCCTATCTGTATCTTGCATTTTTTCACCTGCAAAGGATCTGTATTGGTCTTCTAGTTCCTAGTGTCATTATATGTTCTGTATGCTGTATGCAAAGCATGTAGTTGATCTTTAGATTTCTGTGTCAGAAGTTTCTGTTTGTGTTCAAACATGCATTACCTTTGTCTATAGTCTGAGAACTGACAATTCCTGTGAAAAAACAATATATCCCACACTTTTTTAGGGTCTCTCAGTCTACTGCTGTGCAGTACGGATGAGTTCAGTGTTCGGTCCAAATATAATTTCGAACAGAATACTGGCTGTTTGGACATTTGTCCAAATGCTAAACGTTTAGGACATTTGGCATGGAAAAACGTGGCAGCTCTTTGATTGTACCTGCTGCAATATTACCAACCACTTATATCACCTCATCCATTCATTTACATGGCTGAGAATACCAGGCCACATAAGCAAATGAGCAGAAATTTGAGGAGGCCTCAGATCAAGGGTCTGGTATGAATTTCTTAGGGAACCTCATGCTTTTTTCTTTACATCTTTTCACTATTAGGAAAGGTTTACCTCTCTTTTTTAACTATACATTTCATTGTATTCCTTATTAAGAGAGTACTCCTTTAAACTCTATACCAGACTCAGAGGTATGCATTTTGGGGGATTCTACAATTTTATTAAATTCCTTCTGTAGGATGTGCTGCAGCAAAAGTGACATTTACAATGAAATTTAAAAAAAGTACACAGACCTCTCCAAAGGTCCCCAAAAAATACATAGCACACAGTTGGAGGGAATAAAATACTGGAATGAAACCTCATTTGCCAGCAAATGAATTTTAAATATTTTTTCCGTTTGTAAATGTTAGAGCAGGGGTGTCAAACTCAATTTCATCGTGGGCCGCATCAGCATTATGGTTACCCTCAAAAGGGCCGGTTGTATCTGTAAGATTAGATGTCCAGCGCATCCCCTCCCCCTCACATTAGATGTCAAGAGCCACCACACCATCAGAAGTTGAGTTCCCCCCTCTCCCTTACATCACAGTGCACCCCTCTTTCATTATGCTGCTGCTGGGAAGAAGTTGAATGCATTGCTTGAAAGCAGAAAGTAAGGCCGCGTACACACGATCAAATCTGTCTGCTGGAAACGGTCTGCTAGACCGTCCCAGCAGACAGATTCGATCGTGTGTACGGGCGAGCCTGACGGATTTGGCCACCCGACAGATTTCAAAGCATGCTTTGAAATCTATCGGGTGGGAACCCGTCCGCCCGAAATGTCTGCTGGTTAGTACACTTACCAGCAGACATGTCGTCTTGCACCGGCGCCGAATGGATTCGGCGCATGCGTGGAAGTGTTTTACTTCCTGGTTCGGTGACGTGGCGGCGTCAACGTCACCACCACGTCACCGACACGTCAGCGCGCCGTCTGCTGGCGGGGATTTTGGTTTGCTCGTGTGTACACGCGAGCAAACCAAAATCCAAAGAGACAGATTTGTTCAAATCGGTCGGTCCGACCGATTTGAACAAATGAATTGCCTCGTGTGTACGAGGCCTAAGGGTCTGGAGGATGACTGGAGAGGTGTAAGGGCCGCATGAAATGGCCTGGAGGGCAGCATTCGGCCCGCGGGCCTTGTGTTTGCCACCTCTGTGTTAGAGATTCACCCCTTCACGGGCACAATTAGGGCTCCCTCTAGGCATGTTATTTAAAGGAATTGGGCATCTTTTTTGTTTCTCTTTAAGTGTTAAAAGAAAAATCACTGTTCCTGGCCAAATTGCACAAGATTTTGCACTCTCCAGTTTTAATAAATCAACCCCGCTCTCTCTACTTCCAGTCACCAGGGCAGAAAGTGATGCAAAATTCTAAATTATACAGTTGTCACCAGAACAAGGATAGATAGGAAATCTTTACATGGAGCACTGCCTACAATGTCAACAGATAAAAACGTTTGGCTGTAGATATACTAAAAACACACTCCAGGTAAAGTACAATATCATGTCTTGCGTGTCATTGCATACACGGACCACATCCATTTTCACAAGGCCTCTGTTTTTCATCCAGGCAATCATGTTCCATGCCAGGACACCTCACTATCAAAAGCCAGGTTTTGCCTGGCCTCCTCTGCTCTGATATAGATACTGTGGTGATGCTCCAATTAAGTGAAGATTATGTGATAAAATATTTAATGTGCCTCACTTCAGATTAAGCCTTGTAGCGTGTGGTCAAGTGAAGCTCTGCAGGAGTAGTTTAGAGTAGTTCAGCAGACTTTTTTTTCTAGAAATAATACAGCAATAAATCAAGAAAGATGTGTACAGCTGTGCATGTTGGCCAGCATACAGAACTGCTGCACACGTTTATTGTGCATGGCATAAAGTCTGCTGCTGGCTACTAGGCTTCCGTTTGTCAACAGCTTGACTGCCAGCTGCTGCCCACCCAACTTGTATTGCTGTATTAAGATTATAACACAGAAAATGTGCCAGCCAAGATTGCAATGAAACATGTTCATGTTAATTTATGTCAAACACAAAAGTATACTATACAGATTAGATCTACATAACTGCGATTAACAAAATTAATATAGTAGTATCTTGTATTCTAGTAACTAAATATAATAGTAACTTGTTTCCTAGCCATCATGTTGAATAAAGTACATGTTCACTCTTTTAAAGCCAGCATTACAAACAAATTGTACATAGAATTTTATGATTTATGCCTCGCTGTGAAATGTAAGAAAACATATATTTTTCATTATTTCAAGTATATTTAATGAGTTGTGCTTATTCTGTATAAGTATCATAAAAATACATTCCTTTATCGGACCATGAAAGGGAGATCATCACCTAATGAGCTGTATGCAGTAATACTTTCCAACAGAAAATGGTTTGAAAGGTAAGCATTTAATAAGTACTCATTTGCAGGGTATATTTCTGTACATGTATTGTTTTCAAACTTTTGCCTAATCTTTAGTAAGAAATATCTACAAATTTGCATAAGATAACTATCCTTATCAAGTAAGCTTGCAAAACAATTGTAACCTAAATCTAAGTTTTTATGGCAGTCTAGAATTTCAGACAGAATAATGTTGGTAGATAAAGACCATTCGGTCCAGCTCATCTTCCCACTTCTTTTACCTGATAATTGTTTGTTTAATGCCCCATACACACGATCGGAATTTCCGATGGAAAAAGTCCAATGGAATTTTTACATTGGATTTTCCGATCATGTGTAGCCCCATGGAGTTTTTTCATTGGAAATTGCGATGAATTCCATAGATTAGATATAGAACATGCTCTATTTTATTTCCAATGGAATTCCATCGGAATTCCAATGTGATTTGGCTGGGAAAAAGCCAGATCGTGTGTATGCTGGATAAGGATAGATCTGTATTTACACAAGCATGTCTAGATTATCTGCTAGAAATGTTTGTGGTTGGTTCTGATAGTGTACCAGTAAAAACAGTTTTGTGTACTTATTGCAAAAGTCTGTTTCTTGAAGTTCACTAGGGGATGCAGTATTCAGTTATTCTGATATGATTGGGTTATACTGTAGCTTAAAGGAGGTTTTGGACACTGGCAAACAGGTATAACCTCTTCCGCTTCCAGTGTGCTTTCATTTTTTTGCTAGTGCCCTAGGAGTATGTACATCTTTTCACTAGTAGGAAACGTTTACCTCTCCTTCTTAACTATACATTTAATTGTATTCCTTATTAAGATAAGATAGCTTATCCTCGGCATTGCCTTGGAGGCAGTACCCAGAACCCACTGGTCCAAAGATGTGTGGTTTTCCACTCATTGTAACCACTGCGCATGATTTTTTAAATTCTCTTCTCTGTTAAAATTGCTGGGTTTATGAAATATTTTCCATCTTTTGTAAGCACTGTTGCTTTACATGGTTTACATTATACGATCATACGTTTTCAGAGACACTATAAGGCTAAATTTAATATCAGTTCTTGGAGTAATTCCTCACGTCACAGACTTCTTTCAGAAACATTTAGTGCTTTTCTAATTGGCTTTTGGACAAACAAGCTTAGTTAGTATATGTACTGTATGTCAGAGATAGACAGACATGAGATTGTAAACCCAGGGACTGATCTAAATGGATTTCTCTCCCGACCTAACATCAATTTACAACAAAAGTAGGATGGATTGATGATTAATTTCTAGATATTAATGCAGTTAAAGAAGAGGTAACATGGGTTAGTCAGCAATTAAAACTGCCATATTAGATCCATGTAGGTAATGTATTTTGTTTAAGGCAGAAGATTCCAAACTATGGTCAAGAGCCACATCTGCCCAGCTACAAGATGTTATCTAGCCAGCACCAACTGTATATATCCTGGCTGGCAATGGATGTCCCAGTGTGTATTGTAATACAAAGACTGGCACATCCACTGACAGTCAGCTGTAAACTTCCTCCAGTACAAATTTCATACCTCTCCTCTGTGGTTGGTTAATATTTAAGGTGGGACTCTGCTGGGCACACATGGATATAAGGGGAAGACTGCCCTGGTGTGTATATGAGTTATATTTTTGAGACCCTCCATTGATATGTAAATGTACCAGTTGGACTACTTAAGAGGACATTCTCTGCAGGATGTGATGTAAGCAGAAGTAGGGGGGAGGAGTTTAGGTTTTAAAAACAAGCATGTGGAGAGAGAAAGGGAGTTGTGTTTTGGAAAAAGCAAAACATGGCTGCCAGAAGCTGAATAACTTTGGAGACTTTTTGACTGTTGGAGATGAGAACTATGAAGGACATTGCCTTGATTAATCTGAGTAATTGTTTAGTTTACGTAATGCGTACATATTGTACATGCTTATATTTTGCTAGAAACGATAATTGGCTTGTGCATGTTGTTGGCATATTTTGTAAGCTATAAATTGTGTTATATTGTGTATCCTACAGTTGTATGTGCAGTTCCCCTGTTTAGTAAAGCATTGATACACTACAGAAGTCTAAGCTTTCTTGGTTTTACCACAAGAACCTTAAAAGATAGATGAAGGCATAACACCTGGGCACACAGGGATGTAAGGGGGGACTCTGTTGGGCACAAAAAATGTAAGGGGGATTTGTTGGGCACACATGGATATAAGGGGGGACTGTGCTGGACGCACATGAATTTAAGGGGGGACTGTGCTGGTCCCTGATGAATGCAAGGGGGACTGCGCTGGGCATGCATACCTGTAGATGTAAAGGGAGGCTGTGCTGAACACTGCTGAATGTATGAAGGGACTGTGCTTGGCACTGTTGACTTTAAAGGGGTCTCTGATGGGAACTCATGGATGTAAGGGGAGCTCTGATGGGCACTCATGGATATAATGGGGGGGACTGATTATAAAACAGATTTTTTTTGGCCTACCAATAACGTAAAATATTATATACTGAAAAGTTTGGAGACTGCAGCAATACCAGATGATACACTCTTACAAAAGTTAGGACAAATGTTACAATAGGTAAGCAACTTCTAAAATTAGAAATTATAATATTCGACTATTCCTTAAGCTCATGTCAGTTGGAAGAATACTACCACAAAAGTATATACTTGGAATTTAAGATAAGGTATGTAAAAGTGTGCTCTCAGCAAACACAGTAGTCTAGTGTGGATGCAACGTGCTAGGTAGTAAACCACAAGATAATGTGTTAGGGGAGCCCAGAAGAGTATGGCCTGAACATAAACAAAAGTTTTTGTATAAAGTACGGCAAGACTCAAGTGACTGTCATGTGTGCACTTCAAGTTTATGACTGGGTGAAAGGGGGAGGCACAGACAAGGCAAGAACACAACCTAGAGAAAATGTAATACTACAGTCACATACCAGGGTTATGTCAGTCTGGGAAACAGATGTAAAAGGGGATTAGAAGTTCTTTTTCAGTCATGCTGACTTTTCAACATAAAAGAGAAGGCAGCTGCAAGATAGCTGTTCATGCCAGCAGAATCAGGAGATCTGCAGAGCATAGATATACTTTCGTTTAATGAGTTAAAAGCAATGAAGTGACTAAGAAAACCATGACAGTAGAAAGATAGTAGGGAAGTCCTGCAGTGCAGCCTACTTAACTGAATGTAAAACAAATCTGCAATGTAAGGAGGAAAACTTGATGATATGCTATATAATATGGTCATTTACCACTTCAATACCAGGCACTTACGCACCTTCCTGCCCAAGCCAATTTTCAGCTTTCAGCGCTGTCGCACTTTGAATGACAATTGCACAGTCATGCTACACTGTACCCAAACAATTTTTTTTATAATTGTGTTCCCATAAATAGAGCTTTCCTTTGGTGGTATTTGATCACCTCTGTGATTTTTGTGTTTTGCGCAACAACTAAATTTTTTTTATTTTTTTATGTTAATTTGTTTTGTAAATAAGTAAGTTTTCTTCTTCAATTATGGACACTGATATGGCGGCACTGATGGGCACCGATGAGGTGGCACTGATGGGCACCGATGAGGCGGCACTAATGGACACTGATAGGCGGCACTAATGGGCACTGATAGGCGGTGCTGGTACGCGGCACTGATGGGAACTCATAGGCGTCACTAATGGGCACTCATGGGCGGCACTGATAGGTGGGCACTGGACATGGATGGGCACTGAGAGGTGGCACTGATGGACACTGAGGGGTGGCACTGATGGACACTGAGGGGTGGCACTGATGGACACTGAGGGGTGGCACTGATGGCATTGCTGGGCATCACTTGTTTATTTACACATTTTTGCCAGTCAGTGCCCATGTTGCCAGTCAGTGCCCATTTGTGGGCATTGATTGGCATCTATCGTGCTTATTCTTTTTACATGTGAATGGCCATGGAGTATGTACCTGGCCATCCACATGTTGCCCCCTTCCCTGGTGGTCCTGGTGGTCCAGTGTGGGCATCCAAGGGGTGGCTGCGCTGATAAACAATCAACGCAAACCCCCCCCTGTCAGGAGAGCCGCCGATCGGCTCTCCTCTACTCGTGTCTGTCAGATCGGCTCTTCCTGTTTACATCATGATCAGCCGTGATTGGACACAGCTGATCATGAGGATCTTTACTGAGATCGGAGATGCAGGGTGTCAGACTGCTGCGCGCGTCAGCATGTTATCCTGCTGGATGTCAATAGACACAGCGGGGACCAAGAGAGGGCAGCTGTGAGAAGCTGGATAGGAGGGGGAATGGCATTTAGAGGATCCAATCCCCTCCATTGGAAATTTATAAGTATTCATTTTAATAAAACATTAATAAACATATTAATAAATATTTCTCAAACACAGCATGGGCATACTTACTACAACCTAAAACACACTCTTGCACTTCCTGAGTATGGGGATGCCATATGCGTGTCGTTCTCTCTGCCTACCCACATAAGGGCCCAAAATTCAAGGAACAATTTCAGGCTATGGTGAGTCTTTTGAAGATTTCATTTTTTGTCACTAGTTTTTGGATAATTAAGAATTTTTATTTTATTTTTTACACAAAGTAGTCAATTTCATAAGGTATGTCTTACCCTAAAACACATTCTACTACTTATCCTGAGTATGGGGATATCACATATGTGAGACTTTTTTCAATGTTTGGATTAACTGACATTATGATTTGGGTATTACCAAAATCAAACAACACTGTGTCAAAATCAGTGTTGGTTAAACAGTGTCTCTGTGTGATATGAGAAATACAACCACAAAAATATATCATGGAAAAACATGGCGGGTGTTCTGTCTACTTAGATAAACTGAATCACGTAAATCTTAACGCTTGAAGACAACTTTACAACTTCGACACGTGCTAGTATAACTGAACATATTGTTTCAGATACTCAAGTTTATTCAGGTGAATTATTCATTTTGTCAAGACAAATTGGGCTTTTTTTTTTTGGGGGGGGGGGGGGGGGCTGATCACTGTCATAGCAAAGCAGAGGCTATCACAGCGATCAGGAGATTAGGAACTGGGCCTCTCGGTTTCTGATCATTGGTGAAAGACCTGGAGATCTGAAAACTTTAAACTGGTAATGACCAAAAAAGTGGAAACATTGGCACTATAGTAGCTATGGTTAGAAAATAGGAAACATTGGTGATGGCTCTCAACCTGTAAACTGGAAACAATAGCACTTGTTCTCATCTGAAAACTGGAAACACTGGCAATAGCTCTTATCAGCAAACTGGAAACACTGGCAATAGCTCTTATCAGCAAACTGGAAACACTGGTAATAGCTGTTATCAGTAAACTGGAAACACTGGCAATAGCTGTTATCAGCAAACTGGAAACACTGGCAATAGCTGTGATTAGCAAACTGGAAACACTGGCAATAACTGTTATCAGCAAACTGGAAACACTGGCAATAGCTGTTATCAGTAAACTGGAAACACTGGCAATAGCTGTTATCAGCAAACTGGAAACACTGGCAATAGCTGTGATTAGCAAACTGGAAACACTGGCAATAACTGTTATCAGCAAACTGGAAACACTGGCAATAGTTATCAGCAAACTGGAAACACTGGCAATATGTTATCAGTAAACTGGAAACGCTGTTATCAGCAATAAACACTGGTAATAGCTGTTATCAGTAAACTGGAAACGCTGGCAATAGCTCTTATCAGCAAACTGGAAACACTGGTAATAGCTGTTATCAGCAAACTGGAAACACTGGTAATAGCTCTTATCAGCAAACTGGAAAAACTGGCAATAGCTGTTATCAGCAAACTGGAAACACTGGCAATAGCTGTTATCAGTAAACTGGAAACACTGGCAATAGCTGTGATTAGCAAACTGGAAACACTGGCAATAGCTGTTATCAGTAAACTGGAAACACTGGCAATAGCTGTTATCAGCAAACTGGAAACACTGAGAATAGCTGTTATCAGTAAACTGGAAACACTGGCAATAGCTGTTATCAGCAAACTGGAAACACTGAGAATAGCTGTTATCAGTAAACTGGAAACACTGGCAATAGCTGTTATCAGCAAACTGGAAACACTGGCAATAGCTCTTATCAGCAAACTGATAGAGAAAACTGAGTACTGTCTGTGATACCCTTTTTATTTGCACAATTTTTCAGGACAAGCTTTCGGCGTGTTACCCCTTCTTCAAGGTCCAAGCAGTACTTTCTCTATCACAATTGCACTAATACGGCTACAATCACGTCAAGTATCAGCAAACTGGAAACACTAGTGCTTACTGTGATTTTCAACACTGGCACTTAGTATGATCAGCAACACTTGCACTTGCTATGACCAGGCACTGGCACTGGTTGTGTATAAGAGGCAATGTAATAGGGGTGCGTGTGCAGCTCTACCCACAGACATCCGCATGGAAAAAAACCACTGCGCCTTCAGAAAAAAACTTAAGACCCATCTCTTCTGAAGACACAGGATGGCACTGGATGCAAAAAACGCCTTGAGGCGATTTAGTTCACATTTGTAGCGCTCTACAAGTTACTCACTCACTCACTCACTTACATTCCACTGAGGACTGCAAATACAAGGGGAGCGTATTTTAGAGCAGTAGAGACTTTACAAGCTTCTGCAATAAAAGCCTGCCTGTTCTCTTCTTTTTTTTTATATTTAGTTCTACTTTAAGAATATGTGAGCTGGAATATTATGCATTTTTTTATTCTGGATTTATATATGCTTTAAAGGATTGTGAACTGAGGCTTATGTTTTGTTTACAGATATGCAATCGGGTAGATTCACTAAAGGCAAATAGACTTGGCACTCTGCAAGTGTAGTTTCTCCAGACCTTAGTAAATGAGGTAAAGCTTCACTTTACAAAGAATACCCAATTACATGCACATGCAAATATTATTAGTAGCATTATTATACTATTATTCTACAGGATTTAGAAAAGTGCTAACAGTCTGTGTAGCGCTTTACAAAGAATACCCAATCGTATGCAAGGTAAAAAAATGCATTTTTGCTTGCACATTGGATGATGGAAGTCAGCAGAGCTCTCCGTCATTTATTAAGGTTTGAAGTGACTGCACTTGCAAAGTACACAGTCCATTTGCCTTTAGTAAATCAACCCCATAGTTATAACATAAGTAAAGATGTAATTTTGTTACATTTGTACACTGCACAATATATACTAATGCCGCGTACACACGGTCGGAATTTCCGACAACAAATGTTCGATGTGAACTTTTGGTCGGATATTCCGACTGTGTGCAGGCTCCATCGGACATTTGCTGTCGGAATTTACGACAAGAGCTGGTTCTCAATTATTCCATCAGCAAAAGTTCTTGTCGGAAATTCCGATCGTCTGTATGCAATTCTGACACACAAAAATCCTACGCATGCTCGGAATCAATTTGACGCATGCTCGGGATCATTGAACTTAATTTTTCTCAGCTCGTCGTAGTGTTGTACGTCACTGCGTTCTTGACGTTTGGAATTTCCGCCAACATTTGTGTGACCGTGTGTATGCAACACGAGTTTCAGTCAGAAAAAAATCCACGGTTTTGTTATCGCAATTTCTGATCGTGTGTACGCGGCATAAGATAATTAGTAATAAAAATGACCTGTACATCCCTGAAATTGCAAATAGAATTATGAAAAGGATACACAATGAAGCAAAATTTATATTATTCATTTTCTGCACACATTGTAAACCAGACCTTTGTGACACATTTAATTAGAAATATGATTAAAAAGCAATACGTACTTGTTTCACAATTGGCACCAAAGTATCCATGACGACAACGACACTCGTTGGGCCTGACACAGACCTCATTCTCCTTGCATGTAAAGTTGCCTTCACAAATAGCTAGGAAACAAAGAGGCATTACATAAATCATACAAAATTTTACAATTTAAGCACACATAAAATATGTTTAATCTGCACGTGCTAAAAGAAAGAAAATATAAAATATATTACCAAGTGGAATAAGCAGCATAAATTAAAAAAAAAATGTGTTGTGTAGCTTACTGTGAAATAGGCAATGAAGAGTTGCCCAATATTAACATCCTTGTGTTGCCACTATTGTGCCACCTATCCTATCCCATTGATGCTTATAGGCTTATTCTATAAATAAAACAAGAAGCAAAGTCCAGCATCCTATTTTAACGAATCAGGGTTCACTGTACTAATGACAGCCAAAAAAAAGTTGGACAGCCATTTCATAGCACATCAGTGCGCTGCAATAATGATAATGAGTATTGTACACTTTAGTGCTCTTTGTTCTAAATTGCATCTCAATGCACGTTCCCAGTGCACCCGCATTGCAACACAGGTTAATAGGCAATGCATCGCACATTAACCACTTCATCTCTGGAAAGTTTATCCCTTCATCACCAGGCCATTTATTTGCGATATAGCACTGCGTTACTTTAACTGACAATTACGCGGACGTGCAACGCTGTGCACAAATAAAATGTATGTATTTTTTCCCACAAATAGAGCTTTCTTTTGGTGCTACTTGATCACCTTCATTTTTTTTTTTTTTTTTGCGCTACATACAAAAAAAAGAGACAATTTTGAAAAAAAATAAACAATATGTTTTACTTTCTGCTATAAAATATTCCCAATAAAAAAATGTACAAAATCGAATTTCTTCATCAATTTAGGCCGATATGTATTCTGCTACATATTTTTGGTAAAAAAAAAAAAAAAAAAATCCCAATACGCATATGTTAATTAATTTGCACAACAGTTATCTACAAACTATGGAATATTGTTTTTTTGTTTTTTTCAAAAAGATGCCTACATTTCATATGTAACTGACTTCACAAAGCTTTGTACCAGAAAAACAAAAGGACGGATTGCAATAAAATGTGAAATTTATATCTATAGTAACATTCTTACTGTCCAAACTGAAAAAGAGTGAATTTTTCTATTTTTACTTCTTTTGTCCCTATTTAATAACTCTTGTAAAAAAACATATCAACAAAGGAAAGCCTAGTTGATCCTGACAGTGTCTTCCCTCCCCTATGTAAACTGACCACGGTGTATCATGGCTACTGAGCCCTGACACTGTGGTCAGTTTACATGCCTCTGTCATCCACAGCTCTCCTGTCCTCCTATGTGCTCCTGTGTCCCCCCTTCCCTGGTTGTCATCTTGTGACAGTGCCCCCCCCCCCTGCTGCTTGAATAACTGTAACGTGTATAATACATCAGCACTGCCTCCTATTGTAGTGTCCCCTTCTGTGTGTGATTTAAAAATATAAATGCTGTAAATATCGAATTTCAGAGCCGAGATCCGTGATCACATGACTGGCCAGCTCTCTCCTCCTCCCCTCCCAACTGACTTCAGCAGGAGAATCTCGGCCCTTCCCACTGCATCTGTCAGAGGAGGAAAGGAGAGATCCGGCTGGTCATGTGATTGCAATCTGCACTCTGATATTAGGTATTCACAGCATTTATATTTATAAATCACACACAGAGGGGGAAACTACAATAGGATTTAGTGCTGATGGTGTATACATGTTAGAGTGGCTTAACAACCACTAGTAGAAATAAAGCTGAAATGTGAAAATGTCATTGGAGCTATACTGGTCAATACATCAGGCTTTCTGCATTACAATTACTGTATGTAAGAACAAGGTATCCTCAGATGAATGAATACCAGCTAAAGGGAAAGGGGTAAACTAGTGCACCATAGTCAGGGGGGACTGAGCCAGGGGGCAAGGGGGTTAATGAACCCCGGGCCAGTAAAAATAAGATATGGTGGGATGGTGGACCTAATAGCATTACTCCCTAATTTGGACCTCTGAGCAAGATCCCTGGTAAGTGACAGAGTATTGGTAATATCTGCATGGTAATTTTTTGTAGGTCCAGGAAACCTTTAATGAGCAATAGCCATCTTGTTTAGCTTATAAAATACTATAAAATCATTTGCACCCCCCTTTCCCGTTTTTAGCATATACAACATGCAACATACACTGTTCATGTGAAAAGGTGTGTCTCAAACCATGTCTTGATCAAGAATCTTCTGCATCTTGGACATTTGTTTAGAATGTATGATGCTTTTCACCTGCCAATTGCTTCATCACTATTGTATCCTGTAGTTATGTAGTGGTCGGCAGGTGGTACTACAGCATTCCGATGCAGAAGTGTCAGATGATGAAGATTTCTGGGCATTGGACAAGGTAATGAGAGGTAAGTATTCTTGATCTTCTTTCGCAAGGGTCATTTGGAATAAAAATACTAGTGACTTTAAGATAATGTGTCTCTAATTAAGTGGTACTTGCTAAAACTGTTTCTAAAAAGGTGAATATATTTTAATATTTTAAATATTTTCAATAAGAATAAAAAAAATCACAAAATGCAATAACTGAGATTAATTCTGTGCGTACACGCATATTCTCGAAAAATTCCACCTGCTTTTTAAGCCAGCCATAGAAGGTTCAAGTCTCAGACGGTTTGCAGGAAAGAAATTAGCATGGTTCCCTCTTCAACACAGACAGTGCTGACAGGGGAATCCCTCCTGCCGAGCATTTGTGTTCTACTGGTGGAAACGGTTACTTTACCCCACCTCCGCCCCCCTATCTGGAAGAATACAATTGCTCGACAGGAGGGATTCCCCTGTCAGCACTGTCTGTGGTTGCAGGAATGGAACTCACACTATCTATGGCGATTTTATATCAAAAAGTTGATTTGTGACATTTTATATATTTAAATTTGTATGTTGTATTTGTATTTGTATTGATCAACACAACCGTGTTGATCAATTAAAGTTGAAGTTTCTCTATGAAAATCCTGTAGAAATCTTCACTGCAGGGATGCCTTGTCCTCTTCCTGTCTCTGTACTTCCAGGGCTGTGGAGGTTAAAGGCTTCAGGTCTTTTGTGAAGCCACTGTGAAAAAAATCTCAGATGAAATCTTCTCCCTTCTCCTCCATTGACAAAAACAATGTTTTCACTGTATGAAACATGATCTGTGAAAGGGGGACTCTGATACGTCACTGGAATCTCTCCCTCATTCACAGATCTTTCTACTAGCAGTGAATGGAACAAAATAACATTTCTCAATGGAGGAGGTAAGGGTGGGGGGTTCCTTGTTGGTAACTTTTTCACAGCAACTACCTAGATGACTATTATCTTCCACAGTGGAAGTTCAGAGACAGGAGGAAGACAGGAAGAAGACGGCACGTCCTCGGAGTGAAAATTTCTACAGGATCCAGCTACCTGCAAGACATGGGACATACTTCAATAAAGCCAATTTAGTTAACAAAAGCTATAGAGAGTGCCTTTAATAATGTCTAAACTTCTCAAGTTGCTTGAAAATTGCCATGGGTATGGTTAACTTATATTCATTTTAAAACAAAGCAATGTAACTTTTATTAATTAATGCAATCCATTGTTTTATAATGGAAAATAATAACCTGAGAGACTACAGAAATGATTACTATTTAACAGGGACATATTGGCAAATTTTTAGTCACTTAATATTAAGTGTTTGTCTAACAGCTTCATGTCCAAAGAATGTAAATAAGTATCCTAGACTGGAAACAATTATACCAGGATCATGGCTGCATGCTGGTGTCATTTTTAGAGCGGGCAATCGGTTTTACTGTACAAATAATCTGAGTGTTTGTACAGCCGCCTGATCATTTTTACAGGGCTTGGAGGGGGACCCGCTTCCATCACCATTCCCGAGCACTCTTGCTTCATGTGGAAGTCCATGAAGCAAGGAGCAACAAGGATTTTGTCATTTTGGATTTTCATTTCTTTGTTTACCTGGCCAGTAATGGCCAGGGAAACAGCCAATCAAATGGCAGCAGGGTCTGTTGATGTAGTAGAGGTGATGTAGTAGAGCTGCAGCAGAGTATGTGAATGCTGCTGGGGAGCAGCAAAGATCCACCAGGATCAGTGGGTGTAGCTGTGGTGTAGTGGGGTTGTGTGCAGTGGCAGAACTACCAGGGTCGCAAAGGCCGCACTGTTTCGTCAATGTAGGGGGGGCCCCCTGCCTGACACTCACTGTCTGCGGCCTGAAGGGTCTTCTACTAATATGAGATGAGAGCAGGTACACTGGGTACTAACAGCCATACAGTATCCATACATCCTCCCATCCTCTCTGCCCGCCAATTGAGTTCAGTAGGGAGATTCTATGTCATGACGTGGAGACTGAAAGAGAAAGTCAGCTGACTAGGGCCGGGCCAGTAGAGTGAAGGAGGAGGAGCTATCTGCTATGTGAGGAGACCCCGTGTCGGGAGAGCTGTCACTGGAGACACGTAATGGAAGGGAGCAAGAGACTGAGCGAGGAAGGGGAACCAAGTGATCTGCAAGTGATCCCATCCCCGCATATGAGCACTGCCACTGACTGATCCCATCCCCCCATATCAGCACTGCCACTGACCGTTTCCACACCCCTATATCAGCGCTGCCACTAACTGACCTCATCCCCCCCATAACAGCACTGATACTAAACTCAATTCCCTCCACCATCACTGATCTCCCCCCCCCCCACAACTGCTGCCACTTCTCCTATCCCATCCCCCCCCCCACCACCACCACTGCCTCTGATTTTACCCCCCCACCACCAACACCACTGCCATTGATCCCATCCCATTCAACCACAACTGCCACTGATCCCATACCATCCCACCACCACTTCCACTGATCGCATCCCTATCCCCACACCACCATCGCTGCCACTGATTCCAGCCCCATGCTCCAGGGGGCCCAAGTGTAACACCTGGATAGGGTAGGTGGCAAGAGCAGCATATAGAGGAATCAATACCTTTCATTTTTCTACTGTAGCCCCTGAAATCTCTCTCCTGCAGGCATTAAGGGACTTCAAAGCATTGTTTCCTCTATATTAGGGTTGTCCAGATACCAATACTAGTATCGGTATCGGGACCGATACCAAGTATTTGCGGGAGTACTTGTACTCGTGCAAATGCTCCCGATACCTAAATAGAATACTTTTTTTGTATTTATCAACATGTTCTGTGAAAATTCTTTGAGTTTTTTACTACTGCGTGACAAGCAAATAAAACATTTTTATTCATTTTTACTCATTTTTATTCTTTTATAATGTCTTGAGTTAGAGTTCTTCATAATTCTAAAGAAAATATCCTTAGTCTGTATTGTGGTTTGAAAACTGTCACATGACATTTAAAAAAAGTATTGGTATTCGGTATCGGTGAGTACATGAAAAAAAGTATCGGTACTTGTACTCGGTCCTAAAAAAGTGGTATCGGGACAACCCTACTCTATATGCTGCCCCCACCAACCTCCTATCCAGGTCTTGCAACCCCAGGGTCCCAGGATAAGTGGGAAGGGCCCCAGCCAGGGATCAGGGGGCCCTTCATGGTTTCTTGAACCAGAGCCCTGAAGGTTCTAATTACGCCTCTGGTTGAGTGTGCAGTGGAGGTACAACATCATAAACTGTGGATGCCACTGGGGTGCAGTGGAGCTCTGGATGCAGTGGTGAGGCAGCAGAATCTTCGGGTGTAGCCAAGATGAAACTAGTGTGGATGTGCAGCAGAGACTGGGCAAGTAACAAAAATACAGCAGAGGTTCAATGAGGATGTGAATAATGTGGATACTTGACTGTGGGTGCTGAGTTGAATAGCTTTGATAGTCAGAATGGGAGCAATTGGACTCCATACTTAATCAGTGACAGCTCGTGTCTTGTGAGTTTAAATAGGAGATACAATCATTTGTGGCTGTGGGAAACAGGGAAGGCACTGGTGCTGTAACACAAAAGTTACGTAACTGTGACTAATATGTATAATTAACAATTTGCCCACCTGAAAAAAAAAAAAAATTAAATAATGTTTTTTAAGTCCTGAACATAATAAATATATGGAAAATAATAAATAGTATTATTAGGATTATTATATTATTATTCTCCAGGATTTATATAGCGCTGGAGTGCTTTACAAATGTCAAAATAATATAAGCCATATAGCACTATAAAGCTAATAAAGGGACTGGAGGACATTACTTATGAGGAAAGGTTACGAGCACTGAACTTGTTCCCTCTGGAGAGGAGATGCTTGAGAGGAGATATGTTTTTAATGTACAAATACTGTACTGATGACCCCCCAACAATAGGAATAAAACTTTTCTGCAAAACGAAAATGAAAAAGACACGCCGCCATTCACTAAAATTAGAAGAGAAGCAGTTTAACCTTAAACTGCGTAGATGGTTCCTTTCTGTGAGCACGGTAAACATGTGGAATTCTCTTCCACAAGAAGTGGTTTCAGCAGGGAGCATAGATAATTTAAAAAAACTATTACATAGGCACCTGAACGACCACAACATACAGGGATATACAATATAATACTGACATAAAGTCACACACATAGGTTGGACTTGATGGATTTTTCAACCTTACCAACTATGTAACTATGCAACTAAGTTAATTGTTTACAATTAGTTGGATAACTCAATGGATTTTGTTTACTTGAGTAGTAGAGAAAGTCACATACAAAGCAATAAAGCAAGTGTTGCTATGTGAAAATTCTGTACTCCTTTAGTAAATCAACTCTACTGCATCAGAGCAAGCATTAAAGTGATTGTAAAGGATCAAATAAAAAAATAAAAATAAATAACAAACATGTCATACTTACCTCCACTGTGCAGCTCATTTTGCACCGAGTGGCCTCGATCGACCCGTCCTGGGGTCCCTCGGCAGCTCTAGCGGCTTCTCCCCACATTAGATAACCACCTATCCCTAGGTGGTTACCTTGCAGGCACGCTCCCAAGTGGTTCATTAGGCGTCCATACTATTTTAAGTGATAAAAGTTTCTGGAATCTTTTGTGAAACATGTTAATTTTGAAGGTTGCTGAGGACAAGAGAAAGGTTATTTGCTGTGTATGTAACATCTATTTTTGAAGTACTATGTCAGGACAATGGGTGGAGTTATGTTACTTAAAATACACAAGTGGGTGTTACTTCTGTAAAACAGAAGCATCACCTTCCTTGGAGCGATGCTAAATGTAAATAATGCTTAGCTGAGCTTTAAAAACAGAATAAGAAAACATGTGGTTTGACTAGTGAGTTAGGAAAAGGAAGATGGGGGTAGAAGGCCCACCCATCATGAGTATGTACCATCTGATACCCTCCCTCCTTCTGAAGCTATAACCATACCAGCTGTCATCTTGTAAGCTTTGTCATTTGCTTGTCATTCTGAAGAATAAACTTACACTTGGCTATATTGAATTTTGGAACGAAACACCTAGAAAAAAGACACTAATAGATTTTACACGTGTCCATTTCAACTCTTACAATGTATGACTCGGCCCCGTCCCCTGGCGCCCGCATCATTGGAATTGATTGACAGCAGCAGGAGCCAATGGCTGTGCTTCTATCAATTTATCTAATCAAGACACGAGACACCAGCCATAGCTGTGCTTGTCCCAGAGGAGAAGAAGACCAGGCTCGGGTAAGTAAAACAGGGGGGCTGGGGGGCAGATAACTGCAAGAAGTTTTTTCACCTTAATGCATAGGATGCATTAAAGTGGAGGTCCACCCTAAAAAAATAAAAAATAAATACATAAAAAAGCTCAATTTTTTTTTATACTTACCAGAAATTGCTGTTACTAGGCAGATTGTCCTAATCTGCATCTTCCTCTTCTTCGGAGAGGTTCTGTGTTCGCTGCCTTCTGGGACACACAGGACAGTGTTCCCATTCACAAATAGCTGTGCAAGTGCAATAGGAAAAAGGCAGTAAAGCCGTATGTTTCCCTTAGTGAGCATGGCGGCGCCGGGACCCGGTCCGAGGGACAGATCTGCCTCGGGAGGCTGACATCACAGGCAACCGGGACAGGCAAGTGTGCTAATTAAAAGTCAGCAGCTACAGTGTTTGGAGCTGCTGACCTTTAATTTATTTCTTTTTTTTACCACCGGACCTCCGCTTTAAGGTGAAAAAAAAAAAAACATGAGGGTTTACAACCCCTTTAAAGAACAATTTCACTGCAAAACAGGAAGCAGAGCCTGTGTATGTACTACGACTGCCGATATGTACATATATTAAAACACAATATGCAAACAGGTTTTTTAAAACAAAAACACATCATAGTATGTAAATTACATGTTTAGTTAAAAACAAAAAACAAAAAAAACTGTACATTGCCTTGCCATTGCCAACAAATTGAAATGACAAAGTAATGAGAGGAGGAAAATCAGCAGTTTTATGCCTATTATTTAATTCTGACACCTTTGCAGAAAGCTGCATAGAGCTGAGGTAGAGCTGTGTGCTTTTGACACTGCTCTGTGCCTGGATACTGCAGATAATTATTAAATGTGTCTGTACCCGGAGCGAATTTTCTATTGTACTGTAACAATAATCCAGACTCTGACAGGGTGAGGAAACGTTACTTTTTTGAGCACAGAAGTAATTTTGTTTCTTTTTGCCAAAATCCTACAAAACAATTTTTTTGCCTTCAATGTTTTTCTTACAATGTACAGTGGGGATCGAAAGTTTGGGCACCCCAGGTAAAATTTTGTATTAATGTGCATAACGAAGCCAAGGAAAGATGGAAAAATCTCCAGAAGGCATCAAATTACAGATAAGACATTGCGCACACTCATGGAATGGCGCCAAACTTCGGTACTTAAAAATCTCCATAGACAACGCTTTAAATTTTTTTACAGGTTACCAGTTTAGAGTTACAGAGGAGGTCTAGAATTATTCCTCTTGCTCTAACACACGCAGCGATACCTCACATGTGTGGTTTGAACGGTGTTTACATATGTGGGTGGGACTTACATGCATGTTCACTTCTGATCGCGAGCTACTGGGGACAGGGGCGTTTAAAAAATATATATATATAATTTTATTTCTTAATTTACATACATTTTTAATAAGACCCCACATCTCTCCTCCAGGCTGGAAAGCATGAGATTGAAAAAGAAATTCACAATTCTCATGCTTTAAGCCATTGCGACTTTGTTTACTTCCATCATAACGTCGCGCCTGGGACTCTGACGGTCATAGAGATGACCGGTGACCATCTGGTCACTGGAAATCTCTATCCTCCTCAAACGGCGGTGGCAAATTTGTTCTCCGGGCCTCAGATGGCACGGGAGAGCCCGGAGAAGCACTGGATGGCAGCGGGAGGGTGGATGTCCCCTCCCGACGCCTATAAGAACAATCAGGCGGCGGTACCGCCGCTATGATCATTTTTATGGTGCGCAGAATCGCTGACTGAAGAGAAGGATATCTGAATGATGCCTGTAGCTGCAGGCATCATTCAGATATCACCCACTGAAGTCCAGGACGTCATATGACGGCCTACAGTACGGAAGTGGTAAATCTATTCTTTGTCAGTCCTATGCACTAAAATCTATTATCTAGATCAGCATAGTATATTTTACAAATTTGTGTTGTAAAAAAAAATCTATTTTACATCAGGCTTCCCCTTACAGCAGATTCACCATTATTACTTTAGGGTCCCAATCAGAGCCCCCCTACATCAGGGTCACCATCATAGGTCCCCCATTACATCAGGATCCCCAATTCAATACCCCGTTACATCAGGGTCACCATATTTGTCACCCCTGACATCATGGACCCCCATTACATCAGGGTATTTTGGAGACTTCTGATCTAGATTCTAGAACATGTAAAGAACAGAGAATATTAAACAAGTAGCACCAGGAACTTGCAATATATTTGACTTCGACCTACTGAAATAGGCACAAAGAGCAAATGATACTGTAGAATTCCAGAATTCCACAGAATATCATCGACCTTAGTTCCTGGCCTGTAGGGCTTTGTGCTCAGGTAAGGGTCTGGTATGGATTGGGGGGGGGGGGGGCGCTGTTTTTTCAGTGTGGAGGGTTCCCCTTAAAATCCATGCTGTTTATTTATTTTTTCATTTTTTGCGTGGTGTTCCCCATTAGGATCATCAGAGCACAAGACACGTGCCGAAGTCGGATCAGTTAGGACGACGATCCGACTTTGATCAGACTTCAGTAATATTCAATGGGTTGACGTAGGATCAAAGTCAGACCAAATTAGTACAGGGAGCATTTTCAAAGTCGGACAGACTTGTGTCAGACCAGTTAAGATGGCTCTCATAGGGAAACATTGATTTTCACACGTCATGCGACATGAGCTCCCAATGTCGGAGTGTTTGACGTACCAGTATGACCCCAGCCTAAGGCCTCGTACACACGATCAAATCTGTCTGCTGGAAACGGTCGGCCCGACCGTCCCAGCAAACAGATTTGACCGTGTGTACGGGCGAGCCGACGGATTTGGCCACCCGACAGATTTCAAAGCATGCTTTGAAATCTGTCGGCTGGGAACCCGTCCGCCCGACATGTCTGCTGGTTAGTATGCTTACCAGCAGACATGTCTTCTCGCACACGCGCCGAATGATTTCGACGCATGCGCGGAAGTGTTTTACTTCCTGGTGCGGTGACGTGGCGGCGTCAACGTCACCGCCACGTCACCGACACGTCAGCGCGCTGTCTGCTGGCAGGGATTTTGGTTTGCTCGTGTGTAAACGCGAGCAAACCAAAATCCAAGCAGACAGATCTGTTCAAATCGGTCGGTCCGACCGATTTGAACAGATAGATTGCCTCGTGTGTACGAGGCCTTACAGGATGAACAATCTTTGCACAAATCTATTCCTTAAAATAATCAAGTGTCACCATAGGCGTGCGCACAGCGTGTGCCAGGACACACCCTAATCACCCTATTTTCATTAGCATTATTGCTCTGTGTGCTAGTGGGGTGATGAGAGATCTCCATGCAGGTAGGGGGATCGTGTGCTGGTGGAACAGAGTGTCACATCGAAGACTGTATGTATGCATGCATATGATAGATAGATAGATAGATAGATAGATAGACAGACAGACACACCTTCATGCGTTTTTAAGCTTTGTTGTGCATACCCTAATGCAACAGGCCGCGCACACCTGAGTGTCACAATGTACATTCTGTTTCTGGAAGTACCATTTTTAATAATATCTGACACTGTCACATGTACATTTTGCAAGCAAACAATTTTTTTTGTATAAAAAAAATCCTACTGTCTTTGAGCAAGATCTTTCTTCAAGCTGACTCCGGGTAAACTCAGATGAAATACATAAAAAAGCTGTCAAAGGATTTGTATTTGTCCATCCAGTTCTGAGGTTTTTCATATCCCTTTTACACAGAACAGCCAGAGGGATGACACCACTTTCTTTGTTACTGCTATATCGACTGTAGAAATTATGCGGCTTTCTCTATCCACTCCTAGTTTGCCGCATCGGAATTTAAAAGAGCAGCAGCAGATTAATTAATGTGCAAATAGTGTTACACTTCCCCTTTAACCACTTATCCACCGCCCACCCTCAAATGACCGCGGGCGGAGGACTCCATTGTTCTGACAGCACGTCATATGACGTGCTGTCTCTTTAAAGCCGCGGGCGGGCAGGCGTGCGCGCCGCTCTGCTGGGATCCCGGTGCGAGTGCCCGGCGGCAACGATCGCCGCCGGGCGCACGCGATTGCCCAGTAACTGAGCGGGGACGTGGAGCTCTGTGTGTAAACACAGAGCTCCACGTCCTGTCAGGGAGAGAGGAGACCGATGCTGTGTCCCTTGTACATAGGGACACAATCGGTCACCTCCCCCAGTCACCCCCCCTCCCCCTACAGTTAGAACACTCAAAGGACACATATCTAACCCCTTCCCCGCCCCCTAGTGGTTAACCCCTTCACTGCCAGTCACATTTATACAGTAATCAATGCATATTTATAGCATTGTTCACTGTATAAATGTAAATGGTCCCAAAAATGTCACAAAAGTGTCCGAAGTGTCCGCCATAACGTCGCAGTCCCAATAAAAAAATCGCAGATCGCCGCCATTAATAGTAAAAAAATAAAATAATAAAAATGCCATAAACTATCCCCTATTTTGTAAACACTATACATTTTGTGCAAACCAATCTTTTTTTTTACCAAAAATATGTAGAACAATACGTATCGGCCTAAACTGAGGAAAAAAATATTTTTTTTATATATTTTTGGGGATATTTATTATAGCAAAAAGTAAAAAATATTGCATTTTTTTTCAAAATTGACGCTCTATTTTTGTTTATAGCGCAAAAAATAAAAACCACAGAGGTGATCAAATACCACCAAAAGAAAGCTCTATTTGTGGGGAAAAAAGGACGCCAATTTTGTTTGGGAGCCACTTCGTACGACCGCGCAATTGTCAGTTAAAGCGACGCAGTGCCGGAAGCTTAAATTTCGTCTGGGCAGGAAGGGGGTGTAGGTGCACAGTAGGCAAGTGGTTAAAAAACTTGACAACACAATGGAATAAACAAAGCAGTACACATCACTGAATTATTTATGATTGTTTATACTCTTCACAGGCCTCATTTTTAGATTTTGCTGGACTCTTCCTTGGACTTTGACATTTGTGTATTGCAGTTTTTAATAATTTACACACTATGGAATTGGTTTATTGCTTTGTTTATTCTATTGTAGTGTCAAGATATTTAAAGGGGAAGCGTGATGCTATTTGCACTATTTTTCAAATTCTTTATTTAAAGGGTAAGTTCACCTTTACAGAAAAATCTTACACAGCACATTTACAGTGCCTGCCGCCGAGAATGTGTTTTCAGCACGCCAGCATCGCGCTGAATCTCGGCGACAGGCTGCCGACATCTCGCACTCGCTGGAATAGTAAAAGTACATTCCAGCGAGTGCGTCATAGAAGCGACGGGGATCCGACGCGGATTCCCGCCAATTCTACACGTGGGCGGAGTTTGTTATGAATCCTGAACGAGAAATCCCCGCCGGATTTTTAAAGAAAAATCCGGCATGGGTTCCCCCCTCAGGAGCATAACGGGCCCTTAGGTCGGTTATGGGTTGTAAGGAGACCCCCCCTACGCCGAAAAAACGGCGTGGGGGGTCCCCCCACAATCCATAACAGACCCGTATCCAAAGCACGCCGGCCGGCCGGTCAGGAAGGGAGTGGGGGCGAGCGAGCGCCCCCCCCCTCCTGAGCCGTACCGGGCAGCATGCCCTCAACATGGGGGGGTCAGGTGCTCTGGGGTAGGGGGCGCACTGCGGCCCCCCACCCCAGAGCACCCTGTCCCCATGTTGATGAGGACAGGGCCCCTTCCCGACAACCCTGGCCGTTGGTTGTCGGGGTATGCGGGCGGGAGGCTTATCGGAATCTGGAAGCCCCCTTTAATAAGGGGGCCCCCAGATACCGGCCCCCCACCCTAAGTGAATGAGTATGGGGTACATTGTACCCCTACCCATTCACCTGCAAAACAAAAGTTTAAACACAAATAAACCACACAGTGTATTGAAATATTTTATTAGTTGGCCGCCGGGGGGGGGTGTGTATGATCGCTTTTATAAAAGCGCCCCCCTCCGGCGGGCTTCTGTGGGGGGTGGGTGCCGCCGTCTGGTTCTTTTCCGCCGCCGGGGGGGGCGCTTTGATAAAAGCGCCCACCACCCGGCGGGCTTCTTTCGACGTCTTCGGCGGCGGGGGGGGGTCTTCTCCCACTCTCCGGGGTCTTCTCCCGCTCTCCGGGGGTCTTCTCCCACTCTCCGGGGGTCTTCTCCCACTCTCCGGGGGTCTTCTTCTTCAGGACTCGCCGCCGCTATCTTCGTGTGTTAGCTCAATTACTAGCGGCGGCGGTCCCCTCTTCTGCGACGTCGGCGTCTTCTTCTTCTTCTTCTTCTTCTGCTGTCCAGATGTTGACGCGACGATTCCTCCCGCTGTTATGCCCGGCGCGCGGCTCGCAGCGAAATATATAGGCCTGTCTTGTGACGTCGCAGTCCCATCATGCTCCGGTAGGTACCACGTGGTACCTACCGGAGCATGATGGGACTGCGACGTCACAAGACAGGCCTATATATTTCGCTGCGAGCCGCGCGCCGGGCATAACAGCGGGAGGAAGCGTCGCGTCAACATCTGGACAGCAGAAGAAGAAGAAGAAGAAGAAGAAGAAGACGCCGACGTCGCAGAAGAGGGGACCGCCGCCGCTAGTAATTGAGCTAACACACGAAGATAGCGGCGGCGAGTCCTGAAGAAGAAGACCCCCGGAGAGTGGGAGAAGACCCCCGGAGAGTGGGAGAAGACCCCCGGAGAGCGGGAGAAGACCCCGGAGAGTGGGAGAAGACCCCCCCCGCCGCCGAAGACGTCGAAAGAAGCCCGCCGGGTGGTGGGCGCTTTTATCAAAGCGCCCCCCCCGGCGGCGGAAAAGAACCAGACGGCGGCACCCACCCCCCACAGAAGCCCGCCGGAGGGGGGCGCTTTTATAAAAGCGATCATACACACCCCCCCCGGCGGCCAACTAATAAAATATTTCAATACACTGTGTGGTTTATTTGTGTTTAAACTTTTGTTTTGCCGGTGAATGGGTAGGGGTACAATGTACCCCATACTCATTCACTTAGGGTGGGGGGCCGGTATCTGGGGGCCCCCTTATTAAAGGGGGCTTCCAGATTCCGATAAGCCTCCCGCCCGCATACCCCGACAACCAACGGCCAGGGTTGTCGGGAAGGGGCCCTGTCCTCATCAACATGGGGACAGGGTGCTCTGGGGTGGGGGGCCGCAGTGCGCCCCCTACCCCAGAGCACCTGACCCCCCCATGTTGAGGGCATGCTGCCCGGTACGGCTCAGGAGGGGGGGGGGCGCTCGCTCGCCCCCACTCCCTTCCTGACCGGCCGGCCGGCGTGCTTTGGATACGGGTCTGGTATGGATTGTGGGGGGACCCCCACGCCGTTTTTTTCGGCGTAGGGGGGTCTCCTTACAACCCATAACAGACCTAAGGGCCCGTTATGCTCCTGAGGGGGGAACCCATGCCGGATTTTTCTTTAAAAATCCGGCGGGGATTTCTCGTTCAGGATTCATAACAAACTCCGCCCACGTGTAGAATTGGCGGGAATCCGCGTCGGATCCCCGTCGCTTCTATGACGTCTTTGTCTCCATCGCGGCAAGCCAGCTCGGCGCTGGCTCCCGCGATGGGGCTCGTAGGTGGTCAATCTCGCCGAGAAAGGGAGCGAGATTGACACAATATCCCAGTCACCTACTGTAGACGCAATGCAGCTGCTCTGACCCGCGCTCGCCCAATCTGAGTACTGATGCAAGAGGCTGATATCAAGACAAATGTAGGTACTTATACTATGTGCATTTAAAAAAATCTATGTAAAGAAAGAAAAAAATACAGAGCTATAGTTATTTGTTTGTAGGGTATAATAAAAAAAAAAAATAAGGATTATATAGTCATCCACCTTATAATATTATACAGCTTTATTTATTACTCTATCATAATGAACTAAGTCACAGGAAGCCATGCTGAGGACCACTTATGATCAAATT
Source organism: Rana kukunoris (assembly GCA_029574335.1). Lineage (NCBI taxonomy): Eukaryota > Metazoa > Chordata > Amphibia > Anura > Ranidae > Rana > Rana kukunoris. The sequence continues at coordinate 233,027,929 of CM056049.1, read as the reverse complement.
TCAACAATATATCCTAAGAACCTTCATATACAGTAAAAGGGTTGGGTAATATGTGCAAGTCTTTTCTGTATATAAAAGTATTGTTATAATTTAAGTAAAGTGTTAGCAATCCCAAAAATGTCTTTCCCTGGCAGCCCCTCCTTTATCTGGCATTAACGCACTCTTCAAGTGTTTGTTTACAAAGATGCCTCTAAATACCCTTTTCTAGTTATCTTCACGTGACTCCCGGAAGCTCTGATACTGCAATCCAAGGCTACAGCAGGAGGAGGCTGAGATCTCCCTCTGATGTCGGCCAGAAAAATGTGAACGCCATGGTGGCCACTCGCCACCTCTCACTGTAGACTTGGATCGTAGTAGCAGAGCATCTGGAAGTCACGTGCCCGGCCTGAAGATAACTGGAAAAAGGTCTTTAGAGGCATCTTTTTAAAAAAACATTTGCAGAGTGAGGTATTGCCAGATAAAGGAGAGGGGCTGCCAGGATATTTTTTACGTGTTTTTTTTTTATGTGTATAGCGACAGGAGGGGGGGGGGCCTGGACACGGGAGCAGGGAGGGAAGGGGTGAGGAGGACAGAGAAGAGAGCGGATGACAGAGGCACATAAGCTGACCACAGTAGTCAGGGCTCAGCAGAAAATGATTATCGTGGTCAGCTCACAGAGGGGGACACAGGAAGTGGCAGGATCAGACAGTATTTTTTACAGTTTAAAGAGGGGCAGATTAGACAGCACAAGCACTGTGCTGTTTATCTGCTATAAGGGAACAGGATCTCAAACACTACAAGAGTTACAAACACTAAAAGTGAAGTGCGGTAAAATAAAAAAACAAGCATACATAGGCACCTAGGTAACACCTAGGTAACATTGGTACTATGCTTCAGCTATCCCCCACTGGCTCTAAACCGTGAACTGAGCAATAAAAAAAAACACTGATCGCTCAGTTCTTGGGTCCGTTGTGAGAACAGAGCTGCTCTGACCCTCCAGCGTTTACTGGAGCACCGCTCAGTGGTGCTCTGAAAGGGTGACTACAGCTGCTGGTCAGGCAACTTGGTGAATCCCAACATCACTGTCAGGATCCCTAGAGAGCCTTGACCAATTCTGACTTCAGCTCATGCCGGACTTTAGCCTGCTGTCGGCTGATCCTGGATCACAGGAAAGTATAAACCTTTTTTTTTTAATCTTAGGGTAAAAATAGGGAGCCTTTTGTGTCACTTTACAGCAAAATAAGACGACTACCTATGTAATTATTTTGAACTATTTTGTGTAGACATAGAAATCCCAATTCAATCTATTTTAGTACTAAGCTATTACCACAAAATGTGGAGAAGTCCAAGGTTGATGAACACTTATGAAAAGCACTTTATGGGCTGCCACTAAGAAATGGAGACACAACTGACTTTCACAGTGACTGCTAACACAAGCGCTGTTCAGTAAGGAGTTCATTATATATTCTTGTACAAAGCCACCAGCTTATATATATATATATCCTGTTCTGCTGCGTATGTTAAAGCTGCATAAATGCTACAAGATTTGCATGGCGTCAGGCTGCCTTGTCCAACAGAAGACTCTATACATAAACAACCTTTTACTTATCACATTCCCCTCCCTTTCTCTGGATTCTAAACCAAAGCGTAGAGTCGCGTGGTCCACATGCATTCTCTACGATCTTTGAAGATATATTTTGCGTGACAAAGGGGGTCTTTAAAAATAGAGCAGACATTGATAAGTCTGTTACTATGGAATTCAACAGTTGTTATTTTCTGCTCCCACTTGTCTTTATAGATATATTCTTGGACATCTGGATGCCCTGAACACTGAAATACTAAAATAATAAATGTTTTATTACTGTCCATACCACATTTTTGGCACAGAATACTTTTGACAGCAATCAGACCCTTTTTTTAGAGGATGTCCTAAACATCCACAATTGTAGAAGGGCTTGAAAAACACTGATATGCTATATATTCCATATGCAGTAGACCAGTAGTTTTTAATTACTGTAATTTTATGTACCCCTATATAATATATAATATCAGATGCTTGGAAATGTTCCCAATATGAATATATAATATATATATATATATAATTCTGTACTTTAGTATTAATTTTAATCTGTTTATGGGTTCTCATTAGGGATGATCAAGCTATGAATAAGCACAAAAGTTTGGTGTGAAACGCGTCAGATTTTTACCCTGTCTGCTGTGGCATGTTTTTTTGATTTTACAATAAAAGCTAAAAGATAAAAGATAAAATTATTTTTAGAGTGTGGCTGTCCAGAACGTTTTTCCTTCATTTTGCAGGGATGAGCACGATGTTCGAGTCGAGCACCTCAGTCTCGAATAGCGAACAATTTGGGGTGTTCGTGGCAAATTCAAAAGTCATGGAACACCCTTTAAAAGTCTATTGGAAAAATCAAAAGTGCTAACTTTAAAGGCTTATATGCATGGCATTGTCATAAAAAGTGTTTGGGGACCCAGGTCCTGCCCCAGGGGACATGTATCAATGCAAAAAAAAGTTTTAAAAACTAGAGTTTTTTCGGGAGCAGTGATTTTAATAATGCTTAAAGTGAAACAATAAACTGTCAATATTCCTTTAAATTTCGTACATGGGGAGTATCTATAGTATGTCTGTAAAGTGGCACATTTTTCCAGTTTTTAGAACAGTACCTGCACAAAATGACATTTCTAAAGGAAAAAAAAAGTAATTTAAAACTACTCGCAGCTATAATGAATTGTTGGGTCCCGGCAATACAGATAAAAGTCATTAAAAAAACGGCATGGGTCCCCCCCCCAGTACATTACCAGGCCCTTTGGGTCTGGTATGAATATTAAGGGGAGCACAGAACCAAAATTAAAAAAAAAATGCGTGGGCAGGGTCCCCCTAAATTCCATACCAGGCCCTGCAGGCCAAAATGTAAAAAAAAATGGCATTGGGTTCCCCTTTAAAAAGTCTCACGTGCCTTATTTGCAGACTTTCATTGTTTAATAAACTTACATTTAATTTGCTGGGTTCTATCATTTTAGAGATTGATATTTGACATATTGGTGTATTCTTTTGCATACCTCCCTTTTTTTCCCCACAAATAGAGCTTTCTTTTGGTGGTATTTGATCACCAATGTGGTTTTTATTTTTTGCGCTATAAAAAAAAAAAAGCGTCAATTTAAAAAAAAAGCAATATTTTTTACTTTTTGCTATAATTAATATCCCCCAAAAAATATAAAAAACATATTTTTTCCTCGGTTGAGGTCGATTTGTATTCTTCTACTTATTTTTGGTAAAAAAAAAACGCAATAAGCGTATATTGATTGGTTTGCACAAAGGTTATAGCGTCTACAAAAAAGGGGATGGTTTATGGCATTTTTTTTTATTAATATTTTTTTTTACTAGTAATGGCAGCGATCTGTGATTTTTATCATGACTGCGATATTGCGGCGGACACATCGGACACTTTTGACGCTATTTTGCGACCATTGTCGTTTATACAGCAATCAGTGCTATAAAAATGCACTGATTACTGTGTAAATGACACTGGCAGGGAAGGGGTTAACCATTAGGGGGCAAGGAAGGAGTTAAGTGTGTCCTAGGGAGTGATTCAAACTGTGTGGGGGCTGGGCTACCTGTGGCATGACACTGATCGTTGCTCCTGATGACAGGGATCAGTGTCCTGTCACTAGAAAGAACTGGGAGATGCCTTTTTTACCATTTCATCCTCCTGTTCCGCCGCTCCGTGACACGATCGCAAGACACAGAGGACATTGAGTCTGTGGGTCCCACACGCATGGTCATGAAGCTTGCAGCGGGCATACCTGTACGTTGCTTTGCACACAGAAGCCATTCTGCCAAAGTATATTTAATGACAGCGGTCGGCAAGTGGTTAAATAATTATCTTAACTTAGACTAGCCATACATTGACATAGCTATTATTCATTATAATATTCATCATTATTCAAATTATATATTTATTAAAACTGAGTGCTGAGTCCACTGAGGTCATTCAGTACCTGAACACACAACTTTTTCTGGCTGACTTTAATTTGTCTGGAAAATTGTGCTTCTGTTATGCTCAGGAAAAGGAAATAATGATTGAAGAGATCTCCACTAAGAACAACTTCTGTCTAAACTGACAGCATAACGTAACACGATAGTCATTTGTGATCATTCCTGTTCTCCCTGGAATAAGCAATGAGTTCTACATAAGAGCTAAGTACTGTCTGTATCTACAATGCAGCATATTATAACATCATAGTCATTTCCAATTGTTCTCTCCATGGAAGAAGCAATGGATTCTACATTAAAACTTTGCTAAGTACTGTTTGTATTTAAACTGCAGTATATTATAGCACTATAACAGTCCAAGACCCATGCTAGGTTTGCATTTTTTAGTTCCCCCAGAAGTTCTCTGGCCATTTTTTTTATAAATTGTGAAATAAGGTTAGGTTGTTATTTAAAGTGTTACTAAACCCACAACAGTAAAATCAGTCTGTGGAACCTAATGGGTTGATCCTATGCATTGCGTAAAAAGTCTGTTTGATCCTGCATGTACAGATCCTTCCTTCTTTCCACTGTCCCCTAATTATTAACACAGAGTCTATGGAGTCAGGCTGCACATGCTCAGTTTGATGTGTTTTGCTAGAGAGGTTTTTTTTTTCTTGTGAGTGTGCATGTGATCAGCATAGGGCCGATCAGCACTGTCCAGACAGAGGGTCAGGGGTTCTGCAACATCATCAGAAAACATCTCCTACAAGCTTTAACCAGTGCTTGGCTAGACACTGATAGAAGTTACAAGGCTGCTCTAACTGCTGATGAGAAAGGGTATTTAGCAGTTTATATTTACTAAAATAATGATATTTCCATGTTCTGTGTACTGCGGAAACCAGATATAGTGAATGCAGGGTCATGGGTTTAGAAATACTTTAAACAGTAGAGCTTTACAAGTGTTCCTTTAGCTTTAGGAGGTGCAAGAGCTGCAAATCTATCATATACATATGTAGCCTGAACTTTGTTGAGAATCACTTTTGCAACACTAGAACAGAATAGTAATATAAATAGAAATCTCCCTCTCTCTCCACTGTCCTTTATTCAATTCTTACCACCCCCTGGATTGCAGCCCACCTGCTTAAATACTTACCTTTCTTTGTAATCCAAAGTTCTTTGCCATGTGGTCCATTCCAGTGTTGTACAGCCTTTTCAACAAAAATGTCCCCACCAGTTCTTCCAATTAACACACATACACACAATAGTTACATTAATTCCTAGAAATTTGCTGTACTCATGGTGGCCTCCAGCAGTTCAACAGAAAATGGCTTACCCATATGAATAAAGGGGGCCATGTTGTCTGGAAAGGTTGTGTTATGCCACACAGGGCCACACAGATAAGATCGCTGTATAAAAGAGAAAAGAGGCACCTCTAAGGCCGCGTACACACGATGAGACATGTCCGCTCAAACATGTCCGACGGACCGTTTGCAGCGGACATGTCTCATCGGATTTTGGTCCGATGGCGTGTACACACCATCGGATCAAAATCCCCGCCGGCAGACAGCGCAGTGACGTGGCGGTGACGTTGTCGCTGCCACGTCACCGAACCAGGAAGTGAAAAACTTCCATGCATGCGTCGAATCCATTAGACGCATGTGCGGGCAGATATGTCCGCTGGTGAGTGTACTAACCAGCGGACATATCCGACGGACATGTCTCCGGCGGACAAATTTTAAAGCATGCTTTGAAATTTGTCCGCTGGACAAACATGTCCGTTAGCCCATACACACGATCGGATTTGTCTGCTGAAACGGTCCATCGGACCAGTTTCAGCGGACAAATTTGATCGTGTGTACGCGGCCTCAGTGTAGCAATATGTTGCTAATTGATGTACCTCCATTAAATGTAACCTTATTGTTACACTAATGCTGCTTACACACGATAGGTTAGTCTGATGAAAGCGGTCTGATGGACCGTTTTCATCACACCAAACTGATCGTGTGTGGGCCCCATCGGTTATCAATCCATAGATTAAAAAAAATAGGAACTTGTTTTAAAATTATCTGATGGATAAAAAACCTATAGAAAAAAACAAGCGTCTGTGGAGACGTCCATCGGTTAAAAAACTACGCATGCTCAGAATCAAGTCGACGCATGTTTGGAAGCATTGAACTTTTTTTCAGCACGTCGTTCTGACACAATCGGTTTTTTAACTGATGGTGTGTAGTCACGACTGACCATCAGTCAGCTTCATCGGATAACTAATGGAAAAATCCATCAGACCGTTTTCATCAGACTAACCTATCATGTGTACAGGGCATTAGAGGCTCTTCTCTTTTTTTTTTATATACTCAGTTGTGACATGACGCTACTCTTATATCAAGGAGAAATGTATTAAAACATTTTGCCTGTCTTGCAAAACGCTCTCAAACCAAGTTACTCTCAAACCAAGGTTTTACTATACAAGTATGTATGTAAGAGTATGGAAAACCTTTCAATTAATTTCTCTAATTTGCTACATTTTGGTAAAAATACACATTTGAAAAGCATTTTATTTTACCTGTTTAATTTGTGCAAATACCTGTTGATCCTGCAGGCTGTCCTCTGCACTCTGCAGTATCATCTTAAACCTCCTTATCAGCCCAACCCAGGGTAACAATGTAAACTACAGAACACCTCTTCCATGTTAGGCTGCATTCACACCTGAGCGGCAAGTAATGCCGCATACGCGGCTTTACTTGCCGCGCTTCGATTCATTTTTTATTTTTTTTTTACAAAGTCTCCCATTGATGTCTATGGCCGAACGCCAATGTCGCCTGAAAAAAAGGGTCCGGGACTTTTTTTCAGGCGACAGGCGTTCGGCGTTTCAGAGATGTGAACCATCTCTATAGACATGAATGGGATTTTTCCCCTCTAGCGGCATGAGCGTCGGGCGACAGGCGTTTTGTCGCTCAGGTGTGAATGCAGCCTTAGGCCTCATGTATACTGCTGCTGCTAAATGGATGTTTAGAAGCAGTTGGGCATTTTTTTACTTAAAGGGGTTGTAAAGGAAAAACAAATGTTCATAATAAGCATCCTTTACCTGCAGACATTCCTTTTTTCACTTCCTCATTGTTTGTTTTTGCTCAGAAGTTGCTCTATTTCTTCTCTGTTCTGTTCACTTCCTGCTTGTCTGATTTTACTGACCACTGTAAAGGGAGACTTTACTGCGGTGGTCAGTAACATGCTCGCCCCCTCCTGGGAACTACATCTGTGTGGCAGGACACTCTCTACGTGTTAGAGACTTCAAGGACGTGTGAATTACTGGGCGTGCCGCAATTCATACTGGGAAATGTAGTTCTTACATGAACAAGTGATACAAACCAGGAAGTAAATGAGAGAACAGAAACTAGAATGCCGGAGGTGATATAGATGAAGGAATTTAATAGGTATTTACTCGTTTGTTAACAGAATCATTACACTATTCTGTCTGTCTATCTTGCAGACATAAATTTTAGGCAAACACATGTTTTCCTTTACAACTCCTTTAAGTCTATATATACATTATCATTTAAATGTGTGTTCTTCTTTATATGGACGTGGGTTTGATCATGCTGGAAATCTATGTGACTAATTTGGCATAGTGTTCTCGATATGATTCACAACTTCATGTTGCTCATTCACTACACTTCCCTCCATCTTTGGTGATGCTAGGTTAGTTGCACTGCTCATAAAAACGGAACAGTGAAAAGAAAGCATTACCTTATCAAAATCTGTAAATTACAAGCAGCAATGTTTCAGTGTAACAGACGGCTATGATGTCATTTTGAAAATGATCAGATATAATTTGCAATTCCTGTTTAATAAGATGTAGCTTAGAAATAAGATGTGTCTTGTACAGGGCTGGACTGGGACAAAAATTTGGCCCTGGACTTCATCCAGACTGGCCCACTTTGACAGGTCTCTCCCATGGCGGTCGGACAAATCCCGCACCCCCCCCCCCCGGCCACCCAAGCCCCCTCTCCCCCTTCACTAGCCACTAGCTGTTCTACTTTATTAGAGTAGAACGGCTGGTACTGATATTCTTATAGGCAGTACCAGTGGGGAAGCTAGACATTATTTCACCCAGGGCAAGGAATCAGTTTGGTGCCCCCCCCCCTTATGGGACAAGATTAGGCAGAAGTAAGAAACTCCCAGGCCATAGCTGTTGAGTCAGCTGTCTGTCCCTTCCCCCATGCTCCTCTGGTCCTACCCCTGCTTCTCTGTTCCCCCCAAGTGAGCACTGCGGGGAGGGAGAGACAGAGGAGCAGAGGGGGGCAGCGGTTTGCTGTCACTGAAGCCGGCCCACTGAGCCATCGGCCCACAGGAAAACTCCCTGTAGTCCCAATGGCCAGTCCATCCCTGGTCTTGTAAATGTTCCTACCTAACAATTTCCTTTGTGTGTGCACTACTGTAACATTACAAAACGTCCAGGATATAATTAGTGACCGCTTCCTTTTTTCTCGTAAGCCACAATCAAACTACCATGCAAACTAAACAGAAAAGTAAAACTAGTTCTATACTTGTTTCCCCATTTTATTAAAATATGTTCTGAAACATATTCAGTTCATTGTCCAACATTCTTACCTAGCGAGTTACAATGAGACATGTTAGGCACAGTAAAACCTTGGTTTGACTTGATATACATACGATGTCTTGATATAAGAGTAGCGTCAGGTCACAACTGAGTATAAAAGAGAAGAGAGGTGCCTCTAAGTGTAGCAATATGGTTACATTTAATGAACTTACATTGTTGATGATCATCTAAGGGGGCATCCGGGGTAAAGCTGTCCACATAGACCGTCCTCCGCACGGCCATCTACATTGTACCTTCCACGCTGTGATTTACAAGCTCTTCAAGCCTAGCTACCAGAACGCTCTACTGCAGCGTAGTCTTCCCGGTCACGATTGCAGATTGCCAGTGGTGAGAGCCGGCAGTGAGGAGGATGCTCTTTGTCGACAGCGCTACCCCGGATGACTGCATACTTAGATGCGCCAGGTTTCATAATCAACCATGTAAGTTACTAAATGTTTCTAAATGTTGTGCCTTCTTTAAATGTAACCATATTGCTACACTTAGAGGCACTTCTCTTCTCTTTTATACGCTGCAGCTCCTTGATGGATTTTGCTTCTAATCCCCTTGTGGAGGCTTCCATTTGTGGATGGACATTTTATGGTTACACAACCTGGTCACATTGCTATAATCTTTTTATATGGACTATAAACTAAAGGACTTATAAATAAATAGTTGTGGGACGAATCATCTGAATTTCCATTATTTCTTATGGGGAAATTTGCTTGCTATAAAAGTGCTTTGGATTACAAGCATGTTTCCAGAACAAATTATGCTCTCAATCCAAGGTTTTAGTGTATAGGAACATTATTGATACTTAAAGCATAGCTCCCAGCTGTCCCTGATTTCGAGGGACTGTCCCTCTGTCCCTCTCTCAGGTCAGGTCAGTGGTTCTCAGTCCCCCCCACAAGGACCAACTGATAACTTCCTAAAGTGATAATAAAACTTGCTATGATTATTCAGCTATAACAGAAACTTTTGTAACACAAGCTTTGAACGTAAAAGTTTTTAATTTATCATTTTTAGCCAGTTTGATGTGTTGACAGTTTGGTGGTTAGAGCAGCGGACAGGTTTACTTCTAAAGTGACCCTTTACCTAAGATTTTACATAAGCCTTTTTTTAACCTATCAAGTTACAAATAACATTACTGTGAGGTGTAAGTAACTGTGATTGTCTAAAATAAGGTTAAAATATATGAAAAGCCAAAACTTTTTTGTTTTACTTGTGGAAGCACAGGGAATGGTTATGAGCCCATTTTATCTATAGCTGCTTGTGTGCTGTCACAGAGATGTCACTTCCTGTTCAAGAAAGACAGCAAGAAGTAAGAGGAGATCACTCCAAAGTTTAGGGATATCCCTTCTTAGATTTCACCAAATCCAAGTTTTGTTTTTTATTAGGTGATTTATACTGTTGGATGTGTATACATTCTCAGCAGCTACATTCTAGCTGGCTACCTTCTTCTTGCCGAGTTCATCAAGTTCTCACGTGCCGTGTTTTTTACTTTATTTTTTGTAAATTTAAATAAAAATCTATTGAAAGTGAAAAAAAATTGTATTCCTCTCCACCTTCTGTACCAGAGGCAATGTCACCAGTGAGGCTGAATTTCCTTAGCAATAATACCCATGCATGTATCTAAAACTGAAAAAATATATATAAATGTTGATGTTACGTGGATGCTTTTGCTTCCTCCTCTACTATCACATAATACAAAGTTTATCTATTGTTTAATTCTTCATTTTAGCTCAATGAAATACCTACATTCTATAGCCTTGTGAGAAATGATTTTGTTGTATGAATAATAATACCAGACACATGGGACCACAATTTGAATGTACTTATAGACCACAGTGTAAACTTTTGACTCAACTTAGATGCTGAGTCAGCTTCTCACATTGTATAATGCACATTACTCTGCAAACACAAGACATAATTCTCAATTTAGAATAGAAATGTATCTGATACTATAGGTAAAGTATGTAAAGGCCTACCTACCGAAAATAGAGGATTTCCAATAGAACATCACAGAGTTAAAGCTACAGTGCTCAACATAAATGAGTACTTGAAAAGTAAGGGCCAGATTCAGAAAGATCAGAAAGATTCAGAAAGATCTGCGTAAATTTCGGCGGGCGTAGCGTATCTCATTTACACTACGTCGCCGTAACTTACAGAGGCAGGTACCCTATTCAGAAAGAATTTGTGCTGTAAGTTACGGCGGCGTAGTGTAAATAGCCGGCGTAAGCCCGCGTAGTTCAAAGTAGGTGGAAGGTGGGCGTGATCCATATAAATGAATCGTGGCCCCACGTAATTGACACTCTTTACGAACGGCGTATCCCAGTGTGCATGCTCGAAATCACGTCGCAAATACTTTCGCACAGCCCTATTCCCGAACGACTTACGCAAACGACGTAAACAACGGAAAATTTGACTCTGTCCCGACGCCCATACTTAACATTGGGTACGCCTCTTATAGCAGGGGTAACTTTACGCCGAAAAAAGCCTTACGTAAACGTAAATCAAGGCACCGGGCGCACGTACATTTTTGAATCGGCGTATCTAGCTCATTCGCATATTCTATGCGTAAATCTACAGAAACGCCCGTAGCGGCCAGAGTAAATATGCAACTAATACTCTGCATACCCCCCCTGCGCAATACTTTGCAATACTCTGCATACCCTGCGCAATACTCTGCATACCCTGCGTAATACTCTGCAATACTCTGTAATACCCCCTGCACAATACTCTGCAATACCCCCGCGCAATACTCTGCAATACCCCTACGTAATACTCTGCAATACCCCTGCCAATACTCTGCAATACCCCCACACAATACTCTGCAGTACCCCCGCACAATACTCTGCAGTACCCCCGCACAATACTCTGCAGTACCCCTGCACAATACTCTGCAGTACCCCCGCACAATACTCTGCAGTACCCCCGCCCAATACTCTGAATAATACTCAGCAATACCCCCGCACAATACTCCCTGCGCAATACTCCCTGCGCAATACTCTGCGATAGTTTTTTTTTCAGGCTTCCCAGCCTAGAGGTGAGATGTGGGGTCTTTTTGACCCCATATCTCACTGTAAAGAGGACCTGTCATGCTATATTCCTATTACAAGGGATGTTTACATTCCTTGTAATAGGAATAAAAGTAATCAAAACATTTATTTTTGGGGAAAAACATGTCAAATTAAAATAAATAAAGTAAAATGAACAATAAAAAATACATTTTTTACAGCGCCCCTGTACCCGTGTGCTCGTATACAGACACGACCGCACACATAAGTCCCGCCCACATATGAAAACGGTGTTCAAACCACACATGTGAGGTATCGCTGCGAACGTTAGAGTGAGAGCAATAATTTTGGCCCTAGACCTCCTCTCTAACTAAAAGAATGTAACCAGTAAAAACATTTAACGCGTCGCCTATGGGGATTTTTAAGTAGCGAAGTTTGGCGCCATTCCACAAGCATGTGCAATATTGAAGGGTGACATGTTGGGTATCTATTTACTCGGCGTAACTTCATCTTTCATATTATGCAAAAACATTGGGCTAACTTAACTGTTTTTTTTTTCTAAGCACAAAACTGTTTTATTTCCAAAAAAGTCGCGTTCGAAAAATTGCTGTGCAAATACCATGCGCGATAAAAAGTTGCAACGACCGCCATTGTATTCTTTAGGGTCTTTGCTAAAAAAGCATATATAATGTTTTGGGGTTCTATGTAATTTTCTAGCAAATAAATGATGATTTTTCCATGTAGGAGAGGAATGTCAGAATTGGTCTGATAGGTGCTCCCTGCAGGTTGGGCCTCTGTATGTGGCCATGCTGTGTAAAAGTCTCACACATGTGGTATCGCCATACTCAGGAGGAATAGCAGAATGTGTTTTGGGGTGTAATTTGTGGTATGCACATGCTAATATGAAAATTTTGTGGAAAAAAATAAAAAATAAAAAAATCTTGATTTTGCAAAGAATTGTGGAAAAAAAATGGCAACTTCAAAAAACTCACAATGCCTCTTTCTAAATACCTTGGAATGTCTTCTTTCCCAAAAGGGGTAATTTGGGGGGTATTTGTTAGGGCTTAACAGGCTTTGTTTAGGGCTTTGTTATTCCCCATAGGTGTTTGATTGGGTTCAAATCACGAGACATACTTGGCCACTGAATGACTTTCACCAGGTCCTTCTTCAGAAAGGCAACAGTGGCCTTAGATGTGTGTTTTGGATCATTGTCATGTTGGAAAAGTGCACAACGACCAAGGGCAGGGAGTGCACATTTTGCTGTTCCGCCCATACAGCTGGGTAACTTTGGGTCTGGATAACGCCCAGCATCATACTGCCTCCTTCTCAGAAGCTTAGACACCAAGGACTTGCCTTGCCACTCCACTAGCCTAGATTCCTGTGCCAGCCGCATCACAAGTGGGCATTACATGGAACAGACTGTAACACCCACTCCCTTTGAGAGACATGTATGCCTCTATGCAGCTGGAATGATAGGGAGGTTCTTTCCTCCCTCATCATTACCCAATTTGCCTCTGTCAGACCTGGGCACACTACATCTCTCTTCAGAGCCTGTTCATAATAGGGTGCACTTTTTGTTAGTGTTGAAATCTGTAAAGAAGTATAATCTTTGTGTTAAAAGTCAACATACAGTTGAACTTCGGATTATGAGCATAATCCGTTCCAGAAGTATGCTTGTCCAAAGTACTCGCAAGTAAGCAAGTTTTCCCATTGAAGTCAATAGAAACGAAAATAATTTGTTCCGCATTGACTTTAATGGGATGCAATACCGAATGCGGCCAGAGGTGAGGGGCGCCAGAGAGCGCTGAAAATGTCCGAAAAGGCCCGAGGACACTTTGGCTCGTTTCCTGCGCCCCCGTACCTCAGGCCAAATGAGGTACTGCAGGCCTATTGTTGGCTCTGCTTGGCTTCTGTGCACCCATCCCTTAGGCCAAATGAGCTACTTCAGCCCTATTCAGCTTGAATTCTGCTCGTCTTGCAACACTCGCAAACCGAGTCAGAATAAAAAAAAAAAGTTGCTTGCAAATCAAAACTCTCTCAAAGCAATTTACTCTTAAACCGAGGTTCCACTGTACTTTTGAAATATACACATATAATATCTTTATTTCACTTACCTATTAAACACTCTTCACCTTGCTGTCTCCATCCAGGGCAACATGTAAAGCTTGAAGATCTGTAAATAAAAAAGCAAGAAAAATACATTATTATTATTATACACGATTTATATAGCAGCTACAGTTTACGCAGGGCTTTACAATGTATAGGGGGGACAGCACAGTTACAGTACAGTTCAATACAGAAGGTACAAGAGGCCCCTGCTCATAGAACTTACATTCTAAAGGGAAGGGGTGATGGTACAAAGGGTAATAGCTGTAGAGAATGATTTGATGGGGGTGGCTCGGGGACAGTTGTTAGGTGGGTGTGGGATAGGCTTCCCTGAATAAATTACTTTTCAGGGATCTTCTAAAGGTGGAGAGGTTAGGGGCTGATTGGACATCTCTGGAGAAGTCCTGAAGGTGAGCATGGGAGGGGGTAAGACATTCATTATCTTGATGATAAAAAAAAAATACAATAAAAAATGTCCACAAAATACACCATATTACACATTTTTACTGAAAGAAAATGAACATTGAACCATATAAATATAATGATGCTGGGAAAGAAAAAAAGCTAAAATGGATTAACAATAAGTAGGCATGGATTTGTATTATATTCCTTGAAAAGCAACTGTACAATCTATAACGTTAGACAGCATTATTCTTTAGCGCAAGTTGTGAGACTGGCAGATTGCAGGAAGGGGTCAGGACTTCACAATGCCCCAAGCCTCTCATTTTGGTCATGAATAACATTATTTTTTAAATATATTTTAAATGTCAAATAATGAAGATGGTGAGTATGATCTATTCAACCTTTCGCCCCTTCACAATACTTTCTGTCTTACAAAGGAACATATTATTCCTAGCTGTATTTTTTTTGCTCTACTTGCACACAAATAAATAAGAAAAAATCTATTTTAACAAAATACACTTTTTACTTAAAGCAGAGTTTCGCTGAAAAAATAAATACATGAAAAGTCAGCGGCTACAATAAGTGTAACTGCTGACTTTTAATAATCAGACACTTACTTGTCCCACGGTCCAGCGATGAGGTAATTTGCTTGTCAAAATGCCTTGTATCAGAATGAGCTCGCTGGCGCCCCCATCCATACAGTAAACTGCTGTACCCAGGGCAGCCAATCCTCCTGCCCACCCCTTGTCCCAGCCCTGGGCCCCACTCTAACATAATGTCATCACTGAAAATATGCATTCTCTAAATCTTACAGTAGTTACACCACTGATTGTGTGTGTTTGTGAAGTGTAACTTACGCCAAATAAAACATTTTTACCACTTAAGGACCGGGCCTATTTTTCAGACTCTGTGTTTACAAGTAAAAATCATATT
This sequence comes from Rana kukunoris, assembly GCA_029574335.1. NCBI lineage: Eukaryota > Metazoa > Chordata > Amphibia > Anura > Ranidae > Rana > Rana kukunoris. The sequence continues at coordinate 233,012,907 of CM056049.1, read as the reverse complement.
TGTTTGCTAGACAATTACTTAGAACCCCAAAACATTATATATATTTTTTTTCTGACATCCTAGAGAATAAAATGCCGGTCATTGCAATACTTTCTGTCACATCTTATTTGCGTAACAGTCTTACAAGAACTCTTTTTTTGCATAACAAAATAAGACAACAGTAAAGTTAGCCCAATTTTTTTTTTATATTGTAAAAAAAGATGATGTTACGTCGAGTAAACTGATACCCAACAAGTCACGCTTCAAAAATGCGCCCGTTTGTGGAATGGCGACAAACTTTTACCCCTAAAAACCTACATAGGCAATGTTTAAAAATGTCTTCAGGTTACCAGTTTTGAGTTACAGAGGAGGTCAAGGACTAGAATTGTTGCTCTCACTCTAACGATCGCGGTGATACCTCACATGTGTGGCTTGAACAGCGTTTTCAAATGCGGACGCTACTCATGTATGCTTCTGCGCGTTAGCTTGACGAGGCACTTTACATTTATTTATTTATTTTTTCTTATTTATTTAACTTGTTTTTATTATTTTGACACTGTTCTTTAAAAACAATTGGGTCACTTTTATTCTTGTTACAAGGAATGTAAAACAAAAACAAAAAGACCTCAGATCTCATATTTGCAATAACTTTATAAACAAAGGGCCAGTTGACTGTCATCTAGACTTAAGGAGGGCTGTGCCCTGTCTGAGAAAACAATGCCCCATCTTTGGTATTAGGGGGAAAAATTGTTGGTGTCAGTGGAAGAAACAGTGCCCCATCAATGCTTTCAGTGGGAGGACTAATGCCCCATCGTTGGTGTCAGTGGGAGGAATAATGGCCTATCATTGGTGTCATTGGGAGGAATAATGCCCCATCTTCGGTGTCATTGGGAGGAATAATGCCCCATCATTGGGAGGAATAATGCCCCATCATTGGTGTAATTGGGAGGAATAATGCCCCATCATTGGTGTCATTCGGAGGAATAGTGCCCCATCATTGGTGTTATTGGGAGGAATAGTGCCCCATCACTGGTGTCAGTGGGAGAAATAAGGCCTCAAGGGCTAGATAAAGGCAAGCAAAGGGCTGCATCCGCCCCCCACTGTTTTAGAGTGTCTGTATTCTGGATGAGATAGCAAAGCAGACATGTTTGTAAGCAGCCTGGAGAATTTGGTGCCCTTTTTTCCCTCTGTTTTCACCTGGTTATTTGGCCAGTAGCATATTTTCTGTATTAGAGTGCCCTTTTGAGATAAAGGTTGTACATAAATAAATATAATCTGATGATTATATGCACCCATGTCAGTGGTAAATGGTTTGTATCATCCCCGTAACTGATACCTCTCCAGGAAAGCTTTTGAAAAACAAGACTTACTGGCAGGATCATCAGCTGAAAATAATGTAAAGAAAGGCTAAAAAAGAAAACAAATACAGCCAACACATCTAAGAATTGGTAAGCTTAAATTGTTTTTGGGTTAAACACTGCTTTAAGGCTAGCAGATATAGATGGGCCTTACATACTTGACTAACACATTGAATCTGAATGCTGGCTAACACTTATAAGCAGTTACAGCTTTTGAGTTAGGTTTTACATACTGTTTATACTCAATTATAAGCCAAGTTTTTCAGAACATTTCTTTGTGCTGAAATTGCCCCCCTCAGCTTATACTCAAGTCACCTTTTTGCGACCTGGACGTCATATAGCCCCACTCTTCTTCTACAAGTGTGCAAAGTTTGTTGTATGGGGGACCTAAACTTGGCACACATGTAGCCCCATTTCTCTTCTACAAGTATGCACTGTTTGTTGTCTGGGGGACCTACGACCGGGGAGCACCTATTTTTCAAAGCTGGACACCCCTTCCATAGACTCTCATGTTAAACGTTAGTCTAGTCATGGGCACAGTGAGGCATGGGCACAGTGAGGCATGGGCACAGTGAGGCATGGACACAGTGAGGCATGGACACAGTGAGGCATGGACACAGTGAGGCACAGTGAGTTACGCAGATGGACCCCCTAGGCTTATACTCAAATCAATATGTTTCTCCAGTTTTTTGTAGTAAAATTAGGTGCCTGGACTTATATTCGGGTCGGCTTATACTCGAGTATATACAGTAAATATATAAAATCTGACCATTGTAAGCATTTCTTTCAGTGGTAAGAGGTTTATTTCAACCCTCTAACTGCTACTTTGTCTGGAAAGCTTGGTCTGACTGGATCACCTAGTAAATATAAAGGATAAATAAATAAAAACATAAAACAAATGCAGCCACCATATGTAGGAATTGGTGAGTTGCCACTTAAAGCGGATGGGCCTTACATACTTGACTAACGCATTGGGAATTTTTTTTTTAAGCAGTCAGCAGCTACTTTAACAGTGTAGCTGCTGACTTTAAATAAGGACCTGGACTTACACTGTCCTAGGTGCCCGCGCTGACGGCCCCCCCCCCGCCGGTCCCGGTACGATCGCTCCGGATCCCGCGCCGCCATTCACACTATGGGAAACAGGCAGTGAAGCCGTACGGCTTCACTGCCCATTTCCTAGTGCGCCTGCGTGAGTCTCACGCTGGCTGTGAATGGGCGCGCTGCTCTCTGAGAACACACACAGTTCCCAGGAAGCAGCGCGCCCCATTCACAAGGAGAAGAACAAGAAGAAAACACACCGCGGTTCAGGAAGAGGCAGATTACGGACTTCCGCATAGCAACAGCTATTTCGGTTGAGTATTTTTTTTTTTTTTTTTTCAGGTTTTTTTTTTTTTTTTTTTTCAAACAACATTGTAAAATGTTGTTATCCTGGGTGGAGCTCCGCTTTAATATGTTTTGTTTTTGTGCTTAAAACTACTTAAAGCTTTTATTATTTTATTTTGTTATATCTGTATATCTGTATTTGCTTAAAATGTTAGCTGGAATTCAGCTTTAACTTGTTTGTCTTTAATCCATGTTAGTCCATTTAAAACAACATTCCCATCTAAGACTACCCTGTCCACAGGGTGATATTGTTCTTTATGATTTCATTGTAGAACAAATGGCGTTGCCACCCTATTACAGGAAGTGAGTCTGAGTGACCGACTGCATCATAGGTGTCATTTGTGCCCACAATCAGCCTATGAACTTCCTATAAACTCTGGTCATTTCTCTTTTGTTTTAAAGACAGAATGCCAGGGTTGTATTTCTTGGCTGTGTTTTTCAGACATAAGTGAACTTTGCCTTAGTGTCCACTGTTTCACATCAGTTGAGCAAGTTCTCATGTGCCCATTCCATTGCTGACTGCTAACTAAACACTGTAGAACAGAAACATAAGACACTGCCATGAGAATGAGCTGAAAATAATGTACTGGCTTATTCCATAAGCCAGAGAAAAGATCGATAAGTGTGGTGATTGTGGAAAATGACCACAAAATATATTTCAATTTCCTGTAGTCAGCATAGGTGTGCACACAGGGTGTGCCAAGTGTGCCTGGGCACACCCTAATCACCCTGTGCTGCACAGATTCCCCCTGCTGCCTGTCTGTCCTCACTCTCTTTCTCTGTCTCAGAAGTGAGCCATCAGGGGTTGATTTAGCCCCCCTGATATTTCACCAAAACCCTCCAATGGGGCTCCTTAACAATTGTAAAAAAAATAGTAACATATAATAAAAAAAGAAATTGTAAAAAAAAAATAATAATATTAAAAATAAATTACTGACACCAATCTCTGCCCTACTGACATCATCCACTCCTCCACTGACACTATCAATTGCCCTACTGCTAAATATAAAAACACACACGTGTATTTGAGCTTTGGGGTGTACACCTTAATACAATACTATGGTAGTCAGGTTGGTTAAGAGGTTGTTTTTAACAGGTTGCTATAAAACAATACACAATGTACACCCCAGGGCCCTTAGTGCTGCTTTATTTTACAGCTTAAGGACCTCCCACATACATTTACTGCAGCAAAATCACATACCTGTACCTCATTTCCTTCTTCTGTTCCGGGGCGCACACACGCACCGCCAGAGTTCCGCTTCTGCTGTGATTAGACGCGGCGAGAGCCAATCAGCGGGTACGATGGACGCGATGTCCACCAGCCTCCCACGATTGTTCTGAGGACAGGAAGAACAGCAGTCTGCCTATGTAAACAAGGCAGATCGTTGTTCTGCCCGAGAAGAAAATAGAGATCTTGTGTTACTGCCAAGCAGAAACACGAGTCTCTGTTTTCCTTTAGTGAATGCACATCCCCCACAGTTAGAAAGCACTCCTAGGGAACGCACTTAAACCCTTTGACCGCCCCTGGCGTTAACCCTTTCCCTGCCAGTGTCATTAGTACAGTAACACAATGTACATTGGAACATTGGATGCCATAAACTCGGCCATGCTACAGTCAGCCGACTTGGTAGCGCCGAAACGAATAACCGAAACGAATAACCCGCATTCGGAAAAACAACCGCAGCTGGTTTAACAACCAGCTGTCGTTATTGAAGCAAGAACGCAGAATCTGCCTGGAAAATATGTTCTTCAGAGCTAAACGTATCCATCTACAAGGCGACTACGAGAAAATACCACAAAGGAATTTTCGAAGCCAAGAAAAAGTATTTTTCGGAGGCTATCAACGGTGCCCTAAACCGCCCCCGTGAACTCTTCAAGATGGTCACCCAGACCATGAAACCAAGTTGCATTGAAGCCCCCAGTTCGGACACACAAGAATTTTGTGATGAACTATCGGATTACTTTTTTAATAAAATCGTCAGGCAACCCTCCGTGAAAGCATTCAGCAAAGAAGTAATTCCCCCCTCAGCCCCCCCTGCAGCCTCTCACATAACACCCATAGTAATTCTCCGATATCAGGTAAGTTTACCCTGGAACCCATCCCCATTGAGACCACCAAGAATATCATTGGCGCTTTGCGTAATGGCACAGCGCCAAATGACATTATACCCACTAAACTGCTGACAGGAATGCAGCCTACATCCTGGCTCCTCCCATCACGCAGCTTATCAACCAGTCTTTCTTGGAGGGCAAGTCCCTCACAATTGAAGGAGGGTACAATCCTACCCATCATGAAGAACCCCTCCCTGGACCCCAAGGACCCACTCCACCGCCGTCCCATAACAAGCCTCAACACACTTTCAAAAATAATGGAAAAAGTGCAACAGCATCTAGATACCTACAAGCTACTTGACCGATTGCAATCTGGCTTCCGTCCCGGACACGGGACGGAAACAGCATTGCTGAAAGTATGGGACGATGTTCTCAAGGCCGCAGACGAAGGAGAATCCTGTCTTCTAGTTCTGTTGGACCTGAGTGCCGCTTTCGACACGGTAGACCACAAACTGCTGCTGACTCGGCTTGTTGAAGTAGCCAGAGTCGCAGAAGGCGATTTATCTTGGTTCTCCTCTTTTCTGGAAAACCGATCGCAAACTGTGAAGTTAGGATCGTTTACGTCTGAGAAACGCACAGTAACATGCGGAGACCCCCAAGGCTCGCCTCTGTCACCAGTGCTGTTTAACATTTATCTTCGTCCTCTTTTTGAGATTATCAGCAGCCAAAAACTGCTTTACCACTCATATGCAGATGATACGCAACTGTATTTCCGCATCTGCAATAAACAGGATCACCACCTCAATCTAGAGACATGCCTCTCTTTGATAGAGGACTGGATGACAAAGAGTTATCTTAAACTCAATGGAGCGAAAACAGAACTTCTTCTGTTTCACGCCAAGCGCAGGAATCGACTTTCAACAGCGTGGACCCCCCCGCCTATTTTGGGCAAAATCATCACCCCTAGCGCCAAAGTCAAAAGCCTAGGAGTCATTTTTGACTCCTTTATGACAATGGACGCACAAATAGGGTCAGTAGTCAGCGGATCTCACCATCTACTGCGCCTACTACGCAGACTCACTCCGTTCATCCCTAAAGAAGATTTAGCGGTCGTGGTGGGAGCAGTTGTAAACTCCAGGCTGGATTATGCAAATGCCCTTTACCTCGGACTCCCCAAGTACCAAATCGCTCGTCTGCAAGTCGTTCAGAATACGGCCGCCAGACTTGTGACAGGGAAAAAACCTTGGGAATCCATCTCACCTTCACTGCGAGCCCTTCATTGGCTGCCAGTTAAAGACAGAATTGCTTTTAAAGCTCTCTGTCTTACGCATAGATGTGTCCATGGAAATGCCCCCCTCTATTTATGCGAAATAATAAAAGCGCATAACCCCAATCGCGTTTTGCGATCCACGAATCAGAACCTGCTCCAGGTTCCGAAAGCCAACTTCAAGTCCAAAGGAGAAAGAAGATTCGCGATCCAAGGTCCCAGACTATGGAACGCTTTACCAACCAGCATTCGGTTGGAGGAGAACCACCTAGCATTTAGGAAAAAGGTCAAGACACATCTCTTTTGATATCAAAGGAGACAGGAACAACAAGCGCCCAGAGGCGATTCAGTTCGCATGTGCCGCGCTATACAAGTTTTCATTCATTCATTCATTCAACAGTGCTTTTTTTTTTATAGCACTGATCACTGTATTAGTGTCACTGGTCCCTAAAAAGTGTTAAAAGTGTCAGTGAGGTGTCCAAACTGTCCGCCACAATGTCACAACCCTGCTAAAAATCGCTGAGCGCCACCATTACTAGTAAAAAAAAAATTAAAAATCAATAAAAATATCTCATAGTTTGATGACACAATAACTTTTGCGCAAACCAAACAATATACGGTTATTGATATTTTTTACCAAAAATATGTAGCAGAATACATATTGACCTAAATTGATGAAGCAATTCGATTTTTTACATTTTTCTATTAGGTATGTTTTATAGCAGAATGTAAAAAAGTATTATTTAAAAAAAAAAAAAAATAGCAGAGGTGATCAAATACATTTTATTTGGGTACAGTGTCGCACGACCGCGCAAATATCAGTTAAAGTAACACAGTGCCGTATTGAAAAAAATGGCCTAGTCAGAGAGGGGGTAAAACCCTCCGGAGCTGAAGTGGTTAACATAAGTTTCTACAATGTAGAAGTACCAGCAAAGAAAAAAAAAACTATACAGAGGTGTCACTAGTAGAGATGGCAGGGCAGGCATTGATGCCATATTTATCAGAAAGCATTCTTCCAAGAACTGTTAGGCGGCGTACACACAACCGATTTTCTCGGCAGAATCCAGCAAGAAACTCGATGGGAGACGTAGTATTCTGCCGAGAAAACCGGTTGTGTGTACACTTTTCGCAGAGAAACCCGTCGGGAAACTCGACGAGCCAAAAAGAGAGCATGTTCTCTATTTTCTCATTGGGCAATGGGAAAATTTGGCTCAATGTGAAGCAATACACTGGGTATAATAGTATAGCTGCTTTCACACTGATGTTCTGCAGGTGCAATGCAGTGTACCTGCAGATATTATATCCTGTGGGTTTAGTTGCTCTCTCAGGAAGTGCACCACACCTGCAGGATATAATAGAAGTCTATGGCAAAGTGCAGTTAACCCAGAAATGTTGCACATGCACTGCGCTGCACCTGCGGTGCAGCAAAACTGCAGCACATCAGTGTGATAGCAGCCTTATAGTATGTTTGGGAGGTGGTAAAACCCAACCGCACCCCCTTTAGCTGCAGTGACCAGGGGTGTACACATGTCGCAGCCGCAGTAGAAGTTATACACCCTGTCATGGTTGGTGCGTATAGCACCTGCCAAGCATGACCCATTCAATTAAATGAGGCCACTCTGCAAGTGCCCTGCAACCTTGTGCAACACAGCAAGCAAGGGGTTAAAGCAGGCAGCATTGTGTTGCTTTCTTACCACCTGCTTTAACCCCTTGGACCCCACAGAAGCATTCAGTTGTGAGTCACTTATAGAGTGGCCCCATTTACTTGAACAGGTCGAGATTGGCAAGCGGTAGCACCCACCAAGAGCAACAGGGGGCTTAACTCCTGCTGCAGCATGTGTACACCTTTGGCTCCTGAGCAGTGAAAGGGGGTACGGATTGGGGGTGGCGGTAAAACTGCCCCTCAACTGCAGGGTTTTACCACCACCCCCCCCCCCCAAGCTGATGTGACAGTTTGGGGGCTCCAGGCTCTGAAAGGGTCCCAACCATACTCTCAGGAACCACCCAGGGGCCTGATTAACAGCTGGCTCCAGATCTCAGGGTGCAGTTGAGACCTGAAGCCAACTGCATCCGCCCCCTCTCCAGCTGGAGTGGCAGAGTGGAGAATGGGGACTGACAGTCACCACTCTCAGAAGAACAAGAACTGAGCGATCAACAGTCATGTGATCACTCAGTTCTTGGACTTAGTGCGAGCAGGGGACAGCTGCTATAGCACAGAAATGAGCATGTGTGTTTGTTTTTTATATACCCCATACATCTCCTTTAATGACAAAAAGTAATAAACATCTTACATTTTTAGACCGTCTACCTATCAAAAAGTAAGTACATATGGAAAGTATAATTTACAACTTGGTTATTAGCCAAGCTGCCACAGGCTAAGGAAATGTGTATGTGTCTGGGGTTGGGGGGGCTCACACAGTTCAGAGGAATGGAAAATTAAATATGTAGTATCATGATAGAAAAGAAATGCAAAATGGTGCCAATAAGTCTTTAGAACACATGTATTTTTTTTTCTAGGCAGTGGCTGAGACCCTGATAATCTGTAAAACATACATTTTCCTTTTTATTCATGTTAATTAAGAGTACCCAGTAGATTTCGTGCAATAAAAAGAAAAAAAGAAAACAATAAAATATAATATGTAGCAGCTCTTGTAACATGTTCTTTCATTCTTCACTGCTTTTATTGCAAGGCAAAGCCAGATGGGTGGATTATACGAAAACAACATATCCAGAAGCAGCAAAGGCCGCTCAGTACAATTAACAATACACAGCAGTGAGTGTTGTGTTCGCTTCCCCCTTTTTTCATGTAATGGTCAATAGCAATAACCTTGTCATTTAAAGTGCACAGGTCTGCCATCTACAAAGCATTTTTAGTAACCAGACACTATGCTCTATGAGCCCATGTCATATGGATTGGCAGCGTTACTATAGGAATGACATTCCTGACTTCCAGGCTAAGCCATGCCCAAATGATATTCCCCAAAGCACTTGAGTGGTTATTAAAGGGCACTTTTAATGAAGGGCCCATGTAGGAGGGCAAGTTATAGCTCAGAAGTCAGGGAAATCAACTTCCTAGGAACAAATTGAGAGTCCCACATAGTGGTATCTTATCTTATCTTAACTTATTGTGACATTAGATAAAGCAGTAAGGTACCTCTAATGATGTGCTTTATCGAATAATGTTACTTACGCAAAGTCTCTGACGGTGATATCACTTTTGAAGTTCTGGCTGTGAAACTGACAGTTGGGGCCGCAACACATCGGTCACATACAGTCACGTGCTGTGCAGCTCTTTCATGTTGAAAATATTTTGTATTCTTTTCAAACTTGGAGCAAAGTTGTTCGCTTTAGGGTCATTTAAAAAGATCAATGGATACTCTAACTGTAAAGGGTTCTTTACAGTTAGTGCTGTGAAATTATGTAATCTGTGTATGTGTCTTCCACAGGAGCTGGTTGTAGCCAATTCAGTAGATTTCTTTATAAATAAATATGTTTCTAAATAATGCTATAGATTGTTGATGTATGTAGAATTCCATTGCCTTTAAAAGTAGTTTAAAATGGTTGTAAAGCTCTAAAATGAAAACTGAAGAAAGCACATCCTTCTATAATTTGTACTAGCTTCAATCCAAAGTACCTAGTGTGATTTCTTGTTTTCCTTTCTTCTGTCTGCTCCCTGCCGCAGGGCGAAATGGAGCGCTTGGAGGCTATATGGCTATAGCGAAAGCACGTAAGCTGGGGAATGCGGATGTAAAGTCTCTTTAGGATGTAGTTCAGGAGACAAGGTGGAGGGGAAGGGACTGCAAGTTACGGTAAGTCTATGTATTTTCGGTGGTAAACACAGGAAAGCAGGGACAGGGTCCTTGGGTACACTTGTATCAATGATCGAGGTATCATTTTTTAGGGACACCTAATCTGCACAAGTTAAATGTAATTTAAGCGCTATAGCTGCTGATTTACTTTTACAGGTGGCGGAAGGGAGTCCCAAACCGACGGGATAGCCCAGTAAAGATGCGACTGGTTATCCCCTTTCTGGGACACAGTGACATTACCTGATGTTGTACCTTCCATTGTGTAATGTCAGAGACCGGAAACAACAATGATTGTTGGTTTTGGTCTCATGTAAACACAGTGACATTACCTCTCAATTTGATGTTGGAGGCCAAAGGTCTGGGGTCTACCCAGATTCCATAAAGAGGACCTGTGTAATGTGTTGTTCATCCCCTGAGACAAAAGTGATAATTTTAAAAAATAAATAAAACGGAAAATAAATAAATAAATAATGTAAATTAAATAAATAATAAAGTTTGAAAAAATGTGCATGTTCCTCCACGCTCAATACAAACTTGATTGCAAGCATTGGTTCGCACCACACAGGGGATGAACCGACGGGATGGTAAAGATGCTGGTGGTATCCCCTTTCTGGGATGTACCTGATGTTGTACATTGTGTAGCCAAACAACAATGATTGTTGGTTTTGGTCTCATGTAAACAAGCCATTACTGGTTTGTGAAAGCATATAATCAAACCGATCTCAATTTGATCAGATGCTTTGGAGGCCAAAGGTCTGGGGTCTAATAGACTCCAGATTTCTCCATAAAGAGGACCTGTCATGGCCCATGCAATAATAAAGGATGTTGTTCATCCCCTGTGAAAGAAACAAAAGTGATAATTTTAAAAAATAAATAAAACAATTACAAATAAAAAAAAAAAAAAAAATAAATAATAAAGTTTGAAAAAATGTGCAGTTCCTCCACGTACAAATAAATAATCGGTCCTGCATAAATAACCACACAGGGGATGAACCGACGGGATAAATGCGACTGGTGGTATCCCCTTTCTGGGAATAAATAATAAAGTCAGAGACCGGAAACAACAATTGTTGGTTTTGGTCTCAAAAAAGCCATTACTGTGTGAAAGCATATAATCCATCTCAATTTGTCAGATCTTTGGAGGCCAAAGGTCTGGGGTCAATAGACGATTTCTCATGAGGACCTGCATGGCCCAATAATAAAGGATGTTGTTCATCCCCTGTGAAAGAAACAAAAGTGATAATTTAAAAAAAAAAAAAAAACAGTGTACAAATAAATAAATAAATAATGTAAATTAAATAAATAATAAAGTTTGAAAAAATGTGCCCATGTTCCTCCACGCTCATGTGCAAATACAAACTTGCACATCGGTCCTGCAAGCATATGTAAACAGTGATCGCACCACACATGTAAGGTACCACAAGAGCAATAATTTTAGCACGAGACCTCCTGTGTAAACTGGTAATCTGTAAAGACTTTTAAAGCATCGCCTTGGAGATTTAAAGGTACCGCAGTTTGGCGCTGATCTACGGGCGTACACAATTTATAAAGTGTGGCATGTTTGGTATGTATTTACTCGGTGTAACGTCATCTTTTAAATTTTACCCAACAATTGGGCATTCTATTGTGTTTTTGTGAATTAAAATTCATTAAAGTGAATTTTTTTCAAAACATTTGTTTGCAAAGCCGATGCGCATAAAAATACACAACACCCACCATTTTATTCTCTAGGGCCTTTTACGTGTAGGACAGTAATGTCAGAATACTCTGGGGCTGAAACTGGTTAACTAGACTAACCATGTAAATACAAATGAGTACCAAAGATCAGCAATCAACACTGGCTTCTGACATGCAATAAGTGGCACGTACAGTGCAAAGTAAACCTTATTAGGCCTCATACACACGATAGGTTAAACCGATGAGAACGGTCTGATGGACCGTTTTTATCGGACCAAACCGATCGTGTGTGGGCGCCATCAGTTAGTTATCCGTCGGTTAAAAAAAAGCCAACTTGTTTTAAATTTAACCGATGGATTCATAACCGATAGGTCAAAACCGATCGGTCGTAGGCACGACCATCGGTTAAAAATCCACGCATGCTCAGAATCAAGTCGACGCACGCTTGGAAGCATTGAGCTTCATTTTTTTTCAGCACGTCGTTGTGTTTTACGTCACCACGTTCTGACCCGATAGTTTTTTTAACCGATGGTGTGTGGGCGCAACGAACCATCAGTCAGGTTCATTGGTTAACCGATGAAAACGGTCCATCAGACCGTTCTCATCGGATGAACTGATCGTGTGTACGCGGCTTTAGAGGTCAGCGTCGGGGCAAGTTTTAGGCTGGGTTCACACCACTGCGAATTGGATGCAGAAAATCCGCATCCAATTCGCATGACTGGCGATTGTGACCTGCTCTCTATGGAGCCGGTTTACACATCTGAGGCGGCTGTGGAATGTCTTGCACAGGAGTCCTGTGTGTCTTTGCCTCAGTTTTAGGGCCAAAATTAGGCAAAAATTTGGCTCAGATTCCACCCTGAAACGGAGAACAAGGACGCATCAGACTGCTGCTGTGAGCCGTATCTGGCATCAGCCTTATAGTATTCACTCACACTTTTCCCTCTCCATGGAGAACATTTTCTTGTGTATATTCATCCTTAAGAGCCATTTATGTAAAACTGCTATTGGTGTAACATACATAAATATATTAAAATATGTGGTTGGAAATATCCTGAGCCAAGCCATTTATTAATATAGATGGATATCAAATATGTCAGACTTATAAAAGTTTATAAGGCACATACCTTTCACTTGTTTACATATTAAAGGTATAATAATGTACAGTCATACGTTGAATGATACAAAGAAAGTATTCACTTGGACAGTCCATCTGGTAGAAATATTAGCACTGAATGGTTCTGCAGCTTTTCACTGTTTAATTTTCTCTCTGCTTTTTAAGCAAATACTGATTTTAAATCTGCGCGTAAATAAAGCACATCCTGATCATTTTCAGAACATAATCACATGGATTATGCAGAGTTTCTTTGATAATTTATGGCACAAAAGGTCTTTTGTTCCATTTACATTATATACCCAAGGGGTAAAATTGTAATCACCAATCAGCCTCTGATGTAATGCTGCCATAAGAAAGAGGTTCCTCTATTTTTGTATAGGAAAGTCATTAGGATGCTATTAGGCTAAATGTCATTACAGCAAACCAATTGCTCGCACTATCCCACTCTTCTTAAAATACAAAACAAGAAAAGAAATGGTGTTGTCAATATTTGTATGAGAACACAGAAATAAACTTTCCTAGTCCTGTTACAAACGAGGTAAATATTCTTCATTGCATTGTTATAGTGCCATTACAGAAACAAAGTTTAACAGTATTTTAATTAAACCATCTATCTTAAAAGCACAGAACAACTGCTATATAAATGTAGGGATGGAATTATCGGCTATTAGGAACAAGTGTATTTCAGGTGGATAACCTTCCAAAAACTAGAACTAGATCTAGATTAGTTAAAAGGCCCAACAGGCTATAGCCTTGGGCAGCACATTTTAATGAAGGGGGCAAGCCTGCTCTTTTTTATTGTCCTAAAGCTGAATTAAAATATTAGCTTATTCAGCTCTGTATCCTCTAAATCAGAAATAAAGTCTGCAAATAATCGCATGTCCTCTAGCGGAGTGATATCTATGAGCTCCCTTGCCAGTGTCAACATCTTCTCTCCAGCTTCTTCTAGGTGCAAGGCTTTCAGCTGCCTTCATTGGCCAGCACAGGTAGGCGTAACCTCTATTTATGCACATGGTAGTTAAGTCAACCCCGCCAGGCATGTGCTTGTATTTATTCAGAAGCGAGTTTGGGTCCGAACCTGGAAACAAACTGTTAGGCCGCATACACACGATCGGTCAAAACCGATGAAAACGGACTGAAGTTCAGTTTCATCGGTCCAAACCGATCGTGTGTAGGCCCCATCGGTCAGTTGTCCTTCGGTCCAAAAACAGAGAACTTGCTTTAAAATTGAACCGATGGACGCCTGACCGATGGGTCAAAACCGATCGTTAGTATGCAAAGGCATCGGTCAAAAGGCATCGCATGCTCAGAATCAAGTCGACGCATGCTTGGAAGCATAGAACTTCGTTTTTTCAGCACGTCGTGTGTTTTACATCACCGCGTTCTGACACGATCGTTTTTTTTAACCGATGGTGTGTAGGCACATCAGACCATCAATCGGCTTCGGACCGTTCTCATCGGATGGACTGATCGTGTGTACGGGGCCTTATTCTTTGTCCAATGAGCTGCAGGCAGGGAATTTCCTGCCAGGCAGCTAATGTTATAAAGGGGCCAGGGATGCTCATAACATCATTGACCTAATATGGCCAGATGACCATATAATGCAATGTCATTGACCCTATATCATTGGCCTAATGTAGGTATGGCTTTGGATAGAGACCAAAATTTCTAGATCACCTAGAAGATTAAATGTGACCAATCCACCTTCTGTACATTACAGCCAAGGCATGTTTGGTATCAAACACGTGTTATTAATGTAGCGTCATCATAGAATTATGATAGTTGTATTAAACCTAACTCTGGGAAACTCATCTGTATGTTAGTATAGGTCATTCACCCCTGTCTGGTAGAGGTGTATTCATCCAGACTATTTACGAAATGCTGTATAAAGAGTCTTTGGCTTTCCAGCATCTGCTAAGTAGTTGAAAGTTTACGTAAGCCACTTAGTCATTTTTGATGGGGCTCTTTGACAGATCCTGTTTAATTTTTTTAATGGGATTAATGTTGACCTGCTTAATTTCCTGAACTGAGCTGTGTTCTCTAGTGGGGTCTAGTCTGTTTTCCACTTTTAAAAGTTGCTATCCGTTTCTGCAACCTAGACATCAGATTGAGGAGAAGCCGAGACATCTGCAATAAATCTGCAATAAAATGGATCATCATCTCAGTTTAGAGAATTGTCTCTCTTTGATAGAAAACTGGATGACTAAGAGTTATCTCAAACTCAACAATTCCAAAACAGAACTTCTTCTGTTTCATGCCAGTCGCAAGAGTCAACTGGCAACAACCTGGACACCTCCGCCCATTCTGGGCCAGATCGTCACCCCTAGCTCCAAAGTCAAAAGTCTCGGGATCATCTTTGACACCTACAGTACATGACAATGGACGCACAAATAGGGTCAGTAGTCAGCGGATCTCACCATCTGCTGCGCCTACTACGCAGACTTATTCCATTCATTCCCAAAGAAGACGTAGCGGTCGTGGTAGGAACAATTGTGAACTCCAGACTGGACTATGCAAATGCCCTTTACCTCGGACTCCCCAAGTACCAAATCACTCGTCTGCAAGTCGTTCAAACTACGGCCGCCAGACTTGTGACTGGGAAAAAACCCTGGGAATCAATCTCACCTTCACTGAGATCCCTTCACTGGTTGCCAGTAAAAGACAGAATTGCTTTTAAAGCTCTCTGTCTGACTCATAAATGCATCCATGGGAAAGCCCCGCAATATCTTTGCGAAAAAATAGAAGCCCACAATCCCAATCGCGTTCTGCGATCCACCGACCAAAGTTTGGTCAAGGTACCCAAAGCCAAAAACAAGTACAAAGGAGAAAGAAGGTTTCCTTTCCAAGGTCCCAGACTATGGAACGCTTTACCAACCTGCATTCGGTTGGAGGAAAACCACCTGACCTTCAGGAGACAGATTAAAACTCTGCTCTTTTGATGACCAGAGAGACAGGAACAACAAGCGCCCAGAAGCGATTCAGTTCACATGTGTCGAGCTATATAAGTTTTTCATTCATTCATCAGAGAAATGAGGATAGAACTGTGTACAACATAACTATTCATTTCTTATCACTCAGTTTGTGGGTCTTCCAACCTCAATACTGTCACCCTATGTACTACCTGAGTACAGAAAAAAGAATGGAGTATTCAGGGGAGCCCTCAATGTACATGATGTGATATGCCGAGTCAGTTCCTGCTACTGAACATGTCAAGCTGAGCAAGTCAAAACCACAATTATCATTGGTATACAAAGAAACTCTATGGACAAATGAACAAACTGCTGATTTTACAATTAGGCCGCGTACACACGATCAAATCTGTCTGCTGGAAACGGTCTGCCAGACCATTTCAGCAGACAGATTCGATCGTGTGTACGGGCAAACGGATTTGCATGTTTTGAAATCTGTCAGCTGGGAACCCGTCGGCCTGATATGTCTGCTGGTTAGTACGCTAACCAGCAGACATATCTGCTCGCACATGCGTCGAATGGATTCGACGCATGCGCGAAAGTGTTTCACTTCCTGGTGCGTGACGTGGCAGCGTCAACGTCATCGCCACGTCACCGCGCTGTCTGCCGGCGGGGATTTTGGTTTGATCGTGTACCAATACATCCCAGCAGACAGATCTGTTCAAATCGGTCTGTCCAACCGATTTGAACAGATCTATTTGCTCGTGTGTACGGGGCCTCAGAATTACCAGTGATGCACACTGCAGGCCACCTCAGTAATTTGAAAAAATACAGCATGTATGGCAATCCAAAGACTATCTTTTAAATTTTAAATGCTTACTGAACAAATTGTGAAGCATATGAAAAGGTCCCTTGAATGTGGCATTATGTTAACCTATGTTATGGACGTCATCACCATAATAGCTAACAAAATATCCCTAATGTTCATTTTTTCTATTATAATAATTTATTTCAAATTAGCATTTTATAATTCCAGTGTATTTTCTTCAGTTAACCACTTGACTACTGGGCACTTAAACCCACTTAATAACCAGACCAATTTTCAGCTTTCGGTGCTCTCACATTTTGAATGACAATAACTCAGTCATACAACACTATAACCAAATGAAATTTTTGTCCTTTTTTTCCCACAAATAGAGCTTTCTTTTGGTGGTATTTTATCACCTCTGCGGTTTTTATTTTTTTCACTATAAATGAAAAAAGAACGAAAATTTTGTAAAAAAAAGAATTTTTCTTCATTTCTATTATAAAATTTTGCAAAAAAGTAATTTTTCTTCATAAATTTGGCCTAAAATGTATACTGCTACATATCTTTGGTAACAAAACAAAAAAAATTTAGATATTATTTAGTCTGGGTGAAAGTTATAGGGTCTAAAAGCTATGGTACCAATTACTGAAAATTGATCAATTTGATCACACCTGATGTACTGACATCCTCTCTCATTTCTTGAGACCCTAACATGCCAGAAAAGTACAAATACCCCCCAAATGACCCCTTTTTGGAAAGAAGACATTCCAAGGTATTTAGAAAGAGGCCTGGTGAGTTTTTTGAAGTTGTAATTTTTCCCACAATTCTTTGCAAAATCAAGATTTTTTTCATTTTTATTTTCTTTCCACAAAATTTTCATATTAGCGGGTTATTTCTCACACACAGCATATGCATACCACAAATTACACCCCAAAACACATTCTGCTATTCCTCCCGAGTATGGCGATACCCCATGTGTGGGACTTTTACACAGCGTGGCCACATGGAATGGCGCCAAACTTTGCGACTTAAAAATCCCCATAGGTGACGCTTTAAATATTTTTACTGGTTACATCATTTTAGTTGGAGAAGAGGTCTAGGGCCAAAATTATTGCTCTCGCTCTAACGTTGAACACCGTTTTCATATGTGGGCGGGACTTGCGTATGCGTTCGCTTCTGCATGCGAGCTCACGGGGACAGGGGCGCTGTATGCCCAGAGTATTGCGGAGTATGCCCAGAGTATTGCAGAGTATGCCCAGAGTATTGCAGAGTATGCCCAGAGTATTGCAGAGTATGCCCAGAGTATTGCGGAAGTATGCCCAGAGTATTGCGGAAGTATGCCCAGAGTATTGCGGAAGTATGCCCAGAGTATTGCGGAGTATGCCCAGAGTATTGCGGAGTATGCCCAGAGTATTGCGGAGTATGCCCAGAGTATTGCGGAGTATGCAGAGTATGCCCAGAGTATGCCCACCAGAGTATGCCCAGAGTATTGCGGAGTATGCCCAGAGTATTGCGGAGTATGCCCAGAGTATTGCGGAGTATGCCCAGAGTATTGCGGAGTATGCAGAGTATGCCCAGAGTATGCCCACCAGAGTATGCCCAGAGTATTGCGGAGTATGCCCACCAGAGTATGCCCAGAGTATTGCGGAGTATGCCCACCAGAGTATGCCCAGAGTATGCCCAGAGTATTGCGGAGTATGCCCACCAGAGTATGCCCAGAGTATTGCGGAGTATGCCCACCAGAGTATGCCCAGAGTATGCCCAGAGTATTGCGGAGTATGCCCACCAGAGTATGCCCAGAGTATTGCGGAGTATGCCCACCAGAGTATGCCCAGAGTATGCCCAGAGTATTGCGGAGTATGCCCACCAGAGTATGCCCAGAGTATTGCGGAGTATGCCCACCAGAGTATGCCCAGAGTATTGCGGAGTATGCCCACCAGAGTATGCCCAGAGTATTGCGGAGTATGCCCACCAGAGTATGCCCAGAGTATGCCCAGAGTATTGCGGAGTATGCCCACCAGAGTATGCCCAGAGTATTGCGGAGTATGCCCACCAGAGTATGCCCAGAGTATTGCGGAGTATGCCCACCAGAGTATGCCCAGAGTATTGCGGAGTATGCCCACCAGAGTATGCCCAGAGTATGCCCAGAGTATTGCGGAGTATGCCCACCAGAGTATGCCCAGAGTATGCCCAGAGTATTGCGGAGTATGCCCACCAGAGTATGCCCAGAGTATTGCGGAGTATGCCCACCAGAGTATGCCCAGAGTATTGCGGAGTATGCCCACCAGAGTATGCCCAGAGTATGCCCAGAGTATTGCCCCCCCCCAGAGTATTGTCCCCCCCCCCAGAGTATTGCCCCCCCCCCCAGAGTATTGCCCCCCCCCAGAGTATTGCCCCCCCCCAGAGTATTGCCCCCCCCCCCCAGAGTATTGCCCAGCATTGCAGAGTATGTGCAGCAGGGATGGCTGAGCAGGGAGGGATGGATGGATGGATCTGTGACTACATTTGTCACAGATCCATCCCGCAGCACTGGCGCTGCCATCCGCTCCCTCCCCTCTCCTCTCACACTGTACCGATCGGTACAGAGAGAGGAGGGAGGAACCGGCGTCATCAAATGACGCCGGTCTGTTTACATCTGATCGCGCCGTCATTGGACGGCGCGATCACGTGGTAAACCGCCGCTATCAGCGGCGATTTACCGTGATTCGTGACCCGCCGGGTCCTCTGGACCCGGCGGTCACGGACATTCCCGTGTGCGCGCCCCAGGGGGCGCGCGGGAGCGCGACTCTGGAATCACGTTATATAACGTGATCCCAGAGTTAAGCAACCACCTTGCCGCCGTTATTTTTCGGCAGGTGGTTGCTAAGTGGTTAAATAATACATATCTGGAATGTGAATGAAAATGCAAAGAGGCCTACAATTATAGTGGTTATTTGCATATGAATATTCAAATTTAGAGAAACTCTGTCACAAAACGCAGGGCCAATCCGCCCTATAGGCTCACTATGCAAGTCGCTTAGGGCCCCGCAAATTACTAGAGCCCCCGCCTGGTGAGAAGTCATTTTTGGCCCCTCATCCCCCTTCTCAACTCGCTAGCTGCATGTGAGAAGAGGAAAGAAGTCAGCACCCCTCGCTTCTCATTTTAATGTAAGATGTCATTTCCGAAAGCAGAACACCACCTCCCCCCGCTTCTCAACATTAATCGTTAATGTGACATGTCACTGTCAGCAGCGCCCCCCGCTTCTCAACTTTAATGTGACATCTCATTTTGCTTAGGGCCCCAGGGAGGTCAGAATCGGCACTGACAAAACGTATAACTTATAAAGCACATACCTTCTGCTTGTTTACACATTAAAAGTATAAACTTAAAGCACTAAAAGATAAGATAAAATATAATCCATAGATTTACCTTGTAGTATATTTTACCTGGACCTGCCCCAGCCTGTGACTGGACAGTGAATGAAAAAGCAGCACAGAGGTGAGCTAATTTCTCTGTCCTGATAGTATGATACCAAGTCAAATTCATGTATTTACACTCATTGCATTTAAAAAATAAATATAATGTATCAGTACATACAAAGTTGCATTAATTTCTTTCACTACAAGACATAGTAGTAACGTAATGGTTGGTGGGAGGAACCACTGACCCACACTTATGAACATGTAGGTTTCGGCACAGACTTCAGTTGGCAATTCTTGTAGACTCTTTTTAGATCAGAACAACCTTTTAGTGCAGTGTGTGCATGCAATAAAAGTATTTACATTTTTCCTTTAATGAAAAACAATCTGTTTAGAGACAGTCTTTCTAAACCACTAGAGTCATTTCTACACTCCTGACTGTAAAAATGCATGTATTTTCATTTTAAAGTAGAGTAAGAATCTAAAAAGAAAGCATTAGCACATGGAAAATACATAAGAATTTTTATTTTCTGTGCTGAAAAGGTGTAGTTTTACAGTTCTAAAAGCTTTATGAAAACACTCCTGAATTATTGATGTTTGGACTCTCTGGCACATTTAACTCTATCAGTCTGCTGCAAGCATATTATCTCTTTATGACTCTCCAACTGAGGACAATGAAATTCTAAGTAAGAGCCAGCTAGTTTGGCAAGATTGCTAACCTCATGTTCAGGAAAATACTTATGGGATCTTGCAGATTTGCAGTAAGTACCAAGGCAGGGTTTACACCCAGACAGAAGACTATTCAGATTGTGCAACTCCCAACTCTTAACTTACAAATGGCCAGAGGGTGTTATTTTTCCTGTCCAAATGCTTGATCTGCATTTGGTCGTTTCCCACTTAACTGTCTCCAGAGCTTGTGCTGGAATACAGTATGGCGACTTTCTAACCTTTCCAAGTTAGTATTCAAAGTATAGCTTCATTCTGCTCTAGTATGTTGTTATTGGCTGAAAGTTGTACATATGTCACACAGGCTGACACCTAATTATAAAACAGCACATGTTTTTCTTAATACAGTCTGTGTTAAAGAAATCTAAAGCACACTTGTATGCCATTAACTTGCAGGGCTAAAAGGATTAATTGGTTGCATACAAGGTTTTAAAGATTACGTTATTCAAGGCTAATAAAAAGATTGTTTGTGAATTTAACAGTCTTATAATGTAACGTATACAGCCAAGTGAAGTAGAATAAAGTAGACAACACATACTGTACATATATAGGCTGTTTCAATATGATAGTGCAAAGAAACAATAAAATCGAAGTTAAGGTTTTGGTTTGGAGTACAGCACCATACACATTAGTTTTGTAAAATGATGTGTATCAATCTCAGATATGCCTTCTTCAGAGCTGCCAGATAGTATCTTGAGTGCCTGTCTTTCGGAGCTGTGAGAGATGGCATCAGCTGCTGCTACTGAGAAACGTTGCACTGTTTACCTGGCTTCTTCTGCCCTCTCTGTCCTTCACAGAACTCCTGATATCATTGTTCTATGTTGCATAGACTTCTCTGAATGCAGGAGGAGCAGTTTAATAACAGTATCTCCTCTGCCCATTCATAGAACATTACAGTATACATTGTGAGGCAATAATAGTACCAGTTATTTTAGTGGCAAAGAGGACAGAAAGGGGTGAGCGGTGCAACTTTTCTCAGTAGCTGCAGCTTCTGTTAACTCCCACAGCATTTGGCAGCTCTAAAGGAAGGAGCAATGATGATTTTTAGCAGCAGCAGTCACCTGTGGGTAAAATGATGTGCACTATTACACGTAACTAAAGAGTATGGTGTTGTATCCCCCCAGCCCCAAAATTTACAATTTCACCTTCAAAGCAAACCTTTACTTTGTCCTTAAAAAGTAACACATTGACTTTATAATAGATGCAATATCCTGTAAGTAACATTCGCTAGGTCTCCCCTCACTTTAATCTGGAACTGGAGCCCAAAGAATTACGCAGAAATTCTGCTGGATATGGAGAAACATGTGACTCTCTTGTTGCCTCCCAACAGGGCTCTGTGCAGGTTCGTCAAGTTTCTCCACCGGAATTCGCTCATCCATGTATTTATGGACCTTGTTTGTGCACTGGTACGCAGTCATGTTAGAACAGGAAGGGACCATCCCCAAACTGTTCCCACAAAGTTGGGAGCATTAAATTGTTCAAAATGTTTTGGTATGCTCAGGCTTTAAGAGTTCCCTTCACTGGAACTAAAGGGTCAAGCCCAACCCCTGAAAACCAATCCCACACCATAACCTCCCTTCTATCAAATGATTTTGACCAGTGCACAAAGCAAGGTCTATAAAGACATGAATGAGCTAGTTTGGGGCGGGGGAACTTGACTAGCCTGCACAGAGTCCTTACCTCAACCCAATAGAACACCTTTGGAATGAATTCAAGCGGAGCCAGGTCTTTTCATCCACATCAGTGCATGGCCTCACAAATGCAGTTCTGGAAGAATGGTCAAACATTCAAATATACACTCCTAAACCTTGTGGAAGCTGGTATAGCTGCAAAGAGTGCACCAGGTCAATATTGAACCCTACAGACTAAGAATTGGGATGCCATTAAAGTTCATGTGTGGGTTATAACAGGTGTCCCAATACTTTTGGTAATATAGTATGTGTGTATATATATATATATATATATATATATATATATATATATATCAGGTTGTTATAACTAACCAAATAGAACAAGCTACACAAATCAATGTATGACTAGCAGGCAGACAAATCAATTAAAGTAGAAGGAAAGGCTACACCAAAAGCACCTTTAAATGCTACTTCCCTTTGTTCTTATATTTCCTGCATTTTCAAATAAATCACAAAGCGAATACTTCAAAAAAAAAATGTTTTGTTAACTTGACCAGAAAAGCTTCAGCTCTACCCCCTTTCTCTGCAACTGGTGTGATTGGTGTGTATGAACTGTCTCTTAGCGAATAATGCCTTATTATTATTATAATATTATTATGCAGGATTTATATAGGGCCAACAGTTTGCGCAGCACTTTACAAAGTAAGGGCAGTACAGTTACAATTCAATACAATAGGAATCAGAGGACCCTGCTGATTAGCTTTGGATGTGAGCAGGATGATATCCCTGCTCTACAGGATTATTAGGGTTTCAGCAAGGGTGTCATTCATTTTTAAATGCCACCCTACGCACTCTGGACAGCAGTTTTCCTGTGTCGGGAATTGCAGAGCACTATGCGGTTTCCCTGCAGCTGTAATTTTGAAAAAGCGGCTTGTGTTTTCCATAGGTACAGTAGCCCATGCAAATGTAAACTCAGCTGCTGAGAGACCGGCATAGTGTGAACCTAAATGTAGCAGGGTTAGGGTGGCGATCACTTCCCATATTTCTTGTACAGAACTCAAAGGACTAAACATAGTTAAAAATCTACCAAATGGCATCAGACATAAATAAAACCTAAACAGAAATCTTAGCTCTTCCTCAATCTATCAAAAAAACAAAGCAAAACAAATTTAAAAATGGTTGGAGGTTTTGAAATCCAGTAACCATTGCCAAACTTGTTTTAATTTAAAGCTTTTAATAACTATGTTGCCCACTATATAGTCGAGATGAAAATGCACATCTTTTAAAATGAGCACAGGAGCAGAGCCTGGTAAGGTTTAAAGGAATGATTTACTGACTATTATGTATACTCTGAATGTGAGTTGGATGAATGATCCATTAGGTGACAGTGATAAAACGACTGAAATAAAATGTTAAATGAACCACTGCCAAAATCTCTGTTGACAGTAACATTTCAGAATTCTCAAAGTGTCAAAATTATTTTGCAGTAACTGGAGGTAAGCTACTATTATGCAGTTATATTTCCCAAGCACTCAAGGCTAACATTTAGCCTTTGAATTATTCAGATTTTAAAGCCCTAGCCTTGGAGGGGGCACTTAGGTGAGTATTTCTGGCTTTGCTAGATAAGGGGGAAAAATGCATGGAGGGGGGGGGGGGGGTGGAAGATAGCAATGGTAAAAAAAAGTGGGATTTCAATGATTTTCTAACGATTTACATAGTGTGCAAATTATGCAACCTAAAATCTAATACAACCAATACTCATTGTGACACTAAAGAGGTCAATAGGACAGAATGTTAGGCCGCGTACACATGATAGGTTAACCAGAGGACAATGGTCTGATGGACCGTTTTCATCTGTCAAAACCGATCGTGTGTGGGGCCCATAGGTTATTTAACCTTCGGGTTAAAAAAAAAGCCAACTTGATTTAAAACTTAACCGATGGACGCCTAACCGCTAGGACAAAAACCATCGTTAGTATGCAAAACCATTGGTTAAAAACCTGCGCATGCTCAGAATCAAGTCAACGCGTGCTTGGAAGCATTGTACTTAATTTATTTCAGCACGTCGTTGTGTTTTACGTCACTGCGTTCTAACACAATCGTTTTTTTTAACTGATGGTGTGTAGGCACATCATACCATCAGTCAGCTTCATCGGTTAACCGATGACAACAGTCCTTCGGACCGTTCTTATCGGATGGACTGATCGTGTGTACGTGGCCTTAGACCATGTTGACATGAGTGTACTAGATTAGCGTACTAGCTCCGTGCACCCCGATGCAGGCAGTCCCATTCATGTCATTGTGACTGCACAAACCAGCCGCTGCTCCCAATTTGACAAATGCGTTGGTGTGGATCTGCATCCCTGAATGCAGAGAGTGTGGAGAGTTCCTTCAGGTGCTGGTCAATAACAGTCATTCTAAGTACCGTATTTATCGGCGTATATCGCGCACTTTTTTGAAAATCAGGGCAAAATCGTGGGTGCGCGATATATATGCCGATACCCGCTTCCCACGCTGTGTTTGAACCACTGCGTCGACTACCGTATTTATCTGGCTATAGTACACTCTGGTATAGTCAGGCAGGCTCGGCTCCACTCGCGGTCACGTCCTGTGTGTCCTGTACGTCCTTTACGCGAGAGGAGCCGAGCCTACCCGACTATACCCGAGTGTACTGCGCTCGGTATATGTCGGCGGAGTGGTTCAAACACAGCGCGGGAAGCGGGGATCGAGCGGGGAGGACACCACAATGGCCGCAGAAGGACGCCGGACCGGACAAGGCCGCCGATGGACGCAATGGACGGCGGGCAAGACACAGAAGAGGGGCATCCAAACTGTAAGTATTTCTTTTTTTTACAGGAATTTTCCTCCTAGGTTGGGGGTGCGCGCTATACGCCTTGGCAATCGTAACGGTAGTTACGATTGCCATTACTACAAATAAAGCAGCATTCCCAAACTTATTTCTAGAAAGACTGAAGTGATTGAAGGACATAAGATGTAGACCTGAAAATCCTTATTAGGATTATATGCATCTTCACCAATTTTTTTTTTTTTAATGAGAAGATACAATTAAAGTGTATGTAAAGCCATTTTTAAGATATGGCAAGAGTAGACAAGAGTTGGAACCTCTGTCCGGATCATATTGCTGTCTGTCTCCCAGAATCACACTGAAGACACACAAGACAGAAAATGATGGAAAATCCAAAATTTTTGAGTGTTTATGGTGAGGAAAAATGTTTTATTGCGTAAACCTGCTCTGGTGACAGCTGTTTAAAAGGAGATTTTTTCTCACTTTGGAAAGGTCTGCTCTTATTTCCTGCTGTGTCTCTGAGACAAGTACAGTGTAATCCATTCCAGGAGTATGCTTGTAATCCAAAGTACTCGAATATCAAAGTGAGTTTCCCCATTGAAGTCAATGGAAACTAAAATAATTAGTTTCGCATTGACTTCAATAGCATGCAATACCGCATGCGGCCAGAGGCAGGGGGTGCCGGAGAGCCTCGGAAATGGCCGAAAAGGCCCGAGGACACTTCGGCTGACCTCGACAAACCTTGGAAAGACTTCCTACCTGAGTTTTGCTGAGGTCAGCTGCGATGTCTTCAGGCATTTCCGATCCGCACTGATCGGCTGCGATCGGCGACGTTCGACTCTGCTCGGCTCCAGTGCCACCCACCTCAGGCCAAAAGTGGTACTGCACGAGTGTTGTCTTGCAA
The DNA here is from genome assembly GCA_029574335.1 of Rana kukunoris. NCBI lineage: Eukaryota > Metazoa > Chordata > Amphibia > Anura > Ranidae > Rana > Rana kukunoris. The sequence continues at coordinate 232,987,085 of CM056049.1, read as the reverse complement.
ACCGAGTCACGATTTTTTTAAATACAGTGCTCGTTAACCGCGTTACTCGCAATCCGAGGTTCCACTGTATAGAAGAGAAATTCTTCCCGATTGGACACAGGCAGGAACGCACAAACAACAAAAATAAAGAAAGGGTTTTGAATTTACATACACTTTAAAGTATATCCAGACCCAAAACATTGATTCTATTTTGGATAGAGTAGAACATGACTAAATCCAACCATTTTTTTTTTTTTTTTGCTCCATTGAGGAGATGTCCATTGATTTCCTGAGGGAGATAACCTCTCCAAAGTGAAGCGAAATCTCCCTTTAGACAGTTGTTAATGTAACAGATGTCCCCAAAAGAAGATTTCCTGTCTATTGCTGTTACAATGTCAACTGTAAATGAACTGTAAATGAGTTGGTATGACATGAGGTACAAAAATCCATTTGGTAGAACTTGAAGAAATTAAAACAGATGACACGGGGGTAGCTGTACGATGTTGATAAGATGTTGATGTTGATAAGAGCAAAAAGCACTAACTCACAATTACTGTGTACCTTGACAGGAAAGGGTGGAACCTAATATCTAAGACCATAGGTTTGGATGATGGTCTGCCCGAGTCCTGAGTACCCAAACACAAAAGGAATCAGTCTTCACAAGAAAGCAGATGTTGACTCTCCCAACTGAAGCCACATACAGACAATGGAGGAAAAATTCCTTTTTGTAAACTGGAGCAAGATAGCTTGGTAAACAATGTTCTTGTTGAGGTGAAAGGCAGAAATGTCCAACAAGAATAAAGTCCTGGGCCTCAACACCACCTGGTCCCAATGTAAACCTGAAATGGTTCCTTGCAAGATAAGGCCATAGGTTCAGACACTTGCCTCATAGAGGTGATGGCTACAAGAAACACCTTGTGGTTGGGAGTAGAAAGAGAGGAATGATGGATTATGATGGAATAGAGAAAACCCTGAAACCATTTAGCCACAAGAACTGGGGTAATGACAGCTTGACCCAGAAGCCCCAAGAGGGCTTTATGGGGATCTGCTAATCTGTAGGGTGACACAGAAAGGTTGTAAGTGAAAAACTAATAAGGCAGCAGTTTGTAGACCTGGCATACCACCTTCCTGACCCAAGCTTTAGAGACTCAAGGTGTTCAAGGGTTCCCCCTCCCTGGAATACGAGTACACAACTGCATGCCAAGAAATGCTTGTTTGAATATTTGGCAGATACTGAGTCCTTGTACACATGGGCCAGAATCATAGGTAAATAAAAATAAGTGCAGTATAAAAATGAAAAGCGGCGTCCTCTGAGCCTTCTCACGTCACTCCAGGTATACATCTGCCCACGGTCAATCCCACACTCGTTTTTATTTACCTATGTAAGAGCATTAACACCCGAATAAACGTTCCCCTTTACTTGAATACTACACTTTTGGAGGCCCTCTTTCTTCTCTCCTTCTCTTGTTCCTCTTGATGGAGCTCTAACAGGGACTGATCGAGGAGATTGGATAAGGCTGTGGTAATCTATATGAGCCTGGATATCTGTTGAGAGGCACCAGTGGAAGTGTGGAACGTTTTTCTCTGTGAAGGTGAAGCTCTCTAGGATCATCCTTGTTGCTGATTTTATTCATTAGTGAGGTGAGAGTTTTGTGAGACCAGACACACATGTGATTAAGTCACTCATCCATCTCTAAGATCTGTGGATATTGAGTTATTTTCCTCTTAGGCAGTATTTATTGCTTTATCACATATGAACTTTGTTTATTTATCCCACTTTTGATCACCATTTACTTATCACTCATTTATTATCTGTCCAATTACTAGTGTGTTTTACAGATTATGCGCGAGAATTCACTTAAATTAATTTGTTGTTGTGTATTGTAAACACTATTAATTTTTGCTGCATTTTCACCACTGTTTGTTTTGGAAGACTTTGTTTATTTACCCACTGTTTAGTAGCGCAAAATACATTATTCACTATGTTTTGGGTCATTGTCATGCTGGAGGACCCATTTACGATCCCATCTTCCAGTGTTCTGGCTGAGGGAAGAAGGTTCTCATCCAAGATTTTACAATACATGGCCCTGACCATTGGCCTCTCAATGCAGCAAAGTCGGCCTGTACCTTTAGCAGAGAAACGGTCCCAAAACACCATGTTTTCACCTCTGTGTTTCACTGTAGGGATGGTCAAATTTAGCATTTTTTTTTCCCTCCAAACACAGCGATGACGTTATTGGCCTCATTTGACTACAGCACTTTCTCCCAATCCTTCTCTGAATCATTTAGTTGTTAATTGGCATGACTGTACATGTGCCTTCTTGAGGAGGGGGACTCGCCGTGTTTGAAGGAAGAAAAATACTGATTATGACCCTAAAAACACCATCCCCACAGTTAAACACGAATGTGGAAACATAATGCTTTGGGGCTGTTTCTCTGCTAAGGCTACAGACGACTTTGCCACATAAAGGGCCAATGGATGGGGCCATGTATAAATGTATGTAGAAAAAGGTCAACTCATGTAAGGCGGCATGTAGTTGCCATCATCCCGTGATTAATGAAACATTTGAAATCTTGAGTGAAAACCTTTTTCCCTCAGCCAGAACACCGAAGATGAGTCATGGGTGGGTCTTTCAGCATGAAAATGACCCAAAACATACTGCTAAGCCAACAAAGTAATGGCTCAAAAAGAAACACATTAAGGTCATGGAATGACCTAGTCAGTCTCCAGGCCGTAATCCTATCAAAAATGTATGGAGGGAGCTGAAACTTCGAGTTGCCAAGCGAAGCCAAGAAACCTTAAGAATTTAGAGAAGATCTGTAAAGAAGAGTGGACCAAAATCCCTCCAGAGATGTGTGCAAACCTGGTCACCAACTACAAGAAACGTCTTACCTCTGTGCTTGCCTGGGGATCAAATACTTATTTTACTCACTGGACTACAGCATTTGTATCAGGGTTTTTTTTTTCAGGTTTTTGATTGATATTCTGTCATTTAAAATACACCTATGATAAAAAAATTATAGACCCTTAATTTCTTTGTAAGTGGGCAAACATTATTTTCCCCAATGTATGCTGAGCTATCTTGCATAAATATACCGTATGTATCGGCGTATAACAGGCACAGGTGTATAACACGCACCCTAACTTTAAGAGGGAAGTTTCAGGAAAAAAACTTTCCACAGCCCCCTGCATATAACAAGCAGGCACAGTTTACCCTCTATTTTCAGGGTAAAAAAGTGAGTGTTATATGCCAATAAATACAATAAATACCTTTATACAACTGAAAAAATTATTTTTCTGCAAGAATCCTGCATGTCTGCCAAAAAAATAAAAATTAAAACATATATGACTGGGTTTGCTTGATTCAAATTGGGCTGAAACAACGCCTACATCCTTTATCAGTCCACCCCTTTATTTTGAAATAGAAATGTAAAAAAGAGAAGTTAATGGACTTGTATGAGTGTTCATTTTAACCATTTACTCCCATAAATTAAGTCAAATAGATGCAGGTTATCACATAATTTCATGTCTACAGACACCACAACATGGCTTATTTTTATGTCTATGGTATACATTATCCTGAACTGAGCCTTGTAACACCATTAATGTATTCATAAATAAATAAACAAAAACACTGGAGAATATTTTCCAGATGAAATAGCTCATGTTGAAATGTATGTTCTAAAACAGATAGCCTGTCTTCTCTTATTATTCTGCTCACTCATAGTCAAAGAACATATTTCATTATTAAAAAGTGAACCCAAAGACATGGGCTTGTAAATCCCAATCCGATTTCTTTACATCAAAGCCCTCAAGGACTCATTGTGTAATAGGAAATGTGTTCCGGCACAACGTAAAAAAAACATGTTTTGCGGAATCTATACACAGATGCAGCTGTGTACTGATACAATGAAGGAGAATAGGGAGAGTCTGACAATATGCAGACAGTTTAACAAAATGCAAATAAGCAACACATCGTTAGCAGTAGTCACTTCTGGGAAATAAAATTTACATAGCAGATGGTAAGTATGATTTATACAAATACAACTATGTATTGTAAAACTGACTTTATCCATACTATATATCTCAATAATATCAAGAAAATACATTTAAGGTTAAATTTAAGCAGTTGGTTAAAAAATGTATGTTTTTGTCTTCTGAAAATTTGAGAATAATGGTTTTCCAAAATACAAATACCATCCCTTTTGTATTTTTCTAGTAAGTTATATCTTTAGTTAGATTTATCAACATCGTCATCTTTTCCTACAGCTTATTCTAGAGGGGGATGCTGTGGAAGCAGGGTCAATAGGCCAGACCAGTCTTCCCTCTGCCCAACCACAGGACCCAGATCTACCTTAGGGATTAAAAACATTTTCCCAGGCAAACAGAAAACATATACATGCCAGAGTATCCCCCCCCTCATTGTGTTTCCTCCCTGAAGGATCAGAGTGAAACAGAACCTCATTGGAAATGCCATTTAGTGCAATTAAACTGTGCACTAGAAAAAAAATACAACATACAGTTCTTAGAGGTTACACCCAACAGTGAGCATTTATTGTTACATATAGGACAGAAGACAAACTTATGCAAACTGCATTAGATTTCAGGTCTCCAGCTGTGATATTTGTTGGCTGGAGCACCACTTTTAATTGCTCTTCCCATTAATAATGCATTCTGATGCTACCTTTTACTTTTCAAGACTGTCAAGTTCTCTCTCACAAATTCCTATTAATAATAATAATGGAGAATTCATGGGAAGTGACCGAGAAATATCAGCTCACAGATCTTTGCTGGAGCCTAGGTTGGGTGCATTGCTAAGGTTTCTTTGCCTATAGGGCCGTTTAAAGGAATTTGGGGGGCCAAGCAAAATGGGAGGCCCCATGCACAACCCCCCTCCCCGGACGCAAAGCCTACGTTAGTGCTACACCAATTTTTTACACCCATGTTCTTACTCCTCCCCCCTTTTAGTCCCTATGTTTTTCTATTCTCACCTCCCCTTCTTCCCTGTAGGCTGACGCTTTAGCGTGGTGAGCTCCTTATCCTCCTGTCAGTCCGGTGTTCTATCATTATGGGTCCCCAGTCCCCTATAAGATAGTACCCGGGCCTGGTACCACGCGGTACAGGAGTTTCCTGTGTTCCCAGCCCGACTGAAAGTGGACACTTAGTGTGAGGGGATATTTCACTTCCGACGGACCATTTCTGAAAAATCCCCTCGTCTGTAGGGCAAACGGACGCTCATTCATCCGGCCGCTTTGAAATAATTCCGCCGGAGCAGGTCCGCTGGTTAAAAACGGAATCTGCCGCACATTGTACCACGCGCAGTACTTCCTGGTGCGGTGACGTGGCGGCGTCAACCGGCTGTCCGCCGGCGGGGAGACTGGTGTGTACAGGACTAAATATACCAGGAGGAATATTCAGGAAGAGGAGCTCGGCCACGCTCTGTTGTACAGCCTGGGAAGGGGAAGGAAGAGGAGCTCGGCCACGCTGGGGGGGGAAGTTGGGGGCCCCAGGCCAGCTTGGGTCCCCAAGCAATTGTTTGCTTTGCCTGTCCTGTAGCGACGGGCCTGTTTGCCTACCAAGCTTCCATGCAGCATTTCATTTTCTGTGTGATCTATAAACCCATTAACTAAGAATTCATATAGGATTTCTTTAACCACTTGCCTACTGTGCACCTACACCCCCTTCCTGCCCAGACAAAATTTAGCTTTCGGCACTGCATCGCTTTAACTGACAATTGCGCGGTTGTGCGATGTGGCTCCCAAACAAAATTGACGTCCTTTTTTTCCCCACAAATAGAGCTTTCTTTTGGTGGTATTTGATCGCCTGTGCGGTTTTTATTTTTTGCGCTATAAACAAAAAAAGAGCGACAATTTTGAAAAAAGACACAATATTTTTTGCTTTTTGCTATAATAAATATCCCATTTAAAAAAAAAAAAAAAAAATTATCTCAGTTTAGGCCGATACGTATTCTTCTACATATTTTTGGTAAAAAAAAAAAAAAAACGCAATAACCGTATAGTGACTGGTTTGCGCAAAAGTTAGATTGCCTACAAAATAGGCGACATAATTATGATTTTTTTTAAATTTATTTTGTACTAGGAATGGCGGCAATCTGCGATTATTTTTTCGGATTGGGACATTATAGCGGACACATCGGACACTTTTGACACATTTTTGGGACCATTTACATTTATACAGTGAACAATGCTATAAATATGCATTGATAACTGTATAAATGTAACTGGCAGGGAAGGGGTTAACCACTAGGGGGCGGGGAAGGGGTTAATTGTGTATAATATGTGTGTTCTTACTGTAGGAGGAGGGGGGGTGACTGGGGGAGGTGACCGATTGTGTCCCTATGTACAAGGGACACAACCGATCTCCTCTCTCCCTGACAGGGACGTGCAGCTCTGTGTTTACACACAGAGCTCCACGTCCTAGCTCAGTTACTCGGCAATCGCGTGTGCCCGGCGGCCATCGCGGACGCCGGGCACACGCACGGGCTCCTCAGGGCCCCTAGCCGATTCCAATGACATCACGTCATATGACGTCCTGTCAGGAACAGAGCGTTACCCGCCCGCCGTCATTTAACCGTGGGCGGGTAGCAAGTGGTTAACATGATTTAACAATGCCAACATCAAAAAAATCTGCCTTGAGAAATGTCATGCAATCATTCAAATTCAAGTAGACAGCAAAAAGTCTTTGAGGGGATAAGCAACATTATGATGCAAAAATGGATGAAAATAAGGTTAAAATAAGTATATTATTTTTCAAAACAGCAACTGTTTATAATATTTGCTTTAGCAAACAACATATTATCCAGTTAGAATTTACATCAACATTGTTTGTTTTACTGCAGTAAAACACATGAGGTTTACTGCATGTAAATGCATTTCAGCTAGAGTTCCCATTCTTTTTTTTTAGAGGAAAAATATAAGGCCCCATTTAGAAATGTAAGTGGGTTACCACATGCTACAGCATGCTTGCATAGGTGTGAATGGAACCTGAGAACCTAAAATGAATAAAAGGTTGTGTATGGTAACACTATGTAATATCAAAGCAAGGAAAAAGTGATAGCAGTTCAAATATCACTTCGAGGAAGATTAGTAGAAAGATTAGTATGAAGAAATTGTGAAATGGAGATATATGAATATGAACCACTGACAAAATGTAATTACATTTAGACAGACTGTGAGCTTGTAATATTCATAAAAGATTAAGTCTCCCATAAGCCATAAAAAGATAATAATGATGGAGGAGTGAATTGAAAAATTCAGATACTGCTAGATAGGTTATGTTAATAATAAGAAGTACTTTCCAAGTATAGTAATATAATTTGTAAAAAAAAAATGGAGTGGACTTTCAAGAAACAATATTCCCCAGATAACTATGAGGAGAATCTTTTTCTAAGGAGTGATGAGTAGGGAAGGCAGAAGAATCATAAAGTATCAACCTAAAGTTTTTTTGCCAGAGATAATGAATAACACAATCGAAGATCAATATATCCAACATATGTTTTTATCTCTACCAATCGTATTATTTTACAGTGATTTGGGGTGGGAAGTTATATGCATATATTGTCAAAAAATCCAGACTTTGCAGGCCTGCCACTTGTAATTTGTTAAGTTTTCTTAAAAAGACCCTGTTCCCAGGATTTTCTCATGTTTTTAAGACCCCTTTCACACTGGGGGCACTTTGCAGGCCCTATAGCGTTAAAAATAGCACCTGCAAAGTGCCCTAAAACAGCTGTTCCATTTACTCCAGTGTGAAAGCACTCGGGCTGAATCGGTGCGCTGGCAGGGCACCAGAAAAAGTCCTGCCAGCAGCTTCTTTGGAGCACCAGCGACAGGGTCATGGATGGCCTAGGCTCATTGCTGCAAGTGAGGAGCAAAGGCGAAGGGGAGTCTGTCTAGTCTGATCCAATGGAAGAGCTACTGTAGCTTAAATTGCTAAAAAAGTTATTCTTGGCTCTGAGAAAAGTGCTAGAACGCACAGTCCATCGCAGGCTGTTGTTGGAAAATCTGACTATTTGTATGCTTCTTTAGACAATTGTTGTCGGCTTTTCCGCCAACAAATGTGGCATAGCATGCTTTAAAATTGTCCGCCAACAATTGTGTGCTGTTGGATTATCTGATCGGGTGTACACAAGTCCGTCGGACAAAACTCCAAAGTACAAACATGCATGCTCAGAAGCAATGCTCACATAACACAACATTAGCAGAAGTTGCCCAAAGGGTGGCGCTAAAGATCTGAAAAAACACGTAATTTTGTGTTTGTTGGCCGACAATTCTTTGGCATTAGTATGGAAGACAAGTTCCTGGCCAACGCCCTTCGGACAGAAGTCCTACGCTTTATGCCTCTGAAAATCTGATCATGAGTATGAAGCTTTAAAAACAGAGATGCAGCTGTAAGTACAATGTTACACTTGCCCAAGACTAAATAAAGTAGCACAGAGTTGATGCAGTGTTATGCAATCAAAATTGCTTTTGAATTGTCTCATGAATTGGTTTTCCTGACGTGTGTTCATACTGCCCTTACAGAATTTTAGTTGAAATTCATTGAGCCTACTGGCAAAGTGAATAAGAAAATGATAAAGGCATGTGGTATTGATGGAAGATAGCTAATTAAAGACTTCATAAGTTTTCCTGTATATCACTTCCAGAGGACCAGGGTGGAAAATGGTCCTCCATAAGAGAATGGAAGATGTCTCTTCCACAGGTATTTTCCAGATATGGTTAAACATTATTACATACTGATGCATTGTCAACACATGAAATCTAGTCAATACTCTGTCTAATAAATTTGTCTATTAAAATTCATTAAAGTGTCCTTTCAGCCAGAACCTTATATTTGGGGGGGGGGGGGGGGGGACAGAGGTTATAACCTTCCCACACTCTTAAGAAGGCTTTGGTTGAATTTCCACTTAAATACATAATTACCATTAAATTCCATTGACTTTTTTTTCTGAATCCTTAAGTGATATGGTAATACTGCAGCCAAAATTACATTTAGTACCTGCCAATGCCAGGGACAATGTTGTACAGTGCCCCGTAGTAGTGAATCACATTTCAGCTATGTAAGAATAATGAAAGCTATACTATAGATTGCTGCTATTGATCTTCTGTTCTATAAGTGACAGAACCCACTGATAAAACAGTATACCGTATAAACACAAGTATAAGCTGACTTTTTCAGCACATTTTTTTATGCTAAATAAGCCCCCTTCGGTTTATACTTGAATGAGGGTCTCCCACTGTGTCAGTCTTAACTGTTCCGCACCGTCCACTGTAACAAAGCCCCGCCTACTCCACATCCGTGACAGAGAGAACACTGATAACAATGCTGGGAAACTGAATCAGTGTTCCGTCTATCACGGATGAGGAGGAGGCGGGGCTTTGTTAAAGTGGCGACGGTGCAGACTTCATATAATGTCTGTCTCAAGTGATTAATCCTGCACACAGCCCTGCTATGAATCATCTGAGAGGGGGCAAGTACAAATGTAATCAGGTGCAAATCCCTGATGCAGTGGATCAAAGGTACATGGGCAAAGTGAGGCTGCAGGTGGACACAGAGAGGCTGCAGATGGGCACAGGGAGACTGCAAATCGGCATAGTGAGGCTGCAGATGGGCACAGTAAGGCTGCAGATGGGCACAGTAAGGCTGCAAATCGGCATAGTGAGGCTGCAGATGGGCAGAGTGAGACTGCAAATCGGCATAGTGAGGCTGCAGATGGGCACAGTGAGGCTGCAAATCGGCATAGTGAGGCTGCAGATGGGCACAGTAAGGCTGCAGATGGGCACAGTGAGGCTGCAGATAGGCATTGTTGACCCTCTTCTTCACTTACATTAGCTGCTTTCCCACCTTAGGCTTATACTCGAGTCAAAACGTTTCCCCAGGTTTTTTTGTAGGAAAAATTAGGTTCCTCTGCTTATATTCAGGCCGGCTTATACTTGAGTATATATGGCAAGTAGTATACACCTATACAAATGTATCTACATCTTATGTTGTTCCAGAACACCAACATGTATTTTAAAATGAATCTACAAGAACAAAAAAATAATGGTTTTAATTATATAAAGCAATACATAAGTTTTATAATAGTCATATGTATTTCCTTCAGCATGTGTGGGCGTTTAGTTAATAATAAAATAAAACTGTAATATAAAGGCAATGGCAGACATGATAATAAACTGTATATCTCTTGTATTAAGGATGATTCCATGCACAGTACTGACAGATGGGGCGTAGCAAAGGATTAATTCATATGATCACACAGTACACAGTTAACACCTACTGCTAAACAATAAATAAGCAGGCATACTCCTCATGTGCTTACGATAATGACATTCACAGGATGCCAGGCAGCCTTCTTGACAGTGGGAGGTTAACTGGGTTTCAATTAATTTTTATTACCTGCCTTGATAACCTAATTATGTACTGCAGGAGGAAATACATAAAAGTATTTTAGGAATAGAAGCATTGTCGCCTCGTGACGGAATACCACACAGGGTTAAATAATTGTCTCATCTGTAATTTCATTTCAAGCATGCATTGTATAATGTGTGAGTTATAATAGGTGATCCATTAGCCGGAATGATTTAGCTTAGGAAAAATTGCCTAGGCATGATAATTTGCAACTTAGAGGAAACCAGTCACGTAACTACACTCATAAGAGCAGCGAGTGTGAGAGCAGTGAGTGTGCAGGAACCTCATTCAACTTGATATTTTTCAAATCCAGCCTCTGCGATGATGTAGGCTGCTACTGCTGACCTTTCCTTCTGTAACTGAAAGGTTGTCATGTTAATCCATAGCTTCAATACCTTTGATTCACTGACCTGGTGCAAGCATATAGATCAGGGCTTCTGTAGATTTTGCAGGCTATAGGTCACACATAGACAGACAACTGGTACTGAATTTCTAGAAATAGGACAGCAATCACAGTGTTTTTATTTGGTTGAGGTTACTTTTAAACATGACTCCACTGCCTGACACAACACCTCTCACAGGTGTCTATATTACAGTGATAAAGAACAACTTAACCTCTGGTGAAGTTGTCCTAAAAAAAAATCCCTAGCCCGGTGATTGCAGCCCTCTTGGAATAATACTTACCTTGCTCCTCGATTTAGAGATCTTTCCTGACTAGCATCCTCCATACTGTGCATGCAAGCTGTGGCTCATTTACTTTTATGGCTAAGGCCTCGTACACACGACCAAGGAACTCGTCGGAAAAGACACATCGTTTTCCTCGACAAAATCCTTGTTAGGCTTGTCGAGAAACTTGACAAGCTGTCTTTGCGTACACACTGTCAAGACCAAATCTCCTCGTTCTCAAACTCGGTGACTTCACCACATACTATGGCAGGGGAAGTTCCATTCCACTGGCACAACCCTTGGGGCTGCTTTTGCTAATCTCATGTTACTGCGTGTTAGGTAAAAGTTTGGTAAGAGACATTTGCACTTTTCAGTCTGTTACAGCGTGACACATGTGCTATTTCCATTACAAACGCTACTTTTACCTTTACTTTTAAGGTGCGCGGGTTTCTAAGCATACACACCAACGTGTTTCTCATCGAAAACCAGCCCGACGAGGAAACTGAGACTCCCGTCGAGGAAAAAGAGAACTTGCTCTCTTTTTTCCTCGTTGAGTTCCTCGACAGTTTTCTCGATGAAAAGCATACACACGACCGTTTTCCTTTGGCAAAAAAGCTCACCAAGTTTCTTGATGGATTCTGTCGAGGAAACCGGTCGTGTGTACGCGGCCTAAGTCATATTCATGGTGACCTTGAAAAATCCCTTGAAGTATGGCTTACCCATAAGAAGGAATATGGTCACAGCACATGTGTGCGGTAGAAAGGGTGGACAGTCAGGACCATGTCAGACAAAAGAACTTTGTATCAGGGAGGAAGGTATGCATTATCACAGATGACTGATTTCGGGAGGGCGGAGTGATTTATTAACCTCCCTGGCGAATGATTCTTTCAGATTTTAGGTGCTGAAAGCGGTACCATTATTTTGCATGGAAATTTGGCGTTTTATATTGTAGGCCTGTAATTCTTAGGGATAACTCACTTAAATCTGTCTAAACAAGGCATCCGGGTATAATGAAATTTGAAAAACAAAATCATAAATTATAATATAATACATAAATATAAATAATTATAACAAATAATATTATAATAATAATACAAATTATTACTTTCAGTGTTTGATGATAAAGGGACACTTTTGGTTGCTATGGACAATCTCCAGTTTCCAGGCAGAAAGAACAGATTTTATTATATAAAAGTGCATGTAGGGCACTGGGCAGACCACTAGGGACAAAGGGGTGTGTATTTTTTACATACAGTACTGTAATCTATAACATTACAGTATACTGTATGTATTGTGTTTGTTTATTTTGCGCCGATCTCCGCCCCGTGCGTAGTAATGTCGCAGGAAACGGAGCTCAGCGGCACTCGGCACTGTGAATCGAGCGAGGAGACACCGCTCGATCACATATCGGGGAGGCATCGCAGGATCCATGGACAAGGTAAGTAAACCCTGCCTGTGGAAACTGCGAGGCTATCCCGACTCTGGCTTGGGGTTACGGCTTTTAGTTCTGAAATTCCACCCCGAGCCAGACTCGGGAATACCGCTGAGGGGGTTAAAGTGTTACTAAGGCCCCTTTCACACTTGTGTGACCTGAAAGTCGCGTGACTTTGACACGATTTTGCCACGACTTTTATGCAACTTGAAGCAATGCCTGTGTAATCTTGAGGTCTACAGACCTCAAGTTGTATCAAAGTCGGACCAAGGTGCAGAGACTACTTCGCTGAAACTTGAAAATATGATTGATACTTGTTGGAAATCATGGAGTACGACTTGTCACGTGACTTTGCAGCCCCAAGTCGCAGGACAGGTTGCACAAGTGTGAAAGGGGCCTAAGAGAAGACAGGATCAAACATCCTTTTTATACAATGCAGAGGATTAATCCCTTAGATTCCACAGTGAGTGTAACAAGAATGCTTTACTGCACATACAGACTGATTATACCGTTGTGGGTTTAGTAACACTTTAAAGGGCAAAAATTCAAAATACACTTACAGAATATCAAGGAAACTGTGGATTGAAGAGGCATTATCAGTATCTATTTTCACAAAAGCAACCTACCATTGAGAGTGTAGGTATGTGACTGGTGTACTATAGATTCCAACGGGACTACTTTTATCTAGTACAGACAAAAGATGTCTCGTGATTTGGTGTCAACTCTTCCAGGACTTCCAGTTCTGTTTGTAAAAATTATAATGTTTTTTTTTATTTTGCTTCTGAAGTCAAAAGGGGTGATCAAATGCAAGTTACCCCATCTCCCAAACGAATCCCCCAGAATTACATGTTGTCCATCTTGGTTTAACTACTTCAGACCCGCGCTATCGTCAAATGACGGCAACAGCGCGGGTCTGAATATCCAACATGCCGTCTTTTGACGGCCGCCCCTTTGGGCGTTCCCAGCGCGCGCTGTAGAGCGCGCTGCGGGGAAGCCCTGTGTTGTCCGTGTCCCTTGGACACGGCCAATCACAGATCGCGGCAAACGGACAGTCAGAGTGGTCGTTTGCGATGCGATCTGTGCGGCGAATGAGAGATGATCTCATAGATCATCTCTCATTGCCGTTTTACACGGAGACAGCGTCCTGTCTCTGGAGAGGAGGAGACTGATCTGTGTTCCTTGTACATAGGGACACAGATCGGTCACCCCCCCAGTCACCCCCCTCTACCCCCACAGTTAGAACACACCTAGGATACACATTTAACCCCTTCCTCACCCCCTAGTGTTAACCCCTTCAATGCCAGTCACATTTATACTGTAATCAGTGCATATTTATAGCACTGATCGCAGTATAAATGTGAATGGCGCCAAAAATGTGTAAAAAGTGTCCGATGTGTCCGCCATAACATCGCAGTACCAATAAAAATCGCAGATCGCCGCCATTTCTAGTAAAAAAAAAAAAATTATAATTATCTCCACTATTTTGTAAGCGCTACAACTTTTGCGCAAACCAGATGCTTATTGCGATTTTTTTATTTTTTTTTACCAAAAATATGTAGAAGAATACGTATCGCCCTAAACTGAGAAAAAAAAGATTGTATTTTTCTTCAAAATTGTCGCTTTTTTTTGTTTATACTGCAAAAAATAAAAACCGCACAGGCGATCAAATACCACCAAAAGAAAGCTCTACTTGTGGGGAAAAAAAGACGTAAATTTTGTTTGGGAGCCACGTCGCACGACCGCGCAATTGTCAGTTCAAGCCACGCAGTGCCGGAAGCTGAAATTTCACCTGGGCAGGAGGGGGGTGTATGTGCCCAGTAAGCAAGTGTTTAAAGTGACCTCATCATTTAAAAAAATTTGAGCCTCTATCCAGTATGAACTGAAGGCACCTATATCTGTCATTTACATGGAATTTGTTGGATGGGAGGTAGAGAGAAAACACTGACAATACCCACAGCAGATGTAAGTAGGATGTAAATAATAGCTGCGGGTACCTCTGGGTGTCTGCACGATATACCTTTTTTTAAATAACTGACAGCTATGATATTTCTATATACTGTGTTGAACTTTCCACTTGTGTACATTTAAGTCTTGTTATGTGGCTAATTGGTTCTTAGTATTCCAGATATAATTCACATGGATCATTCCTACTAAAGTCTTTCACCTTAAATAAAAAAAGGCATGCTACATTGTGCATACATTTCCACACATTTCTTTTACCTACTTAATGCATCTGCATCAAGCTGGAAAGAAATCATTAAACCTCAACAGCATATACTATATCAGTATTCTTAACGAGTGACAAGTCTTACTAATGACACCTCTTTCATTCCTCTAAATCAGAAAACATATATACAAAAAAGTTACTTTTTACAGTAGCCTGATATGATAACATTTATTTTGCCAGTAAATACCACTGTTTGGAGATTCAAGAAGCAACAAGTATTATTATTATTTTTTAACAAAGTGGGGAAACCACACTATCAGTTGTTGTTACTGCCATCAGTGATTTAAATGGGTAGATTTCTCTTCATTAAATTTTGTATTACTGTAAACAAGGTAAGAAATGAGGGGAATATGGTGGGTCATTGTATTAGGAAAACGTAATTCAGACCTGTTCCCCGCATAAGGTTTGCTCCTCCACCTGATAGCCAACATACTTCAACTAGGCTGACATGAAAACAACCCCAGGCATACATCGGTACATCAGCCTAAGCTCACAGTACCAATGCACTAAACATCAGTCACATGTCATTATGTTACTGCCACTTAGTACAGGAGAAGGGACCACCAAAGTAGAAGAGGGACGTGTGACCTTACTGGATGACCCTTGGAATAAAGTGTGGGGGGAAGCCTTGAAGCTGGAAATGGGCTTACATGCAGAACTAAAGTTTCAATACAGTACAAAATTCAGTACAAAAAAACATACGAAGTCTATTTTGTCTAAAAAAAACTCTTCCCTGGGTCATAGTGATTTTTTCTCTTCTGCATACACTGCATGGTGTGTGTGGTCCAGTGTACATCCCAGATCACCGTTGTCAGGCTGAGAATACAGCCAGGTGCCAGTATTCATGGAGGCATCATGCAGTGAGGCTGGATTCACACCTATGCAGTTTTAGTGCTTTTTGCATTTTGCAGATTTGCATGTGTCCGGCGTGTGTGGTGAGGGTGGCGTGGACTCGTCCACAGCGGCAGTCCATACACACTGATGCCCCCCAGGACAAACCACCCCCCTCCATTTGTACAGACCCCCCACAAGCCATCCCCCATTAGTACAGACCCCCCAAAAGCCATCCCCCACAATTAGTACAGACCCCCCCCACAAACCATGGTCACCCCCTCCATTAATACAGACCCCCCCCCCCCGCAGTGATTCACTTTAGCTCTTTTTTTTATTTATTGTGGCAGGTTTACCTTAATTTATATGAATAACCAGGACCTTACATTTAGATGGAGGATTTGGAGAAGGAAATACCGCGGCGGTGAGACAAGGAGAGGAGGAGAGAGACACATTCAGTCTAGAGCGACTGATTTTCCGCCCTGTTCCCTGGCTGGCACCGTAAGGCAAGTGCCCACATTGCCTTTCGCTAGAGCCAGCCCTGCTTACACTAGTACATTGTGCTTAGTTTAGGGAGACAAAGCGGTAATCATTCAGCTACATTGGGCCCCACAATACTCATTATGCACTTTCTGTGAACATCCAAGGCTGCTGAATTCCTAGGCAACCCTGAGGGAGTAAGAAACATAGGAAACCTTGGAGCTTTGCTCTATTATAAAATGCAGTAGGTGCTGTGCAATCAGAATAAACATTCTACTGGCAGATGCCCCTTAACCTGTAAAGCTAAAATCCAAACACTAGTAGATTTTTTTTAACAAATGTTCTTAGGAATATTCATATGAACATTCATACAAAAATTCCCATTTAATGACTTGGTGAATGTCATTCGAAAGTTCTTAAAAATGTCATTTGCTTTTAACATTTGATTTTAGAATGAATGTAATTTCCCAAAAAACACATTCACTGCTAGAAAAAAGCATTAATGGAAGACCTTACTGAAATATCATAAATGAAAGCAAGGTGCTGCAGGAATAAAAGGGGAGTTTTCTGATCCCTTGTGAGCATCTAGGAAGCTGCCCATAGTCCTAGCTATGTATACAGTATATGAAGACACATAGGGTGTGTCCTCCAGACTCCTTTTATCGGCTCCAACTGAACTAGTAATAACACAGATGGAAAATGTGTGATGATGACATGGGGATTTAACTTAAAATATCTCCTGAAAAGGTAGGGGAAAAAAGTCCTGCTTCATTAATTGAGGCCAGAGCTTAAAGAGCAGCTCCACTTTTGTATAGTTTAAGGATTTTAACAAACATTGTTGCAAATTCCTACCTTTGTCAATGTGCTGGGTGAATCTGAATGGGAGTAACTTTTTCATTATTAATCAGCTGATGCGCTTGCAGTGTTCTAATGAGGAAAGTTGCAGGGTCTGCATTCCTTTAAAAGTGATTACCTTTTGGGAGTATCTCACCAAAAATTACATTTTTGTTGCAGAGGATGCCTTTAATATAACTTGTATCATAGTTGCAAAATTGTAGGAAAATCAGTGAGCCAATCACACAAGTAGTAAATTACATTTCTGGGTAAGATCTCTACACCAACTGTGTACACAACTCTACCAGGTTGCCATATTGCATTGAATTTTATAGTGCTGCAGATTGAAAAGGATAGGTAATTTTTAATAACATTAAATTACACTGGGTTACATTCAATAAAGCAGATCGCATGCACTATTCAGGTGATCTGACACATTTTTCCTGAATATCGCATGCGATGCTGAAAATGTCAATTCACTATCACCTCTGATCTTTAATGCGGAGATCCATCCAAAAGGGGAAGCTCACCTTGTTTGCCCCCCCCCCCCCCTCTGCTGCCACATTTCGGGGGGGAGCAGGTACTTGGTTTTGACAGGAACCCGATCCCCTTTTCTGGTTGACTTCAGCCAGAAGTTCGCTCCCCCTCCTACCCCCATCGTCAGGCCATTAACAAAGCGCAGCACGCTTCATGCATGCGCCGTAGGGAACTGGCTGAGAAGCCGCAAGGCTTCACTGCCGGTTTCCCTAAGCCGCGATGGCAGTGGCAGCAGCCGAGAGCCAATTGATAAAAGTCTTGGGTGAGGACACTGTTGGATTCTTGGACAGGTAAATGTCTTAATATTAAATGTCAGCAGCTTCAGTATTTGTATTGAAGGAGCCTGGAGCTCCTCTTTAAGAGCAACATACCATTTTGTGAATAGAGCCCACCATGGTTGTGTAGCAAATATTTATGCTATATTATTATTTTATTTTTTCTTTGCTATCTTTTTCTACGAAAGCTGAGTCAACCTTCAAGATATGCTGTATTTGTTGTATGGAGTTCAGCATTAACAAACACAAATTATTACTTTGTGTGACAATGTATGGAATAGCTGCAAGAAAAAAAGCACAAGAAACCAGGATAAAACACCAGTATACACAATCTTTGTTATGGTATGGTTATCTGGCATTCACTGAACTGTGTATAAGTGCATGTTGAGTGAGCAAATGTTTCTGATGATCTGGTCATTCAGCATGCGTCATATTCCCTTGTACTTCACATGCTTCTTGATCTGCCTAAAATGATACCAACCATCAAGAAGCAAAAAAATTCTGAAGCAAAAGAAAAAACATTACAATTATTAATCCACTCAAAACTAATCTTCCAACTTTGACCTATGGGTTAAATCCCCCTTTACCATTTAAGGACTGCCTAACGGCGATATGCGCGTCACACTCCCGACCTGGTCCTGAGCTCCGTGACTGCGCCACCCGCGGACCCGATCGCCGCCGGTGTCCCGTGATCGAGTCATAGAGCTAAAGAAAGGGGAGAGGTAAGTGTAATCAAACCTTTCCCTGTTCTTCCTAGCGAGAGTATCACTGATCGTCTGTTCCCTGTCGTAGGGAACGATGATCAGTGATGTCATACGCCAAGCCACGCCCCCACACAGTAAGAATCACTCCCTTAGGGCACACCTAACCCCTTCAATGCCCCCTACAGGTTAACCCTTTCACTGCCAGTGTCATTTTCACAGTGATCGCTGTAAAAATGACAATGGTCCCAAAATGGAGTCAAGAGTATCCGAAGTGTCTGCCATAATGTCACAGCCACGATAAAAATCGCTGATCGCCGCCATTACTAGTAAAAAAAAATATTAATAAAAATGCCATTAAACTATCCCCTGTTTTGTAGATGCTATAACTTTTGCGCAAACCAATCACTATATGCTTATTGCGATTTTTTTTACCAAAGATATTTATAAGAATATGAATCTGCCTAAACTGAGAAAACATTTTTTTATATATATATATATATTTGTTGGGGATGTTTATTATAGCAAAAAGTAAAAAATAGAATAGAATATCATTTTTTTTTAAATTGTCGCTGTTTTTTTGTTTATAGCACAAAAAATAAAAAACACAGAGGTGATCAAATACCACAAAAAGAAAGCTCTATTTGTGGGGAAAAAAGGAAACACATTTTGTTGGGAGCCACGTCGCACGACCGCGCAATAGTCAGTTAAAGCGACGCAGTGCCGAATCTCAAAAAGGGGCCTGGTCCTTAAGCAACAAAATGGTCCGGGGCTTAAGAGGTTAACCTATGGGTTAAATCTCCCCTCATGGCTTTTAAATATTTCTCTCAAAAACACCCAGCAGAAGAACCCATTACAAATGTATTCTGCATTAAAGCTTATACCATTAGAAGAGTCCCCGCTGAGAGGTCTAAGAACATTTAAGAATAATCAAAAAAATGCCAAATCTCCATTCCAATGACAAAGCAGAAGGTGAAAATTGAGGCTTCATTTACACATATCTGCTTATGTACATCTAGAGGCCTATTAAATGTTATGTATCCATCTCCCTCTTTATGTGTAGATGCATGTTCTACAAAGTGAATAGGGTGGAGCACTGGAGCAGCAGAGGATGTGGTGGCATTTTGCCACTGGCCACTCTCTGTTGGCAAAGAGTTTTTTAAAGCACTAATGCCAGTACTAGAAGACCACAAGCAAGAAATGCTGGCTAGTTGCCAGGTCAACATGTCTTGTGCCAAGCAGCAGCAAGCCTTTTCACATTCCCTTTTTATAAAACAAATGACTATATTATTCTTTTTCTCAATGCCAACACTGGGTGTTTTATAATCCAGTCTGGATGCCATAAAAAATAAAAAGCATATTTTGGTACCATTAGTTTCTGTAGCTTTCGTCTCCCTTGTAACTACTATATTAAACAACAATATGTTACTGGTACAATATTATTTCAGACTTGCTATATAAATGACATCTACAAGGATACAGAGAAGGAATGCAATAGTTACTGGCAAAACCCAGAGAATTAATTACAAAGACAAAACAGCTGGCAACAGCAGAATCTACCTCTCATGGGCTTTTGATTAGGTTTGCCATGTCAAAACTGTAAGGGCCCTTTCACACGTGCGGACCGTTCGTCCGTTTTTCACGGATGAAAATCGGACCGCAATGATTCCCTATGGGATAGCGGACGTTAGCGGATGAGCATCCGCTAACGTCCGTTTACATCCGTCTCCATTAAGCTCCGTTTTTTTGAACGGAAGAAAACCCTATTTTTCTTCCATCAAAAAAACGGAACGGACGAAAAACGGATGTTAGCGGACGATCCGTTTAACATCCCATCCGCTAACATCCGTTTTTCATCAAAATATGTAATAAAAATAAAGTTCTAACCAATAAAAAAAACGGATAAAAAAACGGATGAAAAACGGACAAAAAAACTGATCAGCTGATGAAAATGAAAAAAAAAACAGATCTAAAAAACGGTCCGCACATGTGAAAGGACCCTAAGGGACCTCCGCTCCGTGTGTCCGTCAGCTCAGCGGGGGGTCCGCTCCTTGTGTCCCTCAGCTTAGCGGGGGGTCTCCGCTCAGCTGTCGGCGGACAGGGCGGTCCCCGCACACTGTGCAGGGACCGCCCTGTCTCTCCTCTGCTCTCCCCTATGGGGAGTCGGATGGAAACGGACCGTCTGTCCGTTTGCATCCGATCCGTTTGGCCGGACGGAAGAAAAATAGGACATTCTTCCGTCCGAAAAAACGGATGCGGATCCGCTAACGGATCCGCTCCCATAGGGGTTCATTACAAGTCCGTTAACGGACTTGTAATTAGCGGACCGTTCGTCCGCTAGTGTGAAAGGACCCTTAAGGTTATAAAACAAGTGGCTGATTTACAAACAAAACAATAGCATCTAAATATCTCTGGAATATATCTTTTAACTAGCAAGAAAATCCAGACAATTCTTACGTCAAGTATGGTGGAAGACACTGGAGATTTACTAAAGCTGGTGCATTTAGAATCTGGTGCAGCTGTGCATGGTAGCCAATCAGCTTCTAAATTCAGCTTGTTCAGTTGGGCCCCTTTCAGACTGGGGAGGGAGCCGCGGTGGCGGTACAGCGCCGCTAAAAATAGCGCAGATATACTGTCGGATTTCCGGTGGGATTCAGCCTTAGTGGTGTGGTATTAACCCCCGCTAGCGGCCGATAAAGGGTTAATACTGCCCGCAATGCACCTCTGCAGAGGCGCATCACAGGCGATTTTACCGCCGTTTCCCATTGTTTTAAATGGAAAGGAGCGGTGAAGAAGCAGTATACACGCCGCTCCTCTCACCGCTCCAAAGATGCTGCTGACAGGAGCTCGGGCTTTCACATTGAGTATGCAATGAAGGAGTTTTTCAGGCGGTATAGCAGCGCTATTTTTAGCTCTGTACCGCCTAAAAAACTCCTCAGTGTGAAAGGGGTCTTAAGCTTTGACAATAAAACCTGGAAGCTGATTGGTTTCTATGAAGAGCTGCACCAGATTTTGCACTCTTCAGGTTTAGTAAATAACTTCCACTTTACTCATGCTCTCATGGTGGGGGGGTCTTTCCGTGGATGTGCATATAAACAATGCTAGGGATGTTGGCATGACACACACTGCCTTCCACAATGCCTTCTTTACCTGAACTGAGCATGTTTACAGTCTGATTTTATGGTCAATGTTCATCTCATTACCAAATTTTCTTGTACAATTTTCCTTTAGATTTACCAAAACCACAGTGTGTAAATCGCGGCAGACTAGGCCGAAGCCGCGGCCTCGCCTAAAACATCCTGCCCGCAGCTCGCCGTGATCCTGGGAAAAGGCTGCGAGCGGCATCCAGCCGCGAGCTGCGGGCAGGATGTTTTAGGCGAGGCCGCGGCTTCGACAACTACAAATTATTTTCAAGATCTCAAAACCTTGCTCTTGGCCACAAAGGGGCAGGATTGATGGAATTAGAATATCAGCTGCTTTAGAGGAAAATGGATTATATAATTTGCCTTATAAGTATGCTATTAGTCTGTCAGAGAACATGGTATAAGTGGAAAACGACTCTTTTGTTCAAGAAAACTTGTGACGAGCAGCAAATTGGGTCCCAAAAATAGAGAATAAAATGGCGGTCGTTGCAATTCTTTCTGTCACACCGTATTTGCGCATCGGTCTTACAAGCGCACTTTTTTTGGGAAAAAAATACACTTTTTTTAATCAAAAAATAAGACAACAGAAAAGTTAGCCCAGTTTTTTTTTATATTGTGAAAGACAATGTTACTCTGAGTAGATTGATAACCAACACGCTTCAAAATTGTCTCCGCTCGTGGAATGGCGACAAACTGTTATCCTTTAAAATCTCCACTGGCGACATTTAAAAAATTCTACAGGTTGCATGTTTTGAGTTACAGAGGAGGTCTAGGGCTAGAATTATTGCTCTTGCTCTACTAATCGAGGAGATACCTCACAAGTGTGGTTGGAATACTGTTTACATATGCGGGTGCTACTCGCGTATGCGTTCGCTTCTGTGCCTGAGCTTGGCGGGACCAGGCGCGTTTTCTGGCTCCTAACTTTTTTAGCTGGCTCCTAGATTCCAAGCAAATTTGTCAAACCCTGTTATAATGTATGGCCAGCTTAAAGTAAACACCCTTGGTTGATTTTTACCCATATGTAAGTCCTTTAACCACTTCCTTACTGGGCACTTAAACACCCCTTCTGACCAGACCAATTTTCAGCTTTCAGCGCTCTCACAATTTCAATGACAATTACTCAGTCATGCAACACTGTACCCAAATGATTTTTTTGTCCTTTTTT
Organism: Rana kukunoris; assembly: GCA_029574335.1. Taxonomy (NCBI): domain Eukaryota; kingdom Metazoa; phylum Chordata; class Amphibia; order Anura; family Ranidae; genus Rana; species Rana kukunoris. Next base: position 232,964,389 of record CM056049.1, on the reverse strand, counting down.
TCATACAAATAGAGCTTTTTTTTGGTGGTATTTGATCACCTCTGGGTTTTTAATTTGTTGCGCTATTAATGAAAAAATACAAAAGATAATTAAATCACGAGATAACAAAGATAAAAAGGGTAAAAGGTGTGATGCAAGTACTGTATAGTAATGTCCGCTGTGAGCTCCCAAACCCCTTGATTTCCCCAGCACTTCTGTTTGTAAAAAAAGTCATAATTCATAATCCCAAGTCCATTTCAGGAGCAAGCAAGAGAGGTGGTGACATTCCTACATACTGGGGGACCATGGAAAACAAACTTAAGCCGGCCATACACGGTTCGAATTTCAAAATAATTTTCTTGCGAAAATTGTATCAAAGAATTTTTGTTCGTATTTCGCACCGTTAGTGGGCTGCAGCAACAGCCGATTTTTGTGTGGCAAACAAATTTGAGAAATCCGACATGTTGGAAATTTTCGGAAAAACGGACGATTTTCTGATCAATGATGGGAGAATCGTGCAAGAAATGTAATAGAAAAAAAAATGTGCATGTCCAAGAAAAGAAAATCCCCAGAGAGAAACAAATATTTACAGAGAGAAAAGAATATTCCCGGAGAGAAACGAAGATTCCCGGCAACATGAAAGTTTTGGCCGAATTTCGGAAATCAATGGTGGCATCATTGGATCACAAAAAAAAAAAAACTTTCTGATCTTAAAAAGAAAATTTGTTCCAAATTCGACCGTGTATGGCCTGCATTAGCCACCCCCAAAGGAAGTTAAATCACAGGAGATTTCAAAGAGGCTTTACTAGTATGATTAGCAGGTAGAAATATATTAGGCACATTTATCATTTTAATGTTAGGCTATAGTGAAAAGCAAAAGAAGGTACTTTTTGAGTTACTGTAAGTATACATACTTGAATTCAATTTTTTTAACAAAGAGTTTAGTGTCTGTCAGGAGCCTGTGCACTCCTGCTCCATTATAACTGCTGTTCCAGCATCCTGGATTTGGTTGTGGCATTCTCCTTGTCTGTCTGTCCACCTTCAAGGTGATTGATGTAGTCAGTCTCTGGGCGGAGACCAAACCTGATTTAAGCCAGCCAAGCTTGCAGTCTCATGCGTGTGATGTTGCATTTGTTAGGCTACTTTCACACTGAAGCAGTTTTCAAGCTTTTTAGCACTAAAAATAGCACCTGTAAAGCACTTGAAAACGTTCACACTGGGGCAGCATGCTTCCGGGACAGTAAAAAAAAGCCCTCCAAGCAGCATCTTTGGGGTGGCGTGGGAGCGCTGTATACAGTGCTCCTACACCGCCCCTGCCTATTGGAATAAATGGGCAGCGCTTCCGAAGCACCAGTGTGAAAGTAGCCTAAGGCCTCGTACACACAATCAAATCTGTCTGCTGGAAACGGTCTGCTAGACCGTTTCAGCAGACAGATTCGATCGTGTGTACGGGCAAACAGACGGTTTTGGCCACCCGACAGATTTCAAAGCATGCTTTGAAATCTGTCGGCTGGGAACCCATCCGCCCGACATGTCTGCTGGTTAGTATGCTAACCAGCAGACATGTCTTCTCGCACACGCGCCGAATGATTTTGACACATGCGCGGAAGTGTTTTACTTCCGACACGTCAGCGCGCTGTCTGCTGGCAGGGATTTTGGTTTGCTCGTGTGTACACGCAAGCAAACCAAAATGCCAGCAGACAGATCTGTTCAAATCGGTCGGTCCGACCGATTTGAACAGATCGATTGACTCGTGTGTACGAGGCCCAAGATGAATTCCAAGCTGCTTGTTTGTCTACCCTGCTCTGCTAGATTGTATTCCCTTTGTTGACAACCTTGGATTAGATACCGACTACTCTTTGAACTCTGCCTGTCTTTTGACTCAGATTTGTCTCTAACTATTCTAAACCTTGCCTGCCTTGTACCTGGACTGTCACTGAACCTTTACGCCTGTCTGCCAACCACCTGTTTTCCTTTGCTCGGTTCGTGCCTGCCCTGGCGTGGTAGCCAGGCACTATAGCATTTTGTATAAGTCGTTTGGGGCAACCAAGTACCTTGGTAGGTCTTTTTTTTCCTTTTGGGAAAGGAGGATGCTAAAGGTGAAGAACACAGAAGCTAGCTATAGTGTCTGACCACCTGTGTTAGGGGTAAGCATGACAGTGTCACTTTAAAAAGCTGGACTTGTTTCATTTGGGAAAAAAAGAAGGCCCATGGGTGGTTTAATTAAAATTATTAAATGCATGCCGGATCCACATAAAGATTTGGACTTTGGATAAAGATGAGGACAACAGTTTCCTATGGAGGAAAGATTGTTATCATCACTACATAAAAGGGAGGCTATGCTCCTCTGCAGCTTTCTACAGAAGTGTTGGTGATCTGAACAGCCAAACCATAAAGATAAATTTAGGTTCTGCAAAGTTCAGTCTTTTCTGCAACACTGTAATCATGTGACAGATTTCATGTAATCTTCTATGAGTTTCTACAGTTATATTTTATGTTAAAAAGTTGTAATCTATTTTATGAGATGCTTGTTGTTTCCATACAGATACAGATCTTATAGAGAGAGAAAAACAAGGAGAAAGAAAGAAAGAAAGAAAGAAAGAGAAAGAAAGAAAGAAAGAAAGAAAGAAAGAAAGAAAGAAAGAAAGAAAGAAAGAAAGAAAGAAAGAAAGAAAGAAAGAAAGAAAGAAAGAAAGAAAGAAAGAAAGAAAGAAAGAAAGAAAGAAAGAAAGGAGGGAAAGAAGGAAAAAAGGAAGATTTGGTTGAAATTCATTTTTTGTTAGCTCACCTGATTCATATTGATTCTCTAAACTAAATTCATACAACACATAACTGTGTTTGATTGATTGTGTTTCCTCATTTCTATATTGTTCGTTTATAAACTGATTTTCGCTGTTTACTTGAACACAAATAATCTGATAAGCAAGAACAGCATTAAAAATGAAGAGAATTCTACATCATATTTCAGCCCTAATCAGTCATGACTTATTCAGGTCGCAGGTAAAGTTGGATTAAAGTAATTATTACTACTGCAATATTGAATATTTTATTTTTACTATGTGTTTGACAATCACAGAGTGAGAGAAACAGGATCAAAGCATTTCCTTGCACATCCATGGATGAGCTCTCTTACAAAGGGAACTCCAGTGCACACATCTGTGTAATTAAAGGTCTTGAAATTACAACACAGAACGTTATCTACAAGACATTTAACAACCTGGAAAATGACATTTATATAAATGCTTGGAAAAGAGTCAAATCAAAAGAAGATCAACTGAACGTGCACAGCTATAAGGGAATTTGTAGGGAGTTGTGTGAGAAGGCTTTGATGGAAGCTGCCATTCTCTCACTCCTGCACTACAGTAATAACACATGCAATGAAATGGAAAAGGTTCAGTTTCACTGCCCCCAAAACAGTATGTACAGTAGCTAGTCAATCAAAGACCATATGCTCACTCCTGTGACTAAGGATGGGCAAAACACCCCCAGGTTCGCTTTACACCAGAGCATGCAAACAGGCAAAAAGTTCTAGCGAACATGCAAACCCTATTAAAGTTCATGGGACACGAACATGAAAAATCAAAAGTGCTCATTTTAAAGGCTTATATGAAAGTTATAAAAAGTGTATGGGGGAACCGGGGTACTGCCCTAGGGGATATGTATCAATGCAGAAAAAAGTTTTTAAACCAATCATTTTTAAAGGTGCAGGGATTGTATTGATGCTTAAAGTGAACCAATAAAAATGAAATATTCCTTTAAATATAGTGCCTGGGGTGCCCCCTTAGTCATCTGTGCGATGTATAGAACATGCCGCAGCAATAATGACAAGAAAAAGGTTTCACCTTAACCACTTCAATACAGGACACTTTCACCATCTTCCTGCCCAGACCAATTTTTCATAAATTCGGGTAAAAATGTATACTGCTGCATATCTTTGGTAAAAATAACCAATTGATCTCACCTGATGGCCTGACACCCCATGACAGTACATATACCCCTCAAATGACCTCTTTTTTGAAAGTAGACAGTCCAAGGTATTTAGTAGGAGGCATGGTGAGTTTTTAGAAGTTGAAATTTTTTTCCCACAATTCTAAGGAAAATTAAGAAACTATTTATTTATATTATACATAAAATTGTCATATTACTGTATTTATCAGGGTATTGTGCGCTCCCGTGTATAGCGCGCACCCCTAAAGTTGCCCCGAAATTCCTGTAAAAAAAAATGTTATAACATTTTATTACTTACAGTTTTGGTGTCTTGCCTGGCGTCCATCGTCCGGTGACCGTCTGCAGCATCGATGGTGTCCTCCCGGCTTCTCCAGCGCTGTCTCGAGTCGAATCCCTGCTTCCCGCGCTCAGTTTGAACGCCTCCGCCGACATATACCGAGTGCAGTACACTCGGGTACATTCGACAAGGCTCGGCTTCGCTCGTGCTCACGCTCTGTGACGTTTATGCGTGAGCACGAGCGTACCCGAGCCTAGCCGAATGTACTGCACTCGGTACAGTATATGTCAGCGGCTCACTTCAAACTGAGCACGGGAAGAGGGTATCGGCGTATATCGTGCACCCACGATTTCCCCCTTATTTTAAGGGGGAAAAAGTGCGCGGTATACGCCGATAAATACGGTAAGTTATTTCTCATACAAATCATATGCATACCTTCACCAATTACACCACACAATATACTCTGCTACTCCTCTGAGTATGGTGATACCACATGTGTAAGACTTTGTTTAGAGCCTGTCATCATACAATATGCAGGAAGAACCATCAGGCAATCTAGAAGCATAAAGTACACATTTCATTCACACCTATCACACTTTTGAAGGTCCCAGAGCACCAAGACAGTGGAATTACCCATAAAATGATTTGTGGTCAGTCACACAGGTGGACTATTTAATGACTGAGTGACACTATTATGAGGTCCACGAATGAAGTGTTGCAGGCGAGTGCAACTGAATATTAGTTTAATCATATGATTGGGACTTTTGTGTTTATGTTATCATCCATCACTTTGTGAGATTTATTATCATTTGTGGTTAGCGCGACTCTGTTCTATACCAATGTTTGTTTTATGTGCCGATATCACACAGTAGATTTGCTGCTTATTAATTTACTACTTGTTGAACTTGTTTTGATCAATTTGAAGAGCATTTGAAGAGCAATTTTTCCCCATTTAGGAACACCGTAATATATACTGTACACTACACTGTGTTTTATATTCTATACTACACTGTATAATATACTGTACACTGCACTGTATTATATACTTTACACACTGACTGCACGCACAATCCACTAACTATCCTGCCTAATCTCTATTCATAAACACTATACACGGCCGCCGTGGAAGCAGCCTTATATAGTGTGGAGCGTGCACCCTGCCTTTGGACAATCATGGCTCTCACAGCACATTGCGCTGTGATGGCCAAAGCATACAGATCAGGGGCGTTCTTTGACCAATCAGCAGACATCAATGCACTGCGATCTCGCATTGTGCAGAGCTGTCACTTGTAAACACAGAAACCAGACTTCTGTGTTTACAAGTGATTGTGGTGAGCAGGCACCAAAGGGTCTGGAGGTGGTGGAACTGATTTCCACCAAGTTCCCCCTGAAAAAAATTATTGTGTACAGGTACATTACTTTGTTATATAGAGTAGACCTTTCCAATTCAAGCATCACTAGCAGAGTGTAAAGCTCCCAACTGTCCCTCATTTGAAGATACTATCCCTTTTTTTGGTACCAAATCTTACCTTTCTTTCTTTTTTAAGTTTTGTATATTTTTTTAATCTAAGGCCGCGCACACACGATCTGTCTAAACCGATGAAAATGGACTTAAGTCCAGTTTCATCGGTCAAAACCGATCGTGAGTACGGCCCATCGGTCTGTCGTCCATCGGACCAAAGTTTTAAAACTTGCTTTAAAAACGGACCGATGGACGCCTGACCATCAGTCCAAACCGATGGTTAGTACGCAAAATCATCGGTCCAAAAACCTGCGCATGCTCAGAATCAAGTCGACGCATTCTTGGAAGCCTTGAACTTCATTTTTTTCAGCAGGTCGTTGTGTTTTACGTCACCGCGTACTGACATGATCGGTTTTTGAACTGATGGTGTGTACGCACATCAGGCCATCAGTCTGTGAACCGATAAAAACGGTCTGTTGGACCATTCTCATCGGGTTGGACCGATCGTGTGTACGCGGCCTTATGTATAGTCGTTAAAAAAGTGCACTTTAAGTGTATGTCAGGTCAAAGTGTTTTTTTCCTGTTTTTGATATAGCATGGAAGGATGTGGTTTTACTGCTATCTGGGGCTCCATTAGAGGGATTTCACCTCACTTCTGGTCATGCTGACAATGTAACAGCTTCACCAGACAAGAAGTGTGGGAAAACTTATAATAGGTGACAGACAGAAATAAAAGTCTGACACAATGGCTGGTCTTCTCCCTACATTACCAAGGAAAAGCATTTTTATTTCTGACTGTGTTGCTGTTAAAATGTTCTTCTCACTTCCCATCTATTAACATGTTGTCAACAGGACAGAAGTGAGAATAAATCTTTTTACTGTATCCTCCTTAGCAGTACAGACAGTTGTAACCCTTCCCCAATTCATTCCAAACTACAATTTCTTCTTTTCCCTGGACCTACGCATTAACTGACAAAACTGTTATACTATACTAAAATGTTTTTCCAATTTCTGCATTGTGGGATTTGTCAATTTGAAAGCCATTTAAGACCAGGCCTACAGTCTGAATTTCTCACATATATGTAAAAATCTGCATAAAAATTGAAAAAATTACTTAGAACCCCCAAATATTATATATATATATATATATATTTTTTGTATTATTTTTACATTGTCTCTTTAAAAAATATTTTAGCAACTTTATTGCTATCACAAGGGATGAACAACAGCCCTTGTGATAGCATTGTAGTTATGATGTGACTACATAAGATGAACATTTCATAGTACATGTGTTTAATACTTGGGGGCATCTCTACAGAAGTCACTTTTTCTGGTGTCCGGTATTCTGCTTTTAACTTTCACACATGCAGATAAAAATGAAAACACACTCAAAAACAAAAAAAATACCAATATTAAGACTGTGGTGGTGGGACCCTGTGCTACCTTAAGACACCTTTCACACTTGTACAACTTCGCGGCCACGATTTTACCGCGATTTTGCCACAATTCGCGGCCACGATTTCAATGAATGGCTGTGTAAGTGGCATCAAAATCAGACCAAAGTAGTGCAAGGACTACTTTGAAGTCGGCACTACTTAAAATCGTGCCAGTATGAATGGTAGTCACTGAAAATAATGGAGAATGACTTGTCATACGATTTTGCAGTCCAAAATCATGGGACAAGTCGTATAAGTGTGAAAGGGGACTAAAGATTGCTGGTTTATGCCAGATGTAGAGAAAGACACACTGATTGCACAGCTGTGTGTTGGGCTATTTAGTTCTGACCTGACTATGGCTCAGGGCCTCACCCAACAGACAGAAAGTTTGTTCCTGGGAGTCAGGTGGACTCCCATCCCTCTGAGAGGAGTCAGAGACACTGCATGGACGCAGCCAAAGCATGCATGTCTGCAGGAGGCAGATGTCATTGGTGATAGAAGCAGCAAGGCACTGATCAGGAGTAAGCTAGGTGTGAGCCTAACTCTAGAAGACTCTGTTTGTTCTGAGGAGCAGGCATAAGGCCTAGGCTAAAGGCCTAAACCAGCTGGATGGCAAGAATGAAAGCCAGGAGGCTAAACTGTTGAGTATGCAAGATACAGTAATGGCGGAACCCCCCCCCCCCCCTGTGAGGGCTACTGATGTATGTGTGAACTTTTTTGTGGGCTACCAGGCCCTTAAAAATTCAGTTCTGGACTGGCGTACTCACTAAAAAACACACGTACCGCTGGAGTCTAATCTTACAACACCCACAAGTCTTGACACAGGAATGGAAATGTTACCCAGCACCAGCCATTGTAACAGCGTTTTGGAGCTACAAAGAAAAACAAGGTAACCTATGACAGGCAGAATCACACTGCACAGACCTCTCTAGCTATTGTCACTATTATTGTCATCATTTAGTATAGCTTAAGCATATTTTACAGAAGACTGAAATAACACTGAAATAGATGAATAGCGAGCTGATACAAAGTTTGTGTCTAACAGAGTTAAATAATATATACAAAATAAAATGTATCGGTAAACAATCGCATTGTGTTCTGCTTTAGCCGTTATCAACAAGGTTATTGAAAATGAGTTTTCTGAGCATACAGAGCCTTCATGACAAGCTTTCACATTATCTTTGCATAAAGGAACTGAACACAATGACTTCCAACACGTATATCATCTGAAAACCAGACTGTGGCATTATTCATGCAATATTGAAAGATTCTTATAGTGATGATTGCATTAGAAAACAAAGATCTCTTCTGTAAAGGAGAACACTGCTAAGCACCATTTACCTCTAAACAAAAACAACAATTTCTGAGAAAAACATTGTTCGTGGGCATCCATGTACTCAGTCGTGTACATTGAGTTTGTGCTTCCAGGCTCGATAAGGGTGCACCAAGACACAACATGACACCCAGTTTAATACTGCAATAAAAAAAAATGCCCTGGTACCGTAAAAATAGAAAAAAGCCATGCCAGTGCAATGCTCACCTTATCTACAGTGCATAAAGTAGCCCTGTAGTAATTAATTTCTGCCACTAGATGTCACCAGTTTTCCAGGCCATTCAACCAATTTCCCGTAAGTCAAGGGCACCATGGACCCAACATTCAACTACCCAGGACTCACATAAGAATCCACTAGAGATTTATTGCTGAAGTTGGGCTTCAAATCCCCCCTCTACCATTCTTTCCATAAGACAGCATTAGGTGTCTCATGATTGGTCTTTAGACCAAGAAGTAGTCCATAGCCCTGTGTAAGCTCTTAAAAGTTGGTTTGGAGCTTTTCTTTCCCAACATCTGACATATGGATGTAATGGTGAGAGACCAGCAAAAGGGATGTGTACTGCTGTTGAGGAAGTAGAAGGTGAGTTAAAAGACCCTTTAACTACTTCAATACAGGGCACTTTCACCCCCTCCCTACCCAGGCCATTTTTTAGCTTTCAGTGATCACACTTTGAATGACAATTGCGCATTTAATGCAACACTGTACCCAAATAATTTTTTAATCATTTTCTTCACACAAATAGAGTTTTCTTTTGGTGGTATTTAATCACCGCTGGGTTTTTAAATTTTTTGCTTGAAAAACAAAAAAATAACAAAAAAAAAACGTTTTTCTTAATTTCTGTCCGAAAATTCTGTAAATAAGTAAATAATAAGTAAATATTTTTTCTCCTTTACTGATGTGCGCTGATGAGGCTTCACTGCTGGGCACTGATGAGCACTGATGAGGCAGCAATGATGAGCACTGATAGGGTGGCACTGATGAGGAGGCACTAACATACAGCACTGATAGGCAACACTGATGGATGGCACTGATTGGCAGAACTGATGGGCACAGATTGGCCTCACAGATGGGCACAGACTGGTGTCACTGATGGGCACAGACTAGTGGGCACAGAGTAACATCACTAATGGGCACTGCTGGGGCTGCATTGTAATCAGGGCACTGATGATCAGTGCCCTGATTACCTTTTCACTTCTTCCCTGTGGGAAGATGCCACTGATTGGCTCTCCTCACCCTCTGTCAGTGTGAGGCGACAAGAGATGATTACCGGCACTTCCTTGTTTACATGTGATCAGCTGTGATTGAACACACCCGATCACATGGGCAAAGAGCCGCGTCTCTTTGCCGAGATCAGGGTCGCGTTGTGTCCCAGGAACATGGCATGCCTGCGATCATCACACCATGCGCCCCCACAGGCGCACAATGGCAGCTAAACTGGGCGACGTCATATGATGTCATCCCAGAAAGAGAGCCACTCTGCTCTGCCATTATTTGACGGTGGGCAGGTGGCAAGATGACAATAAAGAATATGCTTACTCTGCCAAAAAATAATCCATACACACCCACTGCTTAATGGTCGTGTAATCTATTTAGCATCAAATTGTTTCTTGTTTTTCTGCCTCCTTGTAAAGTCCTCAGTGAACTGCCAAAACCCTCCTGAACCTGCTCTCAGTTGTACCTTGCACACTACAAACCCCACAGTCCCACATAAGAAATCTAATAGAAAGTTGGATCACAGCAGCAAAAATAACTACATTTGGAGATTTTGAGACGGCTAAGATTAATAGAGGGTACTTTTTTGAGTTAAGAATACATATTTGAATAGGATTTATTTTTTAAAACCAGAGTTAAGTTTACTTTGTCCTGCATATGCAAGGAAGGAATAACCTTAAAGTAGGATGGGTTTAGGACATTACATTGTATCTGCTTAGCTGGGTTAACATTTTTCAAAAGTTACATTTAACCACTTTAGCCCCGGACCATATTGCTGTCCAATGACCAGAGCACTTTTTGTAAATCGGCACTGCGTCGCTTTAACTGACAAGTGGCTCCCAAACAAAATTGGCGTCCTTTTTTTCCCACAAATAGAGTTTTCTTTTGGTGGTATTTGATCATCTCTGCGGTTTTTATTTTTTGCGCTATAAACAAAAATAGAGTGACAATTTTGAAAAAAATGCAATATTTTTTACATTTTGCTCTAATAAATATCCCCCAGAAATATATAAAAAAACTTTTTTTTTCCTCAGTTTAGGCCGATATGTATTCTTCTACCTATTTTTCGTAAAAAAAAATCGCAATAAGCGTTTATTGATTGGTTTGCGCAAAAGTTATAGCGTTTACAAAATAAGGGGTCGTTTTATGGCATTTTTATTAATATTTATTTTTTACTAGTAATGGCGGCGATCAGCATTTTTTTCAGTACTGCGACATTATGGCGGGCACTTCGGACACATTTTTGGGGCCATTGGCATTTTTATAGCGATCAATGCTATAAAAATGCATTGTATTACTATAAAAATGCCATTGGCAGTGAAGGGGTTAACACTAGGGGGCAGGGAAGGGGTTAAGTGTGTTCCTGGGTGTGTTCTAACTGTATGGGGGGGTGGCCTCACTAGGGGAAATCACTGATCTTCTGAGCGGACGTATAGCTACGGGCTCTCGCCCAGCAGTGCCACCGTCCCGCAGTAATATGACGGCGGGCGGTCGGCTAGTGGTTAAACAATTCTGTCATTAGAAATTAAAAATCAGTTTTGACTGAATCAGATTACTTCCAGTAAAAAAGGTGTCACATTGCCAACCTTGTCTGACCCCTGTGAAAAGCATCCCTGGACTGCCCCCTTGATAAATTTATTTAGGCATTCCAGAAGAAGTGAGCAGCATCTAGACATAAACAGCACGAAACCAGAAATATATGGCAATTTATCAGCACTGGAGAAAAGCCAAGTCAAATTATTTCAGCAAGCTCCACACACTGCTGAAATTGAAAACTCCAGCAATCTCGTTCCTTTGAGGTAAAATTGTGCTAATAACCAAAAAACTCAGAGAAGGATTTGGTTTCATTAACTAAGCAGTGCTCACAGCATGAAGCTGAGTGTGTGAGACAGGAAACTGTAAATTATCATCTCTGGGTCCATATGTACACATGTTCCTGTTTTAAACATTCATTAAAAAGGCTCCTGAGCCTGGCCGTTGCACAGAAGGGAGAAGACAGTCCCTCTGGTCTGGTCTAAAATGTACCAGCTTAATAAATCTGAGCTTGTTAGTTTGAACACTATGCCCTTTCCATGTGCCAGAACAGCCTTTGTGCTGTCATCCAATTTAGGTCACACTTCTATCATTGTGCATTCTAAGCTACTGATACAATGTAAGCTAAAATACCTTCTTTAAAGTGGAACGCCTCCCGATGCTTGATTTAATGGAATGGGACAGAATTCCAATCCCGCAGGATCTCTGATGTTGTCTCTGAGACAGGATACAGTTTACTACTTCCTTATCTGGCTGGAACAATGGGGACTAAGCTTCAAGCTGAAAAAGTTGCTCTAGAATCCATACGCAATGCATTTATTCCCAAGCCGATGACAAAAAACAGCAGAAATTTTCAAACCGTTGGAGATTTCCCCTCGGTTCACAGGCAAACAGATAAATACAAGGATGAAATGCATATAATGGACCTGCCTTTCTAAAAGATTTCTGTTTCTCTAATCCTGAGATTCATTCAGTTCTCCCACATCGCACAGCCTTGTCTGGAAGACCAAAAGACCTGCTGCAATTCAATAACACCTGTACACACGGGCCATAATCTCGTCCTGACAAGATTCTTGGTAACAATCTCTTGCCGCCCGAGTGTACACACAGACCTTTCAAAAGAATCGCGGTTCTTTTGAAAGGCAAGAACGCGGTGACGTCATCGCGTATGACAAGCATGCGCTCGTCACATTCGATGCCGTCGCCGCCATTTTGCTTCACCCTACCTATGCCGTGGAAGCTACCGCGCATGCATCAAAGTAATTACGAGCATGCGTGGGTTTCCACGGCAACAGGTAAGTATACACACTCTCGGGTTTCTCGTGGGGAAACAGGCCAACAAGAATCCCGACGAGAAAATAGAGGGCAGATCTCTATTTTTCTCGTCGAGATTCTGGCCAGATTTCCCGACGAGAAACCTGAAAGCCTCGTACACACGCTAGGTTTACTCGGCAAGAACGATCTGCCAGCAGTTTTCTTGGTGGTTCTTGCCGAGAAAACTGAGCGTGTGTACGAGGCCTTACAAGTCTCCTTCCCACCTGTACCATGGAACTGGACAGACAGCACACTGCTATGATCTTCTCTGTGTCACTCTGCTTTCTTCCCCTGTCAGCATATTTCTTGTTAGCATATGAGCACAGCGGCACAATTGATTTTGTGCTGCTTCTCTCTATCCCAATCTGAGTTCTGTTGTACAGGGCACAGCTGGAGGCTTATAACACATTGCAATAAAAAATACATAAAAGCTGCACACTAGCTTAGGTTGCAGTCTTACCCATGCCACTATTCATTATATGACAGTTGTTTGTTACATATACGTTAGGGTCTCTTACTTATATCTGATCACCTTCTTTGCTGATGTGCTTAGCTTGTCATTTTGTTTCCAGGAAATTTCAATAAAAATATTGTAAAGAGAAAAAATACATTAAAGCCTTAATGTTTTTCACCTTATTGCATTCTATGCATTAAGGTAAAAAAAACCTTTTGCGCAGCAGCTCCCCCCCAGACCCCCCCCCCCCCGGTTTATCTTACCTGAGCCCAATTTAATCCATCAATTTGCACGAAAGCAGTTGCCCCAACCACTGTATATCACCTCATTGGGCAGGTTGATAGCAGCAAGTGCCATTGGCTCCCACTGCTGTCAATCAAAAGCTATGACATGGGATTGGGGGTCCGGTCTGAGTCCCACTGTCACTCAATGGATACAACAGCAGGACTCAGAAGCGTAGGACGCACAGGTGCCCCCATGGAAAGCGGCTTTCCATGGGGAGGCACCCGCTGAAGAGGAGGGGCCGCTTTGAGCTCCGGCGGGGACCCCAAAAGAGGGGGATCGGAGCTGCTCTGTGCAAAACCATTGCACAGAGCAGGTATATGTAACATGCTTGATATTTTAATAAAATTAAAAAAAAGGCTTTAATAACACTTTATTTAGGATAACAGAGCTGTATTATTTGTGTATTTTACATCTGCCTTGTTTTGATTAAAAGATCCTTTTTTGCTTTAACCACTTAATATGCAGGTTAAGCACCAGGCCCCTTTTTGCGATTCGGCACTGCGTCACTTTAACTGACAATTGCGCGGTCGTGCGACGTGGCTCCCAAAAAAAATTGGCGTCCTTTTTTCCCCACAAATAGAGCTTTATTTTGGTGGTATTTGATCACCTCTGCGGTTTTTATTTTTTGTGCTATAAACAAAAATAGAGCGACAATTTTGAAAAAAATGCAATATTTTTAACTTTTTGCTATAATAAATATCCCCCAAAAATATATAAAAAAAAAGTTTTTTTTCCCTCAGTTTAGGCCGATACTTATTCTTCTACCTATTTTTGGTTAAAAAAAAATCGCAATAAGCGTTTATCGATTGTTTTGCGCAAAATTTATAGCGTTTACAAAATAGGGGATAGTTTTATTGCATTTTTATTCACAATTGTTTTTTTACTACTAATGGCGGTGATCAGCGATTTTTTTCGTGACTGAGACATTATGGCGGACACATCGGACAATTTTGACACATTTTTAGGACCATTGTCATTTTCACAGCAAAAAGCGCTATAAAAATGCATTGTTTACTGTGAAAATGACAATTGCAGTTTGGGAGTTAACCACTAGGGTGCGCTGAAGGGGTTAAGTTAATGTGTTTCTAACTGTAGGGGATGGGGCTGGACGTGTGACGTCATTGATCGCCTTTCCCTATATCAGGGAACAGACGATCAATGACAGTGCCACTGAGAAGAACGGGAAAGGTGTGTTTACACACACCTCTCCCCGTTCTTCAGCTCCTGTAACCGCTGGCGGGACTACGGCGGCGATCGGGTCCGCGACCCATGGATGGACACTTAAAGAGGATGTACAGGTACGTGATTGTGCCCAGCCGTGCCCAGCCAGAGTGCTCTGTGCCATTTCTTCAAATGCTGTGAACACTTCACAGAGTGCTAGTCATTTAGACAGAATCAGGCTTTGCAAAAAAAAAAAAAAAACATACAGCAAACCAGGTAAGTGTTGATGCTTGCAGCACTATAAGCATTTTTAATTTAATAGCACTTTAAAGCCAAACTCTGGGAATTATAAAATAAACTACTCTTGTTATGGGGCTTTTCCCCCTGCAGGGGTTAAATGTCTGTTAAAGTAGATGTAAACCCTCACTTATACCCAATGAAATGAACAGCCTCAGATAATAAGCAGAGATAAAACATATCTCCCTACATAAGTTTTACATGTATATTTGCTGCATTTAGGTTTTGGTCTCGGATTACACTGGGAAACAGCTGATTGGTGGAAAGGCACCCCCCACTCCAGTTAGGCAGAGACTTTCAGAGCTGTCATGTGTGTAAAGCAGCTTTCTGCCAATCTATTTATAGCACCCACCCCAACACAAAATTCAGCCTGGTTTTATCACATGTGTCAGAGTACATGTCAGGAGTTATCAGGCTCATAACTGAAGAACAGAGCAGGAGCCAGCTACAGGATATAGTGCTTTGAAGAGAGATAAGAAAACACTGCAAATATATGTGCCCAGCTCAAATTTCAAATTTACATCCACTTTAACTCTAAAAAAATTAGATGTAATATTCACCTTATTCCTCACTCTTGCAAGCTATAGCACTCTGTTCTGCTAGAGCAGGTGTACCCAACCTTTTGAAGAGCGAGGGCCACTTAAGCGACTTGGTAACCGGTAGTGGGCTACAATGAGCGGAGTGGGTGGATAACCGGTCTGTGTCCACTCTGCATATGCAAAGCGGACACAGACACAGCCCACTCTACTCTATGGGACTTCTGATACAATCAAATGGTAGGGGATGGATCCACTTCTGTTTTATTAGCAAATCGGTTTGGAGGTAGGCGACTGTAAATGGACACAAGTCTGTTTACCTCTGTCGCTCCATAGAGGTGAATGGAAGGAGGGTCCAATTGGGTTGGACCGACCCACGTGAAAGGGGCCTAAGGCTGCTTTTTACACTGATGGCCTGCAATCCACCCAAACCATGGGTGCAGTGCAGTGCACCTGTGGCTTTCCTGTAGGTTAGCTGCACTTTGCCATAGAGTTCTATTATATTCTGCTGGTGTGGTGCACTTTCTGAAAGTGCACCAAACCGCCAGGTAATAAGAGAAGTCCATGGCTCAGTGCAGATAACCCGCAGGTGCACTTCACTACACCTGTGGATCAGCTTGAAAGCAGCCCAGTAACCACTACAGAACAGATATGCCTATATATATATACGCATATACACATACACACTGTGATTTTAGTAATAAACTTAGAGAAGAGGCTTCAGGGGGGCTGCTTATGCAGGTGAATTGAGCCTACCGGAGCAAGGTATGAGGTGAGAATTACAACTTATTCCTCTACCCCTAGACTTAATGAGCATTTAACTCTTACAGTGTGGGAGGAGGGGGGCAAACTGCATAGGTCTCCCCAGAGTTGACCTTTAGCTGCTAACTATGTCTGATTCCTGCACATTGGACAGCGGTGACAAAGGAAGGTAAACTGCTTAACCAGCAGGTTGAACTGCTTGCTTCAACTTTTTGGATGTGCAATGTGCCAAATATGTGTAAATTACAAAGTTGGCAGCATAGTATAATGCATCCATTGGCAGATAAAATGGTAAATAAACAGTATTATTATTTTAATTGTGTCTTTAGCTGTTTGCCAGGAGTTTTGCTTTAAAGTACAGGTACAAGTATGTCTGTTACTAACCTCCCCAAATCTAACACTATATTCTCAACTTGACAGCTTGTGAATTATATGAAAAAACACCTCTTCCTCTTCTAATGCTCATATATTAATAGATGATGCTTTGATTTCCTCTAGTATTTTATGTACATAGGAAAAGAACTGACTTCAATGAATCTTACAGTTGGCATTGCAAATGTCAGCTGCACTTGGTCCTTTCTGTCCTTTATAATTGAAACTAATACCAACTAAAACAAAGCATGTGAAGCCAGTGACAATTTCATCCTTAGAACCCAACCTTGAGGAGATATTTACACAGCTTTATAACCAGCTGTCTATAAAATAAGAGCAAACTGGCAGGATGCAGCTGTTTGCCTTTCTGTACAGAAGCCATAAGTTAAGGGGAAGCTGAGAAAAGAATGCATGTGCCATGACTTATATGTACACAAGTCAGACAACATGATTTATGCCTAACTTCGAGCCCAACTACTGATAATATATATATATATATATATATATATATATATATATATATATATATATATATATATATACAGTTGGGTGAAAAGGTATTTTTCCCCCATCTTGATTTGAATTGTTTTTGCATATTTCTCACACTTAAATGATTCAGATCATCAAACACAATTTAATATTACACAAAGATAACCTGAGTAAATCCAAGATGCAGTATTTAGAATTATTATGTCATTTATTAAGGGAATAAAGCTGTTTGGCCTGGCCCTTTGGGAAAAAGTAATTGCCCCCTCCCATGCTGAATCATGAACGAACTGTGATTAACCAAAATTTTGGGGTAAATATGAGTTGAATTTCATGTGCCGCACCCAGGCCTGATTACTGCCAGACCTGTTGAATGCATGTGCCATGACTTATATGTACACAAGTCAGACAACATGATTTATGCCTAACTTCGAGCCCAACTACTGATAATATATATATATATATATATATATATATATATATATATATACAGTTGGGTGAAAAGGTATTTTTCCCCCATCTTGATTTGAATTGTTTTTGCATATTTCTCACACTTAAATGATTCAGATCATCAAACACATTTTAATATTACACAAAGATAACCTGAGTAAATCCAAGATGCAGTATTTAAATTATTATGTCATGTATTAAGGGAATAAAGCTGTTTGGCCTGGCCCTTTGGGAAAAAGTAATTGCCCCCTCCCATGCTGAATCATGAACGAACTGTGATTAACCAACATTTTGGGGTAAATATGAGTTGAATTTCATGTGCCGCACCCAGGCCTGATTACTGCCAGACCTGTTGAATCAAGAAATCACATTAATAGAAGCTGTCTGACAAAGTGACGTATGCCAACAGATCACAAAAAGCCACACATCATGCCACAATCTAAAAATATCCAAGAACAGATTAGAAAAAAAGTAATGTACATGTATCGGTCTAGGAAGGGGTACAAAGCCATTTCTAACGCTTTGGAACTTCAGTGAATCACAGGGAGAGACACTATTCACAAAAAGAGCATGATGACGACTCATCCAGGAGGACATAAAAGAACCCAGAACAAAATTCAAAGTACCGCAGGCTTCACTTGCCTCAGTTAAGATCAGTGTTCATGATTCAACAATAATAAAGAGACTTGGCCAAAATGGCATCCATGGGAGAGTTCCAAGGCCAAAGCCACTGCTGACCAAAAAGAACACAAAGGCTCATCTCACATTTACCAAAAAATATCTAGGTTATTCCCAAGACTTTTAGGCAAATATTCTGTGGACTGATGAGACACAAATGTAACTATTTGGAATGTGTGCGTCCCGTTACATCTGCCATAAATCTAATACAGCTTTTAATGACAAGAACATCATACCTACAGTCAGACATGGTGGTGGTAGCATAATGGTCTGGGGCTGCTTTGCAGCTTCAGGGCCTGGACGACTTACCATAATTGATGGAACCATGAATTCTGAGCTCTATCAGAAAATCCTAAGGGAGAATGCCTCCATCCCTGGTTCAAAAAGATAAAGCGGGAAGATTGGGACTTTAAATGAGGCTATTTAACATGGTGAGGGTAAATTGAATACAGGTACATATTTATTCATCATAGAACATTATGGTAAATGTCATTCCATATACATTCACACACACGTATATATGTACGCATGTGTAAAGACATCAAGGGTACATGCATATATATCAACTTGGCATCACGTAGTGGTACGAATTGCTTGATTAACATATCCAATAATTTCATATATGTACATAACTCATCTGAGTAGCATTTGCGGAGGGGGTAGGAACATTAAAAAACAATAAAACCATGATTCATTGGTAGATGATTTTCAGAATTGATGATATAGTGTAGGCATAAAACTGTATCCTAAATGCCCACTGCGTGTCCACAGCGCATCAGCGCCACACACCCTGCCCCATGTGCTTGCATTTAAAGTCCCAATCTTCCCGCTTTGACTTTTAACATTAAAACACTTACCTGTCCTGGAGTCCGGCGATGTCGGCACTGCAGCCGATGTTTACATTGGCTGGTCGGGTGATGTTGATCTGGGTATGGCAGAGCAGTAATGACATTGCTGCTACCATCAAACAGATGCAGAGACACTTCAGTAGACGCCAAGTGGATCTTGAGGATGGTCACAAGGATGTGGCAACACAAACATTTTTAGGGCTCATTATTGGTATTTTTTTCTCACTTAATTTTAATATTGCAAATTTCCATTTCAAACTTTTATAAAATGTGAAAAATTTGCAGTCAAATTGGGTAAAGTGAAAAAAAGCAGACTACTTATCTTAAATATGGCTCATCTGAGTAGATATACTGACCTTGCATTACAGACAAATATGAATCTGCACTAGAGATTCTGTTAGACCTTAGCACTAAAATGGAAATACAAAGATAAGTGAATAAAATATCCAACTTTGTCATAGTAAATGCTGCAGTCTTTAATTTAAGAAAACTCATTTTTTTCCCCCTTGAAAATCTATTTTCATACAGCTGAACTTTAATCCAGAAAGTTTAGAATGCTGTGATCTGAAACAAAAATGCCACTTTCAGATGTCTGTATACTTGATTTCCCTGTTTGGCTCCCAAAAGTTAAATTACCAAGATACAAATAAAAAAACACCCTTTTTTCCTGTCCTAGTGGGACATCACCTTTAAAACAAAGTGACCGTTTGGCTTAAATCTAGAAGCTTATTCATTCCAGCAGTCATTCCAAAGTGAAATAAGAAAAGCTTTACAAAACAAGAAGTACACATTAGTCATCCTTGCTATTTTTAAACATTCACATTGTGCAAGGAGGAAAAAAACTTTCCAGTTTACATTAAGAGGTCTGAAAGGAACTGGCCTGTCCACGCTTTTTCACCATCATTAAAAAATATTTGACCTGATATTAAACCATCTACGTAATGTATTCCCAGTATGTCTCTACAAACATATTAGACCTTTGCTCTTAAAGGGAAATGTAGCACACTTTTTTTCTGGAAGCAAATATTTTCCTTAGCTGGTTAAACCATCTATGGGTATTCAATGTGGACAACATACTTCTGTATTTTGTAACTGAACTACTTTGCCAGGAGTCTTTATGTTAGACATACAAGCTCTTAAAATACAGCACCAGCACATTTTGTTTTGTGGCTTATCTGCAAAATAAACTTTTTTTTCGTTTTGGACCACTATGAGGTTTTCTATGGACTGTGGACCCACTGCACTTTCACTTCCTTTGTGGTGACCAGGGAAGTAAGTGTGGGGCATACAGTATCCACAATAGGAACATATCATAGCAGCCAAAAAGGTTTTACACTTCTCTCTAAAATGTACAACATATTTGGGCTGAAATTCCAAAAATGTATCATGGGTCCTCACTCATATTCCATTGACGATGCTTAATTGTACTTGATCTTTTTTTCCTTCTAGTGAAGGAATATTCTGACCATTGTCTTTGAATATCTAATGCCTAAGTTACCATGAAGTAAATGGTCTATGATTGTCTACCAATGAGGAATGTGGGCAACTGTAAAATCAAGGAGCAGTCCAAACCTCATCATTTTTCATTCTCCTGTAAAGAATATATTTTAAGTGTATTTATTGCTTAAGTTATTTTGAGTTAAGTTTTTCTCCACAACTTATAATGTATATACTGTACGTCTCCATATGCTGATTCCATGTGGTTTTATGTGACAGAACACTTGTTGACTGGCACTTGGAATGAAAGTGCCTTTTATGAAAGTGTGATTCTTTTTGTTTATTAAAACGTATGCTAGCAGAGAGCACTAGATGTTTCCAGTTTTATTTGCATATACTGGGACACTGATGATCTTATGCTGAGATTCCCTGCATACGAGCTGATATGGTGCTCCATGTGCTTTGCTTGCACTCTGAAGAGGTTTATTGCTACTCTCCAGGAGTTTCCCCTTATGGGAAAGCTTTTTTGACCCTTTGTTGACCCAGGGGTCCTACTGTTGAGGTGAGCGGCATAGAGTGTCTTATGGTAGAGGATACACTTTTGGCACAGAATTTCAGTCTTCATTGAGGCACATTGTCTTGATTGATGTGCGCCGGCGTATCTGTGCGCCAGACCCACAAACCAACATACGCCTAAAAACTGGCCACCCTACGCCGACGTAGCTTACATACGCCGGCATAGTGTGGGCGCACTTTTCGCCTGGATGCATGTTGCTGCTCCTATTGATTAGGCATTTAAACATGCAAATGAGGGAAATACGGCAATTCACAAACGTACGTGCGCCCGACGCATGCTATGCGAGGTGCGCGTAAGTTGTACGTCCGGCGTAAAGTTATTCCCTATAGATGAGGTGCAACCCGGCAACAGACATGCAAAGGTCTGCACCAGAGAACACAGGTCGGCGTATTGGGCGTACGTTACGTTCACGGCGTATGTGGTGATCCGGCGTAGCTTAGGCATTTGTGCCGGCGTGGTTGTGAGCATGCGCATAAGGGTGCTGTGTCATGCGTCCACGTCACGGCAACGTCACGGCGCATGCGCAGTTCGTGATACGCCCGGCGTAAAACACTGCACAATGCTCGGACCATCATTTGCATGGGGTCACGCCCACTTCCAAAAAAAGAGAGAGAAGAAAGGCGCACCAGCCTAGTGCATTACCACTTGACACTTTATTTGATGGTAATAGTATTAAAAACTACTCACAAACAGTAGATAGAACAGGCTTGTCAACGAAAATGTAGGTGAATTCCCTTCGGACCACACTCCACAATGGGGGAATATGAGGAAAATTTTACTGCCGGCTACCACCACCCGCGCCGGCCTGCGCCTTCGAAACCTACGCCACGCCGACGCAGTGTTGGGAGCAATAGCTTGCTGAATGCAGTGCTTGCCTCTCCGCGCTGCGTCGGCGTATCGTACAGCGTTTGCGCTACGGCAGCGTAATGTGCGCCCACTCTCTGTGAATCTGGGCCTTTGTTTTTCTTTTTTCTTTTAATCATATTATTGATTTCAAAGGATGACAAGATGAATCAATTGTTATAATTAGCACTGCACTATTATTTGTACTTTTATTGACTGGGATTTTTTTGTAAATTTGCCTGGAGTGTTCAGCAGCTGTTAGATTTTATACATTTTTTCACCAGTATAATTCTCTATTGCCCACCACATTGTGTTTTTTTTTAAATGTTATCTCCTGTGCCAACAAATATATGTGGTGGCACTGGGCAAGTGGGCACAGTATACGCTGTGAGCCTGATACACACGTGCTGGCAGGCAGATTACAGAAAAAAAAAGCAGACTGATGTACTAGCCCTATACAGGCTGTCAGTATATTAGGAAGAGCGAATCTAGTCTAGATAAACTCAATACAGTGTATAAATATATATACAACACGTGGGATGCATATACATCCTCTACACACTAACTCTAACTGACTAGCCTACCTGCCTGCCTGCTCTATCTAACTCCAAAAAATTACACTCTCTCTCTCTCTCTGTAAATCACTGCAACGCACATTAGGTTACAGAGGGAAAAAAAGAAAAGCAGACTGATGGAATAGCCCTAAAAAAGGCTTTTTGCGGTGCTGTCAGGACGCTGTCCTTACAGTAGATATCAGATGAGTCCTTCAGGACTGGAGTGGACACTGAATACACTGGCCTAGCTAGCAATTTCCCTATTAAATCAGCAGCAGCTACACTTTCCCTCCTCTCACTAAGACTGCAGCTTCAGAATAAATCTAAAATGGATGCTGTCCAGGAGGTGGGAGGGTATAGGAGGGAGGGTATGCTGCTGATTGGCTGGAATGTGTCTGCTGACTGTGGGATACAGGGTCAAAGTTTGCTCAATGATGATGAATAGGGGGCGGATCGAACATTGCATATGTTCGCCGGCGGCGGCGAACGCGAACAAGCGATATTCACCGGGAACTGTTCGCCGGTGAACCGTTCTGTACATCTCTACTAAACAGTGCAAAATATAGCATTTTGGCCCTTGCCCCTCCAGAATTATAAGTATATATAGGACATTTTTGATCAATGGACATTTTATCCATTTATTGCCCGTTCTTTTCTAGAGTCTATTAATGTCTTCAGATATTGTCCACTGACAGTTATTAAAGCATTCCATAAATATTTATTGTATCTTTTTACTTTTGAAACTGTAATAGCTCTGATCTGCAACATTTCCTTCATGAGCTTTTGTCAATGAATTAACCTTTTGTCCTAAGCCAGCTTGCAATGCAAAGTAGTCATGAAGTATGTAAAGGATACAAATGGATGCATCCAATGTATGCGTTTACATGTCAGGAAACATCCAGCTGCTCATATTAAAAAATGTGTGTGAATGAATGAAGACATGTAACTGTCTCAGTAACAGACAATAGTTGCCTATGTGTTATTCCACAAGAGTTAAGTAAAGTTTGTGTTCATGTGGTCATGAAAATGTAAAGAAGACTGTTCTAACAGCGCAAACAGACGCAGGAAGAGAATGTTCCAAGCTGAGCATGAATATTGATGTGTATGCAAGCAGGTTGTGCTGTCAGCTGCAATTATGGTGGAGCTCCAGCAAGGCCCGGAGAGAATAGGAGGGTTAACAGGAAATCCGAAGTACAACTCAATGTAAAATGTTTACATTTCAGAAACCTTCTCCTGTCTCTCGAGTTTTTCGAAATGAACAGTAAATGTGTGCTTTAATAACACAAAATAAGAGAGAGAAAACTGTCTCATTTACAGTCCCTGGTGACAATTAGCAGAGCTTTTGCTCTATGTCGACATTTATTCTTCTGCTTCCCATAATCCAGCTTTAAGTATTAAAACACTACATGTCACTGAACACATCATCATTGGTACTACCCTTCACTGATTCCAAATTAAGTCATATCATTCCCTACAGCAATAGAAATTGTAAGTAACCTCTGGCATCTACCAGACCTGCAATTAGTTAGCGTAAAACATAACCTGATCACTCAGGCATTCTAATTAGGCTGCATTATACCTACAGACTTTTCACAACATATTTTACAAATGTCTCTCTCACTGTATGGTTCCTGCACAACAAATTTAGAGTGGTAATGAAGTCAAATGTTTACTTTTCTTATATCTTACATGGATTCGATTATTTTTTTATAAATTCCTTTCCTGGAGCTTAAACTGTCTACTGGCCTTACTCCTACATTGTCGTTTTATGTGTGCCCCCTGTGCCGCTGGGACCTATGAAGTCCTATAGGAGTCTGCAAATTGTGTGTGCTCTCGGTGCGACCATAATTGTGTGTGCAGTTATTTAGAGCGCCGCACACAAAAAATCAAAAAACACAAATTAAAGCTTTAGTGCTAATAAAACTTCCCTCGTTAGTGCAATCCTCCCAGTGAATACACACCATCCCAGTGTCATCAAAGAGCTCTTAATAGAGGCAAATGACCCACAAAAAGATTGAGTGGTCATATACAGCCTAACTGCTACCCCCCCCCCCCCCCTTGAAAATAGCAGAACAATATTTTCACTAACAATACACTAAAATCATAATTAGCGGACACAAACATAACATAACTTACAAAGTTTCTGCTAAATCTAAAAAATAAAACTGTTTTGAGATACAGTGGTTCCAGACGCAGAAGGTTTTTTATCTGTGTGCAGCATCCCCCCTAATACTTACCTGAGCCCCATCTTGATCCAGAAATGTTGTATGAGAGCCTCGGCTGTCCAGGACTGTCCCTCCTCATTGGCTGAGACAGCAGCAGGCACTATTGGCTCCCGCTGCTGTTAATCAAAGTTGGGGAGGAGAGAGAGGGGGAGGGACCGAGCTGTGGCTCCGTCTCTGAATGGATCGGCTCAGCTCAAGGGCCCCCATAGCAAGGTGCTTGCTGTGGGGCACTCAGCAGGAGGAAGTAGACAGGAATGACCCGAGAAGAGGAGGATCTGGGCTGCTCTGTGCAAAACCATTACACAGAGCAGGTGAGTATACCATGTTTGTTATTTTTAAACAACAACAAAAAAAGACTTTGATATAACTTTAATAAATAAAGTTCTGTGTGTAAATGAGGCGACACACCTAGAACAGCACGGCCGGGGGACAGTTTAAAAAGGAAGCTCCAATGAGGACATTTAAAAAAAAAAAATCAAATACATGTAACTTATTTTATTAGTATCTGATTTAGGAAAACAAAATATTTTAAAACTACTTTAAGGGGCAATTACTGTTAGCTGTGCTCACTAATGATGATAACATTATGGCATTTAATATGGGGAATCCATATGTATTTTAAAGGTATTGGATGGACAAAATTCTTCACCTTTTTAAAATTCTTATATAGGAGTGTTGTGGTCCACATCAAGCGTAATATGTTATTTTTTACTTCATAACCCGAGCTAGAAAAGATGGTATCTGCAATTTAAAACACGAACACGGGCAACATCACCAGATTTTTTTTATATCTTTTTTTTTTTTTTAATTAAGATATCAAGTGTAGAAGCATACAACATAACAAAACAAAAACAAAAAGTCACAATAAAAGACATAGTCACCCGCGCAGGGGTTGTGATAACCAGAATCTAGAATTCTGGGGCCATTTTGGATCTTTGCATGGCTCTGGTCCTAATGATTGAACTTCTCGCAATACCAGAAGTGGAAATAAAAGGACAGTGTCTCCGGTATAAACACATAACTCCATTATATACCTCACAAACATAAGATGTCAAAGATACTATGAGTTATTAAGCAGTAGTGCCCTCTTAAATTTTGAATTTAGGCCTCTGACATTTCAAAATATAATTTTCAACTCTTCAAAGTTAGGTGACATCATGTTGAGGTAGAAAATAAGAAATGTGAGGCATGAGTCAGGGACGGAGAAGCATCTGCAAGGCCGCAAGGTATACAAGATGCATTGCCATATTATTTGTAATGACCATTCCAAATAAAAATAAAAAATAAAAACAACAGAAAAAAGAACAAAAAACATAAACCCAAACAACTTGGCAATGTGGTGACAGCCCTATCCATACTTGTGTACCTCAACTTAAGAGAGACCAGGGACCTTATCCCATAACAGTCAAACGGGTGACTGGTCACATCCAAAACACCATGTCCAGTAGAAGAAAAAGGGGGGGGACAAAGGCTCCAAATGAACAACACTTTCAATTCCAGAGATAACAGAGGGAACATCTGTAATGTCTCTGACAGTGTAGCTGGGAGCAAGGTACAAGGCTCTAGTATTATGGGCCCTCCACTTGTCAGAACTAGGGATGAGCTTCGCGTTCGATACGAATGTATGTTCGACTCGAACATTGTCTGTTTGTACGTTCGACGAAATTCGTACAAAAGCGGTCGTTCGCGCCAAATTTGAGTGACGCAAAACGGCCCACAATTCACTGCGGCATTGCGCGCTGATGATTGGCCAAGCATGCTGTATGTCCCGCATGCTTGGCCAATCACAGCACGCAAAAAACGAAGAGCCATAATTGGCCAAAGCCTGGGTGGCTTTGGGCAATTATGGCTCAGGGCTTTAGCACACGCCCCACACTATATAAGGCCGCCTGCTGGGCGGCCTCGTGTAGTGTGTTCCGGGCCGGCTTGTTATTGAGAGCAGTCAAAGAGACAGAGAGATTGTCTTTTTATATAGCTAGATAGAGCAGGCAGGCAGGCTAGTCAGTTTAGCTTAATTTACAGTGTGTAGAGAATATATATACATCCCTAGGAGTTGTACATATATTTATACACTGTATAGCTTAGATAGATCAGTTCTTCCTAATTTACTGGCAGGCAGGTGATTGTGCTATTTAAAGACGTTATCACACGTATAGACACCCAGCAGGTACAATATTTAAAGGAATTTAATTTAAAAAAAAATTATTTAAGCATCATTAAAATCACTGCTCCTGGAGCAGTGATTTTAATAATGTTTAAATTTAAAAAAATGAAAGATTCCTTTAAATATTGTACCTGCTGGGTGTCTATAGTTGGCCTGTGAAAACGTCTTTGAGAACCCGGGTTTTGCCCGAGGGAACATGTATCAATGGAAAAAAAGTTTTTTAAAAATGGTCGTTTTTTCAGGACTCCTGCTCCTGAAAAAACAACCGTTTTTTAAACTTTTTTCTATTGATACATGTTCCCTGGGGCAAGACCCGGGTTCTCAAAGACGTTTTCCAACAATAACTTGAATATTGGTCTTTAAAATTCGAACGTTCGAGTCTTCAATGTTCGCGCGAACGGTCGGTCTGTTCGACGGTTCTGGTGCGAACCGAACGCGGGTATGTTCGGCTCATCCCTAGTCAGAACCAAGAATGGTAAATTTGAGCCCACCACAGATGGACGCAGCATGGAAATAACCAGGAGTCTTAGGCTAAGAAAATAAATAAAAACCCTCTGTGTGTGACAACACGTGGGCCTGTTTCTCAACAATAACAAGAAAAAAGCAGGTGAATAGTACCTGTAACTTGTAAATGAACTGATGAATAGTGAAGGTGTTAACCAAACACCACCAGGAAAAGAAGGAAACTTGAAACTCATCAAGCATCTAGCCAGGTAGAAGCATCTTCAGGAGATCCAAAGAAGCTTGTGCGATCACCATCCACAATCCTGAGCCTACTTGGAAACAGCAGGCTGAACTTAATGCCTTTTTAGAATCCAGATTTTTTAATTTTCATTCTGGAGATCGCCAGGACCCGATCACGACCTCTGTAATTTAGTAGGAGCAGCAGGAAGGGTCATGCTGGAGCTCCTGGGATCAGTGGAGTAAGGGGGGACCCTATGGGCCCTCTCTACCACGAACGTAGGTGGGAGATCTTGTAGGCCCAAGAGTTGTGCCAGGAATATTTCAGCACTATCCGCTGGTCTGGGGCCTTCTGTGCGCTCTGGCAGGCCCAGGATGCGCACATTGTTATGGCCTAGATGGTTTTTGGTGTCTACAGCCTTTGCCTGTAGCACTCTCACCTGCAGCTGTAAAGCGTGGAGCTCAGTGGAGTCTTCCACCCATGAGATATGGTCCTTCACCTCTAACATGCGGGAGCGGAATTTATTAAATTCATGTCTGATGGGACTGACATCCATGGTCAGCATGTCTATTTTGGCTGTAAGTGTCTCTTTGGTGGCATTGATCACCGCCAAGATCTCTGCCCCAGGAGGGCCAGCGGCCACCTGATCCCCGGAGGTGGCCACCTGATCCCCTGTGTCACAGCAGACATAGTGTGAGGCATTGTGTCCAAGATGGCCACGGAAGAAGAGGGGTGGAGAACACAGACTGATCTTGTGTAGCGCGGCTTTTCCTGAGGCATCCGGTTTACCGGAGATGAAGGATTCTGCCGCAGGGAACCCAGTGTGTAGGCTGAGGCGACAGATGTGGAAGAAAAGAGCCCAGATGGGATAAAAGGATGCTGGCGGGATCAGAGCTGAAGTGCCACATGTCCGTCCTCATTCATATCCCAGCCAGCTTTACTTAGGGTTCATGCACACTGGAGGCTCTCTAGACGCCTTTCTCTTGGCAGCAGAAAAATGCCGGACCCTCGTAAATGTGTGTAACGCTTTTAGCCACATTTAGCAGCGTCAAGCACTTGAGTGTTAATTCATTACATTGGCCAGAATAAATAATTTATTCTGGAAACTGAAATTAATTAATGCTTGAATGGTAACGGCACCTAGCGCTTGCACGCGTTCTTGCCATGTCTAGTGTTTTTCTGCCAAAACTCTCCTCTCCTGAATGTGATTCTTCTGCATCCAGTTCAGGAGAGGAGCATTTATTGCCTCTAAATGTTGCAGCTTGTAAACTCTGGTAAAAGCCTGCAAGGTTGATTTACTAAAGGCAAATAGACAAGTGCAGTTGCTCCAGAGATTAGTCTGCTGACCTCCATCATCCAATTATGTGCAAGAAAAAATGCATTTTTTTTCCCTTGCACGTGATTGGGTATTCCTTGCAAAGTGATGCTTTACCTCATTAAGACTCCTGTCACACTGAAGACCACCCCGTGCTAGGCAGTAAAGCATTTCTTGCTTTACCGGCGCTGTGCGGGCAGGAGTGGGGTGCTTTTAACCCCAAATGAATGGGGTTACGAGGGATTAAAAGCACCCAAAAAAAGCATGGTTTGCAGGCGCTTCGACAACGCTGCCACAGAGATGCTGCTTCCAGGACTTTTTTTTACGTCCATCTTGCAAGCACACCGCCCCAGTGTGAAAACACTTTCACACTGGGGAGGCATGGAAGGCAGTTTACAGGCACTATTTTTAGCACTAAAATGCCTGTAAAGCGCCTTCAGTGTGAAAGGGGTCTTATTATGCTCTGTACTTAGAGAATGCAGCTGCACTTTGCACAGTCTATTTGTATTTAGTAAATCAATTCCCCGTGTGCATGTGTTACAAATAGGGGTTGATTTACTAAAACTGGAGAGTGCAAAATCTCGTGAAGCTGTGCATTGTAGCCAATCAGCTTCTACATCAGCTTGATAATAAAAGTGGAAGCTGGTTTTTATGCAGAGCTGCACCAGAGATTGCACTTTCAAGTTTTAGTAAATCAACCCCATAGGCTTTTATTGAGCTGTGTTTAGGTGCTTTGGCAAACAACGCCACAAGCTCCAAAAATGTGAGTTTAGGAGTAGCAGTGTGCATTAAGACTGTGGGGCGTAACTACTAAGAATAGCCGGCGTATCTTTTTTCTGTATTCAGAAAACAAGATACGCCAGAATTCAGCTAAGATACGAGCGGCGTAAGTCTGTTACGCTGTCGTATCTTAGTTGCATATTTACGCTGGCCGCTAGGTGGCGCTTCCGTCAATTTACGCGTTGAATATGCAAATGAGCTAGATACGCCGATTCACGAACGTACTTGCGGCCGGGCGTCGTATTTTACGCCGTTTGCGTAAGTGTTAGTCCATCGTAAAGTTACCCCTGCTATATGAGGCGCAGCCAATGTTAAGTATGGACGTCGGGACAGCGTCGAATTGTACTTTGTTTACGTCATTTGCATGAATCGTTCGGGAATGGGGCTGGGCGTAAATTACGTTCACGTCGTTTTGATTGACTACTTGCGACGTGATTTTGCGCATGCGCACTAGGATACGTCCACGGACGGCGCATGTGCCGCTCAGAAAAAACGTAAATTACGTGGGGTCATGATTCATTTACATGGATCTCGCCCCCTACCTGCCTATTTTGAATTAGGCACCCTTACGCCGGCCAATTTACGCTACGCCGACGCTACTTACAGAGCAAGTGCTTTCTGAATAAGGCACTTGCCTGTAAAAGTTGCAGAGGTGTAGTGTAAATAGCATACGCTACGCCGCCGGAAAGATACACAGATGCACGGATACACGGATGTATCTGAATCCGGCCCTAAGTCTGCATTATTAGAGGCTATTGTTCTAAATATCTTGGATTTCTGTACAGCCTTAAGGCTCCATGCACACTGAAGCTGATAAACTGCAGTTTATTGGCATTTTGGCTTTTTTTTTTAAAGCCCATAAACTGAACTCTATGTTAGCCTATGTGCCCATGCACACCTGGGCGTTTTTCAGTGTTAATGAGCTTTGGAGTTTATTGGCTTTTTTCTGAACGGCCAAAATTTGCATTCAAAGTGCAGTTTTTTTGGCGTGAAAAAACGCAAAATGCTCAAAAACGTTTAAAACGCTGGCACCAGCGTTTTTTATCGTTTTTTTATCCATTGAAAAAAAAAGGAAAAAAAAAGCTACACTGAAAAACGCTGAAAAACGTTGCAAGGCTCCCTGCAAAGCTACTGGCGTTTTTTTTATAGTTTTTATCAGCTTCAGTGTGCATGGAGCCTTACAATTTCAAATGCTCTTGGGCACATCGTCTGCTGAGCTATGATATTAACTTATTGAAATGTTCCAATGTCGACAAAATTATTTAAATGGCTTCTGAGTACCATCATCTAACCTGCAGCACAGTACATATATTACATATCCTTATCTATTCAGTATGCATAGCTTACAAGAGTGCATAGGAAATGGGAAATCATTCATACTTTCACACACTAATTTATGTTGCAAATTACGAGAGGGAGGACTTGGCATGTAAAGAACAGGGTGTCCTTCTCCACAACAAATACTTGTGGAAAATACAGACAACTTCCCTACAGGGCTGTTTAACGCTAATAAGGTAAGGAAATTACTATTATTCAATGATTCATTGTACAGATAGCAGTGACATTCAACTTACAAGACAGATCACACCAACCTAGGAGTTATTCAAGGTTAAACATCCACTTTACTTAATATCAAGCAATTGTATGTGAATTGTTACCAGTAAGTCTTAAATGTTCTTATGAAAAATTAAAACGCATACATTTATTAACACTGCTGGAAACAATATACTGATTGTCACTGGGTAACAGTCATCATTACAGTACATGCCTTATTAAGGATGGGTTCACACCAGTGCAAATTGGATGCAGGAGATTTTAACTGACTCTCTATGGAGCCGGTTCACAAATCTCTGCAGCGGCTCCGATGCGATTTGCACAGGAGTCCTGTGCGTCTTTTGGTTCGTTTCAGGTCCGAATTCATCCCAAACTTCGGGCTGAGATCAGATCTAAAACAATGAACGAGGACGCAGCGGACTCCTGCTGTGAGGTGCTGCATGCTCATATGTGAACCCAGCATTAACCTCTGTTGTAAGAGAAATCTCCCTGCTTGTAATGCTGGACTTCCATAAATACTCAGCCATATGGGTATGGGGAAAAAAGACATGTTCCCCAAGAAAGGAATTCTACATAAACCTAGTTCCACTAGTTACTGTGCTGCACAAGTCTCATACAGTAAACCAAAACCCCTTTCATTCTCTGACTCCTGCAACGTTTTTTACCCCACTGTAATGCAAGCAGACACAACCTACATGAGAGTGGCAACCCTACTCGGAATTTATGAGCAGTACAGCATTGTTGCCACACTATCACAGGAAGCTGCATTAGGGCCCTTTCACACTGCATATCCGATCAGGTCCTCCTGTAAGTTTTTCAGGGAGACCTGATTGGACCATCCATTCATCCCTATGGAGCAGCAGATGTCAGCGGTGACATGTCTGCTGACACCTGCTGCTATTCGATCTGATCCTCTCCGCCTAATTCAGACAGACGGTGACGGACCTGTCATCTGCCTGCTTAGCGGAGATCATTGGAGCGATCCTCCACTGAACAAGCAAAGTCTGACAAAAATGTAGGCACCTGTATGAAAGGGGTCAATGGGTAGCAGCATTAACATGTGGCAATTTGCATTGGGGCTAAGATAAAACTGTAAATGCAGATGCAGCACTTTTTTTTATGGCAGGCCATAGTTCTACTTTAAAGTGTAAACCCTATTCATGAAACTTGAGTTGGGCACATATATCTGCAGTTTTTCTCTCATCTCTCTTTAAAGCCCTTTGTCGGTAGCTTTGTCCTGCTCGGTTCCTCTGTTATCAGCCTGACAAGTTCTCCGTCGCATTATGATAAAAACAGCCTGAGTTTTGTGTTGGGGGGGGGGGGGTTGCTATAAATAGATTAGCAGAGCTCTGAACGATTCAACAAAAAGAGTTGTAAGTCTGTACCTGAGAAGAGAGGGTGTGTGCCTTTCCTCCAATTAGCTGTCTTGGCTGTATGCCCAGGCTTTACTGCAGTGCTAACCAGGGAGAGGAAAACTTCTAACACAAAGAGCACTTTCCAATGGATATATACAGTTAAAGACAGCAGATATACATGTAAAACTTATGTAGGGAGATTTGTTCTATTCCTGTGCAACATCCAGGCCGCATACACACGATCAAATTTATCTGCTAAAAATGGTCCGACGGACCGTTTCAGCAGACATCTCCGATCGTGTGTACAGGCTATCGGACATGTTTTCCCAGCGGACAAATTTCAAAGCATGCTTTGAAATTTGTCCGCCGGAGACATGTCCGTCGGATATGTCCGCTGGTTAGTACACTAACCAGCGGACAGAAATCTCTGTGCATGCGTCGAATGGATTCGATGCATGCGTGGAAGTATTTTACTTCCTGGAGTGGTGACGTGGCATCGTCAACGTCACCGCCACGTCACCGTGTTCCCTGGCCGAGGGGATTTTTATCCGATGGTGTGTACACACCGTCGGACGAAAATCCAGGGGAGACATGTCCGCTGGAAACGGTCCTTCAGACATGTTTCAGCGGACATGTCCCTCCGTGTGTACGCGGCCCAAAGCTGTTCACTTCACTGGGTATATATACAAATGTAGGCACTTATCAAACATGTTTGCATTTGAATACATTTCTGAAAATGTTTAAGTTTTCAAATATAATTATATGGAACTGGTGTCTAACAGCGTGTGTTTTTTTAATGGAAGCACTTGTGCTAGCTTAATGGACTAGCTTGTGCTAGTAATAATCGTAGTATATACAATAAGAACCAATGTTGGATCCTTTCATTGACTTTGGCAAAAGGTTTTACTATGTCCAACTGGCAATGCTTCTGCAATAACCTGCATTAACCTGGCCACCTACTGACAGCCTGAGGAGCTTATTGCCAAATGCCTTCTAACTGTCTCCTCTCATTCATCTCCCATCGAACAGATCATACCATGAGGGGACTGGGGGAGTTGTTCTGTAGTTTAAAGGGTAGAAATTTCATCACCACACCAAGGATTCCTCAGAAGGATCCAAAGCTTTATTCACATGGTCACACGTTACATATACATCAAAGTTTTCGGAGCCATGCAGGGCCCCTTCATCAGGCAAGGGCCCTAAGAAGGGGCCCTGAAGCATTCCTTATGTGTAACATGTGACCATGTGAATAAAGCTTTGGATCCTTTTGACGAATCGTTGGCTTTCTGATGACATTTCTACCATTTGGCTTGCCTACGGTTTCCAGCCGATGATCATTACAGCACCTAGCATTAGTACAGCTATTTTGAGGAACATGTGCGTGGGGAATATTATGTTTGGACTTGTTCTGTAATTTGGGATTTCATTCCAGCACTGTGTTGCCAGCTCAACACAGGGTGGAAGCAGATTTCTGGGAAAGTCAACAAAAAATATTTTTTACTTATTGAACATACATTATTAAACCCTTTTTTAAACAGACCAAATAACAGAAGCTCATTGTTAGGGTACACTTTAAGTGACAAGTTTTGCTTCACCTGTGGTGTTTATATTGGTCCAGCAGTGCACCAACACCTTTGCAGCCATTGTGCTATATGCTGGGTGTTTGGTGTGCTCCTGTACCTTTAATGAGGGGTGGCTCCCCTTCAGTCCACCTGCCCCTATCTATTCATTAAAATGCATGTGCCTCCACTGTGAGGACACTCACTGTTTAGTGTTAGGACCACATAATTATGGGGTGCCTTGGCGCGGCTCTGTGGCTCACGCATGCGTTTGCAAATGCGTGCGGACAAAACCCCTGTTTTTAACGCATACTGTTAGACAGGTTAATTGGTTGTTCTGCTATCTGGTCGGTAAGTAGGCTTGGTTATTCCCTGGGCATTCCCCAGGTTTTTGTTGTTATACACTTTAAGTGAACTTGTTGCTTTGCCTTGCATGGGCACAGCACAGTTTCATTTTAATGTCAGGTGTAGCGAAAAATCTAAGAGCTGATAACTGTTACATTGTACATCAGCTTAATATGTAATCCTTTGCTGCCAGGAATACACTGGCACAAAAGTTATTAAAGCGGAGTTCCACCCAAAAATGGAACTTCCGCTAATCCCACTCCTCACCCCCTTACATGCCACATTTGGCATGGCATTTTTTTTTGGGGGGGGGAGTGGGGGCTTCAGGAGGAGTGGAACTTCCTGTCCCACTTCCTGCTTCCACCGAGGGGCTGGTTAGGCGATTAAGCTTAATCGCCTACAGCAGCCCCTCCCTGTAGGCGATCGCATGGGACACATGACAGGTCCCATGCGATCGCCTGTCCAATCAGCGGTGGGTCGCGCCGCTCGCGCTTGCGCAGTTCCGTGGGGAGGGGGGGAGAAGCGGAGCCCCGGTCGGCGCAGCGCTGGAACGTGGAGAAGGTAAGTGAATGTTTATTAAAAGCCAGCGGCTACACTTTTTGTAGCTGCTGACTTTTAATAAACATTACATTTGGCTGGAACACCTCTTTAAGTGAGCCCATGTATAATATTAACATCCTAGCGTGAGGTAGATCTAAAGCACGTTCAACACTCTGAAACACAATTGCTTGCCAAGGTGTCACCTTAAAGACAAACTTCAGCCTTTTTTTTAAAAAGGTAAAAAGTCTGTAGATACATAAACTGCAGCTGCTTACTTTTAAAAATCAGGTACCCACCACCAAACAGCATAAACAAAACAAAGCATAAAATAAACCCTGGTCACTAGTGTTGCTCACGAATATTCGCTACGAATATTGCATATTCGAGTATTCGCGAATAACTCGAATATTGCGGCGAATATTCGTATTTTTTCAAATTTATTTGTAAAACAGATCACATCCTAGTGATCTCCATCGACGTCTAAAAGCATTGCTGGTATGATTAGAGAGAGACCCTGGGCCGAGTAGCTGATGCGATTCTTTTATGTTGCCGAAAATTCGCATTGCGAATTTTCGGCAACATAAAAGAATCGCATCAGCTACTCGGCCCTTCTTTTGCATCAGAGCCAATCAGAATAACTCGAATATTCGGCAAAAGGAATATTGCGCGATATTCCTTTTGCCGAATATTCAAGTTATTCTGATTGGCTCTGATGCAAAAGAAGGGCGCATCAGAGCCAATCAGAATAACTCGAATATTCGGCAAAAGGAATATTGCGCGATATTCCTTTTGCCGAATATTCGAGTTATTCTGATTGGCTCTGATGCAAAAGAAGGGCGGAGAAGATAATTGCGCAATATTCCATTTGCCGAATATTCGAGTTATTCTGATTGGCTCTGATGCAAAAGAAGGGCGCATCAGAGCCAATCAGAATAACTCGAATATTCGGCAAACGGAATATTGCGCGATTATCTTCTCCGCCCTTCTTTTGCATCAGAGCCAATCAGAATAACTTGAATATTCGGCAAAAGGAATATTGCGCGATATTCCTTTTGCCGAATATTCAAGTTATTCTGATTGGCTCTGATGCAAAAGAAGGGCGGAGAAGATAATCGCGCAATATTCCTTTTGCCGAATATTCGAGTTATTCTGATTGGCTCTGATGCGCCCTTCTTTTGCATCAGAGCCAATCAGAATAACTCGAATATTCGGCAAACGGAATATTGCGTGATTATCTTCTCCGCCCTTCTTTTGCATCAGAGCCAATCAGAATAACTCGAATATTCGGCAAAAGGAATATTGCGCGATATTCCTTTTGCCGAATATTCAAGTTATTCTGATTGGCTCTGATGCAAAAGAAGGGCGGAGAAGATAATCGCGCAATAGGAATATTGCGCGATTATCTTCTCCGCCCTTCTTTTGCCCCCTTATTCTCCTTTCTTTTAAGTAGAGTTATGCCGCGTACACACGATCATTTTTTGTGATGAAAAAAAACTACGTTTTCTGTGAAGTAAAAAACGACATTTTTGAAACGTCACTTTCAAAGACAATGTTGCATACACACCATCGTTTTTTTCACAAAAAGCGAGGTTACGTTCACCACTCTTTTCCATTGAAGCTCGCTTCATAACTAGCTTCTGGGCATGCGTGGGTTGAAAAACGTCGTTTTAAACAACGTTTTTGCTACACACGGTGACTTTTTGTGAAACAAAAAACGACGTTTTGAAAAACGACACAAAAAATTCAAGCATGTTTTTTGCCCACACACGATCAATTTAAATGACGTTTTAAAAAACGTCGTTTTTTTCATCGCAAAAAACGACCGTGTGTACGCGGCATTAGTGTAGAGTTAGTGTTTAGTGCATATTAGTTTAGTAATACAGGAAATGATCTCCGTTTATGAGAATTTCGCAATCATTTTCGCATTAGCGAAATTTCGCAAAAATTTTTTTGGATAAAATATCACGAATATTCGATATTAGCGAATATTCGCGAACATTCTTCTATATATTCGCGCAATATCGTGAAATCGAATATGGCGTATTCCGCTCAACACTACTGGTCACATGCTCAGCATAGAAACCCACTTGAACATATGCAGACCTGCCAATACTGCTCTCGAAAACCCATAGATGAATTTGGGACATGGACAAAGGTGGGAGATAGGATCAACCAAGTTTTTTGCAGAATACAAAATAACATGAACAACATGTAATACAGCATTTATTGATAGTTTTTTATGAAGTGGGTTTAGTGACACTTTAAGATTGTAAAGGGATCTGGAGAAATGGTATATCTGGAACCTAGTCCATATAATATTCTCTTACTACACAAAGGTGTAAATAAATGTGTAAATGATAGGAAACCATTGTTTTCCAACATTTTAAAATAATTTCCAGGATTGTTTTAATAACTTATATAACTCAACTTTATTTCAGATGCTGATTTCAGACAATGCAATGATATATACCCAAATATGACATTCATAAAACATACATACATTTTTGCAGTATGTATTGTTTATAAACACAATTTCAAAAGCCCACATTATGAACCTAAGGTGGAATATGTGGAAACAATTGGAACATTATGAGCATTTTATAAAACATGGCAGATAAAAAAATGAAATGCAGTTGTGTAGTCATTAAAATTCATTTAATGTATTAAAAAAATACAACTAGCATAAGAACCTGATTTTAACCTGCTTTAACTCCCTGCACAAAAGAAGTCAGGGAGAGTGGGATGCAGCAGTAGAGAGCAATCAGGTGTGATGCATGCAAATATATTAACAAATACTGCAGCTGCTGACTTTTAATAAATGGACACTTACCTGTCCATTTACAGAGTTCCTGCACTTTTTTCACAGCAGGAACTCAGTTCCCTTTGCAGGACTAGAGCAGCCTAGCCACCCGAGCAAATCCTGCATCGATGCCCAGCTCGAGTCACTGTCAGGGGCAACCGAACCTTAGTAATTCTTTATGTTACTGCCCGCTTCTTGTATATGGATTCATCAGGTAGTGTGCGGGTATTCAGTCACTTCCTCGATGCCGCAATGTCTCCTGGGAGCTTTTGTCATTGTTCCCAGGAGACATTGCAGAGGTCTGCCGCAAGTTATCGCAGGATTTAGAAAGGACTTACTAAGGTACAGTGGATCGAAAAAAAAAAAAAACATGCGATTTAGTAATTATGCATATGAGCGTATCATTTTTTTTTTTGTTGGTGGGGGAGTGGATCTAGGGTGGGAGTTCCCACACTTTTTTCCCCAGGACTTGACCCCTGGCACACCCGCTATGTCGGTAGCCAAAGCCGACATGTGTAAAGGGTTAGCTCGGTAGTGGGGGGGTGTGACCCCCTGGATGGCTTCACTACACACTGAACTATACAGAGAGGCAGCCGAAGACGGTTGAAAACAAAGAATTTGGTTTATTCTTCCATATTGCTGGAAACAAGTGCAAGCATCCAAACAGCATAAACAAAACAAAGCATAAAATAAACCCTGGCCACTTGGGGCGTCTACCTTCACCACACAGGAACCTACCTATGAAGTCTGGCCCAGCCTACTGCTGGGCAGACACTGCTGGTCATACAGCAGAGAAACAATAGTCTTTTTGATTTTTATCACACAGAAAAATCAACAACCACCTCACCTCTTCAGAAGTCTTTCTCACTGCTCTCCTTAACTCAAAAAGCCTCAGGATGCAGCAATCAGTAGTCATCCTCTGGATGATTTATAGAGGCCTTAATTGCCTCATTCTGAACAGCTGAAGTTTTCCAACACCCTAAACCTTTCTGGCTACCTCTGTAGCCGACACCTGGTAGTAATTGGTGTATTGTCTAAACAAGGCAGAAATGGTATCTCCCCGTCTGTGACAACACCCACAGATTTACCTGACTTCCTGTCACTATATATATATATATATATATATATATATATATATATATATATATATATATATATATATATATATATATATATATATATATATATATATATATATATATGTATTATATATATATATATATATATATATATATATATATAAATAAAGTCCAGTAAATATATCATAGTTTGTAGATGCTATAACTCACAAAACCAATTAATATATGCTTATCGGAATTTTTATTTTTTACAAAAATATGTAGCAGAATACATCTTGGCCTAAATTTATGAAGAACTTCAATTTTTTTAATTTTTGTATTGGATATGTTTTATTGCAGAAAGCAAAAACATGTTTTGTTCTTTTTTCGAATTTTACGATCTTTTTTTCGTTAATATAATAAAAAATAAAAAACCCAGTGGTGATCAAATACCACCACTTAAAAGCTCTATTGGTGTGAAAACAAATTATATCAATTTAGTTAGGGTACAATTTTGCATGACCGCGCAATTGTCAGTTAAAGTACCGCAGTGTTAAATAACAAAAATTGCCTGGTCCAGAAGTTGGTAAAACTTTCCAGAGGGCAAGTGGCTAAATAATATGAAGAGACAGGGCAGTGACATCACAATCTCCACCTTGTCCAATCAGAGAACACTTTGCATTCATTGAAAAAATAGAATGGTGCCATGCCCTGCAACTGACCTCCTTTGTTCACTATGTAGGGATGATTACTACAGCTTCCAGAAGGATCCTGCAGGCATGTAAAATACATACTAAGGCCTCGTACACACGATAGGTTAACCAGAGGACAACGGTCTGATGGACCGTTTTCATCGGTCAAAACCGATTGTGTGTGGGCCCCATAGGTTATTTAACCATCGGTTAAAAAAAAAGCCAACTTCCTTTAAAACCGATGGATTCCTAACCGATAGGTCAAAACTGATCGTTAGTAGGCACAACCATCGGTTTAAAATCCACGCATGCTCAGAATCAAGTCGACGCATGCTTGGAAGCATTGAACTTAATTTTTTTCAGCACGTCGTTGTGTTTTACGTCACCGCGTTCTAACACAATCGTTTTTTTAACCGATGGTGCGTAGGCACATGAGACCATCAGTCAGCTTCATCGGTTAACTGATGACAACGGTCCTTCAGACCGTTCTCATCGGATGGACTGATCGTGTGTACGTGGCTTAACATTGGTCCAAGCTGTAAACATTGCCATACCTGAACTTTGGCTTTAACTGCAGTACAAAATTCAAGATACCTGAACGAATGTGCTGTCTGCCAAGTGTTACAAAAAGCCCCATATGGTTTATGGAATGTGTTTCAGTGAATTTGTAATCAAACCATGGAAAAAAAAATTCTGGGAACATTTCTTCAAAATCTAGGACTGTCCCTGAGGGCCTGTAGGTTTTAAAACTGCCTTATGGTGGCTTTACATGATCCCTTGTACAGTCCTTGATACAAAGTCCTGAATATCAAGATGTCTGTCCAGGGCTCCATTGTTATAAAATGAACCATTGCTCCACTATTCAATAGAAAAGTAGATTTATTCCCTGACAGAACTAACAATAAATACTAACTGTTCCCTTCTTCTTGTTTGCCTACTTTTTTGTTCCCTTCGTGTTGGCCTACTTTTTTGAAATGTTGA
This sequence comes from Rana kukunoris, assembly GCA_029574335.1. Lineage (NCBI taxonomy): Eukaryota > Metazoa > Chordata > Amphibia > Anura > Ranidae > Rana > Rana kukunoris. The sequence goes on along the minus strand of CM056049.1, from coordinate 232,924,104 downwards.
TTTGACAGGTCCCACTTAAACTGTACCTGTTTATATACATTTCCCTTACTGATGTATGTGCACTGGAATTGTGACATAGCTTCTCATTACATAACATCTCAGTGGCATTCATTTTATTTTTGCTCATCTATTCTGCATAAAAGGGGAACAGTACCTTCACACTCAATCTACATGAGAAAAGTCATATCCTATCAAGGGAGCAGTCAGTTTTGTCACACAGGGTGATAGGAAAAATGCTCACAATTGCTTACTTATCATATTCCAGTCATACAAGTCGTACACTATAATCCTGACCGTAATCACTTCTGACAGAATTCTGATGAAAACCTTGTGTCACATGAGTCAACATCACCACAAGAAAAGTAAAAGAACTTCTGTTTTCTATCTGACATTTCTGTCAGTAAAAAAAGGATCTGTCAGATGGGATACTGTATGTAACAGCATTGCAGACCTAAATGGGAATAACAAATATGACAACTATTTTTGCATCCAAAGGTTATTTAATTTTGTTCTGTAAGTCATATAATTCACGCATCTGCCACACTGCACAACCAGAAATATAATGGCATGCTAATACTTCCTGGTTCACCTGGGCAGCTCCCTGGGTCACCACTCATTGGACAGTGGCAATGATACCAATTTATTGTCCTTTGGGCTGGCTGTAGCTTATAAGTGGAGTGGGGACACTAAAATCTGCAAAGCTGAACCTAGCTAAGCAGTGTGGCAGAGTTGTATATTAATCACAAGACAGACAAATCTTCCCACAGTATTTTAAAAGAGTATTTAGCTGTTTGCGTAGAGTTCATTTTTAAGAAGGACAGAAATGTCACAGTAATCTGAATACTATTCAGCTAAGGCAGAAAGATGACTGCCAATGACAGATACTCAGTTGCCAACCAGGGCAATCATCAAATATGCTTGTGTGTTATTAAGATGAATTGTAGGATAATGTTCTTCATTCTGCATGCAATTCTTCTCATCTTAATCATTGTCATTATGTATATAGTAAAGGCCATTGTGTAAGGCCTCGTACACACGATTAAATGTGTCTGTTCAAATCGGTCGGACCGACCGATTTGAACAGATCTGTCTGCTGGGATTTTGGTTTGCTCGCGTGTACACACGAGCAAACCAAAATCCCCGCCAGCAGACAGCGCGCTGATGTGTCGGTGACGTGGCGGTGACGTTGACGCCGCCATGTCACCGCACCAGGAATTAAAACACTTCCGCGCATGCGTCGAAACCATTCGGCGCGTGTGCGAGAAGACATGTCTGCTGGTTAGCGTACTAACCAGCAGACATGTCGGGCGGACGGGTTCCCAGCCGACAGATTTCAAAGCATGCTTTGAAATCTGTCGGGTGGCCAAATCCGTCTGTTTGCCCGTACACACGATCGAATCTGTCTGCTGAAACGGTCTAGCAGACCGTTTCCAGCAGTCAGATTTGATCGTGTGTACGAGGCCTTAAGAGCAAATAGTTCTTTTAAAGCTATTGAATAGGAATAAGGGATTCTTTGGTCTTTTATTGATATCCATGTCCTCTCTGGGTAGATTCACCCTCTATATTTTACAATTGTCAATGAAATCGATGACAAAGGGAAAACTTCCAATAAAGACAGGTTTCCATGTGCCAGCTGTCTAAGAGGGAATTTTTACTTCACTTTAGAGAGATTAACTCTGACTTCTGTAGCTCCAGAAAAGGAAAACCAAGTCCATATTGAGTAATTGACCAGTCAAATCTACTTTTCCTTTACAGAAATTTGTCATTCACCAAGAATGTATTCAATGATTTCCAATCAAATTGGATAATAGCCTAAGAAATTCATTCAGGAGTCAGAAGGGACTACAAGGCAGCTTATTGTGGTTGCCCTTGAATCAGACTTTGATTCAAGGGCAAACCTCCTATCGTTTTCAGCCAAGGAGGCTGCCATCTTAGCCTCTGTTTAAACTTCAACTGCCATGGTGCTGCACATGTGATCCGTTATGACACCAGCCATTGGATGGTTTGACAGTTTGGTTGAGAGCACAGCCAATGTGCAGTTCGCATTCCCGGAATGCCAGGAATGTAACGTTGTTTTGAAATATGGGTTTACTTATGCTTTAAAAAGTTTGTAGCTGACTGGTTTACTTAACCACTTAAGACCCGGGCCTTTAGTCAGCTAAAGGACCCGGCCAGGTTTTGCGATTTGGCACTGCGTCGCTTTAACAGATAATTGCGCGGTCGTGCAACGTGGCTCCCAAACAAAATTGGCGTCCTTTTTTTCCCACAAATAGAGCTTTCTTTTGGTGGTATTTGATCACCTCTGCAGTTTTTTTTTTTTTTTTGCGCTATAAACAAAAATAGAGCGCCAATTTTGAAAAAAAATCAATATTTTTTACTCTTTGCTATAATAAATATCCCCCAAAAATATATATATAAAAAAAAAAATTTCCCTCAGTTTAGGCCAATACGTATTCTTCTACCTATTTTTGGTAAAGAAATAGGGGATAGTTTTATTGCATTTTTTTTTAATACTAATGGCAGCGATCAACGATTTTTTTCGTGACTGCGACATTATGGCGGACACTTCGGACAATTTTGACACATTTTTGGGACAATTGTAATTTTCACAGCAAAAAATGCATTTAAATTGCATTGTTTATTGTGGAAATGACATTTGCAGTTAAGGGAGTTAACCACAAGGGGGCGCTGTAGGGGTTATGTGTTCCCTGTATGTGTTTACAACTGTAGGGGGGTGTGGCTGTAGGTGTGACGTCATCGATCGTGTCCCCCTATAAAAGGGATGACGCGATCGATGCTGCCGCCACAGTGAAGCACGGGGAAGCCGTGCAAGATTTGTAGAAAAAAACTAGGATGGCCGAACTCCAAAAACAATGTTGTTCCCTTTTAATAAAACTGGTCAAAAAACAAACATGTCACAGAAAAAAATCAGATGAAAACTGACGCGTTTCACACTATCATACAGTGCTTATTCATGAATAAGCACTGTATGATAGTGTGACACGCGTCAGTTTCCCCGTGCTCAGGAGCTCCGTGGGGACACTCGATGTGGGGAGGAGCCAGGAGCGCAACTAGGGGCACCCCAGAAGAGGGTCCAAAACCCTTGCACAGAGGAGTTAAGTATAACATGTTTGTTATTTATTTTTTATTTTTTTTAACAAATCTTTGCAATCCCTTTAAGGTTAAAAAAAGACACCAGTCCATCCGATTCAACCAGTGGTGTGTGTGTGTGAGTTTATGTCAATATTAAATCCCATATCCCTGTAATAAAGCACTAGGTTAGAAAACATGTCCTACTGTATGTAACCCATAAAAACAATGGAAATGGTTCCATTACAGAGACATGCATGCACAGATGTGTCATCTTATGATTAGATGTATCCTATATGTGATCAGACAAAGATGGGGAAGACAATCCTTTACTATACATACATGGACCAATCATCTAGCCAAAAACAACATCCCTATGGATAACTAAAAACTGATGAATGATTTGGACGGAACTAGATTGCCCTGGTGTCAGTTGTATCTGTGATCAAATTAATATTGGACGGGAAATCCTTTTCATTATATATATGTATCAATCATCTTGCCAAAAAACAACCTCTGTATAGATATCTAACTGAAAACTGATGCATGATTTGAACTAGTCTACCCCTATGACAGCTGCATTTGTGATACAGACTTTAATTTAGCACCTGACATAAGGAATTTGGTTTTATCTGGCACACATCAGAAATAGTAGTAAAAAAGGACATATTGCTTTTATTTGGCTATTTGAAAGGTAGGGACTTGAAACCTGCTTGTAAACAGTACAGAGCAGACTAATATTTAAAGAAAGCCCTCATGAAGTCCAGTATGTACAGTACTCCCCTTTTAGAATGCTGTGACCACTAGGCTTAACACATACTGATGATGTTCTGTGCTACAGAATTTGAGCGTGTATTCACACAGCACTCCTTGTCAGCACAGCCACAAAGTAAAAATCCCGGCATATGGGCTTACTCAGACTCACCATACTGCATGGAAAACAGTGAAAGCACTATCACTTAGTACATGTTTACAGCTACTTTGGCAAAGCTTTTCTGAAACACATTTGTAGTGGGTAACACATACTGGGCCAAATTCTTGTAGAATCCGCGGCGGCGCAGCGTAAGCCATTTACACTACGCCGCCGCAACTTACTGGAGCAAGTGCCGTATTCTCCAAGCACTTGCTCTATAGTTTGCGGCGGCGTAGTGTAAATGGCCCGGCGTATCCCCGCGTAATTCAAAGGGGACGGCTTGTATTTAAATTAAGCGCCCCCCCGCGCCGATTGAACTGCGACGTAAAAATAGCCCAGTGCGCATGCTCCAGCTCACAACGGAAAACATCAATGAAGCCGTCGTGAGCGTCATTGACGTAAAGTCCTATTCGCAAACGACTTAGTAAAACGACGTAAACGATGGAAAAAGACGACGCTGACCCGACACCATACTTAACATGGCATATGACGGAACTTCGTAAGCCTACCCCTCATATAGCAGGGGTAGGTTTACGCTTACGGAAACAACGTAAACGACGACGAGGCGGCGTAAAAACGTTCGGGAATCGGCGTATTAGGCTCATTTGCATAGGCAAATGAGAAATCAACGTAAAGGCCACCTAGCGGCCAGCGAAGGAATTACATCTAAGATCCGACAGTGTAAGTGTCTTACACCTGTCGGATCTTCGCCGTATCTATGCGTAAGTGATTCTAGGAATCATAAAAAAGGGTGTGGGGGTGGTGGCGCTGTCGCTAATTTGTTGTATAATTGAGCCAAAAAGACCCTATCGGTGTACAAATAAGCTCTGTAGGGGCAACGTCCCCTCTAAAACACAATATAACTGGCAATACCTGTCTGATATGTGAAAAATAAAAATAAATATATAGGTGTGTAAATAAGTGATAATACACCACTAAGAGAACCACAATAGTGATAAGAATATGCTTAGCATGGATTAAAATAACCTATACAGTAATACAAAAATGCAGATGAATTGTGGGCACTATACAGGTACAATGTGCAATAAGCCAGCACTATGGGCAATGAACAAGCTTCTATATGTAAAACAGGCACAGTGATAGTAGGTGTAATAATCATACACTAAAAGCAATAAACAGGCATCTGTATAAATAACAGGCACAGTGATATTTAGTAGAACTTGGTGCAAAAAATTCTAGGAATCATTCAAAAAATTCTAGGAATCATTCAAAAAATTCTAGGAATCAAACGCATAGATACCCGGGAAAAAATAGAGATACGACAGTGTTTCCTGCGATACACCGTCGTATCTCTTTTGAGAATCTGGCCCACTATGTTTACATTTACGATTTTGTAAAACAGATTGGTCACAGTTATTAACGGCATTTTAAAATACTGGAGTAATTTTTACACTTATACAATATTCTTTAAATTATATTTATGTTTTTTTCTTTGATATTTGCTTTAGAAATACTTCCTCTAATGGAATCTACTTGAAATAATCTACAGTCTTTTCAAAGTTCTAAAGATAACAGCTTAATAGAAACACCCATCAACGATTTTGGCTAAAATCAGAATCCCAATTTTTTTGCATAAAGATCACGATTTGATTAAAAGCCTTGATTCCATGGTAATTTATAATATACAGTACATGTGCATGTGGCAGCTAAATTTGCAGATTACATGTGCAAGCTGAGGTTCATGCTCAGTAAGGCTTTTTCAGCCAGGGTGCCACCTGGGGTCTTCAAAAGTGCCTTGGCAAAATGCCTAAAAATTACCCTAAATTGTCCAAAAATTGTCAACAAGCCAGCGGGTGGATCAAACCAGCCTTTCTTTTTGTTAAACAAGGCCACAGGTTTAGCATTAAAACCTTGGGCGCCGTATCTGTTCAAACTGGCAGAAAACAAAATACTTCCTATAGTATGCACAGAAATGCATGACTTGTTTTTTTTGCTCTCCTATTCACCTCTATGATGAAAGTGTCAGACACAGCATGAAAAAAGGTGGAGCTTAGTTATAAGTGGGTGGGGCTTAGTGCAGAACTTTTATAAAATGCCAAGTTGTGTCAAGGTTTGCTGTGATTGACATATACAATGGTGTTGACATAATTGAAGTGTCAAAGTCTGCGAGGAACAACCTTCTATAGTGAAAGCCTAGATAGGAAGTTTAGGGACAGTCATGAATGGCCTAATTTTACCCTGATTTAATAATGCAACATTGAACATCAGACTGTTTAGGTTTCAACAAATGCATCTTACAAACAACTGGAATAATTTTTTACTCTTCTTACCTAGGTAAAGGAAAGAAGTATTAACACACACATGCACTGCTTCTGTTCACAGGCCAGATTGATAGCTGAGAGGTCAGGCAGATATCGTCAGAAAGGTTGCTCCACCTGTGCATTTATGGCCAGTCTAACTTCAACTTTTTATACAGGTACTACTTTTTACAGTCACAGCTTATTCAGTGCTGAAATTGACTGTTTTAGTACAAACCATGAAAGAAAAAAATCTACAGATTCGCCATCCAAATGTGTTCTACCACTAAAAAACATCAAAGGTGGCCATTTTGTAGGCCTTTAGAGTGTAAAAATAACCAAAGAAAGGAGTCTCTAAACATACATACAAATACACACTCCACACCCAGAAAAATAGTAAGACAGTACTTACAACCAAAGTATGCACACCCTTGGTAATCGCACATTTTAAATTTTGTTGCCAAGGCCATGGAACAACAACTTCATTCCTATACTTGACCGTCAAGTTATTGGTTACTAAAAATAGGCAAATAATAAAAATGATACTACTATCTAAGGCAATAAGGCCTGTTTAAACATTGGCAAACTCATAGAGCTGCTTGGCTATTGAAGCTTGAGGGCTGTTTCACACCAGAATGCGGTTCGGGGAATGGCACTTTCAATGCACATTTTCAGTACTGCGTTCAAAACACACTACCTTTGTGATTTGCTGCAAGTGACAATATATTATTAACTGTACCCCAAATGCAGTGGCATTGCATGTACCACGTCACATGGTTTTCAAAAGTAGTGCATGCTCCTTTTTTTATGAGATCCTGTGCAATATCAGCCTTTTCAAATTAATGGGCTTAAAATTGCACAGAAATCGCATAGAAACACACATCTCATTCCTTTATGATTATGGTATGAACCAGCCCTGGAAGAGTACAATTAATGGAAACAGTAAATACGGTAATTTAAAGAAAAAACTTCTGTAAGGTGACCCTATGGAGGGGTAATTGCAGGAGAAACAGGTGGTCTCAGGCCAATACAAAAATTGCCAATCCACAGAGACTTGTGTTGTTAGTACAGTGGCTTAAATGTCCCTTCATACTGAAAATATATTTCCTTCCTTTTTTTCTTGGCTGCCAATCCCCAGTGAAAGAACATTACAAACTCGTATAGACTATTATTGGGACACGCCATTTATTACACCTTTGGATGTATGTGGTATAGCAGTAGTAGAAAAGAATGCAAGGTACTTCTATCCAAATATTTCAATATTGGGCTGTACAGGTGTGAAAAAGCTTGAATATTGAGCACCAGCGCCATTGCCGCATCAGGGCTTGCCTTTAAATATGTATATATATAGTAAGCTAAACAAATGTGAATTGCTTCTGCTTGATTCAGAGCTCAAAAGGCAGCTGTCCTACAACACATAATATAAAAAGAGTCAACAGGTTAGATGTTGTCAATATAGATTTTCTATACAAATGGTAATTGCCTCGGCTTGATTCAGAGCTCAAAAGGCAACTGTCACACAACACATAACATAAAAAAAGTCAACAGTTTAGATGTTGTCAATATAAATGGTTAATAGACATTTCATTTTTTCTTTACTGGACTGCCTCATTAACCCCAGTATGACGACCGGTGCTGAGGATTAGTGATGAGCGGAATACGCCATAATCGATTTCGCGATATTTCACGAATATATAGAAGAATATTCGCGAAATATTCGTTAATATCGAATATTCGTGCTATTTTATCAAAAAAAAATTTTTGCGAAATTTCGCTAATGCGAATGCGAAATTGATTGCGAAATTCTCATCAAAACACGCGAAAACGGAGATCATTTCCTGGATTACTAAACTAATATGCACTAAACACTAACTCTACTTACACAAACTTATATGACTAAACTAAAGCTAATTTTTTTTTGTTTTTGTTTTTTTTATACACAAAACACAGAAGGGCAGAGAAAGTATTCGCGAATATTCGCATTACGAATATTCGCATTGCGAATATTCGGCAACATAAAACGATCGCCTCAGCTACTCGGCCCAGGGTCTCTAATCATACCAGCAATGCTTTAAGACGTCGATGGAGATCACTAGGATGTGATCTGTTTTGAAAATAAATTTGAAAAAATATCGAATATTCACCGCGATATTAGATTTATTCGCGAATACTCGAATATGCAATATTCGTTACGAATATTCGCAATGTGAATATTCGTGAGCAACACTACTGAGGATACATTAATACATCTCCCATATGAGAATGAGCAGCCAACACTTTGCTTGGCAGCTGGATCTCAACACCAGCTATCACTTACAGCTCAGGTCCCCACTGAAGAGTAGTTCCCATTCATGTGATCACTATGTCAGCTATGTCACAGTGATCATATGCAGGCTAAAGTCTTCATTGACAAAATAAGCCTTCAGTCTGCAGATGAACACTAAACACACACACAGTGGGATCTGCATTTCCAGATATTTAATAGTGTAACTGTCAGCTTCAGGTGGACAAAAAGAAAACATGATAAATTAAATACATGTGGAGGTTTTTGTCTTCCAAACTCTACAATAAAAGACTTATTTGTTTAAACAGTTTACCATATAAATTCTTCTAATGTCCTTATAAATATTGGGCCAGATTCAGGTAGAGTTAGGCTGGAGTATCACTGATACTCCAGCCTAACTCTCACTTTGAGCCGGCGTTTCTGTTTTCAGTAAGCAGAAAACATGAAACGCCGGGTTGGAGTTACTATACGAGCGGCGTAATTGTATTTCGCCGTTGTATCGTAACTTCAATATTAAAAATGGCGCGCGGGGCGTTCCCGCTGATTAACGCCGAGAATATGTTAATCAGCGGGAATCGGAAATTCACGATCGTATTCGGGCGCGACGCAGTGACTTTCCGAAGTTTCCGTAAGAGATACGCGGCGCAAAGATAAAGCAGCCCCCTAGTGGAGTATCCTATGTTAAGTATGGCCGTCGTCATCGCAATAAAAAAAATTTGAGTAGTTTGCGTAAAACGTTCGTGAATGGGGATTGACGTCATTGACGTTCCCTGAAAGAATTTGGAGCATGCGCACTGACAGTCGACGCATGCGCAGTACGTTCGCCGCGGGATCGCGCATAGTTAACATAATACACGCCCCCTACCCACCCAATTTGAATTCCGCCGGCTCATTTTCGCTACGCCGCCGCAACTTTAGGAGCAAGTGCTTTGTGAATAACAGTACTTGCTCCTAAAGTTACGGCGGAGTAGCGTAAACGAGAAACGTTACTCCAAAGTAAAGAAGCGCCCATCTACTTGAATCTGGCCCATTGTGTATGTTCTTTTAAAAATATATACAACTTATTTACGTATGCAAATTAGCCATAGAGTTATTCTTACATTAACTAAAACGCCAAATTTGGCCTAAGCATCTATGCATTAATGACCTCTGGTCACAAGGGGGTAATTGAGATGTTGTCTAGGCCTGCAAAATAGTGGTCTCTATTGTATGTATCTTCCAGATATATCTAAACTGCAAAACAGAAAAAAAAAAAATACAAAGTACACATTACACTGTAATTGTGATTTCTTTGTTATAGGATTTACATCTATGAACTGACAGTTGTGACATCCTCATATAGATTTAACATGCAACCCATACTGTTATTGTGACATTATTTTTACCAGAATAACTCTTGCTGTTGACCTCTCCTTCCGAAAATGCTTGGCACTTATTCTCATCCAGTAGCTCCAAAAGTCTCTGACCCTAAACAAATATGGCAGATTAGCAGTTTTGACTTCACTCTGGCTTCACTTACTGCATTCTTGTTACAGGTCAGTGACTCATAAAGGTTCAAAGTCAAAGCCAAAGCACAGCTAGAAAGAGGTCAACAATATCAGCCTTCGTATTTCGGCCTGTAAAGGTTGCTTTCATGACTAAAGGTTCCTTCCTGTCATCACTGTATATGTGACATCCACTGACCTCAGCTGTTATAGGAAGAGTGCTCACTGGAGACTTGATCATCTCCAGCCATAGTACACACCTATGTATACTGGGAAACAGGACTTGAAAGGTAAGAATAGCTTATAAAGCTCCTCATTAGGGCAGCAAAGTGTTTCGCAAAGTGTTTCAAAAAGGAGCATGTTAGTATGAGCATGCTCTGTGCTCATACACCCAAAGGCAAGGGCAGCTGGAAGAATGTAAATGCCATAATTATACTACCTTCAAGTGAACCTTTAATTGTGCCTAAGCAGTACCTTGAAATATGCTATCTTTTGTCTTGAATTACTCCCAAAAATAACAGCCTCATAGATACATGAGCAAAAGCCCTGCCTCTACCAAGATAGCCACCTCCACACAGAGATTCACAAGATATGTTAAATCGGTTAGGCTTTATGCACAAGTCTCTTCTGAATGATGAAACTTGACAGCTAGTAACCGATGTTTAAAAATGTTCATTGCGCCATGTTTACATGCCGTGTTTAGCCGCGTTTGCATTTAGAAGCGGTTTTTGCATTGCAAATGGTCAGAAATGTATCTTCATTAAAAACGCCTCTAAACGAAACGTGGCTAAACGCGAGTTACTGGGTTTACACTCATCTACAGGTTGTAATAGGCATTTGGCATTTTAAATGCCTCTGAACATCCGTCCTGAATGCATTTTTTTGCTTTCCAAAAAATGCTTCCAACCTCAACTGCCTGGAAAGGACTATAGATTCAGTGTACATGTGCTGATAAGATAACATAGAGAAGAGATCAGGGGCCGCTGAAAAAAGTACCCAACTGCTCCTAAACGTCTGTTTACCACCAGCAGTGTACATGAGGTCTAATGGGGAAGGATCAGCTGCAGCCAGACCATAGGCCAGGCATGTCCAAAGTCCGGCCCGGGGGCCAATTGCGGCCCCCATTCCAGTTTAATGTGGCCCCCTAGTAATTTGGATATATACTGTATTTATTGGCGCTGCCTCGAAGGGGACAAGGAGGGGGGGGGGAACGAGTGCTGTCAAATTACATACAGAAGAATCTCCTGTGGCATCTGTAATAGGTAGTCCCGTCTCCTGGGCTGCCATTGGACGACTCCTCTGTCTAATGTAGGAGGCAGGACATTGTATTAAAGAGGCTGCTGTGTAAATAGGAGATTCTCCTCTATGTAATCTGTTGGCACTCGTCCCACCTCTCCCCTCCGAGACTGCAGATGGGCATCGATCAGGCTGCATTTATGGCAATGGCGAGGCTGCAGATGGACAATGACCCTTATTTTGCTTCAGATTTCTTTTACTTTTTATTTTCCGAAACATCCCTTCTAAAATGAATGCACATGTTATACGCCAATAAATACGGTATATCCAAATAACACGCCAAAGCTCATCTCTTCACCACACACAGCCACAAAGGCAAGAGAATTTGTGTTGGGCAGTGTATTAGTGCTCGGGCAAACACACTTAGACCAAATTGTAATGGTTCAAAGCATGTCAGGCAAAATGGTTGGCCCTTTCGCATGTTCACTTCATCAAATCTGGCCCTCTTTGAAAAAAGTTTGGACACCCCTGCCATAGGCAATACTGATGACTAGTTCTTTGCCCATTGCCTCCAGAGTTCAGTCTCTAATATTCCTTTCTAAGATGTGTTTTCCTATCGGATGCTGTCATTGTCCTAGTATTCCCAGCTGTTGTACTGCAAAAGCAAGCTATCATTCAAAAGGTTTTTTACATATTTATAAAAAGCCTAGATAAGATACAGACATTTCTGAATTTATAGCACAAAAGGATATGACTTTGCCAACTTGAAGGATTTATAAATAATAGAAATTCTGTGAAGGTTTCAGCCAAAGCATTCAAATACCCAGAACCAAAAGAATAATTTACATATATGCTGCATTAGAGAATGACCACAGAATTACCTACAGCAAAATATCGCTTTGCTCAACAGCCCCCTGTAGTACTGACATTGCTTGATATTATGACCTAAAGTGAAAGTGCTTTACATTTTAACAGTTAAAAATAATAATAAAGTAATAAACCCTTGTTTCCAAAAAAAAAAAATTAAATGAAATGCATAATTAATGATAGTAGTTCCATTATTTTGCAAGTTTCCTCAGTTTAAAGCTTTATTTACATTTGGGGCCACTCATTCCTCCTGTATTAAATTGTATTGCAACTGTACTGTCTGCCCTCATGTTGTAAAGCACTGTGCAAACTGTTGGCGCTATATAAACCCTGTGTAGCACTACCCCTGTAGGAGCTGCTGGTTAGTTTTGGGCCTGCACGTTACATCAACATTCGTTGTCTAGGGGAAGAAAGTCTGAAAGAATTCCAATGTCCACACAAGATGTAAAACCTCTAACTGTCAGGTTTTAATCTTTTTGCTCAAAACTTGCGCAGAAGGTAGAAGGATAAAGGGGAAAGAAAGGTTCAGGTACACGGTACAGATCACTGGGGAAAACCCCTAAACTCCAAAGTCATTCACCACTCCCTCCTAAGTGGGTATTTCTCACCCAGATAGATCCCTCTCACCTGGCCTAGCAGCCAGAATGATGCACAAACCAGTTGGCTAACAGTCTCTGTCACAGACTGATTGAGAACAAATTGAATAGTCCGGAATCCTCTGCCACAGGATGTAATACCCGAACTTCCAGCCGTACAGTTAAAGAGCCTTTAAGCCAACTGTAGGACAACTTGAGTTGTGGATCCCTCCTTAATAAAGTCACCAGGCCTATCCCGAGACTTAAGCCTTCTACTTGGTGTCCTCCAGGGCAGGTCCTCCCCAAGTTTCCTTCATTAAGTGTAGCTTCCTTCACTTAGATGGACAGTTTAGGATCCCTAAGGCATTCTAGCCTTCCTCTACTTAGAAAATATTATTATTATTATTTTTTTCTGTCTGTGTTGTTGCTGTAGAGTTTCCCTCACTTCCTGTGTAGTGAAGCATTGTCACAAGGACAGAAAGTGAGGGAAAATATCTCTAAAGGAGTCACAAATAGAACTAAAAACTTTACAAGGTCCCTATCCCCGCTACCCCAGTCTATCCAAAGAGAAAATGTTCCGGCATGACATACACTTCAAAGGACAGCTTTGCATTTAAAATGAAACCTAGCCCACCACCCCTAGCCTTCTAATCTCATCTAAGCTAGAACGAGACGGCCTGGACGAGAAGGCCTGGCTTGCAGTCTCCGCTCAAATTCATCCCAAAGGTGTTCTATCGGGTTGAGGTCAGGACTGTGCAGGCCAGTCAAGTTCCTCCACCCCAAACTCGCTCATCTATGTCTTCATAGGCCTTGCTTTGTGCACTGGTTGGTATACGGATCTTTTTTATACAGGTTAGGTAAGATAGGTAGGCTGAGGAAAGAGAATTTATTTTTTAAGAAAAGGGCTTTTCTTCCACATTAAATAAACCAGGCTGATGTAAATGTAGCTAAGTTTCTCCAATAAATACTCCAATAAACAACATTGTATCTTTGTATAGTTATTTCTGTTTACACACATGGCACTTAAACCTACAATTCGAGGAAAAGGCTACAATAGCTTTCTTCACATGTATTGTTTCCCCTTAGAAGGCATATTGACATATTAAAGATTTTCTACATCCCCCTTACAATAGCTTCACAGTCCCAGCCATGCCTGAATGAAAACTCATATATAGACCATAAATTACAGTCATACAAGTTCCAATTTGTACATATGAAGACAGTCAGCACATCTGGAGCCCAGTCACACAGCACAGCTTTTTTTTTCTTCCAAAGAAACGTGTCACGTGAAAGAATTTTCAGAGCCTAATACAATATACATATCCCATGGGACTTTAAAGGCCATACTGTGTAAACCAAAATCATCAAGGTTAAGAAATCTGACAATCTTTATTTACAATATTTGTTAAAAGACATACAATGACTTGTTGATTGGTGTACTAAACAATACAATATGTCATAAAATACCCAGAATTGAAGAATGGTTATAGTGTTTCCATAGTGCTTGGCATATCCGCACTGGTCTCCAAACCTGGACAAACTCTACATGTTTCCAGAGATTCTTTTTTCTTTTGGGTATGACATGCATATCACCTACAACATGCTCCTGATTCCAGAGTTCTCTGGAGTCCCGGTTCTCTAGAGACATGAGCACGTTGGAGGAGATATATGTGATACATGTAGTCCTTCTATCTGTAGATCCCTGAGGCTGCAGCTCCAGTGGCCTCTGTGTTTGCGTGTCCTCCCTCAGGCAGGTCCTGTTTTGGTTAGTGGTTGGTGACAGGTGGTGAGGCATCCTCCTACTCTGAAATGTTTTCAGTTTGCCTGCATGTCATACCCATTGTACCCCTGAGGAAGAGAAAAAATAATATCTCAAATGCAATGGGTTTATCCTAGCTCAGGGGCCAGTATGGACATGCCAAGCACCATTGAAACACTATAACCATTCCCCCATTAGGGACTATCTGGATGCTTGAGCTAGGACAAACCCAACGCATTTTGAGATATTATTTTTTCTCTTCTTCAGGGGCACAATGGGTATGAGATGCAGCCAAATTAAATCAGTGTTCCACCTGGGGAATTTTGTTTTGGTTTTAACGTCAACAGCTACAAAAACTGTAGCTGCTGACTTTTACTATATGGACACTTACCTGTCCAGGTAGCCCACAACGTTGGCACCCCAGCCGATTTTTGGATTGGCTCACGGGTGCTGCGCTGCTCTCGGTTTCACAGCCAGGTCCCTACTGGGCAACTGGCCCGACGGCGGAGGAAGGGGGGTGATACATGTGATACATCCAGTCCAACAATCCAGTAGATCATAGAGGCTGCATCTCCGGTGGCCTGAGTGTTTGCATATCCTCCCACAGGCAGGTCCTGTTTTGGCTGGTGGTCGGTGACAAGAGGAGAGGTATTCTCATACTCTGGAATGTTTTTAATTTGGATTTGCTTTTCTATATACAATTTGTGATACATATATGTAATACCCTTTGTACCAATGGAGAAGAGAAAAAAAATATCTCAAAACGGATTTGTTCAGATTTGGAGACCAGTGCGGACATGCCAAGCACTATGAAAACGCTGTAACCATTCCCCAATTAGGGACTTTATGGGTATTTTATGACCTATTGTATTGTTTAGTACACCAGTCGTTATGTAATTGTATGTCTTTTAACAAATAATACTTTTTAACCTTTATGATTTTGGTTTACATAATATGGACTTTAAAGTCCCATGGGAAATGTATGTTGTATTATGTATTTGATTAGGGATGTTGGTTGTTTCAAAATCTAGCTACCAACACGTTTTAAGCAAAAAAAAGAGCTGGCCACCTGGTATAGTCTTCTGGTTACTTTATTGGCTACATAGTATAAATACTAAATAACATTTTTACACTGTATCTATAATATGTAGCCAGTAAAGGGAAACCAGAAAAGTGTAGCAGGTGGCCAGCTCTTTTTTTTTTGCTTTGGATTTATCACATGAGGAATTGGACATCCTAGCTTGTGCACCAGTCAGTCTTCAGCATGTATGCCTTATGGCCAGCGGTTGAGCTTGGGTATGTTTTTTATTTTCGTTACCAACAAATTTTGTTTGCTAGAGTTTTCAGAGCCTGTACAAGTGGTAAAATGACATGGTAAGAGACATAAATGGCTTGGTGGAGCCAATGTTTTCACATAAAGCATATGGCTAATGTGTTTGCATTGTGGCACTACAGTCACATAGAAGTGACTGAGAATAACCATTTTCTGCAATCTAGACAAGTTGTTAATTATAACACTACCTCTAATCACTTGTGCCCAGCAGGGAGAACTCTGTCACTATGGTCTCATAGTACTCGCCTCTTAATGAAGTCTCTGCCACTGACTATAATTACACCTTGCAGGGTTCTGAACCATAATGAGTTTGGATAAAAAGATATATTTTTAACATTAAGAAAGATTTATTGGCACACAACATAATTCATTATCAGCAGCAGTATTCCCTCCAAAAAGAATGCGGATGTGTTAACAGCTACAGCAGCCAACAACATGAAGGCCTCGTCTGCAGCTCAAAGATCCAAAATACTCAACCCCCATGTATTACAATGGTGGGTGTTCACATATCAGCACTCAGTGCCCCGCACTCTAAAAGCTGCATGAGCTACTTCTGAGGTAGAACCATTTTCTTGCCCCATAGACTTGAATGGGAATGCCTGAAAATTCACGTGTTGTTTTTTATTCAGCAAGAACTCCTCTACCTAGTGCTGTCCATTGGCTAAAACAAACCTGCCTGAAACTTAAATACACACGTAGAACACTTAAATTCATTTCTAAAAAAACTTGTATATGTGCACAGAAATGCTGATTTTTTTTTTTAGCTATCTGTAAGGAGATAACCACAATAACAATAATTCCCAATAACCACAGCATTCTTCCCACTGACCATCACTTTATTGTATCATGAGTTGTAGATCTAGTGATTTTTAGAAAGAGTACCTTGCAACTACACAGTTACTTCAAGGGTTCCTCTATGTAAAAAAGGTTGAAAAAGGCAACCTTAAACACTTAAGACCCGGACCATTATGCAGGTTAAGGACCATGCCCCTTTTTGCGATTCCGCACTCCTTCGCTTTAACTGACAATTGCGCGGTCATGCGACGTGGCTCCCAAAAAAAATTGGCGTCCTTTTTTCCCCACAAATAGAGCTTTATTTTGGTGGTATTTGATCACCTCTGCGGTTTTTATTTTTTGCGCTATAAACAAAAATAGAGCGACAATTTTGAAAAAAATTCAATATTTTTTACTTTTTGCTATAATAAATATCCCCCAAAAATATATAAAAAAAAAATTTTTCCCTCAGTTTAGGTCGATATGTATTCTTCTACATATTTAAAAAAAAAAATTGGGGCACTGATGATGTCAGTGAGACAAAACGATCGTCGGGTGACACGCACACGCATTGCGCATGCACGGTTTTTCTTCCCCATAGGCGGCTGGACGCCAAACAGAGCTACTGTACTTGGTTTTATAATTCCTTGCAAGGATATGTTATTACCTCTCGCTGAACACTAGAGTTTGTATTTTATACCCACAATAATCCCCCTTGATTTTTAAAACGCCTGCACTATGAAATTCTTTTTTTGTTTCTTTTCCATTGCGGCACACCCACCCCCACTTTGAGTGTGTACTCAACACTATACACACACACCTGAGATACCCTTGGAAGGACCTGTTAGCCATGGTTGGAGCCATAGAAGGTACGGAGGATCTTCTCAGCTGCTCTGCAGGATAACTTCATCATATAAGCCTGTTTTGACCCCCCTGAGAAGGGCGGTCACAGGCTTTCTGGTTTCACGTTTATCTGGAACTACTCAATATACACTGGATGTTCATAGCTTCCTTTTGAATTTTGAACTTTCCTTTCTGGATTTCCATCTGCTGATTCATTGGACTCATTGTTTTCACTGATCACTCACCATTTGAATATATTATATGTCAATTGCATATATCCTAAGATTTTCACTTTATTGTTTTTTTTTAAGGTGTTTGAATGTCAGTGATTTTTTTCATGACTGCGACATTATGGCGGACACATCGGACACATTTTTGGGACCATTGTCATTTTCACAGGAAAAAGTGCTATAAAATTGCACTGTTTACTGTGAAAATGACACTTGCAGTTTAGGAGTTAACCACTAGGGGGCGCTGTAGGGGTTAAGTGTGACCTCATATGTGTTTCTAATTGTAGGGGGGCGGGCTGGATGGGTGACGTCATTGATTATTTTTCCTTATATCAGGGAACAGACGATCACTGACACTGCCACAATGAAAAACAAGGAAGGTGTGTTTACACACACCACTCCCTGTTCTTCAGCTCTGGTGACCGCTCTTGGGACACCGGCGGCGATGAGGTCCGCGGGTCCCGCAGGCGCGGTCACGGAGCTTCGGACAGGGTTGCGAGCGCGGCTTAAAAAGACACGTACAGGTATGTGATTGTGCCCAGCCGTGCCATTTTGCCGACGTATATCGGCATGAAGGGGTCCTTAAGTGGTTAAAACAGACCTTTAGTAATTTTTTCATCTTTCCATCTATTAAATCTTCTGCCCTTGTTGTTTTAAGTTTGGATAGTAAAACATTTTTTTTCTGCCAGTAAATACCTTATACAACCCACTTCCTGTTTCGTGTCTTGGCATTAGCATCATGCACAGCTCTCTCTCTATAACTCTCGTGCCAGGAGTCATAAGAGGGCCAATGACAGCTGAAGGACTGCAGAGCTGGAGGTGACCCTCTGTGTGTCTGTGTAAATCCAGGAAGTGAACAGGCAGCAGCTTCAGCTGCCCACAGCTAAAATGGCTGCAGCCAGAATCAGTGGAGGAAGATTTCTGCACCATATTTGGCAAGTACAAAATCACAGTATATATAAAATAATATTCAAAGTGCTTGGAGGGAAGCTTCAGAATGGCAAAGATGTTTTTATTGCAAATTAAGTGAGCAGACTGCAGTTCCTCTTTAAACAGTTGTCATCAAAACAAGTGTTCCCATTGAAGGAGTTCCCTTCTTTTCCTGTCCTGATGACAACTCCAAATTTTGGAATTCCCCTCCCTTTTCTGTTCTTTGTGACATTGATCACCAGGACAAATAATGAGAATGAATCTCCTTGGTGGGGACACACAGCAATAAAACCTGACAGGGTTTCTGGCCTCCCACCACATGAAAATGTTAAGGCTTTAGATACACTTTGAAGCTATATAATGTAGTTAGATTACTTTGAGCTGATTGGTTAATGTTGTTTTCTGGGTATGATTGCTCTGTTATTAAATAAAACCATAATTGTCACCACATCACAGCACGCAGCATACAAATAGAAAACTGTGACATTGTTCTGTGTCCTCGCTCCGGTCTTGGGACGTTTCACAAGTTGCACACAATGAACCAATCAACAGTCTGTTATGCAATCCTAAGAACCTCCTATTGGAAATGTACCAATCCTACTTATTATTAGTCCCTCAAACCAACCACCAGTGGGGGTTCAGTGCCTCTAACACACGACAGGAGAGATTTTGTTAGCATGGAACAACAAAAAAATAAATAAAGGGCTGTCTAGCACACTCAATTATTCTTCTGAATACAAAAGTTTTAAAATATATATTTATTGAGCTCAGAAAAAAAAAACAATTAAAAAATCAAAACCCCAAAGTTCAGAAATAAAAGCCTTTTGAAAATTGAGAATACGGTCACTGACCCCCGGGAAGGGGAAGTGTAACCTGGCATGTTCCCCTTTTGTTGTATGCAGGATGGAATTCTACTTACATAACTCACACATTCCCTTCCTAAAGTTTTTGGACACAAAACACACATGCATCTAAATATTATTTCTATAGATAAGGGATATTTAATAAGATATGTCCTATCTATCTACAAGTTCCCAAGCCAGCATGCTGAGCATTTTTTCACTTACATGCTATGGGATTGATTTACTAAAGGCTAATAATCACATTGCAAGAGAATTGTCCTTCAGATTAGTGAATGTGGTGAAAACTCCCTTTGCAAAGAGTACCAAATCACGTGCAAGGAAATTCAAAATCAGGATTTTCGTTTGCACATTGCGAGATGATGGACATCAGCAGAGCTTCACTTCATTCACTAAACTAAAGGGAAAATTCCCTTGCAAAACCAACAGCCTTTAGTAAATGAGCCCCAAAAATGACCAATTGGCTTTGTGTAGGAGTGGCTTTCGGCGTTTGGCGTTTTAGATACATTTGTAGGACTGATGCAGGCACTATACATAGACGTAAACAAGGAAGGTCCAAGGAAAAATTCAACAGTTCTGAACTCCAAAAGTTCCCAAACTTGCTGAGCAATTTTTCATTTAGACACCATCCCTAAAATTCTATTTTTCTATATATTTTTCTTAATTTTTTTTTTGTTTATATTCATATATATTTGCATTTTATATATTTTTTGGTACATATATATATATATATATATATATATATATATATATATATATATATATATATATATACACACACACACTTTTTTTTTGGGGGGCTTTTTGATTTATTTAAATATATATATATTTGGTGGGGGTTTAAATTTGTTTGTTTTTTCATATATATATATATATATATATATGTGTGTGTTTATTTCTGTTGTTTATATTGTTGCCAATTTTTTTATTGTATACATCTTTTGCCAAAGTTGTTTTATATATATATATATATATATATATATATATATATATATATGGGGGGGGGGTATTTATATATATATATATATATATATATATATATATATATATATATATATATATATATATATATATATGGGGGGGTTATATATATATTTTGGGGGGTTATATATATATGTGTGTGTGTATTTCTCTTTTTATTTCTAAATTGTATTGTATACATCTTTTGCCAAAGTTGTATTATATATATCTATATATAGATATATATATATATACCTATATATATGTTGTTGGTTTTTTTTTAGGGGGGGGGGGGGGTTATATATAAAAAAAATCATCTCTCTCTCTCTCTATACTGTATATTTTTCTGTTGTATATATTTTTGCCAGTTTTTTACTTTAGGATTGTACTGTATAAATGTTTTGCCAAAGTTGATGTGTGTGTATATATATTCTTGTGATGTTGTGTGCTTTATATGTGTACATATCTGTACTGTAGATGTTTTGGCTTTTTTTCCCCGAACTTTAGCCAACCATCAGCATCTCGGTAGTAAAGTGAGAGTAAGAAGAGTATAGGGCCGAGAAGTGATGGTATTTATATAGTGTGTAGACAGTGTGTGTCCCCTTCCCTCCATCCCTCCATCCATCCCCAGCAGACAGAAGTCTTACCCCGGAGACTTGCAGACATTCCTTCCTCTAGGACTCAGCTCCTGGCCCCTGGCACAGTCCATACAGCACAGCATTGGCACCAGCAGTACGAAGAGGAGCCCCGTCCCGTGCAGTGAAGTCCATGGGCCGTGCCATCTTGCCTCCATCCCAGCAAACTTTCCAGGCGCTCTCCTCATTCCCATCCGAGCCAGAGAAGCCGATTGCTCAATCATCCTCCCAGCCCCCCTCGTCACACACACAGCAGTCCGAGGTGTCCAGGAGGAAAGTTTCATAGTAGTGCCCCCCCTCCCGGCACACATCCCGCCAGGAGGAATCCGGAGTCCCCTTCACTCTTCATCCGATGGAAGGACTCGGCCGGAGCGGAATAACGGAAATGAAGCTCACTTTCCTCTCACTGCCAGGCAGCTTGAAATGATTTCTACAGCAGGAGTGGCAGAAGGAAATTCCAGATTTGCTACCCTGATCCTCTAGGAGGTGGGGCACCGCGGACATGCCCCCCCACCACCCCCACCTCAGCTCCGCTATAGATTGTCAGCCTACCTTTACCACACACACTCCAGGCTCTACAGGCAAAACTTTACACAAATCTTCTTCACGTGTGAGGGTGACTGTACAACTGGAGGAGAAACTTCTTTCCTATTTTTTTAGTTTTGGATAGTGGAGGGGGCTTAGAGTGCCTGTCAGCTTTTTATTGCTGTCTAGGGAGTAGAGACGGGCAGAACACCCCCCAGATTCGCACCACAACTTATAAACATCGCACAAAGTTCAAAACCGAACAACGAACCCCATTGAAGTCTATGGGACCCGAACAACGAACCCCATTGAAGTATATCCATGGGACCCGAACTGGAAAAATCAAAAGTGCCCATTTTGAAGGCTTACATGCAAGTCATTGGGCATACAAAGGGTATGGGGGTTCAGAGGGGCAAGTTTTAATGCAAACAACGTTTTTAAAAAATATATAATTTTTAAATAAGCAGTGATTTAACGATGCTTAAGGTGTTTGTAACCCTAAAATAGAAAGTGATCTCCTGTTCCATGACCAATGGCAGCTGGTGTTTTTTTGTTAGGGGTGGGGGTGGCAAACAACCACCCCCGCGGCACCTCAACCCCTCCCCGCTACCTGCCAGTCGGTGCACCAGCATTTACCCCATCTAGGTGGCGGGCATCGGACGTCCGAGGAGTGGCGGGGATCAGGGCACTAAGCAGCAGTGGAAATCGGACATCCAAGAAATGGCGGGCTTCAGGGCACCAAGCAGCGGTGGGGATTTGGCATCTGAGAAAAGGCAGGGATCGGGGCACCACGCAGCAGTGTGGATCAGGCAGCCAAGGAGCAGCTGGGATCGAGGCACCAAGTAACATCGAAAATCAGGCATCCAAACACCGGCGGGGATAGAGGCATCAAGCAGCTGCGGGGATCGGGCATCCGAGGAGCAGCAGGTATCGAGGCACCAAGCAGTGACAGGGATCGCGCATCCGAGAAGCGGCGGGGATCCGGGCACCAGGCAGCACTTCCGTCATGCATCTCCTCCCCTCCTCCTATACGTCCAATAGGATCGCCTATCCTTTCAGCCAATCAGGTGACAGGTATCAGACCCACTTCCTGATTGGCTGGGAGGAGGATCAGTGTTGTACCCACCCAATGCTCTGCACCCCAAGCCCACCCTGTTTTGAAGCCTCTGGCTCTAATCAATGCTTAAAATAACACATCCCCCGCCTGTCCCTGCCATCGGAATTCATGCACATCGGTATCCTGAAAGGGGTCAGGCACATGGATAGGGAGGGCAGTGGGCATGAATCAACACCCACAAAACTAGGCAGCCTTGCAATCAGCGGTGCATTGCGAGGGGAATATCTCCTAAACTGTACAGGTTTAGGAGATATTCTTTAGACCTACAGGTAAGCCTTATTATAGGCTTACCTGTAGGTAAAAGTGAAAAAGTGGAGTTTACAACCACTTTAATCAGCGACACCATCATCAGGAGGCTTGATAGCTACTGCTAATCCAGGAATGATTCATTTTGATAAATGTCAGCTGGCCAACGGAGTGTGTGGACAGGTGCACATCTCTGCTCTGGTGTGGCTTCTGTCCCCTAGACAGACCAGCTAAAGCAAGGCATGGCATCTTTTAGCCTGTCATTGAATAGCCCCTTGAACACTTAGGAGGTACTGGTGGTTCATAGGACAATTCAAAAGAAGAGGGCATAGAGGAGGAGGGGGTGGAGCTGACAAAGTTTGCATCATCATCACCAGCTGTATGGAGACTAGGCGGCAGAACAAACTCCAGAACTGAGCACTGTCTTGTATCCTTTCAAGTTGCAAGCAGAGTTACCCAGAGTTACCCAGTGTGCTGTGAACAAAATATAGTGTCCCTGACCATGCTTGCTGAACCACGTGTCAGCAATAATGTGGATCTTCCTGCTGACTGCCTTGCCCAACGACGCCACAACATTGCTTTCCATGTGATGGTACAGATCTGAAATGCCCTTGCATGCAAAGAAATAGTGACTGGGAACCTGCCATTGTGGTACAGAACATTCTGAAAATTCATGAAAGGGGCAGATTCCACCAGACGGAAAGGCAGGAGTTGTAAAGCCAAGACAAGCTATAATTTAGACACTGGGCAAGTGGGTGGCAGTGACTATTTTTTTTCTCTGCAGCAGCTATGGCAGAAAAATGTGCCTGCTATACTTTACATCTGGTGGTGTGCTGCTGTCAGACGTACTGCAAGGACCTGTGACACCCTTCGCTATAGTCTAGAAGTGTCCCCGTGCTGTGGTGTGCTCAAATGAATTTAAATTAAATTAAGTTTTGACTGCTGCAAGAAAAAGGTGTGTACTCCTTTAAGAATTAGTATGGGAAGTTACTGCGCTGCTCAATAAAATATATAGAATACATTATAATCAACAATATCTGCTATAACAAATGACAAAGCATAACAATAAGAGTATACATAGTGTGATTCTTCAATAGCACAATGATTCCTTTGAAGTTCTATCCGTGCAGAAAACGTTTTTTAAAAAGTGCAATCCCTGCAGAAATCTATGGCAAAGGTGATGAAAGTGCTGTGCTTCCCTTCCTCTTGTGCCCTCACTCACCAGCTATCCATGTAAAGATTGCCCTGTACTGTTGAAATATATAACACAAACATATGTAAGTCCAATAAAAATGATGAACGTGACACCAACAGCACCCAAGTGAAAATTTGAGGATTCGTGAGCCACCACCACATGGACTGAGGCTTACCAGAGATGAGCCCAGTAACAGCATATAATAGATCCAAACGATATATCCCAAGAAAGTTCTCACAGCTAATCGGGATCCTGTCTCACACCAACACAGCTGATTTCAGATTCACAGGAGTGGGAAGCAGCGGTGGGTACTCGACAGTACCAGTATCATACAGGACAGCGGTAAACCGTGTGGAAGGAAGGAGACCGCAACATAGTGTAGTACCAATGAATGATTTTAATAAAAAGTTAAAAGGCTACTTACACAAGGAAGTGCAAACGAGCAATAGGTGTGGACGCCTTCCATTTCTGTTTTTCTTGTACTTATAGGATAAAACATTGAGCATACATGGCATGATATTGTTTAAAAAGTTTTTATTATAAAATAATATTCAAGCATATAAAACACTGTGCAATCCGCGGTTTACGTTCAAACAATCCAAGAAATGGCGTCACCAGAAGTCTCAAGAGCCACCAGAGTCTCTGATGACGCTCCTGGGGTGGAGTGACATGCATTAGGTACGGAGACTTCTGGTGAAGCCATTTCTTGGATTTTGGAATGTAAACCGCGGATTGCACAGCATTTTATATGCTTGACATGAAACACTAACATGTGAGTGGATATTATTTTATAATAAAACCCTTTTAAATGATATCACTCCATGTATGCTCTATTTGTTATCCTATGAGTTAGGGGTGCACCGAATATTTTTTTTTTGGTGCCGAAACCGATACCGAAAATGACTGTTTTAAAAAAATATTTATATTTTTGGATATTTTAAATAAAATGTATACATTTATATAACACATTACTAATAGTATCAGCAACATTTCCATGCAGTGCACCTCTAGAAGATATGATGCAGGAGATTGCAGACATAGTACAGAAGATGGTCAGAAACTGCAGACATGGTACAGGAGATGGTCAGAGACTGTGGACAGGGTGCAGGAGATGGTCAGAGACTGCGGACATGGTCCAGTAAATGGTCAGAGACTGTGACATGATAAAAGAGATCAATTCAGCTGCACCAGTGCCCATCAGATGCAGCCTGCCTGTGCAGGGGAAGAGAGGGAAGAGAGAGGAGAGCCACCGCCGCCTGGTTGATTAGAGTGCCGGGAACATAACAGCTTTCATTTCAATAGCTGTGTGTTCCCCGCCACGTGCCGTCACATACAGTCCCTCCCCCTTGTCCGGTGAACTTTGATAGACAGATCACCTGTCCCAGGATTGGACGGGTGATCTGTCTATCAAAGTGCCCGGACAAAGAGGAGAGGCTGTATGTGATGGCAAGCAGCGGGGAACACACAGATATTTAAATGAAAGCTGTTATGTTCCCAGCGCTCTAATCAACCAGGCAGTGGCAACGGCTCTCCTCTCTCTTCTCCACAAGTGGAATTTTTGAGGGCTGGGCAATACTACTATCTCCTCACTCACACACTGCGCAGCGTGTCGGCTACAGGGGCGTGTCTGGGGCCCGCCCCATTTTCGTCTCCATTATCAGCCTTTTTTTTTATTTCTGCAAGGTGCCGTAGAGGCCATTTGATATGTTTCGGCAGCAGAAATTTTGGTGCATCCCTACTATGAGTACATCTAACTATTGGGGATATGTGGAAGAGGATAAAAACATATCTAAGAAAGATATATTTCGCCAGTACAGGCGATCTTTACATGGATAGCTGGTGAGTGAGGGCACAAGAGGAAGGGGAGCACAACACGTTCATTGCCTTTGCCATATATTTCTGCATGTATTGCACTTTTTAAAGAACTTTTTTCTGCACTTCAAAGGAATCATTGTGATATTGAAGAATCACAGTACTATACAGTATATACTCCTATTGTTATGCTTTGTAATTTGTTATAGCAGATATTGTTGATTATATTGTATTCTATATATTTTATTGAGCACAGAACTTGCCATACCATAATCCCTGTCAGTGGAGGCTGCTAAAAGGTCAAAAGCGGGGGTAGACCTGAAAGGTCAGGAGGAGAAGAATTGTGTCCCCTTTGTGTGGCTTTCAGGTGCTCCTGCCAATGGGCTGAGTGGTGGGAGGTTAAATGCCTTGTAAAGCATGCGGTACCTAAATGACTGGTGTTTTTGCCATGCTCCATCTGCTTGAGGCAAAGTTTTCAAATTAGAACAGTGCAATCAGCTGCATATGTGCTAAAAAAAAAGGCCCAGACGGCTGAGCTGTGGGAAGTGGGCCAGTAGATAACAGCTCCACAATCTGATGGAATAGGGTGGCTGCTTTCTACTCTTCCATGATGGCTGCCTCTGGAGGACTTCCTGCCTCATTGGGGTTGTGCCTCACCCTTGTTTTTCTCCTCTGCTTTATCCGGCACTCGCATCAGTCATCTCATCATCATCCCCTCCATCCTCATCATCACTGGAGCCAACTTGGCAAATACGCTGTGGCTGGGGGAACATGACTGCCAATATGTTGTTTATCAGTGTTTTCCCCTCTCTGTAGACTCATGTTCCTACCTTCCTCAACCTCAGAACCAACATCAGAATCAAGTAATGCCTGTGCATCATCAAGGAGCAAGTGGCTGAGGCTCCATGCACGTTGCTGGGGCTATGGTAGGAGTAGCTGTGGACTTGGAGGCAGAATAGGCAGCTCTGGCAGCTGCAGTGGACTGTGTACTAGTCTCTGCTTGGGTGATAGAGAATGAGGAGGATGGTTTAGTAAGCCAGTCCACCACCTCCTCTGAATGCTGTGGCTGGATAGCATAGGCAACATCATTAACCACTTGACCACTGGGCACTTAAACCCCCTTCCTAACCAGACCAATTTTCAGCTTTCGGTGCTCTCACAATTTGAATGACAATTACTCAGTCATACAACATTCTACCCATTTGAAATTTTTGTCCTTTTTTTCCACACAAATAGAGCTTTCTTTTGGTGGTATTTGATCACCTCTGGGTTTTTTATTTTTTGCGCTATAAAAGAAAAACGACTGAAAATTCTGTAAAAAAAAAAAAAAAAAAACTTGTTTCTGTCATATTAGTGGGTTATTTCTCACACACAGCATATACATACCACAAATTACACCCCAAAACACATTCTGCTATTCCTCCCGAGTATGGCGATACCCCATGTGTGGGACTTTTACACAGCGTGGCCACATACAGAGGCCCAACATGCAGGGAACGCCATCAGGCGTTCTGGAACACCCAGACCAATTCTGACATTTCTCTCCTACATGGAAAAATCATAATTTATTTGCTAGAAAATTACATAGAACCCCAAAACATTATATATGCTTTTTTAGCAAAGACCCTAGAGAATACAATGGCGGCCGTTACAACTTTTTATCTCGCACGGTATTTTCGCAGAAATTTATTGAACGCGTGTTTTTAAAAAAAAACTGTTTTGTGCTTAAAACAAAACAAAACAGTAAAGTTAGCCCAATTTTTTTTCAAAATGTGAAAGATGAAGTTACGCCGAGTAAACAGATACCCAACATGTCACACTTCAAAATTGCGCACACTCGTGGAATGGCGCCAAACTTCGCTACTTAAAAATCCCCATAGGCGGTATTGCAGAGTATTGGGGTATTGCAAAGTATCATGCAGGGTATTGGGGTATTGCCGAGTATTGGGGTATTGCCGAGTATTGGGGTATTGCCGAGTATTGGGGTATTGTTGAGTACTGGGGCATTGCTGAGTATTGGGGTATTGTTGGGTACTGGGGTATTGTTGGGTACTGGGGTATTGTGGGGTACTGTTGGGTACTGGGGTATTGTTGGGTACTGGGGTATTGTTGGGTACTGGGGCATTGCTGAGTACTGGGGTATTGCCGAGTACTGGGGTATTGCCGAGTCCTGGGGTATTGCCGAGTACTGGGGTATTGCCGAGTATTGGGGTATTGTGGGGTACTGGGGTATTGTGGGGTATTGTTGGGTACTGGGGTATTGTTGGGTACTGGGGTATTGTTGGGTATTGTTGGGTACTGGGGTATTGTGGGGTATTGTTGGGTACTGGGGTATTGTTGGGTACTGGGGTATTGTTGGGTACTGGGGTATTGTGGGGTATTGTTGGGTACTGGGGTATTGTGGGGTATTGTTGGGTACTGGGGTATTGTTGGGTACTGGGGCATTGTTGGGTACTGGGGTATTGTTGGGTACTGGGGTATTGTGGGGTATTGTTGGGTACTGGGGTATTGTTGGGTACTGGGGTATTGTTGGGTATTGTTGGGTACTGGGGTATTGTGGGGTACTGGGGGATTGCTGGGTACTGGGGGATTGCTGGGTACTGGAGATTGCAGGGTACTAGGGGATTGCAGAGCTGGCAGTGGCGTAATTATAGGGGTGCTGAGATCGCCATGGCGAGCGGGCTATGCAGGGGGCCCCCCTCTACTCTTTGATAGGAGGAGTGGCAGGGACGTCTGAGATGACATCCCGATCGTCAGCCGAACTGTGCAGGGAAGGAGCTTGTCACAAGTGAAAGTAGTGTGTGCTCTTTGTCTCCCCCTAGAGTGCAGTACCCGGCAGGAAGTGCCAAGGTAAATGTCTGCCGTTTTTTATGACTATCTGCTGTATGTGTTTATATACTGTGTGTGTGTGTGTGTGTATGTACTGTATGTGTGTGTGTGTATGTACTGTATGTGTGTGTGTATATATGTGTGTGTGTGCATGTATGTACTGTATGTGTGTGTATATGTGTATGTCTGTACTGTATATGTGTGTGTGTGTGCATGTATGTACTATATGTGTGTGTATATGTGTATGTCTGTACTGTATATGTGTGTGTGTGTGCATGTATGTGAGTGTGCATGTGTCTATCATTGGCAGTGCGTCCATAAGGGTGCATGTGTGCCGATCCCTCTCCCCAGTCACTCCCTCTATGACCAATGGATAGATTCATGCATAGCATGAATCTATCCATGGCCAACGCTTCCACCCCATATTTAGGTGTCCGGCTCCTTTTCGGGCGCCTGAATCACAGCAGGGGGTAGTTGAAGCAACTGATTAGAGCCATAGTCTCTAATAGGCTTCAAAATAGGTGAACCGCGAGTGCCATGCTGTGCGCTCAAAGTCCACCCAGGTGTGTTAGAAAGGCAAATTAATATTCACTTTCCTAACACTGAACCACCTCTCCACCAATCAGGTGTGCGGGTCTGTTACCCGTCACCTGATTTTCTGAAACAATAGGAGTGGCTATTGGACACTTATCAGGAGGAGAGGACAGGAGATGAGGACGGCAGGAGATGCATGGAGGATCCTGCTCGTAGGAGTCATCCGCAGCCCCACAAGATGGCACAGTTGCAGCATTTGATGGCACACTGGCAGCATTTAATGGGCACACCAGTATTTTCTGGGCACACTGGCGGCATTTAATAGACACAGTGGCGGCATTTGATGGGCACAGTGGCGGCGTTTGATGGGCACAGTGGCGGCGTTTGATGGGCACAGTGGTGGCGTTTGGTGGGCACAGTGGTGGCATTTGATGGGCACAGTGGCAGCATTTTGGCACAGTAGCAGCGTTTGGGCACAGTGGCAGCATTTAATTGTAACGGTGGCAGTATTTGATGGAAACAGTGGCAGCGTTTGGGCACAGTGGCGACATTTGATGGGAACAGTAGTGGCGTTTGGCACAGTGGCTGCATTTGATGGGAACAGTAGTGGCGTTTGGCACAGTGGCTGCATTTGATGGGAACAGTAGTGGCGTTTGGCACAGTGGCGACATTTGATGGGAACAGTAGTGGCGTTTGGCACAGTGGCGACATTTGATGGGAACAGTAGTGGCGTTTGGCACAGTGGCGACATTTGATGGGAACAGTAGTGGCGTTTGGCACAATGGCGGCATTTGATGGGCACAGTGGTGGCATTTGATGGGCACAGTGGCGGCGTTTGATGGGCACAGTGGCGTTTGATAGGCACAGTGGCAGCATTTGATGGGCACAGTGGCTGTGTTTGATGGGCACAGTGGCTGCGTTTGATGGGCACAGTGGTGGCGTTTGATGGGCACAGTGGCGGCGTTTGAGGGGCACAGTGGCGGCGTTTGGTGGGCAGTGGTGGCATTTGGTGGGCACAGTGGCGGCGTTTGGTGGGCACAGTGGCAGCATTTTGGCACAGTAGCAGCATTTGGGCACAGTGGCATCATTTAATGGAAACGGTGGTAGCATTTGATGGAAACGGTGGCAGCGTTTGGCACAGTGGCAGAGTTTGGGCACAGTGGCGACATTTGATGGGAACAGTAGTGGCGTTTGGCACAGTGGCTGCATTTGATGGCAACAGTAGTGGCGTTTGGCACAGTGGCGACATTTGATGGGAACAGTAGTGGCGTTTGGCACAGTGGCTGCATTTGATGGGCACAGTGGCTGCATCTGATGGGCACAGTGGCTGCATTTGATGGGTACAGTGGTTGCAAATGATGTTTTTTTAAGAATTTTTCAGTTTGCTTGAGCCCCCCTAAAA
Organism: Rana kukunoris; assembly: GCA_029574335.1. Taxonomy (NCBI): domain Eukaryota; kingdom Metazoa; phylum Chordata; class Amphibia; order Anura; family Ranidae; genus Rana; species Rana kukunoris. The sequence goes on along the minus strand of CM056049.1, from coordinate 232,893,413 downwards.
AAATTTGAGTACCAGCTGCAATGCACACAGTTGCAAGGGGGTTGCAGTGTAGCCACATTCACCTAGGGGTATACTTCAAGGGTGCCCTGACTGGAAAAAGATTGCGAAACACCGACATAGAGGAACCAATCTCTCCATTTTCCTCCTGCAGCCGCTGAATGCCTGCGGGAGGGAGAGGAAAAAAAGCAAGGGGAACTGGAGAAATCGGTTAAAGGGGTGTTCCAGCCAAAAAATGTGTTTATTAAAAGTCAGCAGCTACAAAAAGTGTAGCTGCTAGCTTTTAATAAACACTCACTTACCTGCTCCTGCGTTCCAGCGACGCGCCGACCGGGGCTCCGCTCCTCTCCCCCCCTCCCCGGCCGGCGTCTCCATCCCGACTGTGGGCACCCAGCTGTGACAGCCTTCGGCTTCACGGCCGGGCACCCACTGCGCATGCGCGAGGCCGCACTGCGCATGCGCGAGCGGCGCGGCTCGCCGCTGATTGGAGAGGCGATCGCATGGGACCTGTCAGTGTCCCATGTGATCGCCTACAGGGAGGGGCTGGTGTAGGCGATTAAGGCGTAATCGCCTAACCAGCCCCTCGGCGGAAGCAGGAAGTGGGACAGGAAGTCCCACTCCTACTGAAGCCCCCACTCCCCCCCAAAAAAATTACATGCCAAATGTGGCATGTAAGGGGGTGAGGAGTGGAACAAGAGGAAGTTCCAAATTTGGGTGGAACTCCTCTTTAATTTATATGCAGCCGCCTACTTGCGACCGTGTCCTGTAACGCCACCGGGCTCGGAGAAAAAAGCCCTATCTGGGGGTCAGGGGGGGCCCTTCATGGTTTCTTGCATCGGGGCCCTGAAGGTTCTAGTTACGCCACTGAGAGCTGGGATGGATTGAGGGATGGCTGGATCTGTGACTGCATTTGTCACAGATCCAGCCACAGCTCAGCTGCTGACACCCCGCCCCCCCCCTCTCCTCGCACACTGTACAGAGAGGAGAGCGAGGAGAGGGAGGAACCGGCGTCATCAAATGACGCCGGTTTGTTTACAAGTGATCGCGCCGTCATTCGACGGCGCGATCACGTGGTAAACGGCCGCTATCAGCGGCAATTTACCGTGATCCGTGATGCGCCGGGTCTTCCAGACCCGGCGAGCACGGACACTTTCGCGAGCGCGTCCCAGGGGACGCGCAATCGCGGAAGTGCACGACGACGTCCCAGGGACGTCGTGTCAAAGTAACTCCACCGCGCCGTAGCAGTAAAATGCTTATGGCGCGGTGGGGAAGTGGTTAAACAAAGGAAATGGTGCCCTGCCTTAGGATGGACCACATCCACCTTTGCCTGTGGATACATATGCTTCTGGCCCCCTTACAGTGGCATGGAATTTTCTGCCTCTCCTCTTTGGCCTCCCAGATCTGATGGGGGGCTGATTACCAAAATGTAATAGAGATGGCGTAATGTGTAATTGAATGCACATTAATCAATAGAAAGTGGTGTTTGGTGCACTTTAATTTTAGGACTGACGCTGAAAGAAATGTCAAAACTATAAAAAAAAAAGGGGGGGGGGGGGGAATGACAGTGTCAGAAAAACTGTTGCTCATAATTTCAAAAAAGAGGACAGACATGGGACAAAAAAGTAACAAGCAGCAACCAAAAAAGAAGGGGGGGGGGTATACAGTACTAAATGTTATGTAATGTGGTGCAAAACTCTGCACTACACAGACACAGTCCCCTGACACACTACAATATACTGCAGTAAAACTGCACTAATGCACTACAATATACTGCAGTTAAACTGCACTGACACACTTCAGTATACTGCAGTAAAACGGCACTGACACACTACAATATACTGTAGTAAAACTGCACTGATGCACTACAATATACTGCAGTAAAACTGCACTGACGCACTACAATATACTGCAGGAAACCTGCCCTGACCCACTACACTCTACACTCACAAAGGATTAACAAAAGCACACTATAGCACACTAACTCCTTAGTAATAATGATCGGATCATCTTTTCCTCATTACTCTACTCAGGCGGTGTACACACGACCGAGAACCTCGTCGGTCTAAACCCATCGTTCCGCCCGACGAGGTTCTCGGCCGGCCGGCCGTCGAGTTCGTCGACCAGGCTGTCGAAAAAGGCGTCGAGCCATTAGTCCCAATGGCCCATCGAGCAAATAGAGAACCTGCTCTCTATTTTGGCTCGACGAGCTTCCCGATGGGACGCTCGACGAAAGTGTACACACGATCGAGCTTCTCGGCAGAATATGGATCCCAGCGAGCTTCTCGCTGGATTCTGCCGAGAAACTCGGTCGTGTGTACGGGGCCTCAGCCAGTGACTGTGGATCGAGCACACGAGAGCGCTGCAATATGTGATGTATGGGTAGTGGCACTGACTTTTCTGTTTAAGCAATGAACAGAGCCCTGTTCTATCTATCTCCACTTCAACATCACACTGGAAATGGCTCCTCTTGGAAGGAACCTTTTTTTAGTGTAGGGTGGGTATTAGCAATAAACCATGGTTGGGCAAAATCCTCACGACTTTCTCCAATCATTGCTTTGACAGTGCTCTGTGCCCTCCCCCCCCCCCCCGGAAAATAACAGATCCCCCTCCCAGTGATTTCCATTGGCTAAAGCAAAAGTCTGAAGTTTAACCACTTTAATACTGGGCACTTTGACCGGCTTCCTGCCCAGGACAATTTTCAGCTTTCAGCATTTTGAATGACAATTGTGCATTCATGTAACACTGTACCCATATGACATTTTTTATAATTTTTTGAAACAGATAGAACTTTCTTTTGGTGGTAGTGAAGTCTGCTTCACTACAGAGTGCTCAGAAATAGAAGTAAAACAAATTAACAACTATTGATACCAGGTGAATTACTCCATATAAAAATACAAATAATAATATAAAAATCCCTGGGCAGCCTCTATAATTGCCTCATAAAAAATTAATTAAAAATCAATACTGGCCCCTCCACTCGCCCTCCCAGAACCGGACGCAGCGCGCCTGACTCCAGCTAAGTATAACCCACGGTCACTCCACCCACAATATGGCTAAGTTACTATCTATGAACGTCCACGGGCTTAACTCCAATAGGAAACGACATCTAGCACTCAGGGAATTCAGGCAGTCAGGGGCAGAGATTATAATGGTACAGGAGTCGCACTTCTCCAAGGGCGACTCCTTTACGTTGGCATCCAGATATTTCCCCTTAACATACCAGGCCTTTAGTTCGCGAAAACAGGCAGGGGTCGCAATCCTGGTTAAACGGGGCACCCCCTTTACCTGCACACACTCCTACATTGATCCCCTGGGCCACTTTATCATCCTGAGAGGTACATGGCACTCGCGGGACATAACCCTGTGTACCCTATATGCCCCCAACGCACACCAGCACAGATTTTTGAGCCGGGTTCTCGCCCGTCTAGCCCGTTCCCCTCACGATCTATTGGTGGTGGGGGGGACTTTAACTTACCCCACTCAGCGACCTGGGATCGTCTGGTTGTGAACCCCCGGGCCCCCCAGGCTAGGGCTCTGCGGGACTCTAAGCTTTTCCGCCAGCTAACTAAGAAGCATGCTCTATTTGAGGCGTGGCGGGCGCTTCACCCGGGAGATCGCCAGTTCACCTTTTACTCATCCCCTCACCACACACACTCGCGCATAGATTATTTTCTAGTCAATAATACCACGCTGCGCGTTACCGACTCCGCACGGATCCTGTCCATCTCCTGGTCCGACCACGCCCCCATCACCCTGTCCCTTGACCTGAATGCCCCCACCCGCAGGACATCTCCACCACCACATTATGGGCCGCTCATAAAGCGGTAATCAGGGGACGTTGTATAGCCATCTCCTCGGCCCTTAAGAGGAACGCCGAGTCGGCTAGGAAGCAGGCGGAAGCGCAGCTTCATGCCCTAGAAACCCGTCTACAGGCCTCACCCTCCCTGCCGCTTCTTAAGCGCATTGCCCTAGTAAGGTCAACACTCCGGGACCTCACGCTGGGTCGAGTCGAGAAAGCCCTGGTTCGCTTACGACAGGTATACTACGACAAGGGCAACAAGGCGCAAGCCCTGTTGGCAAGGAAACTAGCTGACCGCTCGGTCGCCTCCACCCCGCACCAGGTCCAGGACAGATCGGGCAACGTTCTATCCCACCCTCAAAGTATTGCGGATGCATTCGCTGCCTTTTACACAGACTTGTACAACAGGCCGGAAATCCCACATAACCCACCCTCCCCCGACCTGTTAGATAGGATGACACAATACCTGACACGGACGGGCATTCCCCGACTGCAACCGGACGACCTGGCCTCTCTTAACGCCCCCATCACAGATGAGGAGCTGACCCTGGCCATTAAGGCCCTACCCGCCCACAAATCCCCGGGCCCAGATGGGTTCCCATACGAATATTACAAGACCTTCCTCCCCACACTTCTCCCTCACATGACAAAGCTTTTCAACGCCTTTCTACAACAGACCCCCATCCCGCAGGATATGCAGCGATCATTTATTACCCTCATTCCTAAACCAGACAAGGACCCCTCATTATGCGCTAGCTACAGGCCGATAGCCCTATTAAACTCAGACCTCAAAATATTTACGAAGGTCCTCTCCCTCCGCTTAAATGTAGTTTTGCCCTCCCTGGTCCATAAAGACCAGGTGGGCTTCGTCCCCCTCCGTCAAGCGGGGGACAACACAAGAAAGGTAATTGACCTGATCGATGTGGCGGGTAGGGAGGGCTCGGAGTCTTTGCTCCTGAGTTTGGACGCAGAAAAGGCGTTTGACCGCCTTGGCTGGCCCTTCATGCTCGCCACATTAAGACATATGGGGTTTGGAGGACCTTTTCTTCAGGCGGTCCGACACCTCTATACCAATCCGATATCACAGGTGAAAACTCCCTTCGCCACCTCATCCACCTTCCCCGTCACCAATGGAACCCGTCAGGGGTGCCCCCTCTCTCCCCTTCTTTTCGCTCTCTGCGTCGAACCTCTAGCAGCGACGATCCGAGGCAACCCGGACATTCGGGGTATCCCAGTAAGGGGGATGGAATTTAAGATCTCCCTCTTTGCTGACGATATCATTCTGACACTAACGCGCCCCCGCATCTCCCTGCCCAACCTACATAGGGAACTGGAACTCTACGGGGCCCTCTCGGGATATAAAACCAACGCCTTCAAGTCCATGGCTATGCCGATTAACATGCCCGAGCCAGAGACCCTACACTTACAGTCCGTCTTCCCATATCACTGGGAGCGAGCCTCCCTGAAATACCTGGGGGTCCATCTGACCCCGAACTTTGCATCACTGTACCAGGCCAATTTCCCTCCCCTCTATAGCTCGATCAGGGCGCTGATCCACAAATGGAAGTCCCATCAGATATCCCTTATGGGCCGGATAGCGGCCATTAAGATGGTGATCCTCCCAAAACTGCTGTACCTTTTCCAGACCCTCCCTGTCCCAGTCCCATGTACTCACCTACGCGCCCTGCAAGCGGACCTCCTCCGGTTTGTGTGGAACTACAGGCGCCACAGGATCCCACGCTCGGTCATGACGGCCGCGCGAACCGAGGGAGGCCTGGCCTTCCCAGACCTGGTTAAATATTACCAGGCCTCACAACTCCGAGCGGTGGCATCGTGGTTTCCCCAGAAGTCCTACAATAGGTGGACGGAGGTGGAAAAGATCTGGCTGGCACCAATACACCCTAATAATCTCCTTTGGAATGCAAACGCGACAGTGGATCCCGGACGTTTACTGGGCTCCATGCAGCAGCTTCAACGCACATGGAGAAGGCTAGCCCAAGACTGTCGACTTAAGTCCGATAGTTCCCTGCTGACCTCCTTTCTCTATAACCCTAAATTACCGACGAGTCTCTCCCACCAGATGTCATGGCCCTGGGCCTCACAGAATCTCTTCCACTTTGGTCATTTAGTAGACCCCAGATCTCGCACCCTGCACTCCTTCACCGAACTCCAAGCCAAACACGACATCCCAAGACAAGCTTTTTTCAGCTACCTACAGATCCGTCACTACGCCCACACAATAGCCCCCCGGCTCCTATTCTCGAAACCAACCCCATTTGAGCGTATCATACTCTAAGGCACAACACGAAGGGGCCTTATATCAGATATATACCAAATCCTAAACGAATACCCCTTTCAAAACAAAGGTAAACACGCCTACATGCTCCGATGGGAGAGGGGGCTGGGGGAGGAGTTCTCGGAGGAGGAGTGGGGAGCGGTTTGGAGGCAGGCAGCCAAAAGCTTAATTTGCACCCTTTACAAGGAAAACACGTATAAAGTTCTGTTCTTTTGGTACCTGACCCCGGACGTCCTCCATAAGATTTACCCTTCCACCTCTGACCGATGCTGGCGCTGCAACCAAGCCAAGGGCACACTGTTCCATATATATTGGACTTGCCCCATGATTGTCCCGTTCTGGACCCAGACCCAAGAGCTCCTGAGTTGCCTCCTGGAGGCGCCCGTACCCCTCTCCCCGAAGCTGTTCCTATTGGGCCTATCCCAACCTCACATAGCTAAACCCTACAAGAAACTCCTAAGACACATAACCACAGCTGCGAGGTGCCTGATAGCACTCCATTGGAAAAAAACAGTGCCCCCATGCCAAGAGGCCCTCTATGCCAGGGTCAAGGATGTAGAACTCATGGAAAAGATGACGGCTAGGATTCGGGACAGGTTGGAGGAACATGATCTGGTCTGGGAGAGATAGCATGTAGGGGAGGACCCACCGTGAGCCGACGACAGGTCACCGAGGTACAACACTACCCCCGCCCTTCTTGCCTGCCTCCCCCCCCCCCCCTATTTCCTCTCCTTTTTTCTTTTTTTTTTTTTCTTCCCTTCTCTCTCGCCTCTTTCTTACTTCCCTCCTCTTTGATTTATGGCTATTTTACAAGTTACTGATCATACAAATAATTATGGAACCACTGTGTAAGCTCATTAAGCTGGAATTGTATACCTTCTATTTTCTCTTACACCTGATATGCTGTTATATTTTGTATTGACCTTTGCGGAAAAAATAAATAAAAAACTGCTATTTGAAAAAAAAAAAAAATCAATACTATATAAAATAACAGGTCCAGCAGCACACCTGCATTGACATAATACCGTCCTACATTAATTAATGATTAAAATCATACAAACAATGATTAGTTCTTATAATTATAAAATGACAGTCCACCAAGTGTGTAACATTAGAATCTATTAGTAAAGTAACATCCGTGAAAAAATAGATTTTGCTGTGATTCGTGTCCTTAATCACCAATCACCACAAGTGAGTCCTGCTCCCTATGGGTTCAGCACTTACGCCATTTAGGTAAGTGTGAGGCCTCGTACACACGATCAAATCTGTCTGCTGGAAACGGTCTGCTAGACCGTCCCAGCAGACAGATTCGATCGTGTGTATGGCCGAGCCGACGGATTTGGCCACCCGACAGATTTCAAAGCATGCTTTGAAATCTATCGGGTGGGAATCCGTCCGCCCGACATGTCTGCTGGTTAGTACACTTACCAGCAGACATGTCGTCCCGCACCGCCGCCGAATGGATTCGGCGCATGCACGGAAGTGTTTTACTTCCTGGTGCGGTGACGTGGCGGCGTCAACGTCACCGCCACGTCACCGACACGTCAGCGCGCCGTCTGCTGGCGGGGATTTTGGTTTGCTCGTGTGTACACGCGAGCAAACCAAAATCCTATCAGACAGATTTGTTCAAATCGGTCGGTCCGACCGATTCGAACAAATAGATTGCCTCGTGTGTACGAGGCCTGAAGCATAAATCATTGATATAACTCCGTACAGTATAAAGCTTTTATTATGCTAAAAAAAAATTGAAAGTGGCACTTACAAAATCACAATGTATTTAAGCGTAAATACTGTGCTGTTTGGTTCAGTCAGGTCTACCGCCAAAGGGAACAGGTGGGAACGAAGATTAAGCCACGGAATGAAACATTGGAGTGGAGAGACAGACTGCACCTTACCATCCGGAGGTAGATCTGAATGAACCATACAGCACAGTATTTACTCTTGAATACATTGTGATTTTGTAAGTGCAACTTTTAAGGGTCCTTTCACGCGGAGCGGACCGTTTTTGTGTCCGCTCCGCGTGTGTCCGTCGGCTCAGCGGGGATCATCCGTAATCCCCGCTGAGCTGTCGGCGAACAGGGCGGTCCCCGCACACTGTGCAGAGACCGCCCTGTCTTTCCTCCGCTCTCCCCTATGAGGAATCGGATGAATACGGACCGTCTGTCCGTATTCATCCGATCCGGTCCGCGGAACGAAAGAAAAATAGGGTTTTCTTCCGTCCGAAAAACTGGATCTTTACGGACGCGGATCTTTGCGGACGTTAGCAGATGCATCATCCGCTAACGGACGCGATCCCATAGGGATGCATTACAAGTCCGTAAACGGACTTGTAAAAAATGGACGAACGGTCCGCACATGTGAAAGGGGCCTAAGTTTTTTTTTTAGCAAAATAAAAGTTTTATACGGAGTTAGGCTATGGTACTACTTTGTTTATGAGAATACAGCATGACCCATAACATCCAGAACTTATGATGACCAGACGGTGTATAGATTGAAGTGAGACATCAGTTATTTATGCTTCACACTTACCTAAATGGGGTTAAAATGCTCACCTTGCTAGGTGCACCGTCCAGTCCCATCCTGCTGAAGCATCTTTCAACCTCATAAAATTTAAACAACTGCTGGTAGCTGGGCTGGACAGAACATCTGTGCCCTCCACCATCAACTAAATGCCAGAGCCCCATTTACCAGAGCTTAATTCCTAGCATGCAAATTTCTATGCTCAGGTGTAACAGCACCATAAAATATAGCCAAAAAGTTGTTTTTATTTAACAGCTTCCCATCTGGCCTATACTAAAATGACCACCAAGCAGAAGCTTTCCTATCCTGGCCTGGGTGGACATCATACAACATCTTGCCAGGTACGTGCCTCCTGTGTGCCCCCAGCATGTGCAAGCAAAAATGCTGTTTTTATTTTCCTTTACCGTGTTAAAGAATACCCAAAATAAAAACAACAGAATTTTTGCTTGCACATGCCGGGGGTGAGTGAAGCTTTACCACATGTAAATGTATTAAGAAAAATAAGTGCAACTATAAAGTGCACAGTCTATTTGCCTTTAGTAAATCAACCCCTGCATTTTCTTTTGTGGGGGGAAATGTATACCTTAAAATGTATGATTGGACATTTTATTATATCTCATTTCACAAATACAAATGCAGGTTTGGGTATTTCCTGTGCAATTTTAGTAAACACTACCAACATTTAAAAAGGAGTAGAGCAAGATCATGAGTAATTAAAGAGGAAGTATTGCTGAGAGCAAAAACAAAACTGTCACTGCATGCTTAGTTACCAAAGTGACAAGTTATGGAAAAACACGGTCGATAAATACAGTCAAACAGTTAAAAGTATTTAAAACAAAACCAAAGAAAATTCCCAGCTCAACTTGTCAGCCAACCTGCTAACCAACTAAATTAACCTGTCTGAGGCGGCGTACACACAACCGAGAAACTCGTTGGGCGAAACACATCGTTTTCCCCGTCGAGTTCCTTGTTCGGCAGTTTCCCGACGGGTTTTTCAGCGAAAAGTGTACACACGACCGTTTTCTCGGCAGAATATGTCTCCCATCGAGTTTCTTGCTGGATTCTGCTGAGAAAATCAGTCGTGTGTACGCCGCCTAACAGTCTGCGTTAAAAACAGGGAAGTTGAGCTGGGAATTTTCTTTGGTTTGGTTTGACATGCGTTGCCCTTCCATGTGCGCCTTACTGCAAAGGCCAGTTATAGTCATAGCTCCCAACTGTTCCTGATTTCGAGGGACTGTCCCTGATTTGGAACAATGTCCCTCTGTCCCTCTTTCCTCCTCATTTGTCTCTCATTTTGGTCTGATCAGGGCCGTCTTAATAACATCATGGGCCGCTGGGAAAAGTAATGCTCTGGGGCCCCTACAATGGAGACAGTGCAGGTAAACAGGCATCAAGTAGGTAGGAGGCAGACAAGTGGAGCTTCCCCTTTTGGGTGGAGCTTCGCATTAACTACATGAACAATCGTTCTGTACAGAAACAGTGGGAAAATACTACATATGCAAAGTAACAAAGCTGTCCTGTGCATATATTATATCGACTAGAATGATGCCTCCCCAGCACTATGGCCCCTCTACATCCCAGATATCCCCCCAGGACTCTGACCCCTCTATACCCCAGATATCCCCCCAGAACTCTGACCCCTCTACACCCCAGATATCCCCCCAGCACTCTGACCCTTCTACACCCCAGATATCCCCCAGCAATCTGACCCCTCTACACCCCAGATATCCCCCCAGCACTCTGACCCCTCTACTTCCTAGATATCCCCCCAGCACTCTGACCCCTCTACACCCCAGATATCCAGATATCCTCCCAGCACTCTGACCCCTCTACACCCCAGATATCCAGATATCTTCCCAGCAATCTGACCCCTCTACACCCCAGATATCCTTCCAGCACTCTGACCCCTCTACACCCTAGATCTCCCCCAGCACTCTGACCCCTCTACACCCCAGATATCCCTCCAGCATCAGTAACCATATACCATGCATAAGAAACCCCTTGTATTGTGACCCCACTACATCCCTGATACCCCCTACACTGTGGCCTCTCTACATCCCTGATACCTCTAGCACTATAGCCACCCAAGCTACCCCAAGCATTGCTACCCCCTATACACCCCAGATCCCCCCTCAGCTTGATATCCCCCATCACCATTATTCCATCCATGTAGTACCCCCTTTTCCAGTGCATGTAAACTTTTGGCTCTGTGTCCACCTCCAGCACGGGCCTTACCTATACCAATCAGGCAACTCTCATTAAGACAACCCTGGGTCTGATCCCTATAGTTGTTTATAAAATTCACTTTTTATCTTTCTAAAAGTGTTTCCCAGTGCTAAACCTTTCATCCAATTTCTAAATTGCTGCATTTGTACATTTTAAAACCCAATATAAAGGAATAGCAGTGGTAAAAAAAGTATTTAATTAACCTTTTTTTTTGTTAATTCCCCTTTAAGGGGGTGGGGTGGCAGGGGGTGTTTCCTATGTCCACATACGTTTGTTAGTAGGTGTCCCTCATTCCCATCTCAAAATGTTTGGAAGTATGGTTATAGGTGTGGGCAGTGCCCATTTGTTTGTACTGTTGGAATACTGGTGAGGACTCTGAGACGTACAGGACACCTTTGCTGCCATTGTGCTATATGTTGGGTGTCCTGTGTGCCCCTGTGCCTTTAAGGAGAAGTGGGCTCTCTTCAGGCTCACCTCCCTTCTGCCTATCCATTATAATGTATGTGCTTCCATTGCGGATCTCAAAAATGTGTGGGGTTAGGAATGCAGGTAATAATGGGGTGCCTTGTCACAGCCTCTGCAGCTTACACATGTATTTCCAAATGTGTGCAAACTAAACCCCTGTTTTTAATGTATTTTGTTAGACAGGATAATTCAGCTGGTTAGCAGGCTGGCTGACAAGTTGAACTGGGAATTTTCTTTGGTTTTGTTTGAAATGCGTTGCTCTTCCATGTGCTCCTTGCCGCAAAGGCCAGTTATAGGTGTGGGCAGTGGCCATTTGTTTGTACAGTTAAACGTATGTGACTGGATTGCACAAATTATCAAGAGAAAGAAAAGCCTGCTTTGGCAAAGTGCTGCTAAGATTAAACTTTAAACTTTTATTTTCCAGAGTGTACAGTTTTGTAGGGAACATTGCTCTGAATGCTAAGCAATAGCATTTTAGTTGTGCATCAGTAACCCTGGTTTATTTCAGCACATTCTGGTTTTCATATTAACCACTTCAATACCAGGCACTTTCGCACCTTCCTGCCCAGGCCAACTTTCAGCGCTGTCACTTTTTAAATGACAATTGAGCGGTCATGCTACACGGTACCCAAACAACATTTTTATAATTTTGTTCCCACAAACAGAGTTTTCTTTTAGTGCTATTTGATCACCTCTGCAGTTTTTATTTTTTGCTAAATGAATAAAAAAAAAAACGCACATTTTGAAAAAAAAAACGTTTTTCTTTGTTTCTGTTATAAATTGTTGTAAATAAGTACGTTTTCTCCTTCACTGATGTGCACTGATGGGCAGGGCACTGATAAGGTGGCACCGATGAAGTGGCACCAATTAAATGGCACTGATGAGGTGGCACTGGTAGGCACTGATAGGCATTAATAGGCAACGTGGTGGGCACTCATAGGTGGCACTGGTGGGCACTGATAGGCAACACTGATAGGCACTGAAAGGCTGCACTGATGGGTACTTATGGGTGGCACTGATAGGCAGCACTGATGGGCACTGATAGGCAGCACTGATGGGCAATGAAAGGTGGCACTGTTGGGCACTGATGGATTGGAACTGATAGAATGAACTGATAGGCATCACTGGTGGCACTGGCAGGCATTTTTAATGGCCACTGATTGGCAGCTGCCTGGGCACTGATTGGCATATCCCTGGTGGGCTAGGGTGGCATACCTGGTGGTTCTGTGTGGTGGAAATCCCTGGTTTCCTGGTGGCCCTGGGTGGGCATCCGCAGGAGGGCTGCGCTTATAAACAATCAGCGCAGACCCCCCCCATCAGAAAAGCCACCAATCGTCTCTCCTCTACTCGTGTCTGTCAAACGCGAGTGAGGAAAAGCCGATAAATGGCTCTTCCTGTTTAAATTGTGATCAGCCGTGATTGGACATGGCTGATCACGTGGTAAAGAGCCTCCGTCAGAGGCTCTTTGCCGAGATTGGTGTATCGGTTTGTCAGACTACGGGTGTGCGCCGGCAGTTATCTTGATGGACGTTATACTGTATGAAACCCAGTCAGGATAACTGAACCACCTCCTGGCCTCCATTCTGCTATAGGCCAGGCGGAAAGTGGTTAATGGTGTATAAATAAATAAATCTATCTATCTACTGATAGCTTGCTGAGCTATCGGCTTGACTCAGTAGAGAGCATGTCAGATCTTTGCAGACAGTCCACTGCTTCCACGTTGGCTACAATTTGTTAACGTCTTCTATACTAACTAACCTGTGTAAAAAAATGCATATATTTATCTAGTTTAAGCCTGCTCTGGTCCGGTCACGTGATCCAGCTCCTGTGTGTCAGCTAGCAGCAGCTGCAGGGGAGAAGATGGAATGCTAACAATGGCTGGGATTTTACCAACTGTTCTTGAGCTGATCTCCACAAATTAGTAAGTGAGCATATTGGGATTTATTTACTAAAGCTAGAGAGGGTAAAATTAGTCACAATTCTGCATAGAAACAAATCTGCTTCTAACTTCAGCTTGTTCAATTAAGATTTGGCAATAAAACCTGAAAACTGATTTTGCCTTCTCTAACTTTACATTACATTCCCTGTGAAAGGAGAAGTGAGACCTTTCTGGTCTTTTATTATGCTAAGGGCACACTGTATCCTCAGTAAGGCGGTAGGTAGCTCACGGTTTCTAAAGAATGGAAGATGTGACAGCACTAGGAGTCTGTGAACAGCTTTTAGTGGACACTTTTTTGTATATTTCTGGTATTAAGCATATATATATATATATATATATATATATATATATATATATATATATATATATTTTTTTTTATTATTATTATTTACATTATATTGTATATTGTGAGAACTTACATCAAATGTAGCGCTTTAAGGGCTTAGCCACTCACTTTCTTTTTTTTTTAAAGCAGAGTTTAGAAAAAAACACCCTACTGTCAGGCGGCGTACACACGACCGAGGTTCTCGCTAGAAACCAGGGAGAACCTCACTGGAAGCTGCATTCCAGCGAGAACCTCGGCCGTGTGTACGCTCTCGGCGAGCATCCCGTCAGGAATGCCGTCGAGCAGAAATAGAGAGCATGTTCTCTATTTGCTCGACGGCCCGCCTGGATGAATGGCTGGTTGCCATTCCCGACGGGCGGGTCGCCGAATCTGACGGCCGGCAGAGAACCTCGACGGGCGGAACGTTGTGTTCTGCCCGTCGAGGTTCTCTGCCGTGTGTACGCGGCTTAAAAGGAGTTTCCCATGCAGGGGTATTCAGCCTTTCTCTTCCATCCGAAGAAACAACATTCAGCCCTTCTGACTTGCACTTGCAGCACTGCTGTCCTGGCCTTATACTCAAGGCCCTTGTCTGTCTTCTACAGACTGCTCGTCCACCAATGTTTGGACCATACACTTAGCCACTCATTTTGCTGCTCTTGCTCCCACATGGAGCCCCCCTGACTCCTGACAGCGACCTCCTCTGCCTGCTGGGGTGGAACCTAGAATGTTAAGCTCACTACTAATAGTCCAGCACACACCTGTCCAATTAGTGTGTTGTTGATTCTGAAAACCTGGACCCATTTTTGGAAATTTCATCTCATGCGGGATCACTTTGAAACCTCCAGGTGCAGAACAAACTACCAAACACAGATGAAAGCTGAAAATCCAGTTTCCTCCCCAAGACACAAGCTCCCTGGAGCCCCTCAACCCGCCAGGTTGAGAATCCTGGGTCAGTACCTTTTTCTAGACCCTAATTGGGCAATGCTCTGCCACAATATTTATAGAATATATACGTAACACTTGTAAAAAAAAATTGTGTATTGTACACATTGAACACACTGGGCCAGATTCTCGTAGATCTGCCCTTTTTCTGCGTATCCCCTTTACACTACGCCTCCGCACTATTTACAGGCAAGTGATGTATTCTCAAAGCACTTGCTCTGTAATTTGTGGCGGCGTAGCGTAAAGGGGACGGCGTAAGGCCGCGTAATTCAAATAGGGAAGGAGGGGGGCGTGCTGTATTTAAATTAAGTGCGCCCCCGCGCCAAACGAACTGCACATGCGCCGACCCTAAACGTAGCCCACTGCTCATGCTCCACAGTACGCCGCAAATACATTGATTTCGACGGCAACGTGATTAATGTACAGGCCTATTTGCGACGAGTTATGCAAACGACGTAAACGACGTCGTATCTCTTTTGAGAACCTGGCCCACTGTATTTGGAGATTACTTTTCTTTATTCAGCAGCGCAATTCATTTTATTTTATTGTTTTCCCTTTATCTGACCTCTTCTGCTCTCAGGTATCACTGGGTATTGTAGTTGGTTTCCAAGTGATGGCCATGGCTTAAATCCTTCTGCAGAATATATCACTCTGAGTGCCACAGCTAAGTTGAGGTCAGTCACAAGCTAAATAAATCACACTTGCTATTGCTATCTTGTTGAAGAAAAATAGCCTTATTTCACACCAACATACCGCCTGTGCCTGTCTCATCTACCCATTCATTAAAGTGGACATTTCAGTAACTTTTCCAGTATGCATGAATACATTTACAGGTCGGACAACACTATAACACTGTTACTGTTACTGTTACCTTTTATCATTTAAAGCAGGGATCCTCAAACTACGGCCCTCGAGCTGTTGTGGAACTACACATCCCATGAGGCATTGCAAAACTCTGACATTCACAGACATGACTAAGCATGATGGGAATTGTAGTTCCTGAACAGCTGGAGGGCCGTAGTTTGAGGACCCCTAATTTAAAGCCTAACTATGGGGAAATAAATAGGTATTCCTTTTCAGCTGTGCTGCTCCCATAATGTGGGGTTAATTTATGTCTAGGGGAACAAGAAAAGGAGACGTATTTGCCCAATTCTCTGTTCTTCTCTGCAGCTAGACTGGTTCCAGCAGCTTCTGCACCCCTGTGCTCCAGCAGTCTAGAGTCCTGAAGTCATCAAAAACAGAGCAGGGTCCATAGCCCTGCTCTGGACATGAGGATACAGAGGAACAATCCACTGCCGCATCATGTTGAAGTACCTTCTGTCGGAGAGACCGGGGGATCGGGTAAGTAACAGTGTTTCTCCTCTCCCCTAGACAAAACAGTCTATTAACCCTTGTAGTGTGTTCATAGTCCCCTCCAATAGACCCTTTTTTTAATTGCCCAGAGTTGGGTTTTTCAAAAACAGTCCTTTATCTTTAACTTGTACCTTTCCTAGGCTGAGAAAATGTCCTCAGTTTGCTGCAGGAATCCATGCATCTGCTGCAGTCCATCTAGTTTTCCAAATAGAAAAATAAATAAATAGAAAACCTCTATATACAAAACTCTATACCCACAACCCCCACCCTCCTACCACCACCCTGCCACTATCCAGGGCTCGCCTGTTCCCCTCAGGAGCCCTGGACTACGGTAAGCGGTCAGAACAACTCCCACAGAGGAGATGGAGGAACATCCATTGCCAGCAGATCTCTACTGTCACAAATGGCGCTGGAAGTGCCGATTATTTTGTCACTTCTAATCTCAGAGCTGTCACTCCATGGCTGTTACTAGGACCACATACATTTAAAAAAAAAAAATTAATCCATTTCACAAGAAAATTATGTAATGTTTGGGGGGGGGGGGGGGGGTTCTAACTAATTTCTAGCTAAACTGCAGATTTTAACATGTGTGTTGAAAAAGAATTGCCCTGGACAGGAAGTGGTTAAAAAATAAAATTCCGCTAAAATGTCCCTCGTTGTATCGCCATTGTCCAGCAATAGAGATCCATGTCCACTGATGAAGGGGTTAAGCAGATGGTTAGGAAGGCTCTGGATCTTGTTGCCCAATCTATTCCTGCAATAAAAATGATATATTAAACATAGAAATATTAAACAGAAACTTTTTTTGTCGAAAATGCCGAAAACATACAGTATGACACTTTTTTTGCTCACATAATTTGTAATACAAACATCTTTGTCATGCTGAAGCTTCCCTCCAACCACTTTGCTTATTATTTTATATATACTGTGATTCTGTACTTGCCAAATATACTGCAGAAATCTCCCTCCACTGAGTCTGGCTGCATCCATTTTAACTGTGGGCAGCCGATGCTGCTGCTTGTTAACTTCCTGGATTTACACAGACACACAGAGCCACACCTCCAGCTCTTCGGCTCTCATTGGTCCTCTTATGACTCACCCCCCTTCCTTTCTGGCAAACTCTCACAAGAGTGAGAGCTGTGCATGATGTCATAAGCCTTGGCTTTTTACCAGACAAGAAACATGAAGTGGACTGTATAAGGTATTTACTGGCAGAAAAATTATGTTTTACTATACAAAGTTAAAACAACAAGGGCAGAAGATTTATTAAATGTAAAGATGAAAAAATGACGAAAGTTCCGCTTTTAGCTCCGGAAAGGTTTTACCGCATTCCTAACAAGGCCATTTTTTGCAATACCGCACTGCGTTGCGCAATTGTGCGATGCTGTACCTAAATACAAATTGTGTCCTTTTCCCCCCTACAAATAGAGCTTTCTTTTGGTGGTATTTGATCATCTCTGTGGTTTTTATTTACGCTATAAACAAAAAAAAGACTGACAATTTTGAAAAAAATATATATTTTTTTGCCTTTTGCTATAAAACATTCTCCTTGTCAATATATCTTTATTGAGGTGATAAAGAAATGTACAATTCAACAAAATAAAATAAGTTAATTACAGACACAGAATAATTTCTTGGTTTACATACAGTAAGTGGTAAGTTCACAACAGGTGAGTCTGGTGGCTTCAATGGACATATTAATAGTACAGATAAGGTTATAACTAAGAGACCAATTTTCTGGAGTTTATTTAAAGATGCTTCGTTTCTTCCAACCAGCCCAGATGGTTTTAGGGCTGTGGTTTAGGCAAGAGTCCTGATGCGTCAACGTAAGTGTTTCAACCAAAATCAACCTTATAACAATGCTAAGAACATGTATAATAACGAGGTTCATAGTCAAAGCCCAAGGCGGGGGGAGGAGGGTGGGGAGGAAAGCGGGGAGGGGAGAAAGGGGTGTCTGCAGGAGTGGTCCGGAATTGGCTGTCAATATCAAATATACGCTAAGCGGTAGACTGTTAAACAGGCTGGGCTACCATGGTAATAATACAATATCATTGATTTCATTGGGTATTGCATATTCATACCACGGTTTCCAGGTTCTTTCGAATCCAGCGGTTGTGTCCATGTCGATTGCCATCATTTTGGCGTGAGCCATAGCTAGGTTCATTCTGTTCGTTACTTTGTTAATTGATAGATTAGGGGTTTTCCATGCTTTTGCCAATGTTTGTTTCACAGCTGTAAATAGCTGTGTTAATAGTTTAAATTGTTTATGTGAGACATTTTTGGGTTTGAGGTTTAATAATGCGCTTTTTGGGTCCAATGGGCTCCCCTTACCCAATAGTTGACTGATTATTGTGAAAATTTCTGACCAGAATAACTGTGCTTTAGGGCACGACTACCAGATATGAAAGAATGTTCCTGGAGATGAGCAGCCCCTGAAACAATGTTCAGGGTAGTTTGGCACAAATTTTGCAATCCTAGTAGGAACTAGGTACCATCTAGTAAGAACTTTATAGTTAGTTTCACAAGCTAGTACATTTATTGAAGCAGATTTAGTGTTGGTCCATATTTGATTCCAGTCTTCTGGATCTAGTTCAATATCCAGGTCTAGTTCCCATTTGTTTACATAGGGGAGTTTCCCCGTAATAGAGTTAGTCAACAACTGGGAGTATATTGATGAGATCAAACCTCTAGAGGGAGGGGTGCTTTTGCAGAGCTTTTCAAAGGCAGATAGTCGGGGAGGGCTGGGGATGGAGTCTGCATAAGGTTTGAAAAAGTTTTTAATTTGGAGGTATCTAAATATTTCAGATTGTGGTATGTTATAGATTTCGCATATATCTGGAAAGGACCTAAATGTAGAGGAATCCAAGAATTTATACAGGCATGTACAGTCCTTTTTCACCCATTCTTTAAAGGTGTTGGGGTAGATCCAAGCAGGGTAGAATGATAGATTTTTATAGAATGATAAGAGTGGAACATGGGAGGATAAAAGGGAGTTCTTTATCTTTAAATTGTCCCATAGGGAAAGAGAGTGCTTTAGAATGGGGTTATAGATATGTTTGCGTGATTTGGATGGGATCCACATAATGTTGGAAATCGGGATGGGTTTGCATTCCACCGCTTCAATCGAAACCCAGAGGGGAGGTTCCTTTGTTGTGTGGTACTTTACTAACGTGGCTAATTGTGCAGCTCTATAATAGTTCAAAAAGTTGGGTAGCCCCAGTCCTCCTTTAACTTTGGGGAGATGCAAGATTTGATGTTTTAATCTTGGTTTGGAGGAGCCCCACACAAAGTTGGAAACTCTTTTTTTGTACAATCCTTAAGTAGTATGATGGGATTGGGGCTGGGAGAACTCTAAAGAGGTAAAGGAGTTTAGGCAGAATTGACATCTTGATTGCGTTAATTCTTCCAAGCCAAGATAAAGGTAAATGAGACCAGGATTTTAAAAGATTCGATATCTCTTTTAGAAGGGTGGGGTAGTTGGCTGTAAATATCTCTGTGAAAGAAGCCGTAAGGCGGATTCCTAGGTATGGAATGTTTTTATCTGACCATTGAAAGGGAAGACCAGATTTAGCTGCATTAAGGTCTGAAGCTGAGAGTGATATATTGAGAGCCAAGCTCTTTTTGGGGTTTATAACTAGTCCTGAGAAAGACGCATTATGTTTTAGTAGGGACATTAGGTTTGGGCCTGTTACCTGAGGGGTCGCGAGAAAAAGGAGGATGTCATCAGCGAACATACATAGTTTATGCTTATGGCCCCCTACCTCTATACCTAAGATCTTGGGGTCTGACCTAATCTTATGCGCAAGTGGTTCTATGAGGAGGGAGAACAAAAGAGGGGAAAGCGGGCATCCCTGTCTTGTGCCTCTGCCAATGGAAAATGGGTCTGACTTGTAGCCTGCGTATTTGACGCATGCCTTCGGATTATTGTATAATTCCATTATCCATGTCATGAAGTTGGGTCCAAAGCCCCATTTTTGTAATGCATATTTTAGGTAAGACCAGGATATAGAGTCGAAAGCTTGTTTTATATCCAGTGACAGAAAGCACGCTGGGATGCCCCTTTTCTTAGCTATATGAGCTAGCAAGTACGCCCTTTTAATATTGTCACCTGCTTGTCGGTTCGGTATAAAGCCAACCTGGTCACGATGGACCAGTGAGCCTATTATTCTGTTTAGGCGCACCGCCAAGATCTTACCAAGAAGTTTAATGTCCGTATTCAGCATTGAAATGGGACGAAAGTTTTCGCATGCCGTGTTATCGGTTTGTGGTTTTGGTATCATGCAGATTGTGGCCATGAGTGATTCCTGTCGGATGGATTTTCGGTTTAGCAAGTCATTAAAGGCCTCAGCTAGCCTTGGTGAGAGGAGTTTAGTGAATGTTTTGTAATATTTAGCAGTGAATCCGTCGGGTCAAGGTATTTTATTTAGTTTAAGGTCCTTTATCGCGTTGCTTACTTCATTATGTGTTAGGCCTCATACACACGATCGGACATATCCGATGAAAACGGTCCGCGGACCATTTCCATCGGATATGTCCGATCGGGAGTTTGATCCGATGGCGTGTACACACCATCGGATCAAATTCCCCGCTGCCGGACGGCGCGGTGACGCGGCGGTGACATTGACGCCGCCACGTCACCGCACCAGGAAGTAAAACACTTCCGCGCATGCGCCGAATCCATTCGGCGGCGGCGCGGCGACGGTGCGGGACGACATGTCTGCTGGTAAGTGTACTAACCAGCAGACATGTCGGGCGGACAGATTCCCACCGGATAGATTTCAAAGCTTGCCTTGAAATCTGTCGGGTGGAGAAATCTGTCCGCTAGCCCATACACACGAGCGGAGATGTCTGCTGAAACGGTCCATCGGACCGTTTTCAGCGGACATATCCCCTCGTGTGTACGAGGCCATACAGGTGATTCTAATTGCAATCTTTGGGAGTCCGACATTTGGGGTAGATGGAGTTGCGAATAAAAGGAGTCCGCCTCCTTTTCATTGATTACATTTGTATCCGAGTACAGTTTTTTCAGATGGGAGCTAAATTTTTGTACGATTTTAAGGGGGTTGCTAGAAATGATGTTAGCCAATTTCAGTTTAATGGGGGTATAGGATTTCTTAAAGAAATTTAATGATCTTGCTAAATAAGCCCCCGGCTTGTTGGCTTGTTTGTATAAGGTGTGTTTGGACCTGTTTAAACTTTTATTGCCTGATTCTGTAATGAATAGGTCGTACTCTAAGCGAGCTTTGTCTAGGCGGTCCTTAGTTCTGGGTGAATAATTGTCTTGGAAGTCTAAAAATGCTAGATTAAATTATTTTTCCAATTTCATCGCCATTTGTTTCCTTTGTTTTTTGAGGATCCCTAATTGTCTCTGAATAGTCCCTCTTAGAACTGGCTTGTGGGCTTCCCAGAGTGTGAGGGCGGATATTTAAGGGCTCTCATTGTGGGTTAGATAGTCTCTTAAAGATTGTTCTATTTCTAGACAGTGAGTGGGGTGGTTAAGTAATAGCTCAGGCATATACCAAGACCGGTCATGCTTTTTTGGAATGGTTGAGGCAATAGTTGTAAGAACTGCGTTGTGGTCTGACCACGGAATAGGGACTATATTGGAGTGGAGGACTTCAGGCATCATTCCGGTTGTTAGGAATATGTGATCTATTCTACTAAATGATTGGTGCGGATTTGAAAAATAGGTGAAGTTGCGTTTTGTTGGGTTCATCTCCCTCCATGAGTCCACCAGGTTGTATTTTGAGAGGAGATTGGGAAGATTCCATTTAGGATGGTGTTTGTGTTGAATATAGGGGGACTTGTCTAAGAAAGGGAGAAGAACCTGATTTGAGTCTCCACAAATCAGAAGGGAGCCAAGTTTATGAGCATTTATGGTTTGAAGAAGGTGAGACATGAATGGCATAGGATTGAGGTTAGGGGCATAGTATGAGACAATCGTAATTGCCATGTCTAAAATATAGCCTGTTAAGATCAGGTATCTCCCCTCTGGGTCTCTGATTTCTGTGTTCAATGTGAAAGGAGTCGAGCGGTGGAAGGCTATAAGGGTGCCTCTTTTCTTTACTGTGGCGGATGCATTGTAAACTTGTGCATAAGCTGTGTGAAAGTACTTAGGGGTTGTGCTTGGGGTGAAATGAGTTTCCTGAAGGCAGACTATGTGGGCCTTTTTTGACTGGAAAAGCCTGAACGCTTTTGATCGCTTCTGTGGTGTGTTTAAGCCTTGAACATTGAGTGACAATAAGTTCAATGGTGGCATGGTAGCCAAACCGACAACTCAATCTTACCGTGCTTCCGCGTGTAGCAATTACCCGGACCACTCCGTGCAGACTGGATGGGGAGAAGGGCAGGAAAGGAGGTTTCAGGGGAAAAATAAAAGACAACAAAGGTTAGTGCAACAACAGTTAACAAATTGTAACAAACATATTTAGCATAAGTCCGTGGTTGGGGAAAAGGGGGTCTCCGTCAGATCCCCACATATTAAGTTGGGGGTCTGAGTTAGACCAAATGGGGCACATGTTTTTCCAAGGGTCAGAGTGCCGCGTTCCGTAGTGTACAAAAAGGGGAGAGAAGAGCAATTGTAAGAGATGAGAGGATGCGCATGGCTATGTAGAATATTAGAATATTAGCTGAGCAAGGGAGGGGGAACCCTATCGTACCTGAGGTAAATGGTACTGCCTAATGGGGTATAGGGGTCTTGGGACAGGCGGGATCACCCAGGAGATATACCGGGAGGTTAGGTTGGGAGTGGGAGTAGAGTGGAGTCTGGATTATTAGGGATAGATTAGAACAATAGGATTAAATCCATATTGCTGTCATCTATTGCGATAGCCAGAATGACTTGAGGGAGAGGGGGTGCAGTAGGCAACCGTTCGCTTAAAGAGAGTGGATTTAACAATTAAAGGAAGGTGGTCATGAATTTGTGGCGGGTAGGAGGGATTGGCGTGATAAACTATTCTTGCTTTCTCTGGATTTTACCAGAGCCATGGATGTGGTTTCAGAAAAGGATGGAAGGGTATAGTTGGGTAGGCTACTATGGGGAATGTGTGATAAAAGGGTAGGGTGGTGGTTACAATATTATTACCTAGTGAATAGATTTGGGGTCGTTACCAGAAGAGGGGGGTCACCCTAAGGGTGGTACAAGCAGCTCAGATGCAAGTGACCAGAGTTTCAACCTAGAGAGAAAGGAAAAAATGGTTAATAATGTAAGATGATCAGTCCATTGAGTCTTCTCGTTCAGGAGGATGTGACACGAATCTGCCTCGTTTGCTTGACTGATGGAAGTCTTCATTTTGGTCCTGCTGCGTAGCATGGTTGTTGGCTGAGGATGATGACGATCTTCTGCGTGTGGATGATGTGGCAGAGGGTTGCTCAATTAATTTGAAGTCCACAAGGGCTTGGTGTAACTGGTCAGGTGACCTGCAGAATATCTTTGTCCCTTGCAGTGTAAAACGGAGGGAAAAAGGGAAACCCCATTGGTATTTAATGTTGCGTTGCTGTAACTCAATCAGGAGGGGCTTCGTGGCTCTTCTCTTGTTAATTGTCTGTTGTGAGATGTCCGCAAAAATTTGGTAGTTGTAGTTTTGAAAAGTCAAGATGTTTTTTTCTCTTGCTGCCTGCAGTATTTGCTCTTTGGACCTAGAGTAATGAAATTTGGTTATTATGTCCCTGAGGGGACCGTCAGCCTTTTTAGGGGTGAGAGCCCTATGAATCCTGTCCATTTCTAGGCACTCTACAGGGATACCTGGGAGCAGTTCTTGGCATAGGGCAAGAATGGTGGATTGAAGGTCTACTACAGACTCTGGTATGCCCCTAAATCTCAGGTTTGACCCTTTTGCCCGATTCTCAAAATCCTCCAGTCTATTTTGCAGGGTTAAGTTTTCTTCCTTGAGGGTATCTATATCAGACATGCATTCCTGAGTAAAGATTTCTATTTCATCTACCTTGGTTTCCAGGGCATCTGTGCGGTTCCCTATCTCCCTTATTTCTCTTGTGAGACTTGAGGTGATTTGTTCAGATGTCTGTTTAAGTGCTCTGTGAAGCATCTTTTCAAATTGTTTGAGAAATCCTGAGGGGATTTCCTTGTCACCTTTATCCAACTGTGGTGACACATTTGAGTCCTCTCCCTCACTATCTGAGGTAATATTGGACAGAGATGCCATAAGATTAGTTGTTTTGGCAGTTTTAGCTGGCGTTTGCTTTCTCTGTTTCCCTGAGGGGAGCTGTTCTGAGGCGAGCGGTGCTGTCTTAGTGGTGCCTTTGCTCAGCTGAGGGCCGCTTGGAGGATTCGTTTTTGTCCTGTTTCTGGCACCTCCTAGCACCATTCTTTCACCCAAATGTCCCCCTCACCTTCCTACAGCTTGTGGTCCGTTTATGGGATGGTTTGACCGGATCAAATACCGGGTTATCCACGGCTTTCTTCCCCGAGTAGCGGAGCTCTAGGCAGGCATGTCTGCTCCTCTAGAGCCCGCCCATGTGACCTGCTATAAAACATTCTCAATACAAATAAAAAAATAAAATCGAATTTCTTTGTCAAATTAGGCCAAAAAGCGTATATTGATTGGTTATAGCGTCTACAAACTGTGGGATAGATTTATGGACTTTTTTTTTATTTCTATTGTTTTTACTTGTAATGGCGGTGATCAGTGCTTTTTAACCACTTAAGACCCGGACCAAAATGCAGGTAAAGGACCTTTCCCCTTTTTGCGATTCGGCACTGCGTCGTTTTAACTGAAAATTGCGCGGTCGTGCGACATGGCTCCCAAACAAAATTGGCGTCCTTTTTTCCCCACAAATAGAGCTTTCTTTTGGTGGTATTTGATCACCTCTGCGGTTTTAATTTTTTGCGCTATAAACAAAAATAGAGCGAAAATTTTAAAAAAAAATCTATATTTTTTACTTTTTGCTATAATAAATATCCCCCAAAAATATATATAAAAAATAAAAAAATTTCCCCAGTTTAGGCCGATACGTATTTTTCTACATATTTTTGGTAAAATTTATAGCGTTTACAAAATAAGGGATAGTTATATTGCATTTTTATAAAAAAAATTTTTTTTACTACTAATAGCGGCGATCAGCGATTTTTTTCATGACTGCGACATTATGGCGGACACTTCGGACAATTTTGACAAATTTTTGGGACAATTCTCATTTTCACAGCAAAAAATGCATTTAAATTGCATTGTTTACTGTGGAAATGACAGTTGCAGTTTAGGAGTTAACCACAGGGGGCGCTGTGACATTGAGTGTTCCCTGTGTGTGTGTTTACAACTGTAGGGGGGTGTGGCTGTAGGTGTGACATCATCAATCGCGTCCCCCTATAACAGGGATGACGCGATCTATGCTGCGGCCACAGAGAAGCACGGGGAAGCCGTGTTTACACACGGCTCTCCCCGTTCTTCAGCTCCAGGGACGGATCGCCGCACTGCAGCGGCGATCGGGTCCGCGAGTCCCGCGGTCCTGGTCCTGGAGCTTTGGATCGGGTCACAGGAGCACGCCGCTGGCGCGTGCCCGTGACCCACGGCTGGGTCCTAAAATCATGCGCGAAATCACGTCGCTTTTTCTCAATGTAAACAACATGAACTTAACAAACGTCGAGCCCCATTCCCGAACGATTTACGCAAACGACGTAACCAACGTACAATTCTACGCTGTCCCGCCGTCCATACTTAACATTGGCTACGCCTCCTATAGCAGGGGTAAGCTTACGCCGCTCTAACGCTTACGCAAACAACGTAAACTACGACGTGCCGCCGCAAGTACGTTCGGGAATCGGCGTAAATAGCTCATTTGCATATATTACTCGAAAAACGCAGTAAGCGCCACCTAGCGGCCAGCGTAATAATGCAACTAAGATACGATGGTGTAAGTGACCTACGCCGCTCGTATCTTAGAAGAATAGATATAAGATGTAGCGCCAATAGGGAGCTCTAATCAAAGGACTCTCCTGTAGGTTCGGTGACCACACAAAAATTTAAAATTAAATGTAAATCTACCCTGTAAAGTGACCTGTAGCTGCAATCAAGCAAAGCTCAAGACAGAAGGACTCTCCTATAGGTTTAGGGATTGAACACCGCGAACCTTAAATGTGAATCTATAAATAAAATTAGCCAAATATATACAATCAAGTAAATAATAACATGATGGGAGGCCTCAATCAAAGGGTTAGACTCCACAAGACCCAAGTATGGATCCACGGATGAGAATCACCTACTTTTGTGTCCAACAAATGGGATTCATAAACTAAGTAAAGAAGTGCCAGTGTAATAACTTATAGTGTAGGACCTAATTTATATAGGCGTTTCAAGTCTATTGGAGAGAGGCACCTAATCAAAAATCAATATCAATAAAGGTGAATATACAATCAGTGGTGAATAGTGAAAAAAGTATAACCATATATATCCTAATATCCACTGTGATTGAAACATATATATGAAAACATAAATATCCTAATGTCCACTGTGATTGACTAAAAGCAATCAATTAAGTGAATAGCAGTCCATACACTCAAACAGTGTGATGAATATATTCTTCTTCTGGAATGCTCGGATAGCACAAGGGATCCAAAATGCAATCTTCAGACAGAGAAAGTATAAATGGGTACCCTTACCGGATCAGGTGGACCCTCAACTCACCATACGGTGGGGGGTCTTCAAGGCTTGTAAAGGCCGATTGCCTAATCCTGTGTCCAAACAGATGGAGATGGTATCCGGAGAATCCAAGAATAACTTTTGATGTTGAAATGTCTCCGTGGTGGTATATATTTACTCCCGAGCATAGGAGGAGAAAAGAGAAGAAAAACGACTCCTCATAGTGTAAAACCACCAATTTAATAAGATAAAAAATATGTAAAATTCCACTGCATCACACAGGTGACAGGGATCACTTAAAACATAAAAGTAAAACCACACGTGAAAAGAAAAGAAAATATTTGTATCCAGTAGCAACAACTCCCCCCCTCTGATGGGTGGACAGAGGTATTCCCAAAGGGGAAAAAAATGCAGTAAAGACTTAGCAAGTCAGTAACCCGACCGGTTTCGTCTCATGTAGACTTCAACTGGGGTATCTAACTATGACGTGCATCTTACCTACATTTATAGGTCCGTAGTATCTACATCCATGAGACCTCAATTGGAACTGGCGTGCGTGTCAAATCTAACACGTGAATAGTGTTTGCATTCCAAATCCCGGAAGTGTATGGGCGGGGATTCATAGTCCGTGGCCCAATCATTCACCTGGAGGTGTGATTATTGGCCCGGACTTATCTCTCATAGGTGGGAGACAGCTAAAGCTCTTGGAGTGTATAGTATGTGGGCGGAACTGTCGAGTACACATCCAATCATTAGTGCAATCGTGTTGTCACGTCCCCTTCACTCACTCTCGTGGATTAGAGAGGGAATGGGGCGCGACGTACTCAAGTGAGCCGAACTCTGCCTGTATGCATGTGACCGTCGCGACGCGCTCTCGTCTGCGTATCGATGCGCTCCACGCTCGCGTCATCGGTCTGCGTCCCGGTGCGCTCCACGCACCAGCACATCCGGCTCCCATGACGTGGGCATCACATGGTGCGGAAGCGCACTGGCGTCATGCGTTCCAAGCACCCGCACATCCGGCTCCCATCGCATGGATATCACGTGGTGCGGAAGCGCGCCGGCGTCATGCGTTCCACCCTCGAGAAACGTGCGCTCCACGGGATTCAAAGATCATTCCGGGTATAACGATAAATCCGCCCAACGGGTCGTGACAAGGCACCCATCTCGGTCTCATGGAGGGATAAAACGGGAAATACAAAATAAATGAAATACCATCTAAACCCAATGTAATATATATCACAGAGATATTAAAAAACTGTGTATATACATGATATCAGCATAAAATCTTAGTCCATGTTACATCTGTATCTTAATCTAAACCATGGTCCATTGGTGTCGAGAAAAAACTCACTAAGTGATTGCAAAAAATTCCTTTGCTGACATTATAATCATAAATGCATATGAGGCCTAATATTGGAAATATTTGGCCAGCTAAGTGTTGTTGGTACATCCCTCCCTGGTGTCGCAAGTGATCGTCTAATTAAACGAAAATTAAATCAAAAAGGCGAACACTGGCACCAAAAAGTATGCACCATCTATAGTCCAATGTTACAGAGATAAAGGGTAATGGGTGTGGTCATTGGTAAAAATGCCTCCTCAGGACTGATTGATAAAAGCATTCACATCCCATTCCACGTTTAAGCCATAGGGTACATAACTTTTGAGTTGGAAGATCCAATATACTTCCAATTTGGACACTCCTCTTACACTAGGCTCTCCTCTCCAATGAGGTACAAATTTGTCTATTATTTGGAAACTGGTTCCCTCCAATTTTTTGTTATGTTTCTCCAGAAAATGTCTAGGTACAGTGTGTTTTGTGTACCCCTTCTTGATTTTCGCAATATGTTCACCTACCCTTGTGGAAAAGCTCCGTATGGTACGACCAACGTACTGTTTCCCACAAGGGCAGGTGATAAGGTACACAATATGTGTCGTGGCGCATGTGGAGAAGTGCTTCATTGGAAACTCCATCCCCGTGTGGGTGGATCTAAAGCTGTTCGTTTTCCTTCTCCCATTTATGTTGTTGACACACACCTTACATCTCCTGCAGGGATGGAAACCCTTTGAGAGGGGAAAGAAGGAGGGCTTAACAGGGGGATCCGGAATGTTAGGTGCCACTTGGTTTTTGAGAGATGTGGCTCCTCTATATATTACCGTTGCATTAGTGGGAAGTGTTGGTCCCAAAATGCAATCTTCCTTTAAGATCCTCCAGTGCTTATTAATGATATCCTTAATTTGTCTATACTGAACAGAAAAAGTAGTAAAAAAAGAGTTCCTAAATCTCGGTTCCTGAATCGTTTTTTGTCTTTCCATTGTTAATGTAGTGCGATCAATCCTCCCAATCCTATCAACTTCCCTGTCCACCTCATAGCTGGAATAGCCTTTATCCAAGAATCTACCTTTCAGAATTTGCGCCTGGATATGGAAATCTTGGATGCTAGAGCAATTGCGTCTTATCCGTAACAGTTGACTTCGTGGTACGGATTTGAGCCACGCTGGATGGTGACAGCTATCCGTTGGAATATATCCATTGCGATCTGTACTTTTAAAAAAAGTCTTTGTTGTCAACTGATTATCCTGGACTTGGATCTCTAAATCCAGGAAATGGATATTTGAGAAACTTGCCTCATATGAGAGGCTAATTCCGACTTCATTGCAATTCAGGGTGGACATGAATTCATCTAAGGATTGGCGATCACCTCTCCATAGGAGGAGGATGTCGTCTATGTACCGAGCCCAGAGAACTATCTCTGGTCGGTTAAAGGCATAGACGACATCCTCCTCCCACTTGGCCATGAAAATGTTGGCCAGACTGGGGGCAAATTTGGCCCCCATTGCTACCCCCTTTTGTTGCAGGTAGAATTCGCCACCATACCAAAAATAATTATTGGAGGTGGCAAATTTCAAAAGATCCAATATAAATTCTTTTTGGATGGTGGGCAGATGGTCAACCCTCCCTAAAAAACACTTGACCGCTTCAAACCCCAAATCATGGGCAATACTAGTGTACAGGGAGGCTACATCTGCTGTAACCAGCATGATGTCCTTGCTGTACGTAACCTCTTGGAGTTTTGCAATTGTGTGTCTCGTATCTTTAAGATATGAGGGAATGTGTTTGACAACCGGCTGTAAATGGAAGTCAATGTATTTCCCTAACCGGGAAGTGATAGAGTTGATGCCACTTATGATGGGCCTGCCGGGGGGGCATACACCATCCTTATGGATCTTGGGCAGGTAGTACATAACCGGAATTCGTGGAACTCTGGGAATGAGATAACTTCGTTCCTTTTTATCCAAAATACCCTTACGTGATCCAGTTTCAATAAGTTTGGTTAGTGAAGCTTTAATTTTAGAGGTGGGATTAGAGGACAACTTAACATAAGTTTCAGCATCTCCCAGAATATGAGACATTTCTCCATGATATGCAGATTTGTCTAGAACGACTATCCCCCCCCCTTTGTCCGCTGGACGAATGACCAGGTCCTTGCGTTCGCATAGACTTTTAAGGCCCAGTTTAATTCTTGGGTCAGAGTAGGTCCTTTTAAGGGGCAGTTCATCTAGGTCTTTTAAGACCAGATCCCTGAAAACTCTGACATTTGGTGCCATGGGGCACTGAGGATTGAATAAAGATGGGTTGGAAAGTCCAGTGTGTACCATCTGTGAGGATATCTCTGGGAGGTTCGGTCTACTGGGATTACTAATAAAATATCTTTGGATATTAAGCTTCCGAACATACTTTTGCACATCAATAAAGGTGTTGAACTTGTTCAGAGTTCTGGGAGGGACAAATTTCAAACCCTTGTCTAAAACTACTTTTTCTGTTTCTGTAAGTTGGACTGTACTAAGATTGAAGATACCCGCTCCTGCTATACCCGTCTTCTTTTTCGACCGGGCACGTCGTCCCCCTCTCGACCCCCGCTTTGTTCTCCCCCTCTGGGGTAGTCCTCCTGATCCCGAGGAAAATCCCCTTGGTTGGTAGACCTGGGTTGATTCTGATTATATGAATATGGAGATCTTTCATAATAATTATCTTCCCTTTCCATGTAGCCATATTGTTGGTTAAATGGTCTACGTGGATAGTCTTCCCTGTATGGGGCGGGTCTCCCCCCTCCCCTTCCAGGGGAGGTCTGGGAGTGTCTTGGAGGGTAATCGTTATAAGCTCTATTGACATATGGAGATGAGTCATAGGGGCGTGTATCACGGGAATAGCTTCTTTGGTTCTTAAACTTGCCCCGAGGGCCTTTACCCCTTCCCCTGTTGGATGGGTGTCCATTTTGTTGATAATTGGGGGTCCTTGGTCCCCTTCCCCTATTGGTGTATCCCTCATTTCTGATGGGGGGCACAGCAACCGCGGGTTGTGAAAAGGTCAAAATTTTGGCATCACTAGTTGAAGGTTGGGATACCTCCATACTAGTATTTTGGGATTCACCAGTTTCTCTTGTATCCTCCGAACTCTGCCATCTAAAGACAGAGTTTGTTTTATAGTCTGCAACGTCTCTAGTGTATTTCTTCTGTTTTTTCGTTTTTTGTTCGCGTTCCTCTTTCTCTAGATGGTTTTTCAAGTTAAGGGACAATGTATTATATTCAGGTGTGGCTTTAGAGGACACTAACTTCTCTTTAATGTCCTTAATTTCTTTATCTAATAGGTCCATCCTCAATTTCTTCTTATCCATTAAAAAATTAAGTAAAGATAACCCTTGATTGTTAAAAAATTGAAACCAGGACACTAGATCGGGATCACCTTGTTGCGGGTGGACATCCCATCTAAGTCCTCTTGGGACCATCCGTTCCTTAGTATATTGCTCCAGGAACGCGATGTCCCACTGCAGATGTAACTCCGAGGTCATCACATTTTTGAGTCTCATGAATGATCCTCCTATCTCTGACTCAATATCTAAAACTGTGAAGACCCCCTCGGTGTTAAAGGTCCGACTACTTCGGTAGTCAAAAATATCCATCGGGATGGATAGGCCAGTTGCTGCAATATAACGATTTCCAAATGTCAAAAGTAATAAAAGTGTAAAAATATTGCGCTAACTGGAATTAAATAAATGGAATCAGGCAGCCAGCATAACAAAATGGAAGTATTGTGAAAGTGAATAGATATAAGATGTAGCGCCAATAGGGAGCTCTAATCAAAGGACTCTCCTGTAGGTTCGGTGACCACACAAAAATTTAAAATTAAATGTAAATCTACCCTGTAAAGTGACCTGTAGCTGCAATCAAGCAAAGCTCAAGACAGAAGGACTCTCCTATAGGTTTAGGGATTGAACACCGCGAACCTTAAATGTGAATCTATAAATAAAATTAGCCAAATATATACAATCAAGTAAATAATAACATGATGGGAGGCCTCAATCAAAGGGTTAGACTCCACAAGACCCAAGTATGGATCCACGGATGAGAATCACCTACTTTTGTGTCCAACAAATGGGATTCATAAACTAAGTAAAGAAGTGCCAGTGTAATAACTTATAGTGTAGGACCTAATTTATATAGGCGTTTCAAGTCTATTGGAGAGAGGCACCTAATCAAAAATCAATATCAATAAAGGTGAATATACAATCAGTGGTGAATAGTGAAAAAAGTATAACCATATATATCCTAATATCCACTGTGATTGAAACATATATATGAAAACATAAATATCCTAATGTCCACTGTGATTGACTAAAAGCAATCAATTAAGTGAATAGCAGTCCATACACTCAAACAGTGTGATGAATATATTCTTCTTCTGGAATGCTCGGATAGCACAAGGGATCCAAAATGCAATCTTCAGACAGAGAAAGTATAAATGGGTACCCTTACCGGATCAGGTGGACCCTCAACTCACCATACGGTGGGGGGTCTTCAAGGCTTGTAAAGGCCGATTGCCTAATCCTGTGTCCAAACAGATGGAGATGGTATCCGGAGAATCCAAGAATAACTTTTGATGTTGAAATGTCTCCGTGGTGGTATATATTTACTCCCGAGCATAGGAGGAGAAAAGAGAAGAAAAACGACTCCTCATAGTGTAAAACCACCAATTTAATAAGATAAAAAATATGTAAAATTCCACTGCATCACACAGGTGACAGGGATCACTTAAAACATAAAAGTAAAACCACACGTGAAAAGAAAAGAAAATATTTGTATCCAGTAGCAACAACTCCCCCCCTCTGATGGGTGGACAGAGGTATTCCCAAAGGGGAAAAAAATGCAGTAAAGACTTAGCAAGTCAGTAACCCGACCGGTTTCGTCTCATGTAGACTTCAACTGGGGTATCTAACTATGACGTGCATCTTACCTGCATTTATAGGTCCGTAGTATCTACATCCATGAGACCTCAATTGGAACTGGCGTGCGTGTCAAATCTAACACGTGAATAGTGTTTGCATTCCAAATCCCGGAAGTGTATGGGCGGGGATTCATAGTCCGTGGCCCAATCATTCACCTGGAGGTGTGATTATTGGCCCGGACTTATCTCTCATAGGTGGGAGACAGCTAAAGCTCTTGGAGTGTATAGTATGTGGGCGGAACTGTCGAGTACACATCCAATCATTAGTGCAATCGTGTTGTCACGTCCCCTTCACTCACTCTCGTGGATTAGAGAGGGAATGGGGCGCGACGTACTCAAGTGAGCCGAACTCTGCCTGTATGCATGTGACCGTCGCGACGCGCTCTCGTCTGCGTATCGATGCGCTCCACGCTCGCGTCATCGGTCTGCGTCCCGGTGCGCTCCACGCACCAGCACATCCGGCTCCCATGACGTGGGCATCACATGGTGCGGAAGCGCACTGGCGTCATGCGTTCCAAGCACCCGCACATCCGGCTCCCATCGCATGGATATCACGTGGTGCGGAAGCGCGCCGGCGTCATGCGTTCCACCCTCGAGAAACGTGCGCTCCACGGGATTCAAAGATCATTCCGGGTATAACGATAAATCCGCCCAACGGGTCGTGACAAGGCACCCATCTCGGTCTCATGGAGGGATAAAACGGGAAATACAAAATAAATGAAATACCATCTAAACCCAATGTAATATATATCACAGAGATATTAAAAAACTGTGTATATACATGATATCAGCATAAAATCTTAGTCCATGTTACATCTGTATCTTAATCTAAACCATGGTCCATTGGTGTCGAGAAAAAACTCACTAAGTGATTGCAAAAAATTCCTTTGCTGACATTATAATCATAAATGCATATGAGGCCTAATATTGGAAATATTTGGCCAGCTAAGTGTTGTTGGTACATCCCTCCCTGGTGTCGCAAGTGATCGTCTAATTAAACGAAAATTAAATCAAAAAGGCGAACACTGGCACCAAAAAGTATGCACCATCTATAGTCCAATGTTACAGAGATAAAGGGTAATGGGTGTGGTCATTGGTAAAAATGCCTCCTCAGGACTGATTGATAAAAGCATTCACATCCCATTCCACGTTTAAGCCATAGGGTACATAACTTTTGAGTTGGAAGATCCAATATACTTCCAATTTGGACACTCCTCTTACACTAGGCTCTCCTCTCCAATGAGGTACAAATTTGTCTATTATTTGGAAACTGGTTCCCTCCAATTTTTTGTTATGTTTCTCCAGAAAATGTCTAGGTACAGTGTGTTTTGTGTACCCCTTCTTGATTTTCGCAATATGTTCACCTACCCTTGTGGAAAAGCTCCGTATGGTACGACCAACGTACTGTTTCCCACATTGATGGGCACTGGTAGGCTCCATTTGATGGGCGCTGGTGAGGCTGCATTGATGGGTGCTTCATTAAAAAGGTGGGGTTTACATGGGCAGGGAAAATAAGGGTGGCAAAATGAGGTTTCACCTAGGGTGTTAAAAATCCTTGCACCAGCCCTGGGGGGGCACATGGTGAAGCCCAGCTAATAAAAACCAAAAAATAGACAAATGACCTAAAACGATAGATGTATGATGGAGGGACAGTGAAAACAAGTGCTGGATTTTCTCTAATAAGCCGGATTCAAAAATAATTTACGTCAGCGTATCAAGAGATACACTGCGTAAATACTAAGGGTAGCCGGCGTATCTTTTTTGCTATTCAGAAAAGAAGAAACGCCGGTTTTCTTCTAAGATACGAGCGGCGTAGGTCACTTACACCATCGTATCTTAGTTGCATTATTACGCTGGCCGCTAGGTGGCGCTTACTGCGTTTTTCGAGTAATATATGCAAATGAGCTATTTACGCCGATTCCCGAACGTACTTGCGGCGGCACGTCGTAGTTTACGTTGTTTGCGTAAGCGTTAGAGCGGCGTAAGCTTACCCCTGCTATAGGAGGCGTAGCCAATGTTAAGTATGGACGGCGGGACAGCGTAGAATTGTACGTTGGTTACGTCGTTTGCGTGTAAATCGTTCGGGAATGGGGCTCGACGTTTGTTAAGTTCATGTTGTTTACATTGAGAAAAAGCGACGTGATTTTGCGCATGATTTTAGGACCCAGCCGTGGGTCACGGGCACGCGCCAGCGGCGTGCTCCTGTGACCCGATCCAAAGCTCCAGGACCAGGACCGCGGGACTCGCGGACCCGATCGCCGCTGCAGTGCGGCGATCCGTCCCTGGAGCTGAAGAACGGGGAGAGCCGTGTGTAAACACGGCTTCCCCGTGCTTCTCTGTGGCCGCAGCATAGATCGCGTCATCCCTGTTATAGGGGGACGCGATTGATGATGTCACACCTACAGCCACACCCCCTACAGTTGTAAACACACACACAGGGAACACTCAATGTCACAGCGCCCCCTGTGGTTAACTCCTAAACTGCAACTGTCATTTCCACAGTAAACAATGCAATTTAAATGCATTTTTTGCTGTGAAAATGAGAATTGTCCCAAAAATTTGTCAAAATTGTCCGAAGTGTCCGCCATAATGTCGCAGTCATGAAAAAAATCGCTGATCGCCGCTATTAGTAGTAAAAAAAAATTTTTTTATAAAAATGCAATATAACTATCCCTTATTTTGTAAACGCTATAAATTTTACCAAAAATATGTAGAAAAATACGTATCGGCCTAAACTGGGGAAATTTTTTTATTTTTTATATATATTTTTGGGGGATATTTATTATAGCAAAAAGTAAAAAATATAGATTTTTTTTTAAAATTTTCGCTCTATTTTTGTTTATAGCGCAAAAAATTAAAACCGCAGAGGTGATCAAATACCACCAAAAGAAAGCTCTATTTGTGGGGAAAAAAGGACGCCAATTTTGTTTGGGAGCCATGTCGCACGACCGCGCAATTTTCAGTTAAAACGACGCAGTGCCGAATCGCAAAAAGGGGAAAGGTCCTTTACCTGCATTTTGGTCCGGGTCTTAAGTGGTTAAAAAGCACTGATCACCGCCATTACAAGTAAAAACAATAGAAATAAAAAAAAAGTCCATAAATCTATCCCACAGTTTGTAGACGCTATAACCAATCAATATACGCTTTTTGGCCTAATTTGACAAAGAAATTCGATTTTATTTTTTTATTTGTATTGAGAATGTTTTATAGCAGGTCACATGGGCGGGCTCTAGAGGAGCAGACATGCCTGCCTAGAGCTCCGCTACTCGGGGAAGAAAGCCGTGGATAACCCGGTATTTGATCCGGTCAAACCATCCCATAA
Source organism: Rana kukunoris (assembly GCA_029574335.1). NCBI lineage: Eukaryota > Metazoa > Chordata > Amphibia > Anura > Ranidae > Rana > Rana kukunoris. The sequence continues at coordinate 232,857,354 of CM056049.1, read as the reverse complement.
ACGGACCACAAGCTGTAGGAAGGTGAGGGGGACATTTGGGTGAAAGAATGGTGCTAGGAGGTGCCAGAAACAGGACAAAAACGAATCCTCCAAGCGGCCCTCAGCTGAGCAAAGGCACCACTAAGACAGCACCGCTCGCCTCAGAACAGCTCCCCTCAGGGAAACAGAGAAAGCAAACGCCAGCTAAAACTGCCAAAACAACTAATCTTATGGCATCTCTGTCCAATATTACCTCAGATAGTGAGGGAGAGGACTCAAATGTGTCACCACAGTTGGATAAAGGTGACAAGGAAATCCCCTCAGGATTTCTCAAACAATTTGAAAAGATGCTTTTTGTCACTTATTCATATTTTTTGGTTTTATTCGGTGCAGTCCATCTTGGACCACCGCTTGTCATTTTTGATATATTTTAAATAAATTACTCCTTTTTGAACATCGATGTACTTCACCATTGGAGGCTGTTTTTTTCCTCGTTTTTCTCATTCCAGATACCCTTTGATCCATCTATGGAGCCTTGAGCCCTGATCATCCCAGATATAAGGAAAAGGAAGAGGAATTTCCAGAGAGAAATCGAGGTCGCTAATACAGCAGGATACATCTATATATGCTCATATATAGCAACCCTAAGGTAAGGGAACTACAATACTCCTTTGGATTTGAATAACCCGGCACAGCATTTCAAATGAAGACTTCCATCACATCTTATCCAGCTATTTATCCCACCATTGTATAGAGACTGCCTGTTATTCACCTTATCTGATATATAGTGCCGCCCCTTTTGTTTGATGAGGCATTCACTAGTGGCACTTAGAAATATCAGTGTTACGGGACTCGCAGCAACACCTCCCAGCACGCTTAATACAGTCACTGGTTACATTCTATTATCCTGGGAATTTTTTGGTTTATCATCAGTCTGTTATTATTCTTTGGTGTCTTGCACTATTTTGTATCTGTAGCGCTTATCATTATTTTTCTTCATTTTATTCACCAGTGTTTTGTGGGCACTTTAGATTGAGCCGCTTCTTACCAATTTATGTGACTCTAGCTTACACTCGTTTACTCACAGTAGCGCACCAGTTCCCCCTTTATAATTTCACTGCCTCTCTCTTGTTGCCACTGGATACAATACTCCTCCTTTTCACATGCTGTTGTCCACCTGGCTTGCTGTCGCCAGGGACAACCTCTTTCACGTCCCCTTTAACTGAGGGTGACGTGATTAATTTATACCAGTTCACAGCAAATTCACACTCGGTTGAGTTTTCTGGTGTGGCTGGGGCATGTGGTGAAATACTCTCTAACCACAATAGCTTTTCCCTGGATTTAGCAAGGATTGCTTCCTTTTTCTGCTTTGACCGCCCTATTCTTGCAGTCTTGCACACAGCAACTTGTAACACAGTTCACAGCAGGGAAAGAAAAAAAATGTTTGACTCTCAGATTATCAAATTAACTCCTGTGTAATGCTGTTCGCCTGGTTGCCACACACAGCTAGCAGCAGTTCCGGATGCAACTCACCATGGAGCAAGGAGCCGGATTCCACCGCCTTGTGCCCGCAATCAACAACCACTTGTAACATTGGGGGTGTTTATCTTAGTGGTAGATGCATTTTTCCAGAGAGTCCACAACAGTCTGTTGTCGGGTTAGAGGGTGTGGCAGCCCATTTTTATTAAAAGGAACAAAATTAAAGTTTATACACAGGATTTCCCACACAGGGGTTCTTCTCTTGTAAATTCAGACAGCCGAAAATGCCAAGCCTCCTGGCTCCTACTTTGCCTTGCTGTTCCCTGCTGAACCGGTCTACCCTGGCCTCATCAGGATTCTCCAGCCCCCTGGGTCTGCTCACTGTCTCCCAGACTTCAGGACTTCCTTCAGCCCCCTTGGACTTGCTAAGCTCCTTGACTCTCCCAGCCTCCCAGACCCTCCCAGACCCATAGGAAATCCAACTCCTCCTCTTCCCTTAGGGACAATTAATTTCCCGCTTACTACTTCCCTTTGGAGTTCCAACCACACCCCCCATTTGCAATGTCATTCCTCTCTTCTTCCACCTGTAAATGATTCTTGATATATAGGTGCACCCCTCCCCCTCTTCTACCCTCCCTGTCCCTCCAATACAAAGAATACCTCTGGATTGTTGTCAGCCAGTCGTCTGAACTGTCAAACCATGTTTCTGATATTCCCACTAAGTCAAAAACCTCCTCAGGTAACGGCGGACCCAGTTCCTCTATTCTGTTAGCTAGGCTACTGCCATTTATGTACATGTCTCAAAGTTTTGAATGGGTGCATATTGATTTCTTATTAGGTTATCTGAGGTTGCAGTTTTAATTTGCCAACTCACCCATTTATTTACAGTATTTGAATTTAAAGGGATGTTCCAGCCTTGTTTTATGTTTATTAAAAGTCAGCAGCTACAAAAAGTGTAGCTGCTGGCTTTTAACCACTTTGTTACCGGGCCTGTTTTGGCACTTTTCTCCTTTATGTAAAAATCACAATTCTTTTGCTAGAAAATTAATCAGAACCCCCAAACATTATATATTTTTTTTAGCAGACACCCTAGGGAATAAAATGGCGGGCATGGCAATTTTTTTCTGGCACGGTATTTGCGCAATCATTTTTCAAACGCCTTTTTTTAGGGAAAAAAACAGTTTCATGGATAAAAAAATAACAAAACAGTAAAGTTAGCCCAATTTTGTTGTATAATGTGAAAAATGATGTTACTCCAAGTAAATAGATACCTAACATGTCACGCTTTAAAATTGCGCACACTCATGGAATGGCGCTAAACTTCAGTACTTAAAAATCTCCATTCTACAATTTTTAAGATACAGAGGAGGTCTAATGCTAGAATTGTTGCACACGCTCTAGCGCACGCGATGATACCTCACATGTGGGATTTGAATGCTGTTTACATATGTGGGCGGGACTTGCATGCGCGTTCGCTTCTGCGCGCGAGCGACCGGGACAGGGGCGTTTAAAAAAAAATGTTATTATTTTTTTATTTTATTTTTTACTTCATTTTTTTATTTTTACACTTTTTTTTAAAAAATTTTTTTTGATCACTTTTATTCCTATTACAAGGAATGTAACCATCCCTTGTAATAGGAATCACCGTGACAGGTCCTCTTTATGGAGAGATGTGGGGTCAATAATACCCCACATCTCCCTTACAGGCTTACAAGCATGAAAATCGGTGAAAAAAAAAATCACTGATTACCGATGCCGACAGCCACGATAGCGAGTTTGTTTATTTCCGGGTATCGGGCGTGACGTCTTCATGTCGCGCCCGGTCCTCTGACGGTTATAGAGATGACTGTGACCATCTGGTCACCAGTCATCTCTATGCTTTACCAACGAGCGCCGGCCGATTCGCTCTCCGGGCCCCCGATGGCACGGGAGAGCCCGGAGAAGCACCGGATGGCGGCGGGAGGGGGGACGCTGCCTAGAAGAACGATTGAGCTTTGATCGTTCTTCTGGTGCACAGAATCGCCGGCTGAAGACGGCGATATCTGAATGATGCCTGCAGCTGCAGGCATCACCAAGATATCCCTGCACAAAGCCGAGGACGTCCAGGGACGTGCTCGGGTCTCAAGTGGTTAATAAACAATCACTTACCTGCTCCAGCGTTCCAGCGACGCGCCGGCCGTGGCTCTGCTCCTCCCCCCCCCTCCCCGGCCTGCGTCCTCATCGTAACTGTGGGCTCGCCGCTGATTGGACAGGCAATCGCATGGGACCTGTCATGTGTCCCAGGCGATCGCCTACAGGGAGGGGCTGCTGTAGGCGATTAAGCTTAATCGCCTAACCAGCCCCTCGGCGCAAGGAGGAAGTGGGACAGGAAGTCCCACTCCTCCTGAAGCCCCCACTCCCCCCCCCAAAAAAATTACAAATGTGGCATGTAAGAGGGTGAGGAGTGGGATAAGCGGAAGTTCCATTTTTGGGTGGAACTCTGCTTTAACTACATGTCAATTTGGCAATGGACAAATACAGAAGTTGCACCCCAGTCATACATACTTCATCCTATGAAGTGCCTATGCAGAGGGAATTTTTTTTTCACATTATGGTCCCACTAAAAAATCAATGTGGATTTCTGGCCCAGAAAAGGTTAAGACAATTTACAATGCTAATAATGAAGTCTAGCCTTTCAATGCAAAATGAATATATTTGGCCATCAGAATAAAAAGATATCTTTAACATAATATAATCATCTTGGATTAGAATAAAAGTGCTGATTACTTTACTGTTTAATGCAATGTTATCAAGTTATTACACTGCCAGATTTCATGTTTTGAAATGACAGTGCTTAATTCAATTAATTTTACATTGATAAAAGCCAGGGAGATTTTTATCAAGGTTCCAGTTTCCCCACAAAGGCCAATGCAACCTTTTTCTTTGAACATAGAATCCCTCTGGGTCTTGAAAAGGAATTGTAGAAAATGTAGAAATAATTGAAACCTAAATGCAAAGACTGGATATACTCATTTTAATTAGCATACTGACCTCGGCTTTCTGGTGCATTGTACAGTGAATTTATAGTTGGGTCAGAAGGAAAAGTAGGCATTGTTTTATAGCAATTTTAGCTACCTTTTTATTTACTAGTGTTATAATAAGACTTTAATATTTTAACCACTTAAGACCCAGACCATTATGCAAGTAAAGGACCTGGCCCCTTCTTGCAATTTGGCACTGCGTCGCTTTATATGACAATTGCACGGTCGTGCGACGTGGCTCCCAAACAAAATTGGCGTCCTTTTTTCCCCACAAATAGAGCTTTATTTTGGTGGTATTTGATCACCTTTTTTTTTATTTGCGCTATAAACAAAAATAGAGCGTCAATTTTGAAAAAAATGTAATATTTTTAACTTTTTGCTATAATAAATATCCCCCAAAAATATATAAAAAAACGTTTTTTTTTCCTTCAGGTTAGGCCGATATGTATTCTTCTACATATTTTTGGTAAAAAAAAATCACAATAAGCGTTTATCGATTGGTTTGTGAACAATTTATAGCGTTTACAAAATAGGGGATAGTTTTATGGCATTTTTATTAATATTCTTTTTTTACTAATTAATGGCGGCGATCAGCGTTTTTTTTTTGTGACTGCAACATTATGGCGGACACATACTCAACTACCACCCACCCAAGGTAGGCAGTGATTAATATATATACAATAATAGGCGTATTCAAAAGTCAGTAGAAGACTGTGTATATATATTTCAAAACATGCCGGCCGACCATAAATTACTATTCTCATGAAATAATGGCAGGTTTGTTTTCCAAAAAGTGACATGAATACAAACAGGTAATATTTAAAAATGATCTTTTATTATAACAACATGATTCATTTTTAAATCCAAAGATCAATAAAAACATGGGTGGTAATCACATTGTAAGCACATATGATACAAATATGTTCTCCAATATAAAGTACAGGTGTCCTCATGTACTAGCGGTGCCAACAAAGATTTCTGTTGCATATTTTTTTCATAGTAAATAAACAAGTAGTTAATTCAATGTGTTTCACAGTTAGCTTCATCAGATGGATACACTATTTGAGGAACACATGTCTACTGAAACAGGGGTCACAAGACACCCACAGAATTCCTATGACAATGAGCACATCCACCAACTGAATCAAGCAAGAGGATGCAACCTGTGACCGCATGAGAGGATAGTATACTGACACTTATTGAGTGCAATGATAAGGAAACACACACAAGGGGGTGCCCAAGCTCTGCAGACGTATGATGTCTTAACTGAATCACGTTCACAAGATTTCTTGGGCAAAATGGTGGTTGCATTATAGTGTGCGTGTCCTCGTGGTTCTGGTCTTAATATTTCACTGAATAAGTGTCAGTGTTTTCCAAGTAGCATATCTTCCTAATGAAGCTAACCGTGAAATGCGTTAAAATAACTACTTGTAAGTCAAGATGAAAAAAAAAAATCTTTGTTGACACCGCTAGTACATGAGGACATCTGTAATTCATATTGGAGAACGTTTGTATCAAAGTGCTGACAATGTCCTTATCACTGTTTTTATTGATTTTTGGATTTTGAAATCCACCAAGTTGTTATAATGAGAGATAATTTTTAAATATTACCTATTTGCATTGATGTCACTTTTTTCAGAATTTGACTTCTTTGGAATCAAACCTACCATTAATGCATGAGAATAGTCATTTATGGTCCGTTGGCATGTTTTGAAATACAAAATATTTATATGTACACGGTTCTCTGCTGCTGATTTTACGCCTAACTATTATTGCATATTATTCACTGCCTACATTGAGTGGGTGGTAGGTGAGGCCATAATGTTTTTTTTGGATCTCTTGACAATGTTGTCTGTTTACATGCTGGTGGATATACAAATCTATTTATACAGTATATCAGGGCTCAAAATTTCAAGTCCTGAGCCACTAACCAGGCCTTAAGAGTTACTCGCCACCAGTTGCCCCACCCAACACCTCCCCTGCCCCACCCCTAAGTCCGCCCCTAAACACGCCCTTGTGAATTATCTCATGAAATTACACTGTTAAATATTTTAAGCAGAATTAATTTCCAAAAATAAATATTAACAACTTTAACAATAGTAAAAAAAACAATATCAGTACCCATCTGTGCAGCCTCAGTGTGCCTGTGAACGCAGCCTTACTGTGCCCCATCACTTGCAGCCTTACAGTGCCCCATCACTTTGCCCCATCAATTGCCGCATTACTGTGCCCCATCAATTGCCGCATTACTGTGCCCCATCAATTGCCACATTACTGTGCCCCATCAATTGCCACATTACTGTGCCCCATCAATTGCCACATTACTGTGCCCCATCAATTGCCACATTACTGTGCCCCATCAATTGCCACATTACTGTGCCCCATCTATTGCCACATTACTGTGCCCCATCACTTCAGACTCACCTCACACAAACACTGGCGCCGTTTTGAGCCAAGGCTGAAGCCCTCTTCTCCTCCTCCCGTATCACACACACAGCGTGAATCTTCCGCTGTGTGTCATGGAGCGGGGTTTGTGTTTGGCGGCACTGCGTGATAAGGTCCCGCCCCCCTAGACAGGCTAATGTGATAGGCAGAACATCGATTCAATCTACTATCACATTAGCTGGGGGGCGAGACCCTGTCACATCGGACCACCAAACACAGACCCCGCTCCATGACACACAGCGGAAGATGCCCGCTGTGTGTGATACAAGAGGGGGAGAAGGTGAGCACTGCAGCCTCGGCTCAAAGCGGCGCCAGGGCAGTCCAGCCCTGCCGTGCTCTGTGTCCTTCAACTGACAGTTTCCTGGCTGATCGCTTCAGTCAGTAAACTGTCAGCCTGGTTCACCCCCGCTCCTCACTCGCCCTGGAATAAAACCCACTCGCAAAATGCAAGCAAAATAGGGAAATTTTGAGGGCTGCAGTATATGTTTATTTTCTGTGAGATTTTGTATTTAAAATGTATTTTATAAATACATGCAAATTGTGGTGTCTTGGTTCACAGTCTTCTTTGTTTATATACTATAATACTTTCTTTACTCTGACACATTCATATTATGACATACTGATGGATTCCTGAAGATGTCAATAAACCACTCGATAACTACCTCAAAGACAAGACACAACACTTACCCAAAGGATATCAGATTAATGACATCATGTTGATTGGAACATTAGATTAGCTAAACATGTTCCTCAATAGTATAGAAAGATAACTCTAGATTGAAAACAAATTATTCCCAAGCCTGTAATGGTTGGTAAAGTTTTGTACAGTCACTATGTCAGAAAGAGGACACAGCAAAAGTCACCATCAGTTTGAATGGCAATAGTTCACAAACCCTTGGAAGAAATACACTGTGGTACTCAGTGACAAGCCAAAGTTGGGGGGGGGGAGGGTCATCTGTAGGGATAAGCCCAACATACCTAGGTTCCAGGCAGGTATACAGATCATGAGTAAGGTTCGGGTGCCGAGTTTGATTCCTAAAAATGTCCATGGGAGCCAAATGTGAAAAAACTGTATTATTCATTTTTTCCCCTGGGGAACCAGTAATTAAAGGGTCACTAAAGGAAAAAACATTTTTAGCTAAATAGCTTCCTTTACCTTACCGTCCTGGTTTAATGTCCTCATTGTTCGTTTTTGCTTTGATGTTGCTGTAATTCCTCTCTGTTCTGGACACTTCCTGGTTGTCTGTTTCCTGATAACCACAGTACTGGGAGCTTTCTCACTGTGGTCACTAATCAAGGAGGTGTGATTACTGTGTGTCTAAAACCCCTCAGAACCAATCCAGTTTCGTTTTACAAGCCATCACTGCCCTCTATTGGCTCTCTGGCTCTGTACATCAGAGAGACAGGAAACAAAAACAAAACTAGAACTGTAGGCACATTATATGATTGATTTTTATCTATTTTTAAAAGGAATCAGTTAACTATTATGTCTCTATAACCTGTAAACAGTCATTTCAGCCCAAACATTTTTTTCCTTTACAACTCAAAAAGCAAAAAACGTTTTTTTCAATGTTTTTGGCAGAGAGTAGTGATTTTAATAATTTAAGGCTAAATGTAAAAAAGCATATTTTTTTTAAAATAACATGCCTGGTTTTGCCCTTTTTTAAATAACAAACATGTTATACTTACCTCCACTTTGCAGCTAGTTTTGCACAGAGTGGCCCTGATCCATGTCTTCTGGGGTCCCTCGGCGGCTGTCTCTGGACCTCCCCACACAAACTACACACGTTCATGTGAGAGAGCTCGCATTGTGTGTAGTCCTTGTGGGCGCGTTCCCGTGATACAGAGAGCGGCCATAGCCGCTCACTGTATGACTCGGCCCCGCCCCTCAGCACGTCACTGGATGTGATTGACAGCAGCGCCAGCTAATGGCGCTACCACTAGGCAAGCTTGGCAGCCATCTAGGGCTCCCTGCTGCCTAGGGCACCCAGCCACTGGTGTCCCACTCTCTTCTCTCTGCAGGAAGCAACTAAGTCTCAGCATCAGCAGACAGCTGCCGCTCCATTTACACATAGTGTCAGAGACGGTGGACGACTGTGTCTGTGTCCCGACTCCCGAATGAATGGAAGCAAGCAAATATTCATTGATGGGCACTGGTAGGCTGCATTTGATGGGCGCTGGAGAGACTGCATTCGATGGGCGCTGGAGAGGCTGCATTTGATGGGCACTGGTGGGCTGCATATCAAGGTGCGTTTTACATGGGCAGGTAAAATAGGGTGGAGTTAGGGGTGGAGCCAATGGGGGGTGGTAAAATTAGTTTCGCCTAGGGTGTCAAAAATGCTTGCAGCAGCCCTGCATAGTAGCTATCTTACCTCCTGCATTCCTTGTGAGACAGATTTGTAAGTGACAGAGCTCAGCTGACAGACATGCTCTTTTTTGTATTACTTAAAGGGGTTGTTGTAAACAATAATATTAATAATAATTATTGGTTTGCATAAAAGTTATAGCATCTACAAACTATGGGAAAGATTTATGGCATTTTTATTATTTATTTTTTACTAGTAATGGTGGTGATCTGCAACATTGCGGTGGACAGATCGGACACTTTTGACACATTTTTGGGACCATTGACATTTATACAGTGATCAGAGCTAAAAAAAAATGCACTAATTAGGGCCCTTTCACACGGTCCGCTTTTCATAAGTCCGTTTACGGACTCACAATGCTTGCCTATGGGATCACGGACGTTAGCGGATGAGCATCCGCTAACGTCCGTAATCATCCGCCTCCGTCAAGATCCGGTTTTTCGAATGGAAGAAAATCCTATTTTTCTTCCGTCTGGCGGATCGAATCGGATGAATACGGACACACGGTCCGTATTCATCCGATTCCCCATAGGGGAGAGCGGAGGAAAGACAGGGCGGTCCCTGCACAGTGTGCGGGAACCGCCCTGTCAGCCGACAGCTCAGCGGGGATTTTATGGAGGAATCCCCGCTGAGCAAACGGGCTAATGGAGCTGCTCCGTGTGAAAGAACCTTTACTGTGTAAACCTCACTGGCAGGGAAGGGGCTAACACTAGGGGGCGATCAAGGGTTTAACTGTATGGGGATAGGACTGATAGCAGCATAGCCATCGGCTCCCGCTGCTGTGAATCAAACCCATTGATTCATTGACATGAGTGCCAGGGGCGCGGCCGAGTCTGGCATTCATGTCTATAGATGCAAATGCTGGACTCGGTAGCGTGCCCGAAAGGTAACCCCTGGGAGAGCGCTTCACCTAGGGGGGTTATCTGATGCAGGGAGGAGCCCTGAGAGCCCCCCGTGGGTCCCCAGAAGACAAAGTTCAGGGCCACTCTGTGCAAACCAAGCTGCACAGTGGAGGTAAGTATCACATGTTTGTTATTTAAAAAATTAACCCTTACAATCACTTCAACCCTTTCATTTCAACCTTTAAAATCACGATTTAACACTTTCATCTCCTGCTCCATGTTCCTATTTTAAATGTAATATTTTTTTTATATAAAGCACATATATACATTGTTACCTTTAAGGATTTACTTTTAAAAATACATGGTTTAAGGTACCATATATACTCGAGTATAAGCCAACCTGAGTATAAGATGAGGCCCTAATTTTACCACAAAAAAATGGGAAAACATAGAGGCCTTTTCCAGGCCTCGCATTTTAGCTCGGGGGAGAGGTGGAGAACGACAGTGGAGCTGATGGCAAATACTGCCTAGACTTTATGAGAGCGCATCAACTAAAACATTTCTTAAATAGCCTCCCGACCCCTCAGACAATTCAAGCATCTCTGACGACCTTAGAAGAACTATGTAGTGAACAGGAGGTCCTCCCACACGCGCTGTCCCTGACGTACACACTACGGAATACTCCACCAGGAGAGTACCAGATCCCAGCCCTGGCTAAATGGGAAAGAGAACTAGGCACGCAATTTACAGCCAACAAAAAGCAAAATATAGTTCGCTTCACACACAAGTCGTCTGTCTGTGCGAAAACGCAAGAGACAAATTATAAAATACTTACACGCTGGTATAGGACCCCTGACCTATTAAGTAAATTGTTCCCTGACACTGCAGCCACATGCTGGAGATGCCAGCAAGAGAGGGGCACCATGTTACATGTATTTTGGTCCTGCCCGCGGATCAGGGGCTTCTGGGGAGAGGTGCGCCGGATCACGCAACGATTCACGGGAAGTACAGTCCCGGACGACCCGGACTACTTTCTACTACACGCAAATGACATGTCACCTAAAGCTTACAAGAAATCAGTTGTACGCCATCTACTAGACGCGGCCAAAGCCTGCGTTCCACTCCTCTGGAAGTCCGCTCATCCGCCGACCATAGCCATGTGGCTACATAAAGTAGACGAGATTAGTCGCATGGAGGACCTAATTCTCTCTAGCCAGCAAAGGGAGGAGGCATATTCGGAAACGTGGCAACTATTCAACTTCTACAGATATTCTGAGGAGGGACAGAGACTCAGGGAGACGGAATGCAACCTGCCGTCCCCACCATAGCTAAGTCCCTTGCCAATGAAATAAGTTACCGAAACAGGACCTAAACGGAACTTAAAATGTGCTGTACGTCCTTAGGGGTGCTTTTTAGGCTGTCCCTACTCGTGCAACTCCCCAACCCCCTCCCCCCCTCTCCCTTACTTGCTACTTCCCTTTTTCTCAAATCCCTTCTAATTCTTTATCTTCTACTACTCTATTCTACTGCGGAAAAAGGAAAATGGAGTGGGAAGCCGACCCGCTGGGACCAGATGGTTAGAATAAGTAGGGACAATATGAAGAAGTACCTAAAGATTTATATGTTAGCATAATATGTCACTACTTATGTCGATGCCTGCGTGCACCGCTGTTATGTACCTCATGTGTGATGTTTTGATTTCTCTTGTTCTGTTTATGTGATGTTGGTCCATGCAGACTGGTTTTTCCTCTCTGATGACAAATAAAAAAAATAAAAAAAATTCTCTAAACCGTCAAAGCAACGTTTACAAACGCGCCCTTTCATTTAAATTGCTACTGATTGATAAAGAAAGTTTATGCAAAAAAAAAATGGGAAAACGTATAAAATCGAGTATAAGCCTAGGGTGAGAATGCAGCAGCTACTGTAAGCGGAAAAGAGGGTCAACAATGCCCATTTGCAGTTTCACTGTGCCCAATTGCACGCCTCACTGTGCTCATTTGCAACCTCACTGTGCCCATTGCAGCCTTTGTGCCCTTTACAGCCTTACTGTGCCCATTCTTACTGTGCCCATTGTAGCCTTACTGTGCCCATTCTCACTGTGCCCATTGCAGCCTTACTGTGCCCATTGTAGCCTTACTGTGCCCATTGTAGCCGTACTGTGCCAATTCTCACTGTGCCCATTGCAGCCTCAGCATACCTGTATTCTTGACAGGCTGCGGGCATCCATTTTTCCTTGTCAAATATATCTTTATTGGAATATGAAATAGGCGGTATACAAAAAATATAAGGAATATTAAACAAAAGAAAAACAAAGAGAGTACAAATATGCAATTGTAGAAATAAAGAAACTTAGCAGTGTTGAGAGGAGTTCTAACATGAAATAACATTCCTCTTGTGAAAATCGTTAGGGCGCACTTTACAGTTTTGCCATATAAGATTGGTACAGTGTAATAATGAACGGATCAAAGGAGATGTTTCCTTTTATGTTCAGTTCGTACCTTAATGTCTAGTAGATTATACGATAAAGTTAACTGAGGCATCTATATAAAATATCTGCCCATGAGTTACTAACAGTTCATACCAACTTACAAGAAAAAGAAAACTCCTTAATAGAGTAAAAATTGTAACATCAAGAATAAAAAGAAAAAAAAAAAAAAGAAAAGAGAAATAAAGCATGAAGGGAGGGGATTGGGGGAGGGGTGTCTGCAGGACCGGACCGGGAAACCCCATCAACCGCCAAGATGGTTCAATTGCCGTTTCGATGGGTGGGCTACCATGGCAACAATACATCTTTATTAAAAGCTTTCAGTGTTGTGTATGTAATCCAGGGCGTCCAAATTTGTTCAAACCTGGTGATCATGTCATTTTCTATTGCCGTCATTTTGGCATATAACATCGCGTTACTCATTCTGTTGATTGTTTCATTCACTGGAATGCTCGAGGTTTTCCATGCCTTCGCTATGGTCTGCTTTGCTGCCGTAACAAGCTGCTTAATCAGGTTAAATTGTATATGCGACAAGATACTGGGTTTTAGGTTGAGCAATGCCAGTTTGGGGTCTAATGGTATTTTTTTATTAGTTAAAGTATGTGCTATTTGAAAAATTTCGGACCAAAATGATTGGGCTTTTGGACATGACCACCAAGTGTGAAAGTATGTTCCGCTCTCTGTACAGCCTCTGAAACACAGGTCTGAATGATTTTGTGAAAATTTAGCTATTTTTGCCGGCACCAAGTACCATCTTGAAAGCACTTTATAGTTTGTCTCAGAGGCTGATACATTAATTGAAGCAGTTTTGGTATTGAGCCAAATTTGATTCAATTCTGCGGGGCTCAATTCTGCACCAAGGTCCTCCTCCCATTTACTAATATATGGTAGTTTCCAAGAGTCAGATTGTGTTTGCAGCTGGGCGTATAGGGTGGAAATCACACTTCTGGCGTGTGGATTGTCCTTACATATGTTTTCAAAACCGGAGTATATGATGGGTGAAATTGGTGTATTTACTGGTGGGAGAAAGAAATTTTTTATTTGCAGGTATCTAAAAAGTTCACCATGTGGTATACCATGTGAATCACAGAGTGACGGGAAGGGGACAATGGAGTTGGAGTTAAAAAACTGGAACTTTTGAGTACAGTCTCTCTTTACCCATTCTTTGAATGTGTTAGGGAAGACCCAGGCGGGGTAGAAATCTGGGTTTTTAATAAAAGACAGCAGAGGGCAATGTGGAGATTGTAGGTTTTTCTTTACCTTGATCTTGTCCCAGAGGGTAAGTGAGTGTTTGGTGATAGGGTTGCTAATATTTTTACGAGATTTGGGGGGGATCCACAGTAAGTTGGATATCGAGATGGGATCACAATCTAAAGCTTCAATTGAAACCCAAAGGGGAATTTCACATTTAGCGTGATATTTTGTAAGAGTCGCCAATTGGGCCGCTTGGTAATATTTTGTGAAGTTGGGGTACCCAATCCCGCCGTTGGTTTTGGGGAGTTCCAATACTTGTGGTTTGATTCTGGGTCGGGAGGGACCCCAAATAAAGGAAGAGATCCGTTTTTGGATTATTCTCATGTAGTATGCCGGAATTGGTATAGGGAGTACTCTAAAAAGGTATAGGAGCTTCGGCAATATTGTCATTTTTACTGCGTTTAATTTCCCAAACCACGACAGGGGAAGTTGCGTCCAAGATTTCAGTAGACTTGATATATGTTTTAACAGTATGGGGTAATTATACGAGAATAGGTCTGCTATTTCTGCTGTTAGGTGGATTCCTAAATAGGGGATGCTTTTCCCGGGCCAGTTAAAGGGGAGTCCAGATTTGGTAGCTGTTAATTCTGTGTCCGATAATGAAATGTTTAGGGCAAGACATTTTTTAGGATTAATTGCTAAACCTGATATAGTTGCGAAATGATTCAGAATTGGGATGAGGTTAGGGCCGGACACTTGGGGGGAGGATAAGAAAAGTAAAATGTCATCCGCGTAGAGGCATAATTTATGTTTAAACCCACCCAATTCTATGCCTAATATCTTAGGGTCCAATCTAATTCTTTGGGCTAGGGGTTCTATCAGGAGGGCGAACAGCAAAGGAGATAGGGGACAGCCTTGTCTTGTTCCTCTCTGGACTGCAAACGTATCAGATTTGTAACCTGCGTATTTGACGTAAGCTTTTGGATTGTTGTACAGTGCCATAACCCAATTTCTAAAATTTGGACCGAAGCCCCAATTCTGTAAGGTATATTCCATGTAGGACCACGAGACGGAATCAAAAGCCTGTTTGATGTCCAGAGATATGAAGCAGGCTGGGATTTTCCTCTCCTTGGCTGAATGAGCAAGCAAGCATGCCCTCTGAATATTATCCCCTGCCTGTCTAGTGGGCATGAAACCCACCTGGTCCCGGTGAATCAATGATCCTATAATCTTGTTTAGGCGGCTGGCTAGAATTTTACCTAAGAGTTTAATATCCGTGTTCAACATGGATATAGGGCGGAAATTTTCGCTAAGGGTGGAGTCAGAGTGTGGTTTTGGGATCATGCAGATCGTGGCTGTTAGTGATTCCTGCCTGAAGGAGTTTGATTTTAAGAGGTCGTTGTATGCATCTGCTAAAGTGGGGGAGATTATGCTAGTGAAGGTTTTGTAGTATCTGGCTGAAAACCCGTCGGGACCTGGTCTTTTATTTAACTTAAGTTCTTTTATAGCTCCCATGACGTCATCGTGTGTTATTGGTTTCTCTAATTCTGTTCTTTGGGCTCCTGTCACTTGCGGGAGTTGTAATTGTGAAAAAAAGGAGTCAGTTTCCGATTTATTAAAGGTATTTGATTCCGAAAGTAATTTTTTGAGGTGGGCGCTAAATTTCTGCACTATTTTGATGGGGTTGCTGGTGAGGTTTTGTTTCGCAATTTTCAGTTTTACTGGGTTATGGGACTTGTTTATCGAGTTTAAAGCTCTTGCCAAGAGTGTTCCCGGTTTGTTGGAGTTCTTATAGTAGGAGTGTTTGGACCTGGTTAGAGTTTTTATAGCAGAGTTCGTAAGGAAAAGGTCATATTCCAGGCGGGTCTCGTCTAAGCGTGCTTTGGTGCTGGGGGAGTGATTCTGCTGAAAGGCTAGGAATGCTAAGTTGTAATCTGTTTCCAATTTTCTCCCTAACTGCAAGCGTTCTCTTTTATGAATTCCCAGTTGTCTTTGAAGAAAACCTCTAAGCACAGGCTTGTGGGCTTCCCAGAGTGTGAGGGGAGATGTTTCTGGGTTAGTGTTGAATTCTAAATATTCTTTTAAGTTTTGCTCAATTGCGGAACAGTGGACGGGATGTTTAAGAAGAACTTCTGGGAGATACCAGGTAGGGTCATGATTCTTAGGAATTGTGGATGAGAAAGTTGTGAAGACTGCATTGTGATCTGACCAGGGAATGGGAATGATGCTAGAATCAAGTACTTCTGGCAACATTCCAATGGTAGTAAAAATATGGTCAATACGGCTAGAAGATCTATGAGGGTTCGAGTAGTATGTATATATACGTTTCGATGGGTTGGATTCTCTCCAAGTGTCCACCAATTTATGTTTAGATAATAGGTTGGGGAGAGAACCCTTAGTATTCTGTTTTGGGGGGGCGTAAGGGGTTCTATCCAAGAAAGGGAGGATAACCTGGTTAGAATCACCGCACATGAAGAGAGCTCCCATCTTGTGCGTGTTAACGATTTGGAGGAGATGTGACATGAACGGTAATGGGTTCTGATTAGGCGCATAGTATGACACTACCGTCGCTACCGTGTCCATTATGTGCCCTGTTAGGATTAGGTAGCGTCCCTCTGGGTCTTTTATTTCTGACTTCAAGGTAAAGGGTGTTGATCTGTGGAATGCAATAAGGGTGCCTCTCTTTTTGGTAGAGGCGGATGCTGTGTATACTTGTGGGTAGGATGCATTATAGTATTTAGGAGTGGATTGAGGGGTAAAGTGGGTTTCTTGCAAAAAAACTATATGTGCTTTCTTAGCCTGAAAGTGTCTAAATGCCTTGGAACGTTTCTGAGGAACATTGAGGCCCTGTACGTTGAGCGATAACAAGTTTAACGGAGCCATGGCAGCCAAACCATCATGAAAATCTTACCTTGGCCGTTCGCGGTGCGATGTCCCGGTCCAGCCCATGCAGACAGGAAGGGAGAAGAAAGGGGGGGGGTGTCAAAAATATTATCCTTGAAAAAAAGATAGAAAACATTACAAGACATAGAATTCTTAAACAACTTTATATTAACTGAGTGTCCAAGTCTGGCCCGTGAAGGGGAGAACAAGTTCCCTTCAGGGGAAAAAATGCCCACGTCTAGGTCCGGCATAATATTGCCGGGTCCAGAGGAGGGTCTAAGGTGGCGCATGTTGTTTCCGTGCATCGGAGACCCGCATACTGAAAAAAAAGAAACAAAAAGGCAAAAGATAGAACTTTCAGGCTCCCCTCAGGGTGCCTGAAGTTGCGTTGCTGAAGAGTGTCAGCTTGATGAGGGTAGGGTGTTTGATTAGCAGTGCCCTAAGGAGAGCATTTCTAAATAAATGGAGCATAGCTTAGATGGGGGCCTGAGGTGTGCAGGCGGGGTTGCTTTGCTTCCAATCTATGGGCAGGAATAAGTGGTACTAGGGAGAGCATCTATGTGAAAGTGCTGCAAGGGGATGTGTCAAGACAGCGGGTTTCTGCCCCATTCCATATAAAGTGGGTAGATGCTAAGTAATTGGAGTTGGGAGTTCTAGAACGTGAAAAAAAAAAAAAGGAGGGGGGGGGGAGCTGCTATAGGTTAGATAGAAAAGTGAGGTCAAATTTGGTGGGGTGTTGCGGCCTCCTGTGCAGAGGTAGAGTCAGATTGGGGTGCCAGATTAATCCGATTATTGGGTAAAGGGAGAAGTGCATTGTTAGAATGCTCTTGTATGGAAAGTTCAGTCCATAGTATCTGTTTCTTGTTCCTGGGGCTGGTCCATGAATCTGCCACGTTTACTTGATTGTTGCACGCCGTTATTTTGTTCCTGGTATGGTGAATCATTGCGTGGAGAGGAGGATGCTGTTCTCCTGCGTGTTGTACTTGTTGAAGTTGGCCTGTCGATTAACTTGAAGTCTAAAAGAGCTTGGTGAAGCTGGTCTGGTGTTCTGCATACAATTTTTGTCCCCTGATAGGTGAATCGCAGTGAGAAGGGGAAACCCCACTGATATTTTATATTGCGGTTTTGTAGCTCCATTAGGAGAGGCTTCATAGCCCTCCTTTTAGTTCTAGTCAGTTGCGATATATCTGCAAAGATCTGGTATTTGTGGCCCTGAAATGAAAGACATTCTTTTCCTCTGGCGGCTTCCAGTATTTGTTCTTTTGTCTTGTAGAAGTGAAATTTTGCTATTATGTCCCTAGGGGGACCGTCAGCTTTTTTAGAGGTGAGTGCCCTATGTACTCTGTCCATTTCTAGCCTTTCTACCGGTATCCCAGGGAGAAGCTCTTGGCACAATGCCAGAGTAGTGGCTTGCAGGTCTGTGACTGACTCAGGGATACCTCTAAACCTTAGGTTAGACCTCCTGGCCCTGTTCTCGAAGTCCTCCAATCTGCTTTGCAGTATTAAATTTTCTTCTTTGAGAGTGTCTATTTCTGACAGGCATTCCTGGGTGTATATTTCTATTTCTTCTACTCTAGTTTCCAGGGCTTCCGTGCGGCTACCCAGCTCCCTGATTTCCTTGGTAAGGTTGGCTGTAATCTGGTCTGAGGTGACTTGCAGGGCTTTATGGAGCATTCTTTCAAATTGTTTTAAAATACCTGAGGGGATTGTGGCGTCCTGTGATGTAGATAGTTTTCCCACATTTCTGTCTTCCTCCTCACTGTCTGAGTCCAAGTCTCTGAGGGATGCCATAAGTGCAGCAGTTTTAGCAGCTTTGGCTGTGCTTTGGTGTGCCTTCACTGAGGTGTGGCTCTCTAAGGGGACAGGTGCTTTCTTTGCAGCGTTCTTAGCCAGCTGAGCACCACTGACAGGATTTGTTTTGTCCCTGTTTGTTGCTCTTCCCAGCACCATTTTTCGAATAAAAAGTGTCCCTCACCTCTGTGGAAGTTGTACCGAACCCCTGTTAGTTTTCGCCTTGATTTTCGGTACTATATCGGCGGGAATTCTCCTTCACGGAGTGGAGCTCTAGCCCGGCATGTCTGTCCCGCTAGGCTTCACGCATGCGCCTCTTTGGGCATCCATTTTTCAAAAGTCGCAGCTTCCTCCTGGTCCCGTTCCGTGATAGGCATTTGACACAGTGTTCCGCTACTGCCAATCACAGACCTTCTTTCACCCTCGGACAAGAGGACGTCCGTGATAGGTGGAACATTGAACACAGTGTCTGCTTGGAAAGTCCAAGGACCTCCGTGATAGTCGGTAGCGGAACACAGTGTGAAACGCCTATCATGGAACTGAACGGGACAAGGGGGAAGCCGTGACTTTTCTAAATAACTTTAACATGCTTTGTACCAAAAATGTAATTTTAATGTTGCAGTAAATAGAACAAGTGGCAGAATAAAATGTATGTTTTCCTCACATTAATAGTACTTGTGTTCAAATTATTACTCATCAAACTTGAAAAAATACATATTTTTTCTGATTTTTACTCTTTTTCCCCTCAAATGCAAATAAATAAAAATAAATTCTCAGAGGACTTTAGGGTCACAAGAAAGCCCAGTCCACCCCCCCCCCCCCAAAAAAAAACAAAAAACAAAAAAAACAATCTATGTATCAATACTTTATCATAAGTAATTACAAAGTTACAGACTCATGACCAGACACATTGTAGAAATGTGAAATGGTCTGATCCATAGGGGGTAAACAAGTGTGAGAGCCAAAGTGGTTAATCACATACAATGATAAGATAGAATGGGATGAGGATGGAGGGTCCCTGGCTGGATTTTAACTTTGAATTATTTTTAGTGCACAGTAATGGAAGTAGGAACATTTTATTAAAATTCTATATAGCTACTAAAGAGGTTCAAGTATGTGGAGCACTACCCCTGGAGGAGCTGCTGGTTTGTTTTGGACATTTACCTTGTGGCTCTCCAAACTCCTAGGGGTGAATGGTGCATATAGCAGTAGTAAAGGAATGTCCGCAACAGGTGTCTTTTGCTGTGCTCTTTATTACCCAGCCGGGTAAAAACAATAAACTGGTGGTGAAAGGATAGAGTTGAACGAAGGAGAACAGCAGATTCAGGCGTAGTATTTGGAAACAGTCCAGCTCCCATATGTAACACTTTCCGTGCCACTTCTGCCTGAGTGGGCTTAGCTTACCCGGACAGGACTCTCTCACTGACCTGGCAGCCGGAGTATTACTCAAACCTTTTTTGGGGAAAAGTCTCTGCCACAGACCCTCCTGGAATGAACTTGAACTCGAGGAAAAGTCTCTGCCACAGTCCCTCCTGGAATGGACTCAGGGAGAAACCTCTGCCACAGGACCTCACTGATTACAATTATGGAGACGACCCTCCTTGAAGAATTGTGCCTGGATCTCCTTCTTTTAGTCGCTCATGTACCGACTGACAGGTGATCAATCCTTCAGTGTCCAGCTACCTTGATCCCCGGTGGTTTGTCGTAATCCTTTTGGACTCGTAATTCCTTTTGGACTCTTATTGGCTCTCTGCAGATGGACTCCCCACCAAATAGCTATACCGCTTTGGGACCTTAACCAGTACCCGACGGCTGTACGGGTGGTTGGTAAATCTCTAACTGGCCGTGTTTTTACGGCCTGCGCTCTGCCAGGCCGTAAACACAGAGATCCATGTCCTGTCAGGGGAGAGAGGAGACCGATCTGTGTCCCTTGTACATAGGGACACAACATCGGTCACCTCCCCCAGTCACCCCCCCCTCCCACCACAGTTAGAACACAATTCAGGGTACACATTAACCCTTCCTCACCCCCTAGTGTTAACCCCTTCAATGCCAGTCACATTTATACAGTAATTAGTGCATATTTATAGCACTGATCGCTGTATAAATGTGAATGGCGCCAAAAATGTGTCAAAAGTGTCCGATGTCTCTGCCATAATGTCGCAGTCACGAAAAAAATGCTGATCGCCGCCATTAGTAGTAAAAAAATAAATAATAAAAAATAATAATAATTCTGTCCCCTATTTTGTAAGCGCAATAACAAACAATATGCTTATTGCGATTTATTTTTTTTCAAAAATATGTAGAAGAATACGTATCGCCTAGACTGAAAAAAAAATTGGGCTATTTATTACAGCAACAAGTAAAAATTGGGCCAGATTCACAGAGCGATTACACCGGCGTAACAGGAGATGCGCGGCGTAAGTCTAAATTTGCGCATGCGTTTCGACACTCCGCATCCCCAAAACGAGATACGCAAGAAATCTACTTTTTTTTGTCCAGCGGAATTTTGATAGACAGGCGCATCCGTCCGCGCAAAACTGCGCTAGACACACCATTGATTTGCTATTCAAATATGCTAATGAGGGAGTTACGGGGATCCACAAAAGAACGTTGGTGCAGCGCAGGCTACGCGCTGTGCGCAACAGCTGCACGGCCTGTCTAAAATTAGACCATATAAAAGGTGGTCTAAAATTAGACAATTCGTCTACATGTCAGAGAAAGCAACACCGTTAGTGAGGAGCTGAGCAGTCACACGTGTTGCACAATAATCTGTATGCCAACATGCCAGGGGCATCCTCGCTCATAGCTATACTACTGACTTTAGAGGAGCAAAGAAGGAGGAGGGCACGGAGGAGGGCACGGGAGAGGATATACCGCACCCGCATAGACCTCTTTGGCATGAGTTATTCTGAGGTGTATCGCATCTTCAGATTCACCCCTCATGCCATCCTGGAATTAACCATAACCTTGCAGGAGGACATCACCAGCCCAACACACTGGTCAAGGTCATGGCAACACTCCATTTCCTTGCCAGTGGCTCTTTTCAAAGAACAAGTGGAGTGGTGGCTGGGATGTCACAATCCTCCGTGAGCAGATGTGTGCACCAGGTTGTCCCTGCAATTCTCAGACGCATGGCCAACCAAATCATCAAACCAACCACTGAGGACCTTCGGCTGAAGGCAATGACAGATTTCTACAGAATTGCCAGATTCCCACGCACCGTGGGGCCATTGATTGCACACATGTGGCACTCCAGCCCCCCCATGAGACAGAGCACATATACTGCAATCGGAAGCATTGGCATTCCATCAACGTACAGGTGATAGTCAATGCCCAAGGCCTCATATGGGCATCGACTATCACCTAAGAGCCCGGGAGTGGCAGTCCAGGTCCCCAAGCGTATCCTTTATGGAGGACAGGCTCTCCTTCATCCGCCCAAAGTCTGGCTGACCTGTCCCAGATGGCGGGTCTGAAGGGCCTGGTCCCTTCTCAGATTGGCGGGCAGAAGCTCGGCCACCCCCCTGGTCCTCTGGGATGCCTTCCTGCCTCCAGCTGAGGCTTGTGGCCGGGGAGAAGGGGAGGCCCTTGGGAGAGGAGCCCTGTTGGGGGAGGAGTGGGAGGGGCTAGCCCTTATGGAGGGCTGGCTGCTGCCAGCCAGAGAGGAAGACATGACATCCTCCTCCTCCTCAAACTCCTCCTCCTCAACCTCCTCCTCTTCAACCTCCTCCGAGGACTCCGGCCTTGTCGGGGGGTCCTCATCAGGCTGTTGTCCCTGGGATGGTGCGGTCAGCCCAGATGACCCAGCACCCTACTGCTCATCTGTGGATGACACAAAACATTCACAGGTTGGAGGATCCACACACTTGCCACATATTCCCTTTCACCCCCTCCCCCACACATGCTACACACCTGATAGGGCAAAAAAACCTTACCTGGCATCACGCCTTCATGACTTGAGTCATAGCCGGGCAGGCCCTCCACCTGTTGTCTATGAAAGGTCTGGGCCACCGCACGCTCCTCCGCTGTCAGGCTAACAGGGCATGGTGGGCCCCCTCCTGTGGCCCTGGCATGGGCTACCATTTTGGCCAGCTTCTTTCTGACCAGACGCCGGAGGTCATTGATCTTCTTTTCAATCCCCGACTGTGTCCGGGTCTCCCCCCCCCCCGATGCATTCACCTCGTCAGTAATGTTCTGCAAGATATCACGCCTCCTGGCCGGGGTGGTGTTGGCACTCTCCGGGCCGTGGAGGAAACGCCCATATTGGAAAATGGCCCGGGCAAGAATTTGTTTCTCCCCCAAAGTAAAATTTAACTTCCTCTTCCTCTCAGTCATACTCATACAAAAACTCTCTCCCAAACAATCAACAAAAATCACTCACAAAAACAAGCAGGAAAAATCAAGCAAGAAAGCAAACAAACAAAAATCTATCAACC
Organism: Rana kukunoris; assembly: GCA_029574335.1. Taxonomy (NCBI): domain Eukaryota; kingdom Metazoa; phylum Chordata; class Amphibia; order Anura; family Ranidae; genus Rana; species Rana kukunoris. The sequence continues at coordinate 232,834,434 of CM056049.1, read as the reverse complement.
AAAAAGTCTCACAAGCAGTCACCAAAAAACACTTTCAAATATCTTCTACAAAACACTAGATCAAACAGTCAAATATCACAAAGACAAGTCACAATGCAACAAACAACAGAACAAAAGCACCTTGCTGTATAGGGAGGGATACAAAGGGATGTACTTTTGCAAAGGAAGTGCGTTTCTGTCTGTCTATTTATGCTGTCTGCGTAGTTCACTAATTTGCCCTAGTCCACTTGCAATTTCACTGATTGCGCCGTTCCCGAGTTGTGAGCATGCGCACAGAGGTGCTGACCATGGTCTGCTTCAAGCGCGCATGCGCAAGGCCGCCGGCCCTTCATTTGCATGGGGTCACGGCTCATTTCAATGTAACACGCCCACGTCCTTACCAATTTGTATTACTCCGCCTTGCGCCTCTGAAATAACGTTGCGCAGGCGCAAATTTCTGCGCAAAACCGACGAGAATAGGGTGATTGCGCCTCTACATTGCGCCAGTCTAACGTAAAGGCGGTGCGCTACGGCGGTCCAATATTGCGCAGATGTATGTGAATCTGGCCCATTGTTTTTTTTCAAAATTGTCGCTCTATTTTTGTTTATAGCGCAAAAAATAAAAAATGCAGAGGCGATCAAATACCACCAAAAGAAAGCTCTATTTGTGGGGAAAAAAGAACATCAATTTTGTTTGGGAGCCACGTCGCACAACCGCGCAATTGTCAGTTAAAGTAATGCAGTGCCACAATCTGAAATTTCACCTGGTCAGGAAGGGGTATATGTGCCCAGTAAGGAAGTGGTTAAGGATGCGAACCCAGTCGATCACTGGGTCCCTGCCGCTGCTCAAATGTTCCAGACCAACATGGTCCCGGAAACCAAGAACACCGCGTGGCACATGCGCCCCGGCCAGGTAGGAGTATGGAGCAAGATAACTGACCAAGGTGTAATTAACCACTTCCCGCCCGGCCAATAGCAGATTTATGGCCGGGAAGTGGTTATGAAATCGTGACTAGACGTTCTCAAACGTCCAGCACGATTTCATGCCGCACGCGCCCGTGGGGGCGCGCAGCGTGGCGATCGCTGATGCGGGGTGTCAGTCTGACACCCTGCATCACCGATCTCGGTAACGAGTCTCCGGCAGAGGCTCGCTACCACGTGATCAGCCGTGTCCAATCACGGCTGATCACGATGTAAACAGGAAGAGCCGTCGACGGCTCTTCCTCACTCGCGTCTGACAGACGCGAGTACAGGAGAGCCGATCGGCGGCTCTCCTGACAGGGGGGGGTTCACGCTGATTGTTTATCAGTGCAGCCCCCCCTCGTATGCCCACACTAGACCACCAGGGATGCCCACACTGGCAGGGCAAAAAAAAAACGTAAAAAAAAAAAAAAAAACACAGGATAAAAAAAAAAATATAGGTTAAAAAAAAAGAAAGATGCCAGTCACTGCCCACACATGGGCACTGACTGGCAACATATACATCAGTGCCACCCCTCAAAGTACATCAGTGCCACCCCGCAGTGTCCTTCAGTCCAACCCCTCTATGCCAATCCATGCCCAGTGCCCATCTGTGCCACCCATAAGTACCCATCAGTGCCACCCATAAGTGCCACCCATGAGTGCCATTCTGTGCCGCCTATGAGTTCCCAGTGCTGCCCATGAGTGCCCATCAGTGCGCCTATGAGTGCCCATCAGTGCCGCCTATAAGTGCCCATCAGTGCCACCTATGAGTGCCCATCAGTGCCGAATACCAGCGCCGCCTATCAGTGCCCATCAGTGCCACCTCATCGGTGCCCATCAGTACTACCTCATCAGTGCCGCCATATAAGTGCCCGTAATTGAAAGAGAAAACATACTTATTTACAAAAAAGTTAACAGAAAAAAACAAAAATGTATTTTTTTTCTAAATTTTCAGTCTTTTATTAGTTGTTGCGCAAAAAATAAAAACCGCAGAGGTGATCAAATACCACCAAAAGAAAGCTCTATTTGTGGGGAAAAAAGGACGCCAATTTTGTTTGGGTACAGTGTAGCATGACCACGCAATTGTCATTCAAAGTGCGACAGTGCTGAAAGCTGAAAATTGGCTTGGGCGTAAAGGTGCGTAAGTGCCTGGTATGGAAGTGGGTAAAGTATAAATCGGGTGCTACTCTTGGCAGTAACACATGTAATGATTTTACAAAGGGCAAATTCTGAAGGTTTTCCAACTTGTAAATAAAGAAAGTTGACAATTTCCTTGCCAGACTGCCATCTTGGCTGGTTCACAGACCAACGTGTTGCAGGCGAAGAGCAGATTCTAGAACATGATTACAATATGGAACACCAGTTAAAATCTCAGAAAGTGTCAGATGACTTCAGTTTTTGGTACGGAATCACTGTCAATTTCCACTCTGCTTTTATACAGTCAGTTTGCAAATGTAACCTCAGCATCTGAAAACTATTACACAGTATTTTAATTTCATTCCATGCAGAAATGTTATAAACATGATATTCTCATCATGTACTTATAAGTATAGAAATGTTTTAATATGAGCGCAATACTCAGAGCTGTCAAGTTTTTGTGTTACACAAACTGTTTCGGGTCTGGAATTGCAATAACAGGATTCTCTAAAGCCACCAGCACTCACATGACTAAGTAAAATGTGCCAGTGAAAGATGAAGTGAATGAAGCAGCTGCTGAGTTATACATTAAAGGAATACAATTTACAGATGCTGGGAATGTATGTTCTAGGAAAATAAATAACTGCTGCTCCAGCAGCCCATAAGGGAAAGGTCTGATCACCTTACTGAAGGTTCACTAGTAAGCATGGAAAGTATTTATGCATCCCTATGATGTTGTCTGGGATTCATGAGTGCCACATGGCAAGGTTATGATGTTGAAACTAAGAATGCTTTAAAAGCTCATATTCACTGCAGACTTTTTTTTTTTGCTCCAAGCATGATCACAGCCAACCAGGGGACCCCCTACTGCTTAATTTACAACGTGACAGCCGACTAGTCCATTGGCGAGCAGCAATCATATTGTCACGGAGCACAAAGGCTGCCTGAACATTTAGGAGCCCTAAGGGTTAAGTCTTTTGAATACCCTGTAAAAATACAGGAATGTATTCCAGATCACATGAAGGGCTGAGTCAAGGGACCAGGAAGCCAAAATCACAAGATCTCTGACCGCAGAGTCCATTCCTTTAAACCATGGAAATGTCTTTTTGCAAAGCACCAGTGTTCTGAACATATGTAGAGTGTAGTCCCAGAAGGGTAATAATTACATCCTTGCTTTGTTTATATAAATTGTTTAGCTTAACTCTTTCATCACCCAGAGGTGTCTGCCTGCAGCTGATTGATACTCCAGTCACCGTGGGTCACTCTTTCCAGTGGAAGTTCATTTACGATGCAAAAAAAATAAAAAATCTGTGTGTATACTGAATTACATTAGTGAAATGTAAGCTGATATTTAGTCACATTTAGGACAACATATTTAAAATAGATGTAGACCCTAAATGGATAAGATTTACTTTCCTAAACCCTTTTATACTGTGTTTCCCCGAAAATAAGACTGGGTCTTATATTAATTTTGGCTACAAAAAACATACTAGCGCTTATTTTCAGGGGATGTCTTATTTTATGGTATCTAAAATAATCTACATTTCTTCAAATACAGTCACATCGTCAGGACAATCATAACCACTTTGCGCAAATCGCCGTACATGTACGACTATACTTTGACGCTAAATACCAGGGTTATGGCAGAAGCTAGCGATATTTTCGTAAAACAGCATGTCTTTGGCCTCGTACACACGATAGGTTAAACAGAGGACTGATAGACCGTTTTCATTGGTCAAAACCGATCGTGTGTGGGCCCCATAGGTTATTTAACCATCGGTTAAAAAAAAGCCAACTTGCTTTGAATTTAACCAATGGATTCCATCCTAACCGATAGGTCAAAACTGATCGTTAGTAGGCACGAGCATCGGTTAAAAATCCACGCATGCTCAGAATCAAGTTGACGCATGTTTGGAAGCATTGAACTTAATTTTTTTTCAGACCGTTCTCATCGGATGGACTGATCGTGTGTACGCGGCTTTTCTCTTTAGGATAAAAGTGGTCTCCACGGCAGATTCACCACAAGATCATCTTTTATCGGTGGCGGGAGAGGTGCCCCCCTCTCGCGGCTTAGCGGAACTGCCACTGGCTGCTGACTGAGGGGAAGATGGCCCCTGCACAAATATGGTGTGTACCGTGGTCAGTTGGTCTTGTGGTAGCAGTGGAGAGGATCGTGCCCTTTCTCATACTTGGCTGGCTACCAACTGAGAGGAAGGTGGCCCCTGCTCGGCTCCGTAGCATGGGAGGGCGGAAGCAATGTCAAATGTCACTTTTGCCCATAGCTCTTAAAGGAGATTTTTTATTTTTTTTGGCACTTTAGTGTAAATATGAGATCTGAGGTCTTTTGACCCCAGATCTCATATTTAAGAGGTCCTGCCATGCTTTTTTCTATTACAAGGGATGTTTACATTGTAATAGAATAAAATTAACCCAAAATTTACCGTGGTTAGTTGGTCAGTTATCTTGCGGTAGCGGTGGAGGGGATCGTGTCCTCTCCCATGCTTGGCTGGCTACCAACTGAGGGGAAGATGGCCCCTGTTTTCCTCTGTAGCATGGAAGGGCGGAAGCAATGTCAAACATCACTTTCGCCTATAGCTCTTAAAGGAGTTTTTTTTTTTTTTACCTTAGATCTCATATTTAAGAGGTCCTGTCATGCTTTTTTTCTATTGCAAGGGATGTTTACATTCCTTGTAATAGTAATAAAAGTGACCCAAAACATTTTCAAAATGTAATCATAAGCAATAATTCTAGCCCTAGACCTGCTCAGTAACTCAAAACTGGTAACCTGTAGAAATTTCTTAACCTAGCCTATGGAGATTTTTAAAGTTTTTCGCCATTCCACAAGTGGGTGCAATTTTGAAGCATGACATGTTGGGTATCAATTTACTCGGCGAAACATTATTTTTCAAAATATAAAAAAAAAATAGGCTAAATTTAATGTTGTCTTATTTTTTTATTCAAAAAAGTGTGTTTTTTCCCCAAAAAGTGCGCTTGTAAAATCGTTGTGCAAATACGGTGTGTACCACTCTGATCGCTACTGAGGGAGGGGCCGCTGACATCAGCCGGGAGGAGAGAAGAAGTTATCTGAGCGCTGTAAATAAGGTATTTTCCACAATAAATTTACAAAAGGAGACACACTGCACATTACCGTATATAATCTTTTTACAAAACAGATTACGTGGACCCGGACCTGGACCCCTGTCCCTTTTATAGCACACAAGACCGAGGGGTTGGACCCAGCAAAACCCACCAAGAAAAAATCTGGGAATTACAGTTAACCCCTAACTTCCCAATGGGGCAGCATTAATGGTAGCAGCAACCACTACCTGCTACAGCATCACCAGCTTTTCGGGTGATGTAAGCTAAAGATTTAAAAAGATTAAAAACAAAATTTTTCATGAACGTTACGAGTTACTGTATATAAGACATTAGGGATTGGGTTTAGTCTGCTTTAAAATTACTTTATGATAATTTAAAGAAAATGTATGGCATAAATAAAAATGATATATGGTGAAACAATTTATAAATATACCTTATCTATAGATTGAGGAATAAATGTTAACAGTTTTTTTTCTAATAACGTAAGTAAGTAATATTGCATTTAAGTAAATTGTATTTACCACTTGCAAACAGAAGGTGAAGGACTATGCAAAACGAGGGTTTTCTTTTGTGTTAAACATGACTAAATGACTCACAAAACGGATACCTCCAGCTCCCCTATGTCCTGTAAGATGATGGAATGGCTTCATAATATATAAGGTTGTGTGGAGATGCTCTGTTTGTGCAGAATTTTATTTCCCAGTGGGCACCATCCCTGAACGTACACAGAGAATACAAAAATCCTGTCACTGCCAAAAAAAGCAGAGATACGTAAACAGGATTTCATATGTGCCACAGAGGAAGCACACAGCATTAATATATATATATATATATATATATATATATATATATATATATATATATATATATATATATATATATTTGTTATCATTATATAATTGTAAAAATCACAAGTAAGACAAAGAACATGATTAAAAATCAGGTTTCATGTACATGACCAATATGATAGTATTAGGTGTCTATATTGGTCATATAGACGAAGATGTTCTTTGTTCTACTTGTGATTTTTAGAAATGTGTCAAAAAATTGTATTTCTTTTTTAAATCTGTCTGATTTCTGAGTGGCACATATAAAGTCCTACTTACAGTGGGGTTCGAAAGTTTGGGCACCCCAGGTAAAAATGTGTATTAATGTGCATAACAAAGCCAAGGAAAGATGGAAAAATCTCCAAAAGGCATCAAATTACAGATTAGACATTCTTGTAATATGTCAAAAAAAGTTAGATTTTATTTCCATCATTTACACTTTGAAAATGACAGAAAACAAAAAAAAGGCGTCTGCAAAAGTTTGGGCACCCTGCAGAATTTATAGCATTTGCACTACACCCTTTGCAAAGCTGAGACCTGCCAGTGTCATGGGTTGTTCTCAATCATCGTCTGGGAAGACCAGGTGATGTCAATCTCAAAGGTTTTAAATGCCCAGACTCATCTGACCTTGCCCCAACAATCAGCACCATGGGTTCTTCTAAGCAGTTGTCTAGAAAACTGAAACTGAATATACTGTAGTTGACGCTCACAAAGCTGGAGAAGGCTATAAGAAAATAGCAAAGCGTTTTCAGATGTCAATATCCTCTGTTCGGAATATAATTAAGAAATGTCAGTCATCAGGAACAGTGGAAGTTAAAGCAAGATCTGGAAGACCAAGAAAAATATCAGACAGAACAGCTCGCAGGATTGTGAGAAAAGCAATTCAAAACCCACGTTTGACTGCACGATCCCTCCAGAAAGATCTGGCAGACACTGGAGTTGTGGTACACTATTCCACTATAAAGAAATACTTGTACAAATATGGTCTTCATGGAATAGTCATCAGAAGAAAACCTCTTCTACGTCCTCACCACAAAAACCAGAGTTTCAACTTTGCAAATTAACATCTAGACAAGCCTGATGCATTTTGGAAACAAGTTCTGTGGACCGATGAGGTTAAAATAGAACTTTTTGGCCGGAATGAGCAAAGGTACGTTTGGAGAAGAAAGGGCACAGAATTTAATGAAAAGAACCTCTGTCCAACTGTTAAGCATGGAGGTGGATCAATCATGCTTTGGGGTTGTATTGCAGCCAGTGGCACAGGGAACATTTCACGAGTAGAAGGAAAAATGGATTCAATAAAATTTCAGCACATTTTGCATCTGTGAAAAAGCTGAAGTTAAAGAGAGGATGGCTTCTACAAATGGATAATGATTCTAAACACACCTCAAAATCCACAGGGGATTACATCAAGAGGCGTAAACTGAAGGTTTTGCCATGGCCTTCACAATCTCCTGACCTCAACATAATTGAAAATCTATGGATAGACCTTAAAAGATCAGTGTGTGACAGACAGCCCTGAAATCTCAAAGAACTTGAAGACTTTTGTAAGGAAGAACGGGCAAAGATACCTCAAACAAGAATTGAAAGACTCTTGGCTGGCTACAAAAAGCGTTTACAAGCTGTGATACTTGCCAAAGGGGGCAGTAAAAGATATTAACTCTGCAGGGTGCCCAAACTTTTGCAGACGCCATTTTTTTGTTTTCTGTAATTTTGAAAGTGTAAATGATGGAAATAAAATCTAACTTTTTTGACATATTATAAGAATGTCTAATCTGTAATTTGATGCCCTTTGGAGATTTTTCCATCTTTCCTTGGCTTCGTTATGCACATTAATCCAAATTTCTACCTGGGGTGCCCAAAATTTGATCCCCATTGTAGCTATCCCTGCCTCTATTTTTTGTTCCAACTATGACAAGTTAGTCCAGGGATGTGATTACTGCAGGCTCCAATTGATTCAGTATAGATGAAAGAAAGAGGTGCACATAGCGTAACTCCATAAAACGATTGATTAAATAAAAAGTAGGATATACTTACAAACGAACGATAAAAAACAGCATAAGATCAAAACATTGCCGGCCGGCATGTAGGAGCCCTCCTCCTCAGCGTGGTGACGTCACTGCGCAGTGAATCAATTGGAGCCTGCAGTCATCACGTCCCTGGACTAACTTGTCATAGTTGGAACACCTAAGGAATCCAAAGGCCGTGGCTGGGCTATAGTCAACCGATTGTATTGCTTGCCCTCTGGTAAGCTGCTTTTTCATCTGGTGGAGGGTGCACCTTTTGTATTTACGTCACTTGGTGGTGTGGACCGTAGGAGTTTTCTACCTAGGACTAATCTACCTCATACATGGACACCTCACTGAACATTCATTGATTTATGAACTTTTGTTATCACAGTTTCAGAATCTGCTGATTTAACGTTTTATTTATCTCCTAATTGATTTTGGTGTGGCCAGGGCCAATCCTACCCGGGGTGCACAGGGTGCAGTGCACCCAGGCGCCACAGAGCTGGGGGCGCTGAAGTGCCAGAGTGCTTCCCTCAAATCCCTCTCCTTGTTCATGTAGCGCGGCGCCGGCGGCTCTCCCCGCCGCCGCCGCGTGTGTCCTATAAGGCTGTCAGTGCCCCCCCCCTTCCTCCTCCTGTTAGAGAGGGGTCTGAAGAGTCCGGAGAACGGAGCGGCTGGCTGTCTCTGTGTGGACTCGGAAAGACGCTAGCTGGCAGCTGCTCAGTGACATCGCTGATGGGGCGGTCCATCATGCCTGACATTCTGCTCCTCTCTGTGTCAAAAAAGGACTCCTGTCCGCGGCGATCTGTGATCCACCCGGGCGGCGAGGCTGCACACTGTCCCCTCCTCTGCAGCTGCCGCCCGGGTGGATCACAGATCGCCGCGGAAAGGAGTCCTTTTTTGACACAGAGAGGAGCAGAATGTCAGGCATGATGGACCGTGTGTTTTTATTTACTGTAATTGACGGGGGTTTGTCCTGGGGGGAGGGGTCTGTAGTAATGTAGGGGGAGTTTTTTTCCTGGGAGGAGTCTGTACTAATGGGGGGGGTTTGTCCCTGGGGTCTGCACTAATGAGGGGGGGTTGTCCTGGGGGGAGTCTGTACTAATGGGGGGGTTTGTCCTGGGTGGGTCTGCACTAATGAGGGGGGGTTGTCCTGGGGGGTCTGTACTAATGGGGGATAGTTTGTGCTGGGGGTCTGTACTAATGGGTGGGTTTGTCCTGGGTGGGTCTGCACTAATGGGGTGGTTTGTCCTGGGTGGGTCTGCACTAATGGGGTGGTTTGTCCTGGGTGGGTCTGCACTAATGGGGTGGTTTGTCCTGGGGGGTCTGTACTAATGGGGGGGAGTCTGTACTAATGGGGGGGGGTTGTCCCTGGGGTCTGCACTAATGAGGGGGGGTTGTCCTGGGTGGGTCTGCACTAATGAGGGGGGGTTGTCCTGGGGGGTCTGTACTAATGGGGGATAGTTTGTGCTGGGGGTCTGTACTAATGGGGGGGTTTATCCTGGGTGGGTCTGCACTAATGGGGTGGTTTGTCCTGGGTGGGTCTGCACTAATAGGGTGGTTTGTCCTGGGGGGTCTGTACTAATGGGGGGGAGTCTGTACTAATGGGGGGGTTTGTCCTGGGGGGTCTGCACTAATGGGGTGATTTGTCCTGAGGGGGATCTGTACTAATGGGGGGAGTCTGTACTAATGGGGGGGCTTGTCCTGGGGATATGCACTAATGGGGGGGTTTATCCTGGGGGTTCGGTACTAAGGGGGGTTTGTACTAATAGGGGGTTTGTTCTGGGGGGGGGTCTGCACTAATGGGGTGGTTTGTCCTGGGGGGGTCTGTACTAATGTGGGGGCTTGTCCTGGGGGTATGCACTAATGGGGGGTTATCCTGGGGGGTCGGTAATAATAGGGGCGTTTGTCCTGGGGGTCTGTACTAATGGAGGGGGTGGTTTGTCCTAGGGGGGTCTGTACTAATAGAGAAGGGTCTGTACTAATGGAGGGGAATAGTTTGTCCTCGTCGTCTGTACTAATGGAGGGGTTTGTCTTGGGTGGGTCTGCACTAATGGGGTGGTTTGTCCTGGGGGGGTCTGTACTAATGGGGGGAGTCTGTACTAATGGGGGGGTTTGTCCTGGGGGGTCTGCACTAATGGGGTGATTTGTCCTGAGGGGCATCTGTACTAATGGAGGGGTTATCCTGGGGGGTCGGTACTAATAGGGGTGTTTGTCCTGGGGGTCTGTAATAATGGGGGTTTGTTCTGGGGGGGTCTGCACTAATTGGGGGGGTTTGTTCTGGGGTATGTTCTAATGAAGAGTTTGTCCTGGGGGTCTGTACTAATGGAGGGGGGGTTGTCCGGGGGGGGGGGGTCTGCACTACTGGTGGGGTTTGTCCTGAGGGAGGTCTGTACTAATGGAGGGAGGGTTGTCCTGGGGGAGTCGATACTAATGGGGGAGTTTGTCCTGGGGGAGTCTGTACTAATAGGGGGGTTTGTCCTTGGGGAGTCTGTACTAATGGGGGGTTTGTACTAATGGAGGGGGATTGGTTTGTCCTGGGGGTCTGTACTAATGGGGGGGGTTCTGGGGCGGTCTTTAATACTGGAAGTGGGTCTGTACTAATGGGGGGGTGTTTTGTCCTGGGGGTCTGTACTAATGGAGGGGGTGGTTTGTCCTAGAGGGGGTCTGTACTAATAGAGGGGGATAGTTTGTCCTGGGGGTCTGTACTAATGGGGGGTGGTTTGTCCTGGGGGGTCTGTACTGAGGGAGGGGGTTTATACTTAGTTAGGAGTCTGCACTGACGGAGGGGGTCTATACTTGGTGGAGGGGGTCTGTACTGAGGGGCAACTATAGGTGGAGGAATGGGAGAGAGAGAGAGCCAGGACCCCAGGAAAGCTTTCAGGGAAGTGCACCCAGGACTCCAGAGGGAGAGGACAGTGCTGAGAGAACACCATCAGAGAGAGAACCCCGCTGCCGTGCGCCACCAGAGGGAAAGCCACACAGCCTAGTGCCATCCCTGGCGGAGAAAGGAATGGAGTCATTGCCAGAATACAGATCTGGGCTCTACCCAGCGGAGTATCCATGGGCAATTCAGAGTGAGCTGACTCCTGATCAGAGGAACCGTTGTTGCTGTATCGCTGGGTCAGGTGAGAGCCGATCGGCCATTATCTACTTATGCCAATAGGAACTGCAGTCTCTGACCGTCTCCTGTATTATATCTCCAGTCACTGACTGTCTCCTGTAATATGTCTACACTCTCTGATCCTCTCCTGTACTATGATTGCAGTCTCTGACCATCTCTTGTATCATGTCTACAGTCTCTGACCATCTCCTGTACTTTGTTTTGGGACACTTTCTAACAGTATTAGAGAGGTTCCCCTCCAGGTCTCATTAGTGTACACTCTTCCAGTATTTTCTTTATTGATAAAAGATCATGGGAGGATCCCAGGGCAACAAATACTTCTTAGAGGAGCATCTCTGTGTTTGAGTCATTGCCATAGAAACATTTGTAAAGGGGAGGAGTTGGTAAGATGACCACGCCCCCTTTGTGGGGGCGCCAGAAATATTTCTGCACCCAGGCGCCTGTGACCCTAGGATCGGCCCTGGGTGTGGCTTTTTTCTTTTAATTTAGGCTGCACTGGACTTTCGTATTAAACCAAGTGTCACAAATGCACTCTGTAATAAGATAGAAAAACAAACATAATAATAGAAAATCTTCCCAAAAAAATCAATAAAGCAAGTTTAATCAATAAAAAAATAAAAAAAGCGAGTTTAGGAAATCCACACTTATAGATATTGTCAGTTTCGCAACAGACTTTGGGATGCAATTCCTCATCCATGGAGTGAAATTGAGTATTTACTGTCTTTTCAGATAGCAGATTTTTTTTTTGGCATGTGATATTGGTGACAAGGTTACTTTAAATCAACATTTTTCACAAATAGAAAAATACAAGTTTAAAATCTTGTCAATGTAAACAAATAAACAATTGACATAAACCTATTATGGCTTACATATTAAAGTAGCTATTATTATTTTTTTCTTAATACATTGACCACAAGAAAATACATATTACCTAGGAAACTCTTTGTTAAAATTCTTACCACAGCACTTGCAGTTTACAACTTTTAATGCTGCTGGCTCCTGCTCTCTCAGTTATGCTTCCTTGAACTTCCAGTCCTCACAGGAAAGAGTTAAAAGTAGACACTGAAGTTTCCAGCCCAAATCTGTAAGTCTAGAGAAGGGATAGTTAGGAGGAAAGAGTTGTAGGGGAGTGCCTTGCCATCCTAGACTACAGGTCTGTGTGTTTCTATTGATGTATACAGAGAACTGTGTGTGTGTGTGTGTAGGGGGGGGGGGGGCGCAGAAGACACTACTGTATGGGGGGGGGGGTAGAGGACACTATTGTATGGAGGGGTAACCGAGGACGTGTGTGTGATTAGATTATGATGTGAAGGGGAGGGACTGTGATGTAAAAGAGGGGGGTCGTGATATGCAAGGGGGACTAAGAACACTGATGAAGGAATAGGATTGTGATATAAAACGACAGGGTTGTGATGTGAAGGATCTGAGTCATCTCACAAACATGTGATTTGGACGAAAATTGCTGGAAGAAAGTATTACTCAGACCTCCGTCAATTTAAATTCAATACCCCGAGATTAAAGTACAGTGGAACCTCGGATTGCGAGTAAGACGCATATTGAGCACTTTGCAATACAAGCACTTTTTTTTTAATCCTGACTCGGTTTGCGAGTGTTGTCTCGCAAAAGAGCAGGTTCCAAGCCAAAGCAGTGTGCAATACCGCATTTGGCCTGAGGTGGTGGGCGTCAGAGCTGAGCGGAGCCGTTCGGAAATGCTCATAAAACCTCGGAAACACTACGTTCCTGAGCCTTTCCGAGTTCAGCCGAGCTGTCCTTGGGCCTTTTCTGAGTGACTCCGAGGCTCTCCAGCGCTCCCCCACCTTTGGCCACATGTGGTATTGCATGCCATTGAAGTCAATGCAAAACAAATTATTTTTGTTTCCATTGACTTCTATGGGGAAACTCGCTTTGATATGTGAGTGCTTTCGATTCTCGAACATTCTCTTGGAATGGATTATGATTGTAATCCAAGGTTCCACTGTATAATATTTTTATTTATTTATATGAGTAGAGGAATTGTAACACCTATCAATTATTATTTCATTTGTTTGCTGCCTGTGTCCTTTTAAGGGAGAGCCCCCTATTAGTTATGTTTACCATTATTACTGGTAGAGAAATTAAAAAGAAATCCCACATTTTGGGTTGTCCTTAGAACAGTAATAGAAGGGAAATCTTCCAATGGGGACACTAGTTCTGCTGACCCTGGTGACAACTAGGGTTTTTTCTCACTTTGGAGAAATTGCCTCTTACTTCCTGTATTGGCTTATAGACAGGAAGTTAAATTAAATCTCTTTTCATTAGTTCTGCCCTAATATTACTTTAATTGAACATGTGATATAACAAATATTAGGACTGCCACTGCTGACCTCATTTGATATTGCTAGTTGCCTGGCTATACTGTATGCTAACCCACTCACTTGAGCACATTCACAGCCAAAATCCCCAAATTTCGGAAGTACTTATTTACATATGTGAATATATATATAAAGTGACAAGTAGTGGTGACATAAATTGTTAATAAGTACTATGAGTAATCCATTCACTGTGATCCAAAGAAAAGTGCAGGCCAACAGAGGACAGAATTAGAAATAGACTTCAAAAACGTAACATTAATAAGCTGGCTTGCACCCGGAGGTCCTTAGGGAACTCAGTTAAGAAATTGCCAGACAATTGTTCCTAGTTGACAGTCTACTGACTGAGAAAAGCCAATGTAGAACCAATACCTAAAAAAGAGCCAAAATACATTTATGGGAATTACAGACCAGTTAGCCTTACATCAATAGTATTCAAGCTCTTGGAGAGGATATACAAGATTTTAGTAATGAAAACGGTATCATTAGCAGTAATCAGCATGGATTCATGAAGAATCATTCTTGCCAAACCAATCTATTAACTTTGCAAGAGGAAATGAGCTGCCATCTATATAAAGGAAGGTCCGTATACGTGGTTTATCTGGATTTTGCAAAAGCATTTGACACAGTTCCCCATAAATGTTTACTGTACAAAATAAGGTCCGTTGGCATGGACCATAGGGTGTGTACATAAATTAAAAACTGGCTACAGAGGCGAGTTCAGAGGGTAGTGATAAATGTGGAGTACTCGGAATGGTCAGGGGTGGAAAGTGGGGTCCCCCAGTGTTCTGTCCTGGGACTAATCTCATTTAACCACTTAAGCCCAGGACCATTTGGCTGGCCAAAGACCAGGCCACTTTTTGCGATTTGGCATTGCGTCAGTTTAACTGACAATTGCGCGGTCGTGGGACGTGGCTCCCAAACAAAATTGACATCCCTTTTTTTCCCACAAATAGAGCTTTCTTTTGGTGGTATTTGATTACCTCTGCGGTTATTATTTTTTGTGCTATAAACAAAAATAAAGCGCCAATTTTGATAAAAATTCAATATTGTTTACTTTTGCTATAATAAATATCCCCCAAAAATATATATAAAAAAAAACAAATTTTTTCCTCAGTTTAGGCCGATATGTCTGATGTCCACGTCCGTCCCCTCCTCTGTCTGATGTCCACGTCTGTCCCCTCCTCTGTCTGATGTCCACGTCAGTCCCCTCCTCTGTGTCTGATGTCCACGTCGCAATAAGCGTTTATTGATTGGTTTGCACAAAAGTTATAGCGTCTACAAAATAGTACATTGTTTTATGGCATTTTTATCCCTCTAGTAAAAGCAATACGAGGAGCAGGTGATAGGGAGAGTAAAGGCAGGAAGTTGTATAAGTATCAAGAGGACAACTCAGGAACGGTAGGATTTCTTCAGGGAGAGACTGCCAGGATACAGGAACTGCAAATACACTCAAATACAGCTATCATACAGCAGGATTTTTTTTAGGCTGCCAGGTTCAGCAGTGGGCAGTGAAAAACCAACAAGCAGGCCATAGTTCAATGTACCGGCTCAGGTCAGCAACAGCTTGTCACAAACAGTATGGAATCAACAGGCAAATTACTTGCTGACAATCCTTGAGTGATTATATATCTTCTTTTTTTTTTGCTCCATAATCACGTTTTGCCTTTTAAGACTTGATGTTACTATAGGAAACAAAAATCACTTACTGTAATGTATGTTTGGGCATGGGCATTTACGAATGATGACAATGCTAAATTTCATAGCAAACACCCATATCTCCCAAAATGTCATCTAGTATTTATTGTCCTCCTTAAATGTAATTTGTTTCTTCCCTACCCCTTTAAAAATAATCCTTAAAGCCAAATTCTGGTCCTCCCACTCATTGGAACCCCTCCTTTCCCCAACTCCAGTTACCTTACCTCCTTGGAACCATTCATCACAATGTTTAAATACATACCTTTTTCCGTCTGTTCTTTGGACAGTCATGTGATATCTCAGGGTCGTTCTGCTTCTCCTGTAGCACCAGTGGTGGGCTGTCTTCAATACTGGAGAGTACTGATGTAATCCATCCAGCAGGTTGTTGGTTAGAAGGAGTGAGCAGATTCAAGGTGATCAGACAGGTTCTAGGTAGACTCAGAGCAGACAGGGACCAGACTTCAGATGAGCTAGGTGACAGCCAAGAAAGCAAGAACAAAAACTTAGTAATAACAGGCCAAATGGAAAAACTCATAACAGCAATTAAAACAGGATTACAGAATTACAGGCATCATATGAAAGCATGATGACAGCAAGTCAAGTTATTGGCACCTTTAAAATAAGTATGGACTAATCAGGAAGCCTACAGCTGGCCACACCCTTCAATGTGCACAACTCTCCTGAATGGATACAATTTTTTTTTATACAAATGTTGGGAGCAGGACTTGTGCCTGGAGTCAGGGCTATCTTAATGAGAGGGCACACCTGGGCACTGCCCAGGGGCTCCAGATGCATGGGGGCCCCTGCACTTTCCCCAAAGCAGCTTGTCCTTGAGCCCACACTGCCCCCAAATTGGGGGCCCCATGATGGCACTGTGAGTGATAGATGCACAGGGGAGGCAGTCTGCCTCCTAGCTACTTGATGTCTGTTTACCTGCACTGTCATCATTGTAGGGGCCCCAGAGCATTACTTTGCCCAGGGGGCCATGATACTATTAAGACTGCCCTGCCTGGAGTACAAGTAAACCAAGTAAGGATTGCAAATGTAGAAGCAGCCAAAGAAGCAGCAGGAACCAGGAAAGCCATAAGGAACAATGATGGAAAACTCAACAGGAGGCAGGCTGTGGACAACTGTTGAATGTCTGGACGAATGAACATTCTTTATAGGTAAGTTTTGACCAACAATATCCTAGAAAGAAATTCAGACTTTCCTCATCTGCATATTAGTTTGGGTAAGCATCAGAACCTATTGAAGCCAGAGGCATAGTAAAACAGACAGGGAGCTAGCACCTTTAGAAGGTCAACAATTAAAACTCTCATATCTTCTGTAGGAATTACTGTACCTTAACCACCTTTAACCTAGTAATCTCTAAAACAATCACCTTACTACATGGGTGTCCAACCTGCTGCCCTCCAGCTGTTGCAGAACTACAAGTCCCATCATGCCTCTGCCTTTGCGAGTCATGCTTGAAACTGTCAGCCTTGCAATGCCTCATGGGACTTGTAGGTCCAGCAGGACAGCTGGAAGGCCACAGGTTGGACACTTATGCCTTACTGAGTAAATCTGGCCTTTAGTGCAGGTACTTCTTCATAATAATCTGTAAGCAAATGACACTGACACCAACTAAAAGAGGGGTTTCCTCTTGCGCAGTCTTCTCAGGTCATCAATTAAATTATCATCATAATAGCACAAACAAGATTCACCCATAATGGGTATACTTACCTGGCAGGGGAGACACCATGATCATGAAGGTGGTTCTCCCAGGGCGAGGCTCGGCCATTGCACTCCGGCTGAGCTGATCGTGGTGTCATCCCTGCCACTGCTCGGCCTTTTGGCTAAGATCAGGTGTGGTATCCGTTCTCATCAGTTGCTAGAGGAGCGCTGAAGCACCTCCTATTTGTGGAGGGTGGATGCAATCTAATAGCGTCATTGCACCTGGAAGGGTGGTTTCAGCAGGGACTATGCCGTGCTGCCCGACAGATACTGGGGGCCGGCCAATGGTTGCGTCTGAGCCACCTGGAAGGGTGCTTCTGGTGAGGATGGGTGGCTGCGCCTGGTCTGGTCTTTTTGCCGGGTTCTAGTCTGGCCTTCTGGCTGGCTGGTGCAAGTGCTGTCCCTGTCAGAGATCTGGTAGGAGGAGCTGGAACTGCCCTGATGGAAAGACGGGGTTAGGACCATGCAAATCCTGCTGGGTTGACAGGGAGTCTGGAAGGGTTAGTATTGGTGGAGGCTGCTAGGTGAGGGCAGCTTCTTCCCAAGAAAACCTGGAAGGGCTCTCTTTCTGGCAGGGGTGGAGGGCTGCACTGGCCGGTCGGGGGGTTAGATTTGGAACAGAAAAGCCTATGGTGCATGTGCCCCTGGAGTGGCAGTCCAGGGGTGTCTGAGAATCACTGTGAGTGAGGGTCACTTTGATTTAACGACACCATGGTCACTGCACCAGCTACACGCTTTTTTAGCACCTGCCTCCTGGGCCGGGCCTTTTGGCCAGGACCGGAGGAATTTTTTATTCCTGGCCGGAGGGCCTGGTCATTGTTCATCACAATGACCACTTCTTCACTCTCCTCTTCACTATCCCTTTCCCCCACTTTATTTTATTTATTAGCCTATGTTTGTCACCTTTTTGTCTTTTTTTGTTGTGCACGTTTTGTACACAGTGTGATTAGTAGGGTGCCGGTCCTCGGGCCAGCCCTGAACGTCTTGGGAGTGGGTGGACATGGCCTTTTGGCTTAGTTCACCTGCTCTCATGGGGTCTCCCTTCGGGGGAGTCCCACCTAGTACTTGGAGGGTTCTGTTTCGGCAGTCCCTCCAGGGAAGTTGGGTCCGAGTCGGCTTCGGTTGCTCGGACCACAGTAACTCAGTCCCCGTCTGGAGCCTAACGCCCCGGGGGATCAGGGTTTGGGTCCCTTCCGCACAGAAGGACCACTTGACGTTGCACCCGTCTGCACGTTTTTGTGAACACTCTTTATGTGTGTGCACATTTTTTCTGCACCGGGTGGAGTTTTTGAGTGTGTTTCACACGCCATAGGCTTTTCAAAAAAAAAAAAAAAAAATGGGTATCTAAACTCAAAAATTTGATAAGTGAAAGGCTGACCGCAGGTCAGCCTGGGTTTGTAGGAGTAGTCAGGAGGTATTTATACCCGCCCTCCATCCTCCTTCTGGGCGTCGGTTTTCTTGTGTGTGGGGTTTTTGGGTATTGCATGTCAAATTGCATATTGCATTTCCATCCAGAGCAATGGTGGCAGCTGCTGCAGGTGTCCATTGTGCTCTCCTCAGGATTCCCAGCGGACCGGACTGTCTGTACCCCATCCTCCTCCGTCAGCTGAGCGCTGCTCACCCCAACCGCCCCCCTGCTTCTCCCGATGCTTGCAGGGGGGGTGCAGGTCTGTAGTTGTAGCAGGCACCATTGGGGGGGGGGCTGTCTACCATGTCAGCCAGGCACTTGTCAGCATCAGAGAGGCCTCCTGCTTCTCCACTCGGGCTCACGCTGTGGGGGGTCCCTCCGTCCTCCCTCCTGCTCCTCCGGGCATACTCGGTGAGAGGGGAGCCAGCCGTCCTCCCTCTCACTCCTCCGGGGCACCCACGTCCACGTGGTGCAGGGCTCCATGGAGACCACCCGCCTGTTCCTCCCGCCCCCCGTTTGCTCCAATGACGTCACCCGCTCCACGGCTCCTCACGCTAGTCTAGTACCTCACATGGGGGATGTTGGTTGGGTCAGGTGCAGTAGTTTTGTGGGCTCAGTCAGCATTGGAGGTCGCATCCCGGTGCGGGGGGGGTCAGGTGTGTGGACATGTGTGCTTTCCCTGTCCGCACTCTGCTTCCTCCTAGCTGTGTTATGTAGCTGAGCGCTGATTGGCTGAAGGAGCATCTTCCCCTGCATGGCCTGTCTCCTCCCCTGTGACACATGTCTCCCAGTGACAGCCTAGTGGGTGCTGAGGGCTCCCTGTCAAAGTTTCTGATTTTTTCCTGCTAGTTAAGGTTCTCCTGATTGTTACGTTTCTCTTCAGGCGATGACGGTTCTCGTTATGCGATTCATGTTATGCGATTCATGTCATGCGATTCATGTTAGGCGTTTACGTTTTTCATGCTAGTCATGTCCTCATGCAATGTGTTCTTATGCTAGTAATGTCCTCATTCAATGTGTTTCTTATGCTAGTGATGTCCTCATGCGATTACGTTTCATGTGCGGTCACATTCTCATGCGATCACGTTCGCATGCGATTACGGTCATCAAGTTACGTTTCTCATGCAATCACAGTTTTCATGGTGGTTCTCATGCGATTATGTTTCGCATGGTAGTGCTCATGCGATTACGTTTTCCATGGTTTTTCTCATGCGATCATGTTCACGTGCGATCACAGTCCTCGTGTGTTACGTTTCTCATGCGATCACATTCTCATGCAATTACATTTCTCATGGTGTCTTCTCATGCGATTACGTTTCTCATGGTGTCTACTCATGCGACTACATTTCCCATGCGATTACGTTTCCCATGGTATTATGTTTCTGATACGATTACGTTTCCCATGGTATTATGTTTCTGATGCGATTACATTTTTGCATGTGATGAAGTTTTTCATGCGACTACGTGTCATGCGACTAAGTTCTCATGCGACTATGTTTCCCATGGTATTATGTTTCTGATTTGACTACGTTTTCCATGCGACGACTACGTTTCCCATGCAACGACTACGTTTCCCATGCGATGACTAAGTTTCCCATGCGACGACTACGTTTCCCATGGTTTTTTTGTTTCTGATACGATTATGTTTCCCATGGTATTATGTTTCTGATGCGATTAAATTTTTTCATGTGACTACTTTTTTAATGCGACTACGTTTCCATGCAATTACGTTTCCCATGGTATTATGTTCTCATGCGATTACGTTTCTGGTGCGATTGCGGGTTTGTTTCTCATGCGATTACGTTTCTCTCATGGTTTTATGTTCTCATGTGAGTTTGTTTCGAATGCGTTCAAGTGTTTTCATGTGATCACGTTTCTCATGCGGTTACGTTTCTCGTGGTTTCTCATGCAATTGCGTTCTCATGGTTTCTCATGTTATTACGTTTCTCATGCGATTACGGCTCACGTGTTTTTTGTTTCTGATGCAATTAGTTTCTCATGGTATCATGTCCTCATGTGTTTTTTTTTGTTTCTCATGCGTTTACGTTTCTCATGCGGTTTCGTTCTCATGCGATGACGTTTTTCATGCAGTGACGTTTCTCAGGATGTCATGTTCTCATGCGATTACGTTTCTCATGGTTACTCGTGTGTTTTCATTTCTCATGTTAGTCATGTCCTCATGCGGTTACATTTCTCATGGTTACTCGTGTGTTTTCGTTTCTCATGTTAGTCATGTCCTCATGCGGTTACGTTGCTCATGTGCACATTTCTCGAGCTAGTTACGGTTCCCAGGCGATCACGTTTCTCATGCTGATCATGTTCCCTTGCGATTACGTTTCCCACACTAGTCATGTTCTTGAGCGTTGCACTTTCATGTGTTGCATTTCTCAGGCTAGTTATGTTCTCATGCCATTTTACATTGTTTCATGCATTTATGTCTCATGTTTTTTCGTTCCCCAGACAATTTTACGTTTCTAACGCGGTTTTACGTTACGTTTCTCATGCTACTCATGTTTTCTGGTATTTACAGTGCCTTGCGAAAGTATTCGGCCCCCTTAAAATTTGCGACCTTTTGCCACATTTCAGGCTTCAAACATAAAGATATAAAACTGTAATTTGTTGAAGAATCAACAACAAGTGGGACACAATCATGAAGTGGAACAAAATTTATTGGATATTTCAAACTTTTTTAACAAATAAAAAAACAGAAAAATTGGGCGTGCAAAATTATTCAGCCCCTTTACTTTAAGTGCAGCAAACTCTCTCCAGAAGTTCAGTGAGGATCTCTGAATGATCCAATGTTGACCTAAATGACTAATGATGATAAATATAATCCACCTGTGTAATCAAGTCTCTGTATAAATGCACCTGCACTGTGATAGTCTCAGAGGTCCATTTAAAGCGCAGAGAGCATCATGAAGAACAAGGAACACACCAGGCAGGTCCGAGATACTGTTGTGGAGAAGTTTAAAGCTGGATTTGGATACAAAAAGATTTCCCAAGCTTTAAACATCCCAAGGAGCACTGTGCAAGCGATAATATTGAAATGGAAGGAGTATCAGACCACTGCAAATCTACAAAATAAACTTTCAGCTCATACAAGGAGAAGACTGATCAGAGATGCAGCCAAGAGGCCCATGATCACTCTGGATGAACTATAGAGTGATCATGGTGGGAGACTGTGTCCATAGGACAACAATCAGTCGTATAGTGCACAAATCTGGCCTTTATGGAAGAGTGGCAAGAAGAAAGCCATTTCTTAAACGATATCCATAAAAAGTGTCATTTAAAGTTTGCCACAAGCCACCTGGGAGACACACCAAACATGTGGAAGAAGGTGCTCTGGTCAGATAAAACCAGAATCCAACTTTTTGGCAACAATGCAAAGCGTTATGTTTGGCGTAAAAGCAACACAGCTCATCACCCTGAACACACCATCCCCACTGTCAAACATGGTGGTGGCAGCATCATGGTTTGGGCCTGCTTTTCTTCAGCAGGGACAGGGAAGATGGTTAAAAAAATGTATTTCAATAGATTTTTATTAGATTATTCAAATTTTTACAATAGTAGAATCAAGATAGCAAAACAGTGAAGTATACACAAGTGAAACAGTATAAATCTTCAAGTGTTCACATAAAATGCTGTTTAGAAGGTCGATCAAAAGCAATTCCGAAAATAACTCTCAAAAATATTTCATATAGAAATCAAAATTAAAATATTAATCATAGAAGGAAGGACTGAATCCTCCCGAACACCCCTTATGGGACTCACAGTGTCCGGGAGACAGTTCCCCCACAAGAAACATTAACTAAACAGAAAATAATAATCATTTGAATTAAACTAAGTGATGTAAATTATGTCAGTTTCTCATACCAGAGGTTCCAAGAAGCCCAATGGAGTGCATATTTGTGGAGCAAGCCTAAAGATGATGCCAGAATTTTCTCATAGGAGCTATGAAGGTTGGTTAAGTCAATAGCATCCTCGGGAGATGGTGGAGTGGAATCTTTCCATTTCCTAGTAATAGATAGTCTAGCCGCTAAGAGTAAGTGAGTAATTGTCCTTTGTAGATTGGCCGGGAATTTTTTCTATTCCCAGGGATAACAGAGCTAATGCTGGATCGGGCGTTACTTGTGAAAGTGTTAATTCTGAAATTATATTGAAAATTCTTGTCCAGTAGCTGTCAAGTTTAGAGCAACTCCACAATATATGAAACAAGTCACCCTTGGTGGGACAAAGCCTCCAACACGTGACAGGGGATGCAGAATCGAATTTGGACATTATCGCTGGAGTAAAATACCAACGTAAAGTAATTTTGGTAGCTAATTCCCAAAGGGAGGTGCATTTAGAAGCAGATTGATTGGCTTTGCAAGCCACATGCCATTGATTGTCAGCGAAGGAACATCCTAGATCCCTTTCCCATAGCAGGTGAGAAGAAGATTTAGTAAATATACGTTTTTGTTGCATCAAATTATAGAATAAGGAAATGCCTTTTCTTTGTTGTATTGGTGAAGTCAGATAAGACCAAGCTGAAGTGTGAATGAACTTGGAGAAATGTCCCAATTTGTATAAACAGTGTACTACTTGTGCATATTGGGAACAATGAATATGTGGTAGGTCATATTCGGTCTGCATAGAATGGAAAGATTTAATAAACCCGTTCGAATAAAAGTCCTGAAGATAGTTGATGCCTTTTTTACACCAGGAAGCAATCGGAACGTGACTAATAAGAAGGTATAATGTTTGAATAGGAAATTTAATCTCAACTTTGGAACCTGTCTGTTTTGAAGAAGCCAAAAAAATAAGCCATGTTTTAATTGAAACAGCCATTGTAGGTGGTAGATGTGATGGTATTTTAATACCCAAAGCCGCCCCAAATAACCAAAGGTTGGTCGGGCCATATGTACAGTAACTGGATTCGATATTCCCCCATTGAGTGGTAGAAGTAGTGTAAAACCACTCCTTCATCTGTGTCAGAATGGATGAATGATAATAATCTTGAAAATCCACGTATCCCACTCCTCCATACATTCGGTGTTTGATTAATTTGTTGTGAGCACATCTAGACTTCCTTCCATTCCAAACAAATTTGGATAAAAGCGTTTGCATAGATTTAAAAAAAATATTGGGAACAGGAATTGGCAAATTTCGAAAAAAGTATAAAATCTGTGGAAGATGAATAATTTTAAAAGCAGATAATCTGCCCCACCAAGAAAACTCGTGTTTGCTTAATTTTTGAAGGTCTTCTTGCAATTTACTTCTAAGGAATAGGTAATTATGTTCATATAGTGACTTAGTATTCCTGGTGAGGTAGATGCCTAAATATGGGATCTTAGTATCGTCCCAAATATAAGGGAACTGATGTTGTAATAAAGTTCTAGATACAGCATCAATTCCAATGTTCAAAATGGATGATTTCAAAGCATTGGTTTTGTAATTTGAAATCTTGCCAAACCAGGATAAAACCTTTTGGACTTCTGTTAGAGAGGAAGAGGGATTAGTTAACATCAAGATTATATCGTCTGCAAACAGGCTAATTTTATGGACCTGATTACCAATATGAATTCCCAATATTTTGGTGTTAGATCTAATATGTTCAGCTAGGGGTTCAATCATCATATTAAAAATTAGGGGGGATAATGGGCAGCCCTGTCGGGTACCATTGGATATATCAAAAGGTTTAGAAAGAAGGCCAGAAGTAAAGACTCGGGCTGTGGGGGTAGTATATAGGGCCAATATAGCATCAAGAATAGGTCCCATAAAGCCACATTTTTGAAGTGTCAGACTCAGGTAATCCCAATTAACTCTGTCGAACGCCTTCTCTGCATCCAATGAGAGAAGCAGAGAAGGCGTTCCTGTCAATTCAACATTATGTATTATATTCACTAGTCTTCTAGTAGCGTCAGAAGTTTGACGTACTTTAGTAAAACCAGTTTGGTCCGTGTGAATTAAATCTGGGAGAATGTGAACCAATCTATTCGCAATTAGTTTAGCGTATATTTTCAAGTCAACATTGAGTAGAGATATCGGTCTAAAATTGGAAGGGGAGGTGGGTTCCTTTCCCGGTTTGGGCAAAGTAGTAATAATGGCCGATAGCATTTCAGTTGGAAAGGAAGAGGAGGAGACCGAGTGATTATACAATGTTGTCAGATGTGGGGTTAGTGTTCTTTTAAACAACTTAAAGTATTCTCCAGTGTACCCGTCCGGGCCAGGAGATTTGGATGAAGGCAAACCGTCTATGGTCCTAAGAATTTCAGCATCCGTAAAGGGAGCATTCAACTTTTCAAGTTGGTCTTTTGATAGTTTAGGTAATTTAATTTGATCAAGGAAAGAGCCTATTTCCTCGTATGTTGGTTGGTGAGTATCGGTATCTGACTTGAGATTATATAATTTATTATAATACGTACTAAATGCATCAGCGATGGACTGGGGATTAATAAGTTTCTCCTGAAGTTGGGTGATAGAGATAGGCTATTCTAGTTTTAAACCTAAGACCTCTAATGCGGTTAGCCATAACCTTACCCGCTTTATTATTGGCAGTGTATGAAGTGGCCTTTAGTTTTCTTAGGTGAAATTCATAAGAATCAAGGAGTAAGGATCGTAAGTCATGCCTAAGTTTGAACAGTTGTGATTGAAGGGATTGCGACGGAGTAGTTTTATTCTTTAAATCTATTTCTGCAATTTTGGCAGTCAGTTCATCTATAGTCTTAATCCTTAACTTCTTAGCACGTGATCCAAGTTGGATAAATATGCCCTGCATGAAAGATTTGTGAGCATTCCACACCACCGCCGGGTTAGCCACCGATCCAATGTTGTCAGAGAAAAAATCAGCCAATTTTTGGTTAAGAAACTAAGTATTAGTCGGATTTTGCATTAAATAGTTATTAATACGCCATAAGTATAAATTTTGTCTAGAAGTGCTATTAGCCAATTTAATACTAACGGGTGCATGGTCCGACCAAGTAATGGTGTGGATGCGAGATTCCAATATGTTTTGCAACAACCACTTGTCAGACAAGAACAAGTCAATCCTGGAATAGGTGTTGTGACGGGCAGAAAGGAACGTGTAATCCCTCTCCGCCGCGTGACAACACCTCCATATATCAAACAGATCATTTTCCTTAAAAAAGGAGCCCAATGATGGGGATAGCCTTTTAGAACTGGATGAAGAATCAATAGTCACATATGGAACCAAGTTAAAATCTCCACATATTAGCAGATGACCTTTCTGTACCTCTTGAATTTTTTGAACTACAGACTTAAGGAATTTCAATTGACCGTGGTTCGGTGCATAGATAGTGGCAATAGTATATAGGACATTGTCCAGCATACAAACCAAAATAATATATCTCCCTCCAGGGTCAGTAGTGCAGGATAATAACTGAAAAGATAAAGTGTCTCGGACAGCAATTAGGACCCCTCTCTGTTTCTTGGAAAAGTTAGCTTTGAAGATGTGTGGAAAGGACTTATGACAGCATTGAGGAGTTGCTCCTTGGACAAAGTGTGTCTCTTGTACGCAAAGTACATCACAATTATGAGATATTGCAGTTTTCCACAGCGAATTTCTTTTGGCCGGGTGATTCAACCCTTTCACATTTAACGTTAGAAAGTTAATGGACATTTCAACAATTTATATAAGTATTTGTGACGTGACAAGAAAAAACACTCACTATAATATATCACCACTGTGTAAACAAAATAAAATAAACAGAAAAGAAACAAAACCAAAAGAAAGAGAAAAAAAAAAAATACAAAGATGAAATAAGTAGCAACAAGGTGTAAAGGCAAAATAGAACTAGAAGAAATGCTACTTAACAAAGCTAGTTGTGCTTTCTAGAAAAAAAAAATAAAAAAAAATATATAAATAAAAAAAAATATATATCCCACAGCCGTGGGATAGTGAACAAAGTAACGATAAGTGTAGTAAAAAATAACAAGTGTCGGGTATAATAAACACACCGACAATAATGGTGGGTATTGTTCAAAACAGCAAAAAGAAGCAAGACAAGTATCCAGGGGATATTGTTGCAATGGAAAGCATTAGAAACAAAAAATAATTATCTGTTGTGTCATTCTGCAAAAGTGGTATGATATTCTGTGCTTCTTCCTTTCTCTAGACGAACTCCTTCCATAGCTTTCCTTTCTTCATTAGTCATTTCAGGGGTTATGCCCCATGAGTGAAGCAGTCGCAGTCCATCTAGGGGTTTAGAGAAAGCGGTAGTTGTCCCATTGTATGTTATTAGCAGTGTAGCAGGATGTCTCCATTTATATGGAATTTTACGTTTGTTCAATGATATTGTGGTAGATTTTAGTTGTCTCCTCATATTCAAAGTGTAACGTGATAAATCTGAATATATATGGATCTCTTTATAAGGTGCAGGAAGCTCCGTCTGTGATCTAGCCCTGGCCAATAATTTCTCTTTAGTAGGGAAAAAATGGATTTTCATGAGAATGTCACGCGGGATGGATGCATCTAGATGTTTAGGCTTTGAGATGCGGTGTATGCGATCTATCATTCTTTCAATAGGGGAAATGTCTGGTAGTAAAGTTGCGATCATATCGCTTGCAAATTTTTGAAGGTCAGCCTGAGCGATAGACTCCGGTACCCCTCTCAGTTTGAGATTTTCCTTTCTAGAACGATCCTCCAAATCCGCGATTTTTGCGCGCATCCAATCCGCATCTTCCATACGCTCTTTACATGCACCCACCAAGTCATTTACTATATGAGCCTGTTCCTCCATTTTGTTTTCCACATGACGAACTCTCTCTCCAAAGCCTTTCATCTCAACACTGAAGTTATTAAACATAACTGAAATATTTACCATGAGAGAAGATTGGAGAGATAAAAGCATATCCTTCATGGTCGTATCAAGGACCGGTTGGCCTGAAGTAGGATAGTTGGCAATAGGAGAAGCCATTTTGAGGCCCACTAGATCAGGGCATAGTGACGTCGTGCTATTGACTGGGGCCTGGTCAGAATAATCATATCGCATTCTAGTTTTAGCCGGGCTTCGGGAGGATGGACTGTGAGGAGAAGAGATCCCCACATTTAATATGTGAGGTTCAGATTCCCACGGATCTAGAATCTCATCTGGGAGATCAGTGTATGAGGAGACTTGTTTTACCTCAGAGCTGCGGGCGCCATCTTGTAACTGATCTTCTGCTGAGGCTGACATGTTAGATCTGTCAGTAAGCTGTAGATGGCGATTTTCTTTATTCCTTTTGCGGGACTGCATCGGGTGTCGTCCCCTCGTCTAGGGTATACAATTTAGACGTCCACACGATCGATATAATGATCTTTTTGCCGATAATTCCCCGGATTCCAGTCAGAGCTGTCTGCTTAGGCGTCCATCACAATCGCGCGCAAGCCACGCCCCCAAGATGGTTAAAATTGATGGGAAGATGGATGGAGCCAATACAGGACCATTCTGGAAGAAAACCTGATGGAGTCTGCAAAAGACCTGAGACTGGGACGGAGATTTGTCTTCCAACAAGACAATGATCCAAAACATAAAGCAAAATCTACAATGGAATAGTTCACAAATAAACATATCCAGGTGTTAGAATGGCCAAGTCAAAGTCCAGACCTGAATCCAATCGAGAATCTGTGGAAAGAACTGAAAACTGCTGTTCACAAACACTCTCCATCCAACCTCACTGAACTCGCGCTGTTTTGCAAGGAAGAATGGGCAAAAATTTCAGTCTCTCAATGTGCAAAACTGATAGAGACATACCCCAAGTGACTTACAGCTTTAATCGCAGCAAAAGGTGGTGCTACTACAAATTATTAACCTAAGGGGGCTGAATAATTTTGCACGCCCAATTTTTCAGTTTTTTATTTGTTAAAAAAGTTTGAAATATCCAATAAATTTCGTTCCACTTCATGATTGTGTCCCACTTGTTGTTGATTCTTTACAAAAAATTACAGTTTTATATCTTTATGTTTGAAGCCTGAAATGTGGCAAAAGGTCGCAAAGTTCAAGGGGGCTGAATACTTTCGCAAGGCACTGTACGTTTCTCTTGCAGGTTTCAGTTGTGATGCAATTATTGGTTATTAATGTATGTATGTACGATTATGCTTCTCATACAATTACGCTTCTCATACGATTACGCTGCTTTGGGTATTATGTTCTCAAGTGTATTGCGCTTCTCATGTTTATTCGTTTCTCGTACTATTCACGTTTCTCGTTCTATTCACGTTTCTCGTTCTATTCACGTTCCTCATTCTATTCACTTATCAAGCTATTCGTGTGCTCGGGTGCTTATGTCTCTCATGCTACTTCACGTCGCTCATGCAACTTCAGGTCTATCATACAGGTTTCAGTCGCGATGGTGTCTAGTTGGTAGTTTTGTAGATTCATTGTATCATTGTAGATTCATGGTGTTTCACCGCTGGGGGGGGGGGGGTCACCCATCACGTCTATGGTTGCTTACGGATTGAGATGAGCGTTTTTAATCGGCTTGTACGGTGGCAAGTCTCCTCATCCGTTTCTCATACGTTTCATGCATCTTGACATACTATGACCTGACATGTCTTCAGGTTCATCGGGCCTGAGTGTACGTTTTTAATTTGCCTGCTACGCCTCAGGTTGCTCGGCCTTTGCAATTCATGGGTTTGTCACATTCTCAGTCCAGCTGCACTAGTCCTACACTTACCTACGTTTTATTTGCACAGTCTGTGCATACATGTCACGTTCATATCCTCACATTAGATCATGACCACTCTCCACTGCTGGTTACCTGTAACGTCTACGGGTACTGTCGGATTGAGATGTTCGTTTCTAATTGGCTTGTGTGGTGGCAAGTCCCCTCATCCGCTTCTCACGGCTTTCATTACATTCATACGTCACATTATCTCACTACTTACATCACTTGCCTGACACGTCTTCAGGTTCATAGGCTTGAGTGTTACGTTTTTAATTGGCCTGATTTGCTAGTTTCTTGAGACTGACACATTTTCAGTCTTGTGCTACGTTTTCGTTCCTGCTCTACGTTACTGTGTGTGTTAGTCATGGACACCTACGTAGGTAGGGGTAAGGGAGGTAGGGATTTTTCCTTTTCCCAAGGTGAGTTGGGGCTCGTTGGTTATGTTGTTTTTAACGATGTTGTTCTTCTTTGCAGATTTCATGTCACAGGCAGCAGATATCGCAGAGTTTGCCGCAATCTGTCTTTCTCCGGTTACGAATTCTATGCATGGTAGCACGCTCTCCTTGAAACTCCCGATATGGCCTTCTCTTTTTACAGACGGAGCTTGATCTTCAAGTCCTTTTCATTCAGCCTAGGAAGCTTGACTCAGCCTGGGATATCTTCCAGTCGTTTCTATCTCGGTATCCTGGGTTATTTTCTCACAAACATTCAGCTCCTACTTGCCTTTTTGCTTTCTTTGCCACTTTCAACTCAAACGGGTTTTCAAGCTGGGCCCACGACAGTCTGGGCACTAGACTTTTGCGGATGTACTCAGGGATAGGCCACCTTCCTTTCCCAATACTCCCTTCTCTGCTAGCACAGGGCATGACTCGTAGCCATTCCCTGCTGCTTAACCAGGGAAGAACTTCAATATCCTCTCCGGGCCGTGCTTGCAGTACAGGTGCAGTTTCTGCTGCCATTCATCAAGGGGTCTGTATTCTCATTGTTGAGGAGTTAGATTGGCGGTAGTCGGCTTTCTTTTCCGGACATATGTCAGTTCCACATGTCTGTCACAGGCATTCTTACGTTGGGGGCTTGTGGTTGCATAGTTACTTTCATTTTAATCTCTTGGCTAGCTCATCCTACTGTTTTATTTTTGCCCCCTTTTAGGCATACTGACCACGTGACCCCGGTCACTTTCCCACCTCGGATCTATTTCCTGTTCTCCCCTCAGACCCTTTCCTTAGCACGATTACCTGAGACTCCAAGTACAAGCCTGGGTTTGTAGGAGGAGTCAGGAGGTATTTATACCCGCCCTCCTTCCTCCTGGGCGTTGGTTTTCTTGTGTCCCACCCACCCATCCCCTTTTTTATTGCTATTTCTTCTTTTACTTCTAATTGGGTATGCCACCTTTTAGGCAAACTGACCACGTTACCCACGACACACCTCAGGTCACTTTCCCACCTCGGATCTATTTCCTGTTTTCCCCTCAGACCCTTTCCCTAGCACGATTACCTGAGCCTCCGAGTACAATTGCAGATTACCAGTCCTTGGATATATTGACTGCCTTTGTAAAAAAAAATTCTCAGACTTATTTCCCTTTATTTTAACCTGGTAATAGCACAAATAACACACTCCCTGTCCCTTTTTGACTACATTCAGGTCTCCACTATGGTAGGAACCATGGCTGGACTTTAAACATGCCTGCGTTGGTTTATCTTAATTACATGGTAGATGATAGGATCAGTAAGAAAAATAACATTGTTTTTGCTGTCTTCTCAGATTACAGGATATGACAAGGGTCTGCACTTTTGGCAAGATCAAAAGGTATTTTCTGTAATTGCTTCCTATCTGAAAAAAAGAAAATAAATACACCCACTACATACAGTAAGTACTGGTAACTTGCAATATATTACAGTTTTGTTTTTGGATCTTAACATCCTTTAACCACTTGCCAACCGCTGCACGCTGATATACGTCAACAGAATGGCAGCGGTGGGCAAATGGGCGAACTCGTACGACCCCTTTAAGAAGCCGTACGACGGGAGCACGCCCCGCGAACTCCATGTTTGCCTGTGGCCTGCGATCGTGTCATGGGTCAGGGAGAGGCAGAATGGGGAGATGCCTATGTAAACAAGGCATTTCCCTGTTCTGCCTAGTGACAGGACAGTGATCTACTGCTCCCTGTCATCGGAAGCAGCGATCACTGTCGTGTCACTTGTAGCCCAGCCCCCCCACAGTTACAATCACTCCCTAGGTCACACTTAACCCCTTCCTCACCCCCTAGTAGTTAATCCCTTCCCTGCCAGTGTCATTTACACAGTAATCCGTGCCATAAAACTATCCCCCATTTTGTAGACGCTATAATTGTTGCGCAAACCAATCAATATATACTTATTGCGATTTTTTTTACCAAAAATATGTAGAAGAGTACATATTGGCCCAAACTGAGGAAAAAAAATATTTTTTATAGATATTTTTGGGGGATATTTATTATAGCAAAAAATATTGCATTTTTTTCAAAATTGTCGCTCTTCTTTTGTTTATAGCGCAAAAAAAAACCCACAAAGGTGATCAAATACAACCAAAAGAAAGCTATTTGTGGGAAAAAAAGGACATCAATTTTGTTTGGGTGCAACGTTGCATGACCGTGCAATTGTCATTTAAAGCAACGCAGTGTTGAATCGCAAAAAGTGCTCTGGTCAGGAAGGGGGTCAATTCTTCCAGGGCTGAAGTGGTTAACCAATTTAGCAGTTTTTGCACATCAATAAGCAGCCAGCACTTACCAGGAGTCCATTAAAATAAAACTTTCATTGTAACATTAGAACAAAGAAAGCAGTCTTAACGGTTTCAGACAAAACAGGTTGATTTCAAAATACAATTCTGTATAGATTAATAGCCTGTAATTTAATGTATATATTCTCCAAAATGCATAACATTGCATCCTATTTTATTGTGTTAAAAAAAAGCTACATTTTATTGAGCTCATCATCAGATTCTAACCATATATGCTGACCTACAAGAAAATAGTGGCTAACTTGCACAATATGAGAGAAAAATTCTAGTTGTTCTAAAGTCTAAGATTACTGAGAATATCTACACCAAGACCAGTTATTAAAGTCACAAACCTAAAAGCAAAATAACAGACATCCCTCAAAAATGCCACCATTAAAAGCAATATAGCTTTTGAAAGTATAAAAATGAAACAAGATCCAATGTCTACCCTTACTAAGGGAAATATTATACAATAAAAAATGATATGATAAAATGTATTATCAGAATTGAGTATATCAATCTCATTATCAGTGTGACTTTGGAAAGATGTTTTGTTGTAACATACCTTTGTACTTGGAGCATGTGGAATGTACATATAAGAAAATCTGCTTACCATAGGTCTGCGTAGCCTATTGCATTAGGATGTGCACCTCAAAGCTCCAACACATATGTGTGGGCCTTTTCCCCACTATCCATCCTGGCACAATGCGGGGGAGCAAGGGGGATCTGGAAAGCAGAAAGAAGATGAACAGGGACAGGAAGGGTTGTGGCGGTGGCATATATTGGTACCGTATCCTGTATGTTGCTCCTGTAGCAGTTGAATGTTGGGGAGAGTGAGAGGAGGAGAAGCCTACTTTCAGCTGCTGCAGGAGGAAAATACAGAGCGGTTCCACGATATCCCAGCCCTGCTGCCCTTCCTGTTCACATTCTGGGGGTCGGCAAGGAAGGATTGCGGTTTACTTGTCACCTACCCACGATCTGCAGGAAGATCCTGATTGACGGGTTGCCAACCTCAGGATTAGGGTGTGCCCAGGCACACCCCTTGCGCACACCTATGGTGCTTACTATGCACAGAACATTCAGGTCTATAACAGAATACATGATCTGCTGAATGAGCAGACAAGGCTGGCTCCACAGGCAAGTGGCAAAATGAGCCTCTGATCTGGACACACAAACAGCTGTAGGCACAGAACCGCCTGATTTAAGGTTTAACACTCTGGACACAGTGCTCTATGCAGTGACTTGGTCTTCCCAGTAAGCAGCATTCTTTTGTCCTCCAACCCAGCTGCCTGCATGGCAAGATTAACAATGGAAGACCTGATGGAAGTGTTCAGGAGTCCAGTGACTTGTGAAATCCAGGGGTTTGTGGGAACCCAGAGGATTGTGAGAAAAGTAGTTAAAGAAGCCTGCACCTGCATATGAGCAAGATACGTAAATGGGCACTCTGCCACATTTGTTAACTGGAGACATTAATCAAAAGAAGTTGGAGTGTGCTTGAATACCAATGGTAAACAAGGTCATCATCACATTACACATATTGCATGTTGTCCTAACTCATGTGAATCAGGACCAACCTCAAGCAGAGAGGGTGCTACACTGGGTCCTCTACCCTGAATTCAGTTTTATATAGAGAATATTAACTCAGAAATTATCGAGTTTTGTGTGCCTGTGAATGGATGCATGGTCTGTATGGGGAGTAACACTTTTGTTTGGTAACAATGAGTTTGATTGCCATCAGTTACGGCATATGCAAGTTCTTAAGGTCTCGGTTTGCATGCTTCCTCGCAAAAACTTACTGGTAGGATGTGTTAAGTAAATGTGAACCCAAATTGCAAAACATTTAGTTGTAGCCCTATGTATCAAACAATTGCCTTTTAAAAATAAAAATAAAACTCTTATTTTAACTTTTTCCATTATGTTTTGCACCTTAGTACTGCTGATCTCTTGAAGCCATTTCCTGTCTAGATGCATGTGTTCCAAGGACAGGATAATGAAGTATGGAGATACAACTAGTATAGTAAATCCTCATAGCACCCACTGTATGTATGCTACTCCTATTAGCAATTTGTATTGTTAGATATTTCTAATAAGCTAAATTCATTGTTATATTTTCTTGAATTCTGGATCATATTCATTTTCTCTGTGTTTTAGTATCCTGTTTTAATAACCTGTTTTAATAACCTGTGTTCACCTTAGAATAATCTAGCAGGTTTTCGTTGGGGCCCCAATAGTACAGGTTTTCTATATATCCTGATATTTGTTCATCAGAACTGTGTCATTAACCCAACCTTAACAACATGCTATCTGTGAGCAATATGGGGTCAGGCAGTCAGACTGAATGCTGCAAGTCTATCCTAAACCCAAATGCCGCCTCTGTATATCAGTAATTGTGAGAGTAAACCAAATTATTAATTCATGTGCACATCTAGCACTAAATTCCCTTAGCATCTGATTGCCTCTATAATGAGTAAAAAGTAAAGAATATTTCATATGTTTATTTTCAGAGAAGACACTGCATAGCTGTCAAGAGGAGTACAATTAATTTGAACACTGAGGAAACCATGGAATTATTCATTATCTGCTCCCTAATGATCGTGTACATGTCAAGTAATTAGTACAGGCTACAGCATCCAGAGCTGGAACAGCCATCACCTGGCTATCGATTGTAGACCTGTGCTTTATGAGGCCGATCAATATAAATATTCAGTGCTGCCCCTCTGGTAGGGCAATGTTTAAAGTTGTCCTGTGTACTTGTCAACGGATGACAGATGTGTCTGTGGATGTTAAATGTGTCTGTAAGGGATTTGGAAGATCAGGATAAAAGGTCAGCCTTGTGAATTGAACCAAACTGTGAAAACATTGCATGAATGACACAGCTGATGTATTTGTGTTGTCTTAAGTTGAACTTTTCTATCTTTCTTCCGTTAAAAGCTGTAAAGAGAAGCTCTACATTTAATATCAAAGATAACCATATGGTCTTTCATGGGCTGTCAGTTTTGATTTAACGATCCACCTAAGATGGTTGCGCACTATCATGAATACCGGTAAGAAATGAAAGTAAATGTTTTATTGCACATCTGAGGACATTGACATTCAGAGGTGAGACTCATTATTCAATTGTAGTTGCTACCAATAGCTAACCTAATGGGAAGAAAGAACAAACAAGGAATAACTACAGAAAGTAATACTGAGCCCAACAATGTACTTTTAGCATGATTGAAAGAGTGATTGGGCAGCTATGTCTTCAAAACGATTCATTCCCATGTGACTTTTATGTTTATATAAAATGAACTAATGTTATCTTAAGTTGTGTTCCTGTAAGGCCTTGTACACACGAGGGGAAATATCCGCTGTAAACGGTCCCCGGACCGTTTACAGCGTATATTTGCGCCGGGATGTTTTGATCCGATGGCTGTACACACCATCGGATCAAATTCCCCGCTGGCGGACAGCGCGGTGACGCGGCGGTGACGTTGACGCCGCCACGTCACCGCACCAGGAAGTAAACACTTCTGCGCGCATGCGTCGGATCTATTCACAGGATACGACGCATGTGCGGCAAGATATGTCCGCTGGGGGGGGCGTGGTCTAGCCGTGATCAGAGATGGAGGCTTAATTGGAGAGCTCCCGCCGCTGCTGACTGAAATTTGTCGAATAGGGCGCCGGTAAGACACCCCGATTGTCGGATCGAATCGGACCTGACTCCCGCTAGACCAAGGATACTACTCATACGATCTTTTCGTATCCCCGGGCATTTTTGACTGACTTTCAGCCCTGTGGAAAAACGGCCTGGGATGCCAATGGCCGACATCCAAGAAGGAGCATCACACACTATGCAAGGTCAGCGGGGAAATGACGGGGTAGCCCACCAAACAGCCACCGGGACTCTTCACCCCTCTTCAGAGCGAGAATTGAGTCCTAGTCTGAACGACTTGCATATGGTGGCAGCAGACATAAAAACTGTCTTATCAGCAGCCATAGCGGATCTGAAAATTGACATACGCGCGGTTACAGCGCGCGTATCTGAGGTGGAAAAAACAACTGCGCAACAGAACGCGGCGCTGCGCCATGTAAACCGCAAAGTTGACTCTAACACCCTATACCTGAGAGAATTAAATAGACAAATCGAAGATTTGGAGAACAGAAGTCGAAGACACAACATTAGGGTTAGAGGCTTGTCTGAAACGATCGATTTCGATCGACTACCAGCGGCTATACTGCACATATTCAATGACCTATTGGGACGACCACCCATGTCTACAATTAAAATGGATCGTATGCACAGGGCCTTAAAACCTAAGAGCAAACCTACTGATCCCCCAAGGGATGTCATTTGCCACATAAACGACTTTAAACTAAAAGAAGAAATACTACGCAATGCGAAACTGCGTTCTCATATCGATTTTGAAGGTTTCACCATTTTGCTTTTTCAAGACCTCTCAAATATCACCCTACAAAACAGACGCGATTTAAAACCTCTGCTTGATGCATTGCGGAATAATAACATCACCTACAGATGGAAATTTCCATTCGGATTACAAGCATCCAATCAAGGTCGCTCAGCTATTTTGAGAGTTCCAGAAGACTTAAATTCTTTTTGCAAAACTATGGACATACCATATTTAGACTTGCCTAACTGGTACGCGGAGTTTAGGCCTACTAGCTCGGCTAAGAACCATAAACCGGATGTTGCTATGGAAACCAATCCGTCTAGATTTAGAAGACGTCGATCGCCTTCCGACGGCAGCCCACCAGGAACTTCAGACAAACAGGAGCCATCCCTCCAATCGATGAATCAACCTCGCTCCAGGAAACCAAGACAAGAAAAATGATTGTGTGTATGTAATGTAGACATAATTTCTTAAAAAGTCATACGGTAATGTCAGCATTCGCCTATACTCTCACTCCTTTTTCCAAGTCAGGAGGGGAAGGGGGAAAAGGGTTGAGAGTAGTGTAGCGAATTGCACCTAACTAGTTTTCATTGCGTATATTACTCCTAACTTTTGGAAACATACACTGAGTTAGATGAGGAGAAGCCTTTGTTTATTTTCATTTCTTAGGTTTATTTGTAGCTGTCTATTTTGTTTTTAGACTCATATGGTTAATGTGTTATCACTTACAGATTCTCGTTCTTTGCTTATCCTCACGCTGTGTTGATGTCTTACATCCAATTGTAGAAACAACAATGAAATAATATTTACATGTTGGACATATGTCCATATTTTTCAATGTTACCTTTAAGTTTCCAACTGCTTGTAAGAATTTGATTGAGTCATTCAATTTACACTTTTACGCCCAAATCTAATTGTTTTGCCAGTCTGTCTGCGGCGGTGGACGTGACAATTGGGCTATTCATCTTTAGACCTGGTTCACACCAACCCCCGCAAAGTAGTTCTTGTTGGACTTGTTCCTTGAAGAATACTACTTTTTTTTTTTCTCTCATACCGTACACCTCTTCCCGTTAGGGATTAGCCCTTTCCCCATTGTTTTTCTTTTTTTTTCTCATTGATATTGTCATTTATACGGTATTGTTTTTCACATCTATAGTTACAGACTTCTTAGCTCCTCCCCCCTTGTGCCTGTTCCATCCCCCTATCTGTTTTTATTTCTCCCCCGGTTATGACCATGACGACCTACTGTAATAGTACAAAGACTGCCCAGAATAACATCAAGGTCTACTCCCTTAATGTTAAAGGCCTCAATGTCCCTGAGAAGAGGTCCAAACTCATGCTTTTATTAAAGAGGTCTAAAGCAGATATAATATTTTTACAAGAGACCCATTTTAAGACTGACAATTTCCCTTCATTCTCTGACAAATTGTTCCCTCATATGTTTCATGCAACTTGCTCGGACTCTAAAACCAAAGGAGTATCCATACTCATATCCAAACATTGCCCTTTTCAGATATTGGATACCAAACTTGACTGTGATGGCAGATACCTGTTCCTCAAAGGGTTACTACATAATAGACCGTTAACTTTAGCTAACATTTATGCCCCGAATAGATTACACGCCCAGTTTTTCAGGACTATGATTCAAAATCTAGATTCCTTTACGATTGGTTCGTTGATACTGGGAGGTGATTTTAATTTGGCCCTTAATCCACTGCTTGACACGTCTTCTGGCTCTTCCAAATCTTCATATAAGGCCTTAAGTGAGGTAAAACGATTATTACGTGACTTGTCGATTCACGACTCTTGGCGTATACTGAACCCCTCCTCCAAAGACTTCACATTTTACTCTCCTCCTCACAATACCTACTCTAGAATAGACTATCTTTTTCTATCCCAAAATGATCTAACTTCTATAGTAAATGCTTCAATTGAACCTATGATTCTGTCGGACCACAACCCGATCACCCTAACTTTGACCTTCAAGGATACACCGTTTATCCCTAAAACATGGAAACTTGATGATTCTTTATTAAGCAACGCTGACAATTTGCAGCATCTAGACACTAAAATCTCTGACTACTTCAAATATAATTCTGACGATATTACGCATCCCTTGTTCGTTTGGCTCGCTCACAAGTGTGTCATTAGGGGGGAATTAATATCCTTGAGGGCCAAAAGGAATAAATTGTGCCGTGCCCAAACTGATGACTTGATTAATAGGATAGCTGCTCTGGAGCTTCTACATAAGCGTTCACTAGCTCTTGATTCTCTTAGGGAACTCTCAGACCTTAGATCGGAACTATCCCATATCTTAGATAACAAGATCAAACGTAATTTTATTCTCTCTAGAAAATTCTTTTATGAATTTGGGAATAAAACTGGAAAACTATTGGCCAAATCTTTAAATTCGACACCCAAAAAATTTGGAAATGTATATTCTATTACTGACCCGCACGGTATTAAACATACCTCAACCTCTGAAATAGCAGAACAATTCCGTGTTTTCTACTCCAAATTGTATAATTTACCGCCTGAAGCCCGTCCTAAAGACTCTACCTCACGGATAGACTTAATAGCGGATTTTTTTAAATCATTTAGCCCAAAACCTCTGAATGTGGTCATTTCACGGGACCTTGATAGACCTCTCGAGTTGTCTGAGGCTCTTCTGGCCCTACGACAACTTAAGACTGGCAAAAGCCCGGGACCAGATGGTTTTTCTGTTAATTATTATAAAACCTTTCAAGACTTATTGATCCCTCAGTTCATTAAAACGTTTAATTCTGATCCCTTTCCTTCTCCACTTCCAAATGAACTTTTGGAAGCCCATATTGTTGTAATCCCAAAGCCAAATAAAGACAAAACATTAGTGTCCAATTATAGGCCCATTTCTTTATTAAACGTTGATATCAAACTATATGCCAAAATTATTGCAAACCGCCTTTTGCCTTTGATCCCACAGCTTGTTTCCCTTGACCAAACAGGCTTTACACCAGGGAGGGAAGCTAAGGATAATACTATTAAAACTCTTCTTATCCAACAATGGCTTGTCAAATCTAAATCCCCGGGTTTTCTACTGTCCCTGGACGCTGAGAAGGCCTTCGATAGGATTGCCTGGGATTATATGCACGAAGCTTTAAAAGCTCTGGGATTGCACGATCGTATGTTGAATTTTATCAAACTCTTATATTCATATCCCACAGCGAGAATAAAAGTCAATGGTGACCTGTCGGAGGCCTTCTCGGTGACAAATGGCACTCGTCAGGGTTGCCCTTTGTCTCCAATAATATTTGTGCTTATTTTGGAACCTTTCCTGCAAAAACTGAGAGAGAGTGTAGACATTAAGGGTATTAAAATAGGCGATAAAATCTATAAACTAGCGGCCTTTGCGGACGATATTCTATTGTACCTGTCAAACCCTATAATCACTATCCCAAACTTATTGAAAGATTTTTCTTTATTTAGGCGCATCTCAAATTTCAAAATTAACTTCTCTAAATCAAAGGCGCTTAATATTTCTTTGCCAAATCCATTAGTTGACCAATGTAAACTTAATTTCCCGTTTATATGGGAGGATGATTCAATATCTTACCTAGGCATTGCCTTAACATCTAATCTAGATACTCTATATGTTAAAAATTTCATACCTCTACTAAATACGATTAAATCGGACATGGTCAGATGGGAGAAAGGTCTATTCTCATGGTTTGGCAGAGCGAATATTGTCAAAATGAACATTTTACCTAGACTTTTATATCTATTCCAAACAATACCTATTAGGATCCCTTCCACTTTCTTCAAAACCTTTAAAAAAGTATGCTTGAAGTTCCTTTGGAACGCTAGGCAACCCAGAATCAAGTGGGACAAACTTACAACCCCAAAGCACCTGGGCGGTATTGGACTACCAGACATTAAAAAATATTATTGGGCCTCTCATATAACCAGGATTGTGAACTGGCACCTTCATGGACCCTATAAGGATTGGGTTGATCTGGAAGACCGTTTATCTTCCACTCCTATTCCTCTGAAATGTCTCCCATGGATTAACACTTCTAAACTCCCACCGAAAACTAGTTCTCATCCCATTACAGGTACTTCCCTAAAAATTTTTAGACACTTGTGCAAAACTTACAACTTATCCACCATGTATGGACCCCTCACCCCTATTCACCATAATCCCGAAATCTTTCAAAGATCTCACTCTACTGTATCCTCCGACTTTCTTACATTTACACATTGTAGAGCTGAATCTTTCTTTGAGAGGGGTACCCTATTGACCTTCGAAACCTTCTCCTCCCTTTTCGCGAATTCTGCCATCACGCACCAAGACTTTGACAAGATTGCTTTGTTTCTGAACAAGTTTGGTTCCACAAGTATCTGGCATAGGCAAAGGACACGATTCGAATCCATTTGTTTAAGTACTGACCCCCAAAATCATTTAATATCTATCATATATGACATCTTGAATGGAGATGTAGACCCACAATTGGACGACACAAATATGAAATGGGAGAAGGATCTGAAAATCTCAATCCCAAATGACCAGTGGGATTCAATTTTTTTCCACCTACACAAAGGTTCGACGAATGTCCTGACTCAGGAGAATAGCTATAAGTTATATTCGAGATGGTATAAGACTCCTTTGGTCATTAACAAATACAATCCGAACTATTCCCCAATGTGTTGGAGGTGTAAAGCTAACCCCGGTTCACTTCTCCATATATGGTGGGAATGTCCTCTCATCTCACCATTCTGGACTGATATTCACAAGCTCATCTCTTCAATTACTTCTTATACCCCTGATTTTACAGCCGGACAGTACTTACTACACCTATCGTCTTTATCTAACTCAGTCTATAAAAATTCTATTATCGTTCATCTAATTAATGCGGCCAAATTATGCGTCCCCAACAAGTGGTCCCAAGCATCTCCTCCT
This sequence comes from Rana kukunoris, assembly GCA_029574335.1. Classification (NCBI taxonomy): domain Eukaryota; kingdom Metazoa; phylum Chordata; class Amphibia; order Anura; family Ranidae; genus Rana; species Rana kukunoris. Next base: position 232,793,404 of record CM056049.1, on the reverse strand, counting down.
AGAGTCTTGGACTGGATACGTAAAGTTGACCATATTGCTAAGATGGAAGAGTTGATTTCACAATCTAGAGACACTTCGAGAAAATATAGCGAGAAATGGGCTTGTTGGACACAGTTCACGAAATCTAATGATTATAAGATGTTGATGCATACTTAACTAAGTTTGGATTAGGGAAAACATTCTTTAACATTCTTTCATCTTCCTTTTTTAGGGTTTGTCTTTGTATATTCTAAACGCTTGTTATATCGCAACCACATGTATTTATCCCCTCTCTTACCCTTCCCCCTAAGTACTTCTTGTTCAATTACTACTTATTCACTGATTTATTGTGCTCTTATATTTATACTCTTGTATAGAACCACTTGTTATTTGCTTATACCTATTGTATGATGTTGTGCTTTATATTATTGCTTTATGTATACTTATGTATCTTAAATACCAATAAAACATATTAAAAAAAAAAAAAAAGATATGTCCGCTGGTTTGCCGTACTAATTAGCGGACATATCTGACGGCCAGCTATCCGGCGGAAATATTTCAAAGCATGCTTTGAAATTTTTCCGCCGGATGAATCCGGCAAAAAGCGTCCGTTTGCCCCTACAGACGAGGGGATTTTTCGGCTGAAATGGTCCGTCGGACCATGTTCAGCGGAAATATCCCCTCGTGTGTACAAGGCCTAACAGTATGTTAAATCATTTAATAGGAATGGGTAGATCAACAAAAAATACTGGATTGTTGACACTTATGGGTTAAAAGTATATCTACAGTAAAGCCACAACTTTCCTTTTGTTTTGTTTTTGGAATGGGGGGGGGGGGCATCAAAACTTATTTTTAATGCTTTGTCCCTACTCAGGAGACTTAGGCCCTGTACACACAATCAGAATATCGTACAAAAAATGCCACTTTAAAAGCAAGCGTACGATAATCTGATCGTTACTACACAGCTGTCGTCTGAAATTTTCCGAAGGGACAAACATGAAAATTTTTCTCGTACGATAAAAGATCGTATGATTTCCGTTTAATCAGTACATTGTTGAAAAATAAGTTACAAATACACTACAACACATTAAGTTACTTCCAAATTTTTATTTCTGTGGTATGAGAATGTTCGTACTTTAGTAACCTATTCGTTTTCGATATAGAGATTAGCATTCTAAAAGAAACTCACTGTGTGTACCAGGCTTTAGCCTAACTTTGATATAATATATGGAGTGCTCTACCCTGGTGGGTGACCTACATCCACCTAATCATGTGCAATAATTGCAGTTATTAACACCTATAAATATCACCTTGTGCTATTCCACTACAAGTTATACTGTTAAATGACAATGCACCATAAATCTATATAAAAAATATACAAATACACCATGCACGTGAAAGAAAGAGGAATGAATCTGCGCCACAGACAACTTAAATAGGTGATGAACTAGTGAAGTGATGAAATAGGTGATTAGATTATTGTAGTGGCAGCCCCTGCATAAAAACCCACCTAGGTGGGAATAGATGATTAGGTATAAATAGCAGGTGATGGCGCCTACTGAGATTAAAATATAGGTGCTGAGATTAAAATATAGGTGCTGCACGTGTTAATACACCATGCACGTGTTAATACATCCAAATAGTGCTCTTTACATCTAAGAAAGCGTGCGCTACCCTGCTACGGGTTCACAAAGAATATCGTGTCACAGAACTACAAAGAAAATATATATAATGACAAAATAAAGAAAAATAATTTCTATATGGATCCTCTTCCCTTTAATATAGGAGTCCCAATGTGATAGCCAAGTGCTCCTAGACAATAGGTATTCCTCCTGTGGGGTGTTCAAAAGCAACATGATTTCACCACTTCTGTGATTGTCCCACCACCGTTAAAAATGGCCACTCACCAGATCCTATTCAAAAAATGCCTTTGGTTCATTCCCAGGATCTTTGTGAACCAGTGGCAGGGTAGCGCACGCTTTCTTAGATGTAAAGAGCACTATTTGGATATATTAACACGTGGATGGTATATCTGTATATTTTTTATATAGATTTATGGTGGATTGTCATTTAACCACTTCAGTCCCCGCTTATCGTCAATTGACGGCAACTTAGTGGATCTGAATATCCAAGCCGCCGTCAATTGACGTCATCGTGTTCTCCGGCCACTGGGGGCGCGCGCGGGCCGATGGTGGCACGCGCGCGCACCCGGCACGTCCCCGAGATGCCGATGCGCGTGCCTGGCGGTCGCAATGTCCGCCAGGTACCCGCTGATCGGCAGTTTTAGAGCAGGGACGTGCTGTCAGTGAGAGGAGACAGATGCTGTTTCTCTTGTACATAGGGAGACAGCATCGGTCACCTCCCCCAGTCACCCCCCTCCCCCCACACAGTTAGAACACACCCAGGACTCACATTTAACCCCTTCCTCACCCCCTAGTGTTAACCCCTTCACTGCCAGTCACATTTATACAGTAATTAGTGCGTTTGTATAGCACTGATCTCTGTATAAATGTGAATGGTCCCAAAAATGTGTCAAAAGTGTCCGATGTGTCCGTCGCAATATCGCAGTGCTGACAAAATTCGCAGATCGCCGTATTACTAGTAAAAAAAAAAAAATCCCTATCCCTTATTTCCTAGCCACTATAACCTTTGCGCAAACCAATTACTATACGCTTATTGCGATTGTTTTTTTTTACCAAAAATATGTAGAATACATATCGGCCTAAACTGAGAAATTTTTATTTATTTTTTTTAAATTGGATTTTTATTATAGCAAAAAGTAAAAAATATTGTGTGTTTTTTTTTCAAAATTGTCGTTCGTTTTTGTTTGAAAAAAAAAAAAAACGCAGAGGTGATCAAATACCACCAAAAGAAAGCTCTGTGGGGGAAAAAAGGACGTCAATTTTGTTTGTAAGGCACGTCGCACGACCGCGCAATTTTAATTTAAAGCGACGCAGTGCTGAAAGCTGAAATTTCGCCTGGGCAGGAAGGGGGTATATGTGCCCAGTAAGCAAGTGGTTAACAGTAAAACTTGTGGTGGAATAGCACAAGGTGATATTTATAGGTGTTAATAACCGCAATTATATATCAGACAGGAGGCTCATATCTTATGCATTAACTTTCTTTATTAATGCCCATAGCAGACATATTTAACTTTCTTTAATCAATTTCAATGTACATTTTTTTTTATAATAAACTACAACTCCCAACAGTCCCGAGAACCTAAGCCACACCCAGGTCAGTGACCTCTATATAATGGACTGCTTCCAACGGTTCCTTCTCTTTCTTTCTGCTCATGGCATGAGATAAGTACTTCCCATATATATACTTTATAATGCGGATAGGTACTGGAACAATGTGTCGCTGGAACAGCAGGTAGAATCGTTACCGGAACATAAGCCAGGGGGTCATCAACAGCCGGGCAGAGCAGGTACAGGAATGTGAGGCTGAAGTGGGGACAGGATACAGGCTGGGTTCGGTACACAATCGAGCATTGAGGTACAAGAGCATGAGACAGGAGCAGGGTCAAACACAAGCCAAGGTCACAGGTAGGCAGGTGAAAGTCCAAATTAAGGTACAGGAGAAGCCAGGTCAAACACAGGTAACTAGAACAGATCAAAGCACAGGTTAACAGGAACAAGCTGACAGACCACCCAGCAATGTGTCAATACTTGGTTTAAATACACCTTCTCGCGCTCACACATGCTTCTCCTTGTGCATTCCCTGGTATGCCCGTGCATGCACGCCAATGCACTCTTGTCAACCGGGTTTTTCTTACAGCTCAGCAATGGCAAGCTCCATATTATGTCGGTGTTGGTATGGTTAACAGGATTCTTTTTACCAAATATAGTAAAAAATACTAGATGGAATGAGCAAACCTTGGTGTTTTCATTTCCATATTTGAACATTTTGACAAATGAATTTAAAACAATAAAGAAGGGAATATTATTGTGTTTTTTTTTTGGCTGCCATAGGCTTTAAATTGTCCCTTTTGGTTACAAAAGCTCCTTTCTTCGATCAAGGACTTGTTCTTGTTCCAAAAAAAGCCCCTTATTAGCCACATTATTATATTTTTCCCACAAAAACAAAAAAACAGGAGAAAAAGTACAAAAATGTTAAGCTACAGCACACAAATAATGAACACACACACAGAAAATAAACACAACACAAATACAAAATGAAATGAAAAAATGGTAAACACATATAGAATTATAGTATTGTTTTGTAAGCATATTTGGCACAGCGGACAATATTTGTATTTGATTTACATGCATGTCCCTTTATTGTTTTCCTAACTGTATTTAATTATTGAAAAAAAGCTTTAATAAGAAAGATTGCATTAGCCGTTGCATGCAAACTGATGTTGCTTTCTCCATTACAAGTACTTTTGCTCACTTAGTGGAATCTCTGGAATGCAACAAAAACATTTTTTTTGAGTCTTTCTCCCTCGTGTGGCAAAAGAACTGGCCTGCATGCAGTGTATGTGTTAATGAACATAGAATGATTACATGTAAAGTTTTAGGGTCATTTACCAATATAACATTTTTAAGCCAGTCTGGAAAAGTGAAACCTCTAAAGTAATTTTGGCTGTCTAGAACTCTAGATCATAATTCAATATACAATGAAGGGAAAAAAGTATTTGATCCCCTGCTGATTTTATACGTTTGCCCACTGACAAAGAAATGATCGTTCTATAATTTTAATTGTAGATTTATTTTAACAGTGAGAGACAGAATAACAACAACAACATCTATAGCCAAAGGGTTGCTACTGAAAAGTTATCATGTTAAGTTATGTATTATTTATTTAGTAAAGGGTTTGGCTCCCTCTGGTGACCAGTGAACGTTATTAGGATATTTCTCTCAGTTTAAGAGGTGAACAGTACTGCATTGTGGGATGTGTAGTTGGATAAGGAAGTGACTCATATTATGCAAATCAGCTTGAGGACTACACAGGGCCAAGCTGCAGAGCAGTGTGATGGCGCCATCTCCTCTTGTTACCAATTGTTTTCTTGGTGACTATGTTCCCAGCTGCCTTGAGATCATTGACAAGATTCTCCCTGTAGTTCTGGGCTGATTCCTCACCGTTTTAATGATCATTGAAACTCCAAGAGGTGAGATCTTGCATGGAGCCCCAGACCGAGGGAGATTAACAGTTATTTTGTGTCTCTTCCATTTGCAAAAAATCCACCAACTGTTCTCATCCTTTCAGCCAGCTGCTTGACAATGGTCTTGTAGCCCATTCCAGCCTTGTGGAGGTCTACAATCTTGTCCCTGAAATCCTTGGACATCTCTTTGGTCTTGGCCATGGTGGAGAGATTGGAATCTGATTGATTGCTTCTGTGAACAGGTGTCATTTATACAGGTAACAAACTGAGATTAGGAGCACTTACTTTAAGAGTGCTCCTAATCTCAGCTTGTTACCTATATATAAAACACCTAGGAGCCAGGAATCCTGCTGAATGATAGGGTATCAAATATTCATTAAAATACAAATCCATTTATAACTTTTTTGAAATGCTTTTTTCTGGATATTTTTGTTGTTATTCTGTCTCTCACTGTTAAAATAAACCCACCATTAAAATTATATTAATATAGACAAAAACTCAGCCAAGTTCTACCCCATGTTTGTAGAATAATGAGCTGAATAACGGTACTCAGGCCATTGTGTCCCATACATCAAAATTGCAAAAAGAATGCCAGGGCCGGGGCCCTGGGCCACCATCAGGAATTATGGGGCCCCTTACACAGCTTCAGGCATGGCCCCCCTGTAGAACCGGGGGGGGGGGGGGGGGGGGGGTGCTGCCTTTACAAAAAAAAAGAAGAAAAATATATATAAAAAAGGGGGGTAGCCATCCGCGGTGGTTAATATCTGGGGCCCTCTGGGCCCTTTAATAAACTTTTTTTTTACAAAAAGAAATTACAAAAAAATGGGGGTTTCCATATATATATATATATATATATATATATATATATATATATATATATATATATATATATATATATATATATATATAAACATTTATATAAAAAAAAACAGGGGGGGTTGCCTTGCAGGGCCCTGGGGACCTCTGGGCCCTTTAATAAAAATAAAAAAATAAAAAAAATATAAACAAAAAAAAAAAAAAAAACATTTATAAAAAAAAGGGGGTTTGACAAATGGGGCCCTGGGGACCTCTGAGTCCTTTAATAAAAATATATTTATATAAAAAAAAAGAAAGAAAAAGAAAAAAAAATAATATAAAAAATTACCTCTGGACCCTTTAATAATAAATAAATATATATCCCCCCTTTTTTCATAAAAAAAGCCCCGAAAATAAATAAAAAAAAGGGGGGTCATCTGGGGCCCTGGGAATCTCCAGACCCCTGGGGACCTCCAGACCCCTAAAAAAAAAAATGGCCCTTTAATAAAAAAATAAAATAAAAATATATTAAAAAATATTTTTTTTTATAAAAAATAATTAAACAAAAGGGGGTTTCCATCTGGGGTCCTGGGGGCCTCCAGGCCCTTGGGGACCTCCGGAACCTCTAAAAAATATTAAAAGAAAAAAATTGGCTCTTTAATAAAAAATAAAATAAAAATATATTAAAAAAATATATTTTTTTATTAAAAATAAATAAAAAAAAGGGGGTTGCAATCTGGGGCCCTGGGGACCTCCGGACCCCTAAAAAAAGGGGGCCCCTTACAGGTGTAATGCCTGTACCCCCCTGATGGCGGCAAAAAGCCTTCCTCATAGTATACAGATTTACAATAAAATCAAGTTTATGGAAGAGTACCGCTCCAAGCCCTGCGACCTATGCTGTGCTCCCGCCCTGTAGTACTGACAGGTGCAGACTCTCTGCTGATCAATAGTAAAAATAAATGTTCCTGGACTGCCGCACTCTGATAGGCGATTTATTGAAACAAAATGAACAAAGGATAAAATCCAAAGCTGTATAACATCCAAAAATTCATGAAACACTGCAATCAATGGTAGAAAGTGGACATAGGGGACATCATGGATAGATGCTTAGTCATAGCCTATCAGAGTGCGGCCGTCCAGGAATATTGTTTTTTTTTTTCAAAAATCAAGTTTATATAGGGAAAGTATCCATTCCTCCCGAAAAGGGGGCGGTACAATCCTTTTTTTAAATCGATTAACAATTAACAATTAAAATCATGTAAGGGTGCCAGAACCAGAGAGAAAGAAGAGGAAAGATGGATGTCCCTGTGAAAGCAAATATATTATTCACATCTATTCTACTGTTCATTCCACTAGGAAATCAAGTATTCAATCTGTGTATCCACCACACCTCCCACTGAAGTAAGGTATGGTGTGCATCTCCCCCCCCCCCCACCAACAGATATTCTCACCTGTTCCAGACCGCAAAAAGAAAAAGACTCCAGATTACCACCATGAACTGTTCTAAAGTGTTTAGACACATTTGAAATAATTTTTGCATTGCTATTTAGAGTGTCATTATAGTGTTCTGATATTCTAATAAGTAGATTGCGGCTAGTGCATCCCTCATACTGTACTCTACAGGTATTGCAATCAATTAGGTAGACAATCATCTTTGAATTACAGTTTGTAAAACTTTTAACTGGATATGTTCTACCCAGGGGCGTTGCTAGGTGCCAAAAAGACCAGGGCTTCAGCCCGAAGCCAAGCCGGCACCTGGGGGGGGGGGGGTTCGGGCGCGGTCGGTGGAGTGGCGCGGGGTGACCTACCTGACACACATACCCTGTTCTACGTGTGTGTGTGCACACACACTGACATAGCCTACATACACTGACCAGTCCTACATACACTGACCTGAGCCACTGACCTGTCCTACATACACTGACCTGAGCCACTGACCTGTCCTACATACACTGACCTGAGCCACTGACCTGTCCTACATACACTGACCTGACCCACTGACCTGTCCTACATACACTGACCTGACCCACTGACCTGTCCTACATACACTGACCTGAGCCACTGACCTGTCCTACATACACTGACCTGAGCCACTGACCTGTCCTACATACACTGACCTGACCTACATACATACAAAATCAACTATAAACCATACAAGTTATTAGTAGACACATACAAGTTATTTGTAGACCCATACACATAATTACTAGACACATACAAGTTATTTGTAGACCCATACACATAATTACTAGACACATACAAGTTATTTGTAGACCCATACAAGGTATTTGTAAACATATACAAGTTATTTATAAACCACTCTATACAGCTTTATTAAACAAAGACATACAGGTGACAAGCTTGGCTCTTGCCATTTTACTTCATTTGTACATAGTACCTATTGTTATTTAATAGTGATTGCCAGCACCCTAGACCCAGTATGATTACAGCACACATATAAACATATACCCCCTTTAACAATGGTTTTCCCACATTGTTTAGAGATTAATCATGAATTATAGGGAAGCAGAAAAACATTGATGGCAATATATATATTTTTTATGCTGTGCGTGGAACTTATATAGATCTCTTTATAGGCTTCCAGTCTGTTAATTATTTGCTGCAACCATAACCCATAAGTTATTAGTAGACACATACAAGTTATATGTAGAACCATACAAGGTATTTGTGAACATATACAAGTTATTTGTAAACTACTCTATACAGCTAAATACATTCTGGGAAAACTGTCCACAAGGTTAAGGAGTGTGTTTATGGGAATGTTTGGCCATTCTTCCAGAAGCGCAATCATGAGGTCAGGCACTGATGTTGGACAAGAAGGCCTGGCTCGCAGTCTCCGCTCTAATTCATTCCAAAGGTGTTCTATCCAGTTGAGGTCAGGACATAATTAATTTATTATGGCAAAAACTTTGTGCAAATGTTCTGTTGTGTATATCATTGTAAACACTGTTCTCTTTGTCTCTTCTGTACTAAGAATTTATATGTTAGCTAACCACATTTTTTTTAATATTTTTGATATGTTGAAAAAGAAGCAGTCAGCAAGCTTTGAAATCCACAGTCTTTTGTCATGTTTCCCCTTGAACTTTAAAACATTTTTTTAATCAAACGAAAAAAAGGGGGGGGGGATTAAATGAAACTTAATTGCCTCTGTGAGTAATCTGAATAAATAATCAAATCATACCTAAGTGAAATACATTTTCAAAATCTGGCGCAGCTCTGCATGGAAACCAATCAACATCCATTTTTTCAAAGATTAATTGAACAAGCAGAAGTTAGCAAACCAACCCCACTGTTTTTAAATATCCACTTTGTGGTGACTTTCACCTAAAAACTTTGCAGCACCCTTTGGGGATCAACTCCGCAAACAGCCACGACCTCCTAATTTATTAGCCAGGTCTAACCAATTTTTATGGGTATTTTCAAGTATACAAAAATACCTTGTCCCTCTCCTTATTTCAGTTCCATCAGCTTCAATGGTGTGTATGCATAGATATGGGATATAATACAGAAGGGGAAACCCTCATAGTGATAACTGCGTTTAATAAAACAAATATATTACAGCTCACATTTGGTAAGTGTTAGCCTGGCACTAAGGGTAAATGTAGAGAATAGTGCATACCACACTCTTCCCATGTGTGTGTGCACTGCTCCTTTTGACGCGTTTCATCACACTGACTTCCTGTGGCAATGTGATGAAATGCGTCAGTGGTTACCATAATATAATGATGTGAATGAGCTCTTACACGTTGGGGAGGGGGGGTGTCATATATATGCAACAAAATTTGTGGAAAGGAAGAAATACATAAAAAAGTATTTTGAGAAAAGGGTGTGAATTCATTAACATTTCTAAATGTTAATATGGTCAGTATAAACACTTTGCAAAGTCACACTTTATCTCAAGGATTGTACAAAAGATATCAACTGTATCAGACGACTTTACGTTATGAAAGGATTGTTTACAGTAAAAGTGGTTGAGCTGTGCAATGGAATGCTAATGACAAAATCCACAGTGCAATTCATGAAAAGGACAAGATGATATTTTTACAACAAATTATTAAATAACTTATGATTACTAAAAGATTTTAGAAAATTTTGATCCAACAAATTAAACTTCCTGTCCTCTGGGATCAAGAAGCAGTGTTTATTTTTCCTATTTTTCAGCCTTAATAATGATATAACTATGCAACTTTTGAAAGCTTAACTGCACTGTGACCTTCAATTTTGTTCATAACTAATATGCTGGGAGTGAACGTAATTGGGCTTCAGTGCTAATTAAAGAAAGAAGGCCTATGAAAGAGGCAGGATGAGGAGAATAACAACACTATTATTTAATAATTTTAAAGAGAAATTCCAGGCAAAATGTGAAAGCAATCAATAAGCTGCTAATGCAACAACTGAGCTAAAGTCAGAACCCTTATCCAGTTAAAGATGATCTACAGTCACAGCATACACTGATTTTAGAACATCAGCGTTGTAATAGCAACTAAAACATTATTTTTGACAATCCAATATATATTACTTGAAAATTCTCCGTTCATGTAGTGATTGCTGCCTACCTGCTGTCTATCTCTTTCTACAACTTTCTGGATTCCCTGCATGCTTTGCAGCTGCTTCCTCTGCTGTTTTCTTTTCAATTTCTAAGGACTATATATCCCATGGTACTTTTCTGCCTGCAAGTAGAGCTTCCTGTGTTGATTCTGGCTGCAGAAACTCCCACTCTCAGCAATTCTGTAGTTCCCGAAGGCAGGCACTTTGGAACATGTGACACAGCAGTGCCTACTCACAGGGTATAGTAAATATGTGTCACAGAATTTAAATGTGTTGGATCTTCATAAAGTGTGTTTTCAAACTGCAAGATTGCAAAAACAACATCAACATTCAGGATTTTAAAAATTAACAGTTATTGTTACTGTTAAAAATTGTATTTATTGAGATTAAATTCATACAAATTGTATATTGTACAAAAGATTCGCCATTGGGCATATCCACATTACACCTCAGAGGTATTAATATCTGTTAAATGAGGAAAGTCAAATCAACAATTAAAACCAAACCAAATAGGACCCTTCTGTGTAAGTCTCTCCCAGGTACCCCTACACAAACTGGGGGCAAGGCTGCAAATGATATCAAGTGAGTTGTAAATAGTCAAGTGAAATATCAGAATCACCACTAGAGGTCGCTTTCCTATGGAACGAATGCTGCATGTATGCCACTTGCTCTGAGGATATATAGCGTGGTTGGACATTAAAGTCTGATTAAAAGAAAAAGGCACCTCTAAGTGCACAATTAAAACTTTTAATATCCCAAAAAAGGTTAAAAACACTTACAGGATTGAAGGTAAGACAGTGCATGTCATGAGTATGTACAATGAGCGATCCAGCATCAGCATTCTCGGTGGCAAAGCTTGCGGAAAAGCTCAGCCACAGAGAAATGTATTGGATCTTCTCTTTGAATGTTTTGCCCCCTAGAGGGTTAAATGAGGATTTTGAAATTAGTGCCATACTCTAGAACCTCATTCACAATCAAATTCTCATTTTCCAGTGCCCATATTCCTTTTGGGCTTTTTCCCAATTGGATAATTGTATTATATATTTTTTTTTAATAATTTCATATATACATATATATATATAATTTTTATACATACATATTTTTTATATATGTTTTCTTATAACTAATTATATATATATATATATATATATATATATATATATATATATATATATATATATATATATATATATATATATATATATATATATGTATATATTCATTTTGAATAAGGTTTACACTAATCACATTTTTAAGCATTTCCCATGTAATATTTATCCCCAGCGACATTTGCCATCAATGCATGGTATGAGTGTTGTGTTCTGTTTTACATTTGTCCAGTGTGTTCATGCCTTCTTCCCCTATATGTTTTCTTGCAACGATGTGTTGCACTTGTCTTGTTGGTTCTGTGTGCGGCACGCATCCCGTGTGTCTCTGTTTTACTGTGGAGCCCTGTGTCCATTGATCACAATAATCATTGAAGTCCCTGGCTATTGTAGCATTGTTTTTTACTTTCTCCATTACCACCCACAGTTCCAATCAAAACCCTGCCCACAAACTATGAGAAGCTAAGCTTTTAATAACCTGTTGTCATTGGCTGAAGAAGGAACCAATCAGTAGTTTCGTAAACGTGCCCCATTTTGATGACCTATTTCCTGTCTGCGGTCTACGCTGGTTGTTGTCACCTCCCGCCAACGTCATTTCCGGGATCTTTGTTCCACACTGACCTAGACGGTGTGACTGCTTCACCGGTGTTTTCAGAGCCTGGAGCGTACATCTGCCGGTCTCCCTAGATTTTCTCCTGGAATCTGTATATACTGGGACTTTCCCAATGCTGGATCATCCATTGTACATACTCATGACATGCCTTGTCTTACCTTCAATCCTTTAAGTGTTTTTAATCCTTTTTGGGGATATTAAAAGTTTTAATTCTGCAGAAGTGCCTTTTTCTTTTACCTGTTTTCTATTAGAGATTGCTTTCCTCTTTGAATGCGGCCTGAAGTATTTCAAGATCACATCCTCTCAATACCCTTATCCAATGCAGACATTATTTGCTAGGTCCTGACATTTGGAGCGACCTTGTTACATGTTTATCTGGACATTAAAGTCCACTTTTCCTTCTGCTGCATAAATGCATTACACAGACAGTAAGAGGTTAATCTGAGTTTTGTGTAGTCATCTGCACAAAAAAGCACACACAACTGCAGAGATGATCAAAAGGAGGGCTGTAGAAATGTACCACTAGAAGCCTATGTAACTTGTCTCAAAGGATCTTTAGGGCTTGTATCTATGGGATTTGGGCTGTGTGAAATTAGCTTTTAACATGAGTTTGAAACATTGCTAAGATTATTCATAATAAATCAATGGATGCATTTGACCTCTTCTGACCTGTCCATTTTAGGCTTCTATTAAATACCCTTTAACGTGTATGGGAAGATAAGCAGTTCTGATAAGAACAAAAACCCACTGACGCTACTGGCCCTTAATCTGATTGGGGCTGCAAAAAAAATGGATTCCGATGTGCGAGAGGCAGCAAAGAAAGGTGTTCCAGTCTGACCAACAAATGTGTTCCAGGATCACCACATTACAGATAAAGGAGAGTGGGGATGAATTGTGCAGAACAGCAATGACAAACTACTCTGCAGGTAGGCATTAATGCATCTCAAGGTTATATTTCTAAGAAAATTGCAATAACATGTCATGGAGAATTCCCTTCATTGTTTAGTGATTTTCTCCAATTTCCTGTTACAGTACCTCTGCAGTACATAAAGAGTATGGAGATATCCCCAATGAAGTGCAGATAGCAAAAGGTTATTTTTAACCTACCATAAAATGTATTTCTTGGAGCCCATTAAGGGACAAAATCAGAACCCCTCCGTTTTTGTTCTTGGCCTAGGTACTGCATTTCCACAAAACTGTGGCAGAGCTGAGAAAAAGGCATCAAACCTCATAGGACACAGCAAAGAACAGATGTATGCCAGGTAGCGGAGACGTTTCACGGGTCTGGCTTACAATATTTCTATTTACTAGTGTCCAAACCTACTGTAGGCTGCAGTGTAACCTGACAGTATCTGAGCTTCTATATCCCTCAATGGACTCCAAGAAATAGGGAATGTACAACAATTTGTATTCTCATCTATTGAGGGACATAGGAATTCAAATACAGTTGGAACATCCAAAAGTATTTCAACAAGGGGTGAGCAACAACCACTGACAGGCCCAAAAAAAAGTATGGAGGACTGTCTAACTTAATACCATCTAAAGGACTAATGTCTGAATCTGAATCAGGTGGGATAAAACCAATTGCAAGATTGGTGAAGATGCCAATGACTAAGGGAAGGCCAATGAGTATCAAAATGATGCTCAAGACCAGGACATAGAAATCTCCACTAGAGGGAAATTACTCAACCTGAAGCTACCTACTGAGCTACCTACTTGAAGAAACAGACCCACAACAGAGAACACTAGGGGCAAGCCTCCACAAGAGGGCCTCTATCAAAACAAGATTCACAAGAAAAGACCAGCTGGTCAACACAAGAATTAAGGGAAGAAAATAACTATATAACAAGAACAAAGTTGCCCAGCCAGGCAATTAATCTTGCTAAATTTAAAAAACAAAAATATGTTAACCCTTACACCCATAAGGGTTACAAAAATACCCCTGCAATAGGTAAACTCAAGAATGCAAGTTTCAAAGTCAGCCAAACTAAACAAGTTTGGTTGCACAAAGGGCACCCCCACAAAGGTAGGCAGGAATATGGGTCATATGATAACTGCAGACTTGTAAAAAAAAACACCAGAAGAAAACAAGGATGCAAAAAATCCTCTTGAACACCAATGTAATTTCTGGGAGGTGATAGAAGAGTTCTACAGGAGACATACCTAACCTTGGCACAAAACAAGATTCTAAGAATCCTTTTTCTAACTTGCTCTGGTCCAGTGTAGCCTAGCTAGCCATGGTAGGAGGAAAAATAAAGACATATTGCTAGTCACCTGATTAAGGGCAGAACAAGGGAGGTACCTAAGGAGTCTCTCTCTACAGAAGCAGGTCATATGCTTAAACCATAAGGTCCCAGTCCCATGAGGTCCTCCAGATGTATCCAATCCCAAACAGGGGATATCTCCAGCAAGAATGTAATGTATTCTACCAGGTGACAGTCCAGGGAGGCAGAGAGCCCTCCCTATAGATTTCAGCCTGCCAGGCAGTAAATGAGGAGTACCTAGATGTGCAAACCTCTCTCTTTGGTGGGATACTACTGCCTGGGGAAAGCTAGATTCCAATTCATTGTGATTAGGGGAAACAGTGTGATTGAGGGTAGTGATCTTAGCTTCATTTAGCGTACAGACCAGGTTACAAGAGACTTCCACTTCATGCAGGAAGTGAAGGCACTGCAATATCTAAATAAAGTCCAACAGAATGCAATGCAGAAAACGAACTCAAAGCAGGGTCTCCAGATAAAGAAGGGAACCATACTGGAGCCCTGAGAAAGGATACATGGGCTCCACTGGGGAAGAAGCCACACTTCTCACCTGAAGATCCTGATGAATAACACAAGGGACTACCTGGTCTATAGAAACAATGTGAATGTCTCGCTCAGAGCCAAAATGCATAACAATAAAGAAGGCCTGAGAGGGACCTAGAACCAACATATGCAGGGAGGACTATCCTGAAAAGGGATTTCTTCAATGACACACACACCCCATACTGAGGGAGAGGGGTGGACTAATAGGAAGTAGACCTATGCTCTGAGAGGTAGCAGTTGCCTGCCAAAGATGCAGAGGGGCCAGATTCTTGTTTCAGTAAGGGATAGCCAGAACTGGTCCTGCTACAACTTGAAGGTCAGGAAATATTTGTGGATAAAAATGATGCCGAGGGGTACCACTTACAAGGGATTTACCCGAAAACCAAGGCAGAGAATCTGTATAAGGAACAAATTAAAAAAATAGTCTCCATTTGCACATGGGAAAGGGATCTCTGGCCACATTCCAGTCTAGCCCCATGTGTCCAGTCCAGCAGTGTCCGGATTAGGGCTTAGTAAACGCTGATCTGAAAAATGGCTACATAGAGGCACAATTCAACAGTGGTGTTTGAGGAATCTCTATTGAAGTCACAGAAGAAAAAAAAAGCTAGCAAGGTATACTTTTCTTAGCAGAGCTGAGGACGAGGCATCAAACCTAGGAGAATAAGTTGTACAGGGGGTTGACTTACATATGTTTCTATTTGCCAGTGTCAGGACCTGGATCACCCACTGGTGGCACTGTGGTACCCAGAGATAAAGTTCCAGCGTTCACAAGTGGGTGTTTCTCAGTAATCACCTGATGCTGCCTGCTAGGAAGGTATATAAGCCCTCCCCTAGCTTGTCTGTGTGCCATATACTTGCTTATCGATCCTCTGTTCCTGATCCTGCTCTGGACTTTTACCCCAATTCCAACCATGATCCTGTTCCTGCATAATGTACTCTGCTCCCTTTATTTCTGACCCCAATTCTGATCCCCTTGCTGATCTGTCATTTTTTTTCCTTACATCTCTTGTCTTACCTTCTGTATTTGCTCCTCCTCCATTGGAATATATTGAATTATAGTTAGGTTGTAGGTATTTTGTCACTTGGTTCACATATATTTTCACTTTTGCCGCCAATGGATTGGTATTTTCATTACTAATAAATGCCACTTTTAGCATACTTTGTTTGGTCCCTTAATTGCAGCACACAGTTACCACTGCTGTTGCTGATACCTGCATTTGGTATCCTAACAGCCAAAGCTATTGTGGGTGGCAGTTAAAATTAGAATCCCTGTGTCCCTTAGGCGCCGTACACACGGCCGAGGTTCTCGCTGAAAATCAGCGAGAACCTCGCTGGAATGCACATTCCAGCGAGGACCTCGGCCGTGTGTACGGTCTCAGCGAGCTTCCCGTCGGGAAGCCCGTCGAGCCGAAATAGAGAGCACGCTCTCTATTTCCTCGACGGCCCGCCTGGAAGAATGGCTGGTTGCCATTCCCGACGGGCGGGTCGCCGAATTCGACGGCCGGGAGAGAACCTCGACGGGCGGAACGATGTGTTCTGCCCGTCGAGGTTCTCTGCCGTGTGTACGGCACCTTACTAGATGATAAAGAAAATTAACTTGTGGGTTTTAACTCTTCCCTACTCATCATGAATGTCACATCTACCCCAACATAGGTGGTCAGACACTATAGCTGGCTACTGTGCACTTCATCTATAGCAGTGTTTTTCAACTCCAGTCCTCAAGGCACACCAACAGGTCAAGTTTTCAGGATTTCCCTCAGATGAAATGGCTGTGGTGATTACTAAGGCAGTGAAACTGATCAAATCACCTGTGCAAAATAATGGAAAGCCTGAAAACATGACCTGTTGGTGTGCCTTGAGGACTGGAGTTGAAAAACACTGATCTATAGCAGCCCCCTTTCCCTTAAGGCAATCAGGCCTACCTGTATATTGCTGTCCGTGGTGACGAAACGCGTAGGCGTGGCTTGCGGCACCGACGACATCACGCTATTCCTAGAGGAAACCCTGAACGAACACAAGCAGGAGAGGACATGCAGCCGCCGGCTTTCTACCATTACACACCGCTGTTTGTTTACATCGCAATTGTGAGTGCATCAGTTTTATCACATTACATTTTTTGTATCTCTGGTATTACGCTATGGTCCTTTTTCTTTTTATGTTTCCTTTGAATGGAGAGTTATACTCTAGAGCAGGGATCTTCAAACTACGGCCCTCCAGTTGTTCAGGAACTACAATTCCCATCATGCCCAGTCATGTCTGTGAATGTCAGGGGTTTACAATGCCTCATGGGATGTGTAGTTCCGCAACAGCTGGAGGGCCGTAGTTTGAGGATCCCTGCTCTAGAGCCATATAGAGACCATACAGACGGTCAGGAGGGAGACCTTAAACCCCCGCGCTTAGAGTGACCAGCATATTGGTCAGTGCATCTGGTAAGGAGACTACATCTTCACTTTTGTCTCTTCTGGTGGATCGAGTCTACTTTTACTTTTTCCTTCTTTGGATGACCAACAGGATTCAATTTCTGGGACTTTTTTTTCACGTTTGTTATCTAATAAGGACTTTCTCTTTTGTGCTGATCTAAACTCATTAAGAACTCTTTTGTTTATTGCACAGTTTGGTGTTCAAGATCACAGTGTGTAAACATTTCATCTCTCATTGTACTTTGATACTTACCTATAACGATATACAGATTTAATATGTTATAGCTCAATGATCATCCATCCAGTTGCAATCTTCATCCAGCGCTGTATCTCTTCCTTTTTTATATTGTTTAATTTTTGTATCACAAATTTTTGATACTGGCTGCTTTTACAAATTTTCATACTTGTACATGTTAATTCAACATATATTACTTTTTTATTAAGCGCAGTGTTTCCCTTTTGTTTTTTTTTTACAATTCTATAGTGTCGGGTCAGCTTAACCTGGCAGATGCGAACAGAGAATACAACAGGTTACTTTGGGTAAGCAGACAGCGACAGTCCAGGCTGAGTTTAGGGGATAATCCAGTATCCGTTCCAGGTAGAAGGGCAGGCTGTGTTCAGGGGATAATCCAGATCAAACACAGGGGATCCAACAACAAACAATTATGAATAACAGGGGCTTGGTCTAGAACAATACCGGTCGATCTGTCTCTATTACAAGCAAGGGATAGAGAGTTCAGTTTGCTTATATCAGGTGACTGAGCAGATTAATCACCTAACAGGTGAACACAGAAAGGGAGGATGCAACAGTCAACACCTGGCTGCTGGAGTAGGGAGCAGGAGCACTTAAGTGATCATAACAACTACTTTAAAACTGAAACGCATATGTTTGGACCCAAGTACAAACTATTGTTTTATGATTTGCTTCATCCAGAATTATTTCCATTCTGTAATACTAATTATGATATAGTATTTGGCAGATGCTAGCTAAAAGTAATTCTAGAATATGGAGGATTTATGGATTTTTATTATTGCTGCGCTAATTAAAAACACACGCTCTAAATGAGATTTGTTTTATTGAGAATGGGCTGGCTCAATACACAGATATTATTTGATATCAATTTTTCTGTACACTAAATACTATCAAACAATATGTTGGGCTTTGGGGCTACGAAACATTTCTACTTCATATCCTATAATAAATAGGTTTCTATAAAGGGAACTGGAAGCATGACCTTAGTGAAATATAGTTTGCAGTTAAAGCTTTCCCAACCTGCGCTAAAAGTAATTTTGAGCTTGTGAACTGTTAAGGCAATGAAAACTGAATCTTATTGAAGATAAACGGGAATTGCTTTTTACTGTTAAAGGTTTAATATCTGTTTACAAGAGAAGGAAATCTATTTGGGTTTCACCTTTACCTTCATATTACACTGTCAGGGCAGCATTTGTTTTTAATGTTGTTGTGTTTACAGACTCAACCATTATTTTTAATCAGCTACCGCCCGGCCACATAAAGCACTTAACTACAATAGAGTTTCCTTAAGTTTTGCAGGTTGTGTAAAACTAGACTCCCTTCTTGCTGCGTCTTTATCTACTGTATTGTAAATATATTTTACAGAAAAAAAAAAAAAGGGTACATGTTCGTAAAGGAAGTTAGCACGCCTACAAAATGTTTAAGAAAAGGCTGTTGGACAAAAAAAATGGTGGTAGTTTATTAGGATTTGTGATAGGGTTATGCAGTCTTTGTAGATTCATATAGTCATTAAGGCGATCAGAAGTGTAAAGGCTGGGTGGGTTTAAACACCACCAACCCTCCTCTACTTCTCTCAACGGCAAAGGAAGGAAGAATTTCTGCTTAAAGTGCAAATGTATGTAAACATAAACAAAGCACATAGAACAAGGCAGCAGAAGATCATTTAAACAGTAGAAGACACATTTATTCAAAGGGGGGGAGGAGGCGACTAACAAGTGTATAACACTTATGATATTTTCCAAAAATCTACAGAGAACCCTGTATCCTTATCTGTGCTACCAAGAACATGTTATCTCCGCCCTTTTGTACCCCCTCCCCCTGTGAAACACAGATGTCAGAAGAAATGCCGGGTGTGCTCCAGAGGAGGACCACATCCCTGCCTGGATCAGGGCTCTCCTCCTGTGGACAACTGCACTACTAAAACCACAGATAATCTTTTGTTTACCCTTTGCTCAGCAGAATGTATTTTAGGGTGTAATTCTTGCTATGTACATGCTATGTGTTAGAAATATGAAGGGCCTTCAAAAATTTGATAGATTTTAACAAAATTAGATGTGTAATTTATGTCCCTAGAACACCTGATGGTGCTCCTTGACTGTTGGGCCTCTGTATGTGGCCAGGCTGTGGAAAAGTCTCATACATGTGGTATCGCCATACTCAGAAGTAGCAGAATATATTTTGGGGTGTCATCTTTGCTATGTACATGCTATGTGTTAAAAATATCTTCTAAATGGACAACTTTGTGTAACAAAAATGTGTTAATTTTTTTTCCACATATTCCAAAAACTTCTGGAAAAAAAAAATGACCAGTTTAAAAGACTCATTATGCCTCATAAATTATACATTGGAGTGTTTGCTTTCCAGAATGGGGTCACTTTGTGGGCATTGTCCTGGTGCTCCAGGGTCTTCAAAACTGCAATAGGTGGCTGAGAGATTAGGTGCTACTTCAATTTTGGGCCTCTGAATGTGGCCAGGCTGTGTAAAAGTCTCACACATGTGGTATTGCCATATTCAGGAGGAGTAGCAGAATATATTTTAGGGTATATTTTTACATCAGGTATGATCAGATTGATCAATTTTCAGTTATTGACACTATAGCTTGTAGATTCTATAACTTTCACACAGACTAAATAATATCCACTGATTTATTTAGCAGTGTAAATTTTGGCCCAAATTTATGAAGAAAAATTACCTTTTTACAAATGTTTATAACAAAAACAAAGGAATTTTTTTTTTTTTTACAGAATTTTCAGTCTTTTTTCTTTTATAGAGCAAAAAAATTAAAAACCCAGCGGTGATTAAATACACCCAAAGGGAAGCTCTATTTGGGTGGAGAATAAGGACGACACAAATTCATAAGGGTACAGTGTTGCATGACTGAGTAATTGTCATTCAAAATGTGAGAGCGCCGAAAGCTGAAAATTGGTCTGGTTAGGAAGGGGGTTTAAGTGCCCAGTGGCCAAGTGGTTAAGCACTGACTCCAGAGATTACTTTTATGCACAGGTAGGGTTGGATGGGATAGCAAAAGGAATACCATGGGTCACTATAAACAATAATACAGATGACAACCCTGGAAAATGTACTGTAGTATTAAAGTGATTGTAAAGTCTTGTTTTTTGTTTCTATAAAAATAACAAACATGTTATACTTACCTGCGCTGTGCAGTAGATTTGCACAGCAGAGCGTAGATCCTCTTCTTCTCGGGTACCACTTATGTGCTCCTGGCCCTTCCCTCTGGGCCAGGAGCTGTGGGGGTCGAGTGACCCCACAGCAAGCAGCTTGCTATAAGGCACCCGACCCAAGTCACAGCTCCTGCCCCCACTCTCTCCTTAATGGCTGACTTTGGTTGATAGCAGTGGGATGCAACGGTGCAGCTGTTGTCTCAGCCAATCAAGAGTAAGAGTCTCCGTATAGGGGGGGGGGCTTCTACACACAGGAGGCTTTTTAACTTAATGCATAGAATGCACTGTGCAGTGCGCAGTGCATTGTGGGGAGCTTGGCAGGCGAACATTCCACCGAGCATTCCACAAATTTGGGGGTTCGCCGAACGGGCATTGTTTGGGGCAAACTTTTGCTCGGCCCAAGCTGTTCACTCAACACAAGTCCTGGCACCCCCCTCTACACAGCCATTCGCTCAGTGTAGTGTTTCTTTTCCTCCCCCAGCTCTTATGCAGCTGAGAAGAGAGAGAATGTGATAAAAAAAAAAAAAAGAAGAAAAGGAAAGTATTTAATTTTTTTTTTAGATCTATACACACATTTTTTGACTTTCATTTATATCTTAAAATGAATGGGCTGTTTTACAAGGCGAGGGTTTACAATCACTACGTATGCATTCCCCATTCAAAGATCCTGTAGAAAACCCCCACAAAAAATGCAATGAAAAGCCTACATTATCGGAATTGTGTGATCTGTCTTTCTTACAAAACTCTTCCCCTAATGAGTTTTACAAATCTATTCCCACTATGCTAGTATGATCATCTTTTATATGAGTGGCAGTTAATTAATAATGGACTGTTGCTCTTTTATTACATGCAGTCTCTTGTGTGTATTGTAGCAGCTGTGTAACCCCTATTAGAAGAGCTGCTGAAGTAGAATAGTGAAGTAGGGAAGAACAGAGGGAGGAAATCACCTAAAGAAAAAGTGTCTGAGACTATTAGCCCCCCCCCCCCCCCCAAGTCTTTATATGCCAGCTATATTAACTATAAAACCAACAAATTACAACTACTTGATCCAACATAATCCACCTTTGTATCTTCTCTTAATGAAGATTTGGTTTAATATAAAACGTAATATAATGATGCCTTTAAAGATAAAAAAAAGTAATATAACTTCAAATTACAGGTTTTAATATTTTATTTATTAAAGATAAAGCAATACATTTAATACAGAATAAACTCTTTACCATAGAATCCCATTTCATTATAAATCATTAAAGCAATACCCCAGAGCAACCAATTTCAATGTTACCATTTCAGTAGTTAAAATGTAAAATTCATAGTATATGTTTGACAGTCACCTAGAAAAAAGACTGAGCAATAGAAAACCCATTGCTGGTTTATTTAGATTCTGTAGGTGGAACAGTGTATTCCCATAACTAAAGCACAACAAATGGCATGTGACAACACGACCAAAGCATTTTTTTTTCAGTCTTTGTGTTTTCGATACATCAAGGTCTACAAAGGGATTACCGATATCCATGGAGAAACAGACTGCCCACACACAGATGCTATAAATGTACAGATGATGAGCAATCACTTAGGGGAAGGCAGACTTATTTGTTAGAACTTGGTATAATATGCAAAATGGCAGTAGCTATAGGGAAAACTTTTTTTTTCTATTAAAGAAAACGTGCCATGACAGACATGACATTGCTGGCCTCCTTTAAAAAAAAAAAAATAGCTGGCTGGCTGTTATGTTGACCCATAGGCTTTAATACTTAGACTCACTAAACTGGAAATCAGAATGCTAATTAGCAAAGTCAGAGTAAAGTCAGAACTCCTTATAATTCTTAAGAACAATGGCTCAAGAACCGATGCCCAATATTCAGTATAAAAGCCAGGGAACCAGCATTTTCATGGTAGGAATAACTGCCTGATGTTTCTCTCATGACAGATTTTTTTTTATATACGATTAAAAAACAAACTTATTTGCAACTAAAAGTTGCAATATTGCACTACTGAACACAGTTGTCCATTATTCTCTAGCATTTGTAACTGCTAAAGAGTGAAGAGGTTTAATAACTATCTCTAGGCAGATATACTCCAGCCCTGTGGTCTGAAAAGGAAATACCTAGCATTGGTAGTTACAGAATAGTCATATTATTTGAGTTGTAATGGGACATAATCAGTTTTCCTATTGCCTACATCAGGGGTGCCCAAGCAGTGGCCCGAGGGCCACATGTGCCCTGCGGAGACTTCTGAAGTGGCCCGCGACCTCCTGCTCTGGAATAAAATAAAATACGAGTAGTAAAATCAGTGTATATATCTGGGCATATCTGTTCTGCAGTGGTTATTGGGCTGCTTTCAAATTGATCTGGAGGTGCAGAGAAGTGCACCTGTGGGTTACCTGCACTGAGCCATAGACTTCTATTACCTATAGAAAAAAAGATAAAATAAATGTAACATCATAGGAACGTGACCTTACGGGAGTTGCCAACACCCCAGATCAATCAGAAAAATAGGAAACTCCCCCAGGGGAGGGGCTTTTTAGGCAACAGTAGTAAGCGTAGACGTCTATGCTTACTACTGTTGCCTAAAAAGCCACTCCCCTGGGGGAGTTTCCTATTTTTCTATTACCTGCGAGTTTATTGATCTTTCTGAAAGTACACCAAACCTATAGGATAGAATGTAAGTCTATGGCAAAGTGCAGCTAACCTGCAGGAAAGCCACAGGTGAACTATGCTGCACTTGTGGTGCGTGTAAACAACCGTGCAACAGTGTGAAAGCAGCCTTAGGCCCCTTTTACACCTTCAGTTCAACCAAATCGGACCCTCCATTCACCTCTAAGGAGTGGAAGATGTAAATGGACGTGTGTCTGTTTACAAATGCCTAACTTCAATTCAATCGGCTAAAAAAAGAAAAAAAAAAAATAGAGCAGAATGGGCTGCCATCCACCCGCTCTGCTCACTGTGGCCTGCGACTAGTTACCAAGTTGTTTAACCCTTGTTCTTCAAAAGGTTGGGCACCCCTGGCCTACATTCTATGCTCCAAACTGAAGGCATACTTTATTTACAACACTGCCAGCGTTGCAAATGGGCGGACCAGAGTGGGGGAATACTTGCTGCCCACTATATCCCTAGACAAACAGAATACATCTATTGTAACACTTCGCAAGTGCAATATACAGTTAGAGATTGAACAATGACAATTGATTGCTCTGTTCCCAAACCAGAAAGTTTTACAATTTGACAGAGGTAACACTGGTTGCATACACTTTATTAAATATATACAATAAAAGACAAGCAGACTCAATATTAATACACCATTACGTATTTGTAACAGTCCAATATACTGTAAGTAATGAGTAACACACTCCTTACATGCACTTTCTATTTTATGCATATTTAGCAAACTTTCATAAAATTCTATTGCCTAATGGTACCAGGTATGTTTAGGAGTGGGTGGGTGCAGTATTTTTAATGTATTTAGTGAGGTCCTTCCATAAAAGATCTATGGCAGTTCATTTGTTTTCATAAACTCAAATCTATATTTGACCTAATGGAGAGGTGTTGTTTTATAGTATAACCTATAAAGTGGAGCCAAAGTCACAACCCCCCTCCCCCCCACCAAAAAAAAAAAATCATCAGATGTTTTTCAGCCGAAGAGACATGTAAAGTCCTTTGCCAAGAAAAAATAAAATAAATAAAATGTCTCTATGCATTTCACATTGTGTGTTTAGCTCTTTGCTTGTAGACAATGTAACTCCTGTACGCATTGCCAAGGGTTGAATAGGAGCATCAAGGAATCCAAAAGAATCAGTGGCAGCAGGTGATGCAGCATTGACAAAATCCTGAAACCATCAATGCTGGAGGACAGCACAGAAGGAGAAGTTAGGTGTGTTCCATAACCTACGTATGCTATGCACATTTGCAGATTAGGACAAAAGCTCACCCCACTAATGAAGTTTACTTCTGCTTTAATAAGGTGAATGCGGTGCTCAGGCAGCAGCAACCCAGAGCAACCAATCAATGGATTACACTAGACTGATGAAAGTCAAATCAGATTGGCTACCATAGGACACTGCACATAACTGCTCTTTGTAAATAAAATACCTAAATAAAAGGTGCATTAGCCAATTGACACATTTGTACCTATAGATAAGCCTACAAGGCTTACCTATAGGTACGGTAATGGCTGTTTAGAAGATATTTACTGTATAATGTGCCGATGAGGCTTTAGGCTACTCATGCTGTTTCTTCAGAAGTCAGTGTCGTGATCGGCGGTTCGCTCGTGCATGCAAGGGAGTGACATCACACGGCTCTGGCCAGTCACACAGCCAGAGTCCATGGCTCTGGAAGAAAGACAGCTTTGTGTGCAGGTGTCACATATTGTGCTAGTATGCGATGCATACTAGCACATTATGCCTTTACTTTGCAGAGGAAAAAAAAAAAAGTTTACTTCCTCTTTAAAAGAAACAGATGCCACTGTTTTTTTTTTAA
The DNA here is from genome assembly GCA_029574335.1 of Rana kukunoris. Taxonomy (NCBI): domain Eukaryota; kingdom Metazoa; phylum Chordata; class Amphibia; order Anura; family Ranidae; genus Rana; species Rana kukunoris. The sequence continues at coordinate 232,768,101 of CM056049.1, read as the reverse complement.
ATCCTTACCTACCTATGCTTTCTTCTTTACTGTCACAAACCAGTTAAAGCGGAGGTTCACCAAAAAGTGAACCTCTGCCTTTCAGAACCCTTCCCCCCTCCGGTTTCACATTTGACACCTTTCAGAGGGGGGGTGCTGATACCTGTATAAAACAAGTATTTGCACCACTTCCGGGTATAGACTCCGGCCCCTCCGCGTCAATCCCCCCCCCCCCCCGTTGTGTTCTGGGAAACACTCGGCTCCCAGAACACATTGGGGACCAGTGTGAACTGTACAGGGCGACAGGATGGCGGTGGGGGAAACCGAGTGCCGAGCTACCGCTCGGCTTCGGACGTCGTGGGCAACCTGGACAGGTAAGTGTTAATTTTTTTTTAAAGTCAGCAGCTGCTGTATTTGTAGCTGCTGCCTTTAAAAAAAAAAAAAAAAATTCAGGTGAACCCCCGCTTTAACTTGTTAACACCTGTTTGATTCAACACAAATCATTAGATAGATATCAGTCTAGTTTTAATTCTGCTTAGATTGCATGCAACATGATCATAAATAAACCTTTATAAGCAAAACAAGTGCTTTCAAATCTATATATATTTTTTAATAATAATCGGACTTGTACAGAATTTTTACCCAATATAATCAAGGTGTGGTGTTAAATTATTAGATTATCCTATCACCTTGATTATCAAGTAACATCATTTTCTTCTCTGCACTCAGTGTTGAAAGCTTGTTAAAATCTTTTTCAAAGAACACCTCAGGCAGGCAGCCGATATCAGTGTGTCAAAAATCACTGCATAGAAAAGCTCTTTGAACTACAGTATACTACCGGCATGCAATTTAATTAAATGGACACACATGTTGATTAATGAAGGTCACTGGGACAAAAGACTGGAGGAGTTTACAGCTATATACTACCATCTCAAAACTTAACATTTTACATCAACAGATGCCATTGGCTATGCAGATTCTAATTAGGAACAGCATATGTTCACAATACTGCCCAACAAGATGTTAACATTACATATAATAGCTATGCAGAGAACAACAAGAACTGTTAAAGATGTTCAACAAGTAGCAATCTATTAAAAGCAACTGATTTTAGGAAATAGTTACGTACAATGTAATCTACAGTAACAGTGTAGGCATTTACTCATTTACCATGGAATGTAAAATGCATCCATGCAACATGAGTTGATTATAGAAGCAAAAAAGATTGAAATGAAAAAGTACTGCAATCCAAGTCATTACACTACACTTTGCAACAAATATGCAGGTTATATGGAGGAACTCCACACAGCGCAAGGAAAAAACGAAAGAAAACGACACTAATGAATCGCTAATCAGAAAATACTATGTTGACACTAAAAACCCGCATAAATAAAAGAGCACTTGACATGATGCTTTCCAAATCATTATTAAAGCGTTCATTCTTTCTTGTCTGCTCAGCTGCCAATCAGAGAATCACAAAACCAGGAAAAAACTTTCTGGCAGATGAACTGCAAAGACCTGTTAAAGGAAGAACGGTTTGCTTAAAGAGGTAACTTGGTTTAAAGATCTATTCACTTTCTGCTGGGAAGAAAACACTAAAGGCTAGTACACCCAGTCTGAATATCGGCCAGTTCAACAGAAACAGGCCGACATTCAGCCCATAAGTACAGCAACCTGTCCGAAAAAAGCTGGAAAACCAGCATCCGATCAGAGCTTACAGCAAATGGCTGCAAGCTCTGATCAATGTGTTCCAGTGGGAAGCAGTCTCCCTGTCGGCACACAAAAGCTCAGCGGGGGGAGATTGCTGCACTAACATCACTTGGGTTAGTACAGCAGTCTCAACTTTTTTCCCGTTCAGCCCACTGAGTTAAACAAAAAACGATGTGTGTACCTGACATTACAGCTAAGATACTAGTCATGTTGACTCCTAATATTTAACCAGAGTCATATTTGTTTCATTAAGACTGTTTTCAGAATTAAAGGGTCACTAAAGGAAAAAAAATGTTTTGCTGAAATGACTGTTTACAGGGTATAGAGACCTTTTCAAAATGATTAAAAATAGATAAAAATCAATCATATAATGTGCCTGCAAGTTAGTTTCACTTTTGAACTGGTTTCATGTTTCTGTGAAGTAGAAATAGACACACAGAACAAAAACAAACAAATCCAGGGCAGTGTTTTGTTTTTAAAATGAATCTGATTGGTTCTGGGAAGTTTTAGACACACAGTAATGACAGCTTAGACCACAGTGAGAAAGCTCCCAGCACTGGGGTTATAAGGAAACAGACAAGCAGGAAGTGTGGAGAACAGAGCAGGATTACAGCAACTTCAAAGCAAAAACGAACAATAAGGACATGAAACCAGTACTGCAGTAAGGTAAAGGAAGCTATTTAGCAAAAAAAAAAAAAAAAATTCCTTTAGTGATCCTTTAATGTATTTTGGTGCATTGGTAGTGGCTGCAAGACTTTCACAAACCCTTACAAATATTTCCCTATACTTGTACAGCTTTATCAAGCTTTGTCTATAGCAATTTAACACACACATTCAATTGTCGAGGACAATAAATAATTTAAATTACAATACATTCTAATCTGCCTGAAAAATAATCTGTAATAACTTTTCTCTTTTTAAATATAGACTTGTTTTTTCTTTTTTTGCAATCTATTGCTGAAAGGGCAATTTCCTTAAGGGCCCTTTCACACGTGCGGACCGTTTTTTAGGTCCGTTTTTTATCATCAGTTGATCCGTTTTTCATCCGTTTTTCATCCGTTTTTTTTGGTTAGAACTTTTTTTTTATTACATATTTTGATGAAAAACGGACGTTAGCGGATCGGATGTTAAACGGATCGTCCGCTAACGTCCGTTTTTCGTCCGTTCCGTTTTCTTGACGGAAGAAAAATAGGGTTTTCTTCCGTTCAAAAAAACAGAGCTTGACAGAGACTGACGTTAGTGGATGCATGTGAAAGGACCCATAGGAAAGCATTGCGGTCAAAAAACGGACGTCTAAAAACGGACGCACGTGTGAAAGGACCCTAAAGCATGAACAACATGGATTTGGTTTAAAAACACAGCTGCATTCGTTTGGGTTTTGGTTTCATTTAAAAAATAGAAAATATTTTCTATAAATATTCTTTAAAAGGAAAACAAGTTTAAATATTATGTGTATGGATGTCATTCAGCTTTCACTGCTGAGCTCCACGCTGCCATCTCTCTCTCTAGAATCTGGGAGTGTAAAGTAGGTTGCCTGTAAGCAGACGTCTTTTGAACTCAGTCCACAGGAGCTCACGCTCTCTCACGGCTCCTTTCATGAAGCCACGGTTTTCCTGGGCTCTCCTGGATAGGTACGGCAGAACTTCATTGACAGGTCCATAGGGAACATATTTATAAACAGGGTAGCCTGCTTGGCCTGTCAATGTGACAAAAAATAAATAAAAGATTTCGATTTGTATAATAATAACCTTTGTATAATAATAGACAACTGAAAAAAAAAAAACGTGTTGGATGCAAATAAGTACTAAACACTAGTAATGCATGGCACTACAAATAAGTTAGAAGTGGGCTTACATAAAAATAGCTCTTAAAGTGATTGTAAAGTCTTCTTTAATTAACAGACATGTCATACCTACCTGCTCTGTGCAGTTGGTTTTGCACAGAACAGTCCAGATGCTTCTCTTCGCTGATCCTGGCCCCTCCCTCCCGTTGAGTGCCCCCACAGCAAGCAGCTTGCTATGGGGGCACTCGAGCCGAGGCTCTGTATGACCATTCAGACAGAGAACTGCTTTTTGGCCCCATCCTCTCTCTCTCCTGATTGGCTTACTGACTTCAATTGACATCAGCAAGAGCCAATAGCGACCTGCTGTGTCTCAACCAATTCAAGAGGGAGAGTCCCAGATAGCTGAGGGACTTGCGGAGATCGCTGGATAGAGAGGGGTCTCAGGTAAGTATTAGCAGGTGCTGGGGTGGCTGCTACACAGGTTTTTTTTTTTTTTTATCTCATCTTAATGCATAGAATGGAAAAAAAAATTGAAAACAACCAAACACCTGACTTTACAACTCCTTTGAGGCTGGGTTCACACTACACGACTTTCATCCTACTTTGCTCTGCGACATTTGTCCTACATTTGTCCTACATTGGTCCTACATCCATCCTACTTTTATGAACAGGATACTACTTTGGTCCTACTTTGTGATAGACTGACTTGTTCTTTGACCAATCAAAACAATCCCAGAGTGAGATAAATTCCTTTTACTGGTGCTGTAATTACATGTCAGATGGCAAAATTTGGATAGTTAGGACAAGGCTCCTACTTTGGTCCTACTTCAATGATATTCAATGGGCTGAAGTAGGATCAATGTAGGACCAAAGTAGTACAGGGAGTAGTTTCAAAGTCGGAGCGACTTGTGTAGGACCAGTTAAGACGGCTCTCATAGGGAAACATTGATTTTAACACGTCATGCTACATGAGCTCCCAATGTAGGAGCGTTGTCGGAACAAGTGTGAACCCAGCCTAACAGTGGAGGTTTAATCATTTTGAAAGTTTCAAGAACTTTCTAGAACTCCATGTATATGAAAGCAGGTACAGTGGGGGGGGGGGGGGGGGGGGGGTGACTGTTTCCCTAAAGTACACATTATGTACTTTGAAAGAGATACACAGAAGTTTTACAAGACGTAGAATAATCTATTATGGGCAGATTTTTCTGAATTATGTATTAATTAAAAAAATGCTAGTACTGGCTTGAGGTTGAGACATGTTTGATGTTTAAAATTATAAAGCTGGAGATATGACTTCAAAGCAATTACCAGCTTTACATGTTCTCCTGCAGTCTGAAATTTTGATACCCGATATCCCAACTTTGCTCTTACATTGAATTACCTTACTTATGAAATCATTGGGAAATTCGCTGGTTACATATTGGTTCACACCGGCAACTGAATTTTCGATTATTATTTTTGTGTTTGAATATTTATGTGTATTAACCACCTAAGGACCGGACCAATATGCTGCCAAATGACCCAAGGGGTTTTTGCGATTCGGCACTGCGTCGCTTTAACAGACAATTGTGCGGTCGTGCGACGTGGCTCCCAAACAAAATTTGCGTCCTTTTCTTCCCACAAATAGAGCTTTCTTTTGGTGGTATTTGATCGCCATCACCTAGTCCAATTCCCTGGATTTTTGTGCCTGAGGTCTCCTCAAAGATTCCTGACCTTGTGACATCTGTGGTATACCCATATAGTGTATCATATTTACAAGCTTGATTGGCCTAGCGGGTATATGCCCTTCTGGGTCCAATATTTTCGATAAGCCCCCTGTCATCTCTGGATGTTTATGGACTTTAATTAGTGTTCATATTGTCACTTCACATGTGGTGTTGCACAATTAATTTTGTTTATCCATCTATTTATATATAATTTCTTCATTGAAATTCCATCATCACTAGCGCTACACATTTTTTCCCACTGTTTGTATAGCAATTTGATCTTTCTTTCTGTGTTAGCTGCATCTACAAAATAGGGGATAGTTTTATGGCATTTTTTTTTTTTTTTTTACTGGTAATGGCGGCGATCAGCGATTTTTATTATGACTGCTTCATTATGGCGGATACTTTTGACACCATTTTGGGACCACTGTCATTTTTACAGCGATCAGTGCTATAAAAATCCACTGATACTGTAAAAATGACATTGGCAGTTAAGAGGTTAACCCGTAGGGACGCTGAAGGGGAGTAAGTGTGACCTGGGGAGTGCTTCTAACTGTTATGGGGCGTGGCTTGCCGTGACACGTCACTGATGGCCGGCCCCCGATGACACGGAACACGATCAGTGTCACTAGGCAGAACGGGAAATTGTGTTTACACCAACATCTCCCTGTTCTTCCTCTCCGTGAGACGATCGCAGGTATGCCCACAATGCCGCTTCTTAAAGGGGACGTATATATACGCCCTTCTGCCTGTCCATGCCATGCCGTTGACGTATATCGTCGTTCGCTGGTCAGCAAGCAGTTATACCAGGGGTCTCCAAACTTTTTACTTCGAGGGCCACATTCTATATTTTACACATATTCGCGGGCCGGAAAAATAATTTATAAATAAATCCACAGTAGAAGAAGAATAGAATTTGACTTACTGCTGACAGCAGGACTGGATGGTGCTCCTATATTTTTTGCTGGCACCTAAACGCTGGAGCATCATGCAGCGGGGCTAAACTTCCAGCGTGCATGAGGTTTAACACCCGTGTCCCCATTCACCCGTGTCCCCATACATCTGTCCCCATCCGTCTGTGTCTCCCCATCCGTCTGTGTCTCCCCATCCGTCTGTGTCTCCCCATCCGTCTGTGTCTCCCCATCCGTCTGTGTCTCCCCATCCGTCTGTGTCTCCCCATCCGTCTGTGTCTCCCCATCCGTCTGTGTCTCCCCATCCGTCTGTGTCTCCCCATCCGTCTGTGTCTCCCCATCCGTCTGTGTCTCCCCATCCGTCTGTGTCTCCCCATCCGTCTGTGTCTCCCCATCCGTCTGTGTCTCCCCATCCGTCTGTGTCTCCCCATCCGTCTGTGTCTCCCCATCCGTCTGTGTCTCCCCATCCGTCTGTGTCTCCCCATCCGTCTGTGTCTCCCCATCCGTCTGTGTCTCCCCATCCGTCTGTGTCTCCCCATCCGTCTGTGTCCTCCCATCCGTCTGTGTCCTCCCATCCGTCTGTGTCCTCCCATCCGTCTGTGTCCTCCCATCCGTCTGTGTCCTCCCATCCGTCTGTGTCCTCCCATCCGTCTGTCTTCCCATCCGTCTGTGTACCCCATCCATCTGTGCCCCCATCCATCTGTGCCCCCATCCATCTGTGCCCCCATCCATCTGTGCCCCCAATCATCTGTGCCCCCAATCCATCTGTGCCCCCAATCCATCTGTGCCCCCAATCCATCTGTGCCCCCAATCCATCTGTGCCCCCATCCATCTGTGCCCCCATCCATCTGTGCCCCCATCCATCTGTGCCCCCATCCATCTGTGCCCCCATCCATCTGTGCCCCCATCCATCTGTGCCCCATCCATCTGTGCCCCCATCCATCTGTGCCCCCATCCATCTGTGCCCCCATCTGTCTCCCCAGCTATCTGTCTCCCCATTCATCTGTGCCCCCATCAGTCTGTGTGCCCCAAGCCATCTGTACCCCCATCAGTCTGTGTGCCCCAAGCCATCTGTACCCCCATCAGTCTGTGTGCCCCTAGCCATCTGTGTCCCCATTCATCTGTGTCCCCATCAGTCTCCCCATCCATCTGTGTCCCCATTCATCTGTGTCCCCATTCATCTGTGTCCCCATTCATCTGTGTCCCCATTCATCTGTGTCCCCATTCATCTGTGTCCCCATTCATCTGTGTCCCCATTCATCTGTGTCCCCATTCATCTGTGTCCCCATTCATCTGTGTCCCCATTCATCTGTGTCCCCATTCATCTGTGTCCCCATTCATCTGTGTCCCCATTCATCTGTGTCCCCATTCATCTGTGTCCCCATTCATCTGTGTCCCCATTCATCTGTGTCCCCATTCATCTGTGTCCCCATCAGTCTCCCCATCCATCTGTGTGCCTATCAGTCTCCCCATCTATCTGTCTCCCCATTCATCTGTGACCCCATCAGTCTTCCCATTCATCTGTGTCCCCAGTCTCCCCATTTATCTGTGTCCCCATCCATCTTTGTCCCCATCACTCATCAGGCTATCCCCACAAATAGGTGTCCCCATTAGAGCCCCCCCATCATTAATCCGAGTCTCCCTGCACATTTGTGTCCCCATCACAGCCCACCCCCGCCTGCATATTTGTGTCCCCATCAGAGCCATTACCTCCCCTTCCGCATATTTGTGTCACCATTAGAGCCATCAGCTCCCCTCCTCACATGTTTGTGTCCCCATAAGAGCCACCATCACCCCCACATTTGTGTCCCCATCAGACCCCACTGATATTTGTGTCCCCATCAGAGTTATCACCCCCCCCACATTTATGTCCCCATCAGAGTCATCAGCCCCCCCCCCACATTTGTGTCCTCAGAGTCATCAGCCCCCGCCCCCCCACATGTGTGTCCTCATCAGAGTCATCAGCCCCACCCCCACATTTGTGTCCCCATCAGAGTCATCAGCCCCCCCTCCACGTGTGTCCCCATCAGAGTCATCAGTCCCCACATATTTGTGTCCCCATCAGAGCCGTAAGAGTTATCAACCCCCCCCCCCCACATTAGTCTCCCCATAAGAGTCAGCCCCCACATTTGTGTCCCCATAAGAGCTATTCTACCCACCCCCACACAAGTGTATCAGCCCCCCTCCTTGCATGTGTCCAGCGCGTCTCCATCACTAGCTGTGCAGACCTGCTGCACCTCCCGACTCCCGCCCCGCTGGTATTACACACTCGTTACTGGATAACAGCGAGGCAGGAGGCGGGAGGAGAGAGGCGGCAACAGGTCTGCACTAAACACCTCATTGGCTGCTGGGATGCCGTGGTCCCAGCAGCCAACACAGTGAAACGCCGGGAGGGATTACGGGACCTGCGCTGCATATTGCCTGGGACGAATATGCAGCGCAGGTTCCACAACTAACAGGGGAACTAAGGATTCAAGCTGCGGGCCGGAAGAAATGGCCTGACGGGCCGGATGTGGCCCGCGGGCCGTAGTTTGGAGACCCCTGAGTTATACTATTTAAGAAAAACATTTTTAAGAAAGAATTACATCCCAAGTTGTTACGGTCCGTGTTCTCACAGGGTAGATCCTCTTACTTTCCATCTCTGTAACATCCAGGTAAATCCTCCATGAACTGAACTAATGAGGGGTGTCGCCATATTATACCTACTGAATGTGGATGGAATACAGGAGCCATTTGTGAGCATGGCTCACATGAACAGAAGTTGAGGAATGGCGAGTGGTTTTTTTTGCTGAGAGACAGCATGCCTGAAAGAAGAAGGCTACAGCCATGCCCCTCTTTGGAGAAACCGTGTTCTGGGAATTCTTTGTCATGTAATAAATACACAATTTTAACTGCTTGCCAACCAGCCAACCGCACATATACTGCGGCAGGTCTGCTCTACTGCGCAAACCAACATACCCGTACATGCGATATTGCAGGGCACGGGAGCGCGCTTGCAGGCTCGATGTCTGCCGGTTGCCCGCGATCATTATACACAGAAGCAGAAAGGAGATCTGCCTTTGTAAACAAGGCAAATCCCCGTTCTGACAGGAGACATCTCGGAGATCTGTTGTTCTGATTGAGTGGGAACAGCAGACTGTCATGTCCCTGGCAGTCCATTACCCTTACAGTTAGAACACACCCAGGGAACAGAGTTAACCCTTTGATCATCCCCTAGTGTTAACCCCTTCCCTGCCAGTGTCATTTATACATTGATCAGTGCATTTTTATAGCACTGATCAATGTAATAATGTCACTGGCCCTGAAATAGTGTCATTTGGGGTTAGATTTGTCTGCTGCAATGTTGCAGTCCCGCTAAAAATGGCAGATTGCCACTATTACCAGTAAAAAAAATAGTCCATAAATCTATCCCGTAGTTGCAGATGCGATAACTTTTGTGCAAACCAATATACGCCTATTGCAATAAATATTTAGAAGAATACATATTGGCCTAAAATGATGAATACTTATTTTTTTTGGATATGCATTATAACAGAAAATAAAGCTTTCTGTTTATATGGCAAATAATTAAAACCCCAGAGGTGATCAAATTTCACTAAAGGAAAGCTTTGTGGGGGAAAAAAGGTTGTCAATTTTGTTTGGGTACAGCGTTGCACGGCCACGCAATTGTCAGTTAAAGCGAAGCAGTGCCATATTGCAAAAATGGCCTGGTAAGGAAGTGGGTAAATCCTTCCAGGGCAGAAGTGGTTAAAGTATCAGCTTACAAAAGCCCATAAGCTTGAAATGTCACCTAAAACGCTTTACGTGTAGTCGAATAATGGCAATCACTTCTATTGCAAAACACTAATTCTATAAATTTTAGAGTGTAACATGTCATATTAAATTAAACCCAGAGCAGTAAATCTGATGCATTGATCAAGGACTGTAAATTAACACTCACCAAGAGGAAAACTTATTTGGTCGCACATGCCGAGCAGTTGTCCAAAATATACTTTTTTATCCTCAGGGTAAATGCCCAATTCGTTCATTCTACAAAGAATAAAATGATCGTTTATAGTACATGCAATCACATCCACAGAGTTTTAGTCTCTAAAGGTGTTCATTTAATGATCAGACCGCTTTCTGAATAAGGACTGTAAAGAAGATCAATGAGCAGAGGTAGATATTTTTGCTATTTTTGATATATTGCAGTATACCAAACGGAATCTACAATCTAACTAGAAGAACCAAGCCCAAAATGCAACTCAGCATTAAAAAAAAAAGAAAAAAAAGAAAAAAAAAAAAAAGCACGTTTTCAGGAGTATTACTAGTGTCTTTAATAAAAGAATCTTGGGCATATTTTAAATGGTTTGCAGATATGGTACACTGTGCCACAGTCAGCAAAATCTTCAGGCAGCATCGCCTAGTTTTACTATATTGAAAATTGAGCCTGGGCAGAACTGCCTGAAGACTCTTTTCAAATCTCTTCTACATAAAGCACTGCAATTGCAATGTGACAATGTTGAGTGACGGGTTACATGGTGGGAAACAGTGCTTTATGATTTTTTTCATTACGTCAGAATATGTACATACACAAAACTTGTTTTAGTTATTTAAGTTGTCTTTTTGTTCCTTTTAGAGATGAATGTGGTTATAAATGCAGTACTTCTGGAAGGACGTATAATCCAGTGCATGCCGTTAAAGGGTGTAACCGGGAGGGAGCTTGGCGGTAGGCTGCAATGAGAAGGGGTCGTAGGTAGGTCAGGCAAAGTGAGGGATATGGAAAGGAGGATACGGTGGAGAATGGATAGGAGAGAAAAACAGAAGGAGGAAGCAGGGAAATATGAGGGGTACTGGTACCCTACAAGGGTTCTGCATATGTGTGCACGCAGGTTTCACAGCTTTTGTGCATGTAGGGAGATGTTCCACTTGGTATTAAGCTCTTTGGGAAACCTTTCACAATAAGCGGTCTTAGAATGGGTGGTAAATATGCAGTCTGCGGTGGTTATCAAGTCCGCCTGGAGCGGCTGAAACATATGGGACACCTGGACCATGCAATGCAGTTGGGTAAGAGCTGATTCACACAGGGGCGACCTGGGATCTGACTTGAAGTTGCCCCAAGTTATCCCAAGTCGTGTGGTTGAGAAAATCAATGGAAGTGAATGGAGCCGTCTTAATACACACTACTGAAGTCACTCCGACTTCAGAAAAGGTTCCTGTACTACTTCAATCCGACTTCTAGGCAACTTGTACCGATTGATTTCAATTGAAGTCGCCTCAGAAGTCTGATCACTGTCTTAACTGAAACAATACAGGAAGAGAACATACATTTCTCAGGCAAACCCCTCCCTCCCCCAGAGCTGATTGTTGTTTGATTGGCCACTGGAAAGCCTCCTGTCCTGGAGGCAACTTGAAGTTGCCTTGTACTGTCCTGGAGGCAACTTGAAGTTGCCTTGTAAGTTGCCTGATGATTCATACTCAAGTCATGTCCAAGTTGCCTCCCAAAGTTGTGCTAGAAGTCGCGTTGCCCCTGTGTGAACCGGCTCTAAAATGTGTCTGAAACATGGAAAAGTTTGAGAACCAAAGACCTAAGCTCCAAATTTCTGGCTTTACAAAAATTGAATATCAGATAGCCCAGTCAAAGCGTTTCCTAATCAGGGACTACAGTCTTGTTTTAACTCAGTGTTGTAGATTTGTCCAAAAAAATAAATACATTTTTTGTCATATTGGGTACTCTGGGCTCATTAAACAACCATGTCATTACATATCCATCCATGCATAACTAGATTTACAAATCACAGGGCAATCATTCTAGAATAGGTGTGGTCTACCTGATAAGTGATAATAAAAGACCACCAGCTTACTATCATTTTCCGCTGCACCACTAAATAATTGTGCTTTTAGGTGCTGCTTCCCTGAAATTGCAGACTCACTGGTCTCTTTAGCTAAGAAATTTAAGCTAAATAACATGTTACAGGGGGAAAGAGTACCCCCTGAAAAGAGTCACGAGCGGACCAAGCTGCTTATGAAAAGGGAGTTAATTTTATTGCACAAAAAAGATTATACAAAATCGCAAAATACTGGGTACCAACCACCAACACGAAATTAAAAAAAGACGTTGTCTGTGTCTAAGAGCAGCTGCGTACCTGATACATCAGAGCCGACACATTAACAAGAATTGTGGTTACCACATTTGTCCAACAATGTTTGACTAATGAGCCTGTAACCAGTTTCTGTCACAGTATGAAGATAATATTAGCATAAGATGGATGCATTACCTTTTTACATGTATTTTACAGTGCAACTAAACAGATTTATGGATAGAATACCATGAAAGATTACTGAGTAAAATATAAAGAGAATTTAAAAACCTTCATGTAGACTCTGAAAGTAATTTCGGAGAATGGAAAACAGTAATCTGTAAATCTTTGTATCTCTGTAACATCATGCATTTTAATGACTTATTTTCCTATATGAAGCAGAAAATAAAACAAAATGTTCTCATTTTAATAATATATTTATAAAGTATCAACATTTTATTCAGCAAGTCTTCAGAATAGTGAAAACTATTCATTGTTTATAGGAAGAAAATATTGTGTCAATGGCTCCAAGGCTAGTTTACATGGGCCTCTACGTTTTGCCTTTGACGGGCATTTGTGAAACATTTTTAAAGGCTATAATTTTTTTTTTTTTTTTTAGAGTATTCTTATGTATTTACTGGTGCTTCAGCAATGCAATTTAAATGATTGGTAAACTTGATGCATACAGCTTATGTGCCAGCTGTTAAAATGGGGCGTTTGACTTTCATCACAGTTGGACACTTTAGAAAAACAGTAAAGAGATCATGAGGCCTGATGGCCTCAGATAGAGCTCCCCTTTACCAGTACTACAGTTGTGTGAAAAAGTATTTGCCTTTCTGATTTTAATTTTTTTTTGCATATTTGTCGCATTTAAATGACTCAAACTAATTTTATTAGTACACAAAGATAACCCGAGTAAATACGAGAAGCAGTTTTTAAATGATGGTTTCATTTATTTAGGCAAAAAAAAAAAACAGTCAAAACCTTCCTGGCTTTATGTGAACAAGTAAATGCCCCCGAAACCTAATAACTGGTTGTGCCACCCTTGGCGGCAACAACTGCAATCAAGCGTTTGCAATAACTGGCAATAAGTATTTTTTTTCAATTTTGGCCCACTCTTTGCAGAATTGTTTTAGCCACATTGGAGGGTTTTCCAGCATGAACAGCCTGTGTAAGGTCATGATACGGCATCTAAATAGGATTTAAGTCCGGGCTTTGACTAGGCCACTCCAAAACCTAATTTTTGCTTACGGTTGTGTTTCAGATCACTGTCCTGCTGCATAACCCAAGGGCACTTGAGCTCGCAAACAGATGGCTGGACATTCTCCTTTAGGATTTTCTGGTAGAGCACAGAATTCATGGCTCCATCAATTATAGTAAGTCGCCCAGGTCCTGAAGCTGCAAAGCAGGACCAGACCATCACGCTACCACCACCATGTCTGACTGTTGGTATGATGTTCTCGTTAAGAAATGCTGTATTCGTTTTATGCCAGATGTAACAGGACGCACACCTTTAAAAAAGTAAAATTTGTCTCATCAGTCTACAGACTATTTGCCTAAAAGTCTTGGGTATAACCTAGATGTTTTTCGGTAAATGTGAGATGAGTGTGTTCTTTTTGGTCAGCCTTTGCTTTGCAACTCTCCCATGGATCCCATTTTTGCCCAGTCTCTTTCTTATTATTGAAGGTAAAGATTATATAGCGCTCGTTATAAAAACGAGCACCGACGTCACCGCGCAAACTTCTCTCTACCCGGAAGACACGGGCGGAATGTGCTAGCCGGCCGGCTTATTTCATATTGGATGCCTGTCTTTGACCATTGTCTTGTAAGTGCATACCTTTTTCTTATATTAAACCTGACGATTTTACACTATGCAAGCCTTCTTGTCCTTTCATACATCCTGACGCATACCGACAATACCGAGGACGGTCCCCACATAGGTGATCAGGACGTTGGAGGTGTTCATGTGGACTTCTGGGTTTTGACATAAGGCTTATTTTCATTGTACATCTGGTAAGAGGCCATTCATATCTATAGTGGAGGTGTTTTCTCTCAACACTTTTTCTCAAAAGTCTGTCATCAGTGTTTACACCCGGGAGATCCCGAATATGAACTTTTACCTTACAATTGAACTTTGAAACCACATCTGATCCTGTGCATTCATTCTTCATTCATATGGACTAAACTTTATTGTTTATTTTCTTATTACTATACTGCTTAGGTATATTTGCAGTTTTTTTAGCGCAATTTTGTCTTTTTTATATCTTTCTTATTATTGAATCATGAAAACTTGAGGCAAGTGAGGCCTGCAGTTTGCAATTTAGATGTTGTTCTGGGTTCTTTTATGACCTTCTGGATGAACCATCGTCATGCTCCTGGAGTAATTTTTGTAGGCTGGCCGGCCACTCCTGGGAAGGTTTACCACTGTTCCAAGTTATCTCCATTTGTGGATAATGGCGCTCCCCGTAGTTCACTGGTGTTCCAAAGCCTTAGAAATGGCTTTTAAACCCTTGTTAGACCGATACATTAACATTACTTTATTTCCAATCTGTTCTTGATTTTTTTTTAGATTGTAGCATTATGTGTGGCTTTTTATGATCCGTTGGCATTGCTTTGTCAGACAGCTTCTATTTATGCAATTTCTTGATTCAACGGGTTTGGCAATAATCAGGCTCGAGTGTGGCAAGTGAAGTTTAACCCAGCTTTCCAAAAAACTGTGGTTAATCACAGTTCATTCATGATTCAGCATGGGAGAGGTCAATTACTTTTTCACATAGGGCCAGGCAGGTTTGAACAGCCGTTTTCCCTTAATAAATTAAATAATTTAAAAACTGCATCTTGTGTTTTTTTCGGGTTATCTTTGTGTAATAAAATAGGTTTGATCTGAATCATTTAAGTGTCAGAAATATGCAAAAAAAAAAAAAAATCAGGAAGGGGGCGGCAAACACATTTTCACAGAACTGTATATACACTCTATTGTCTATATACACTATAAAAAAAGACATGGTTGAGCAAGTTTGGGGTGGAGCAAATTAACTGGCCTGCACAGAATCCGGACCTCAACCCGATAAAACACCTTTGGGATGAATTCGAGCAGAGACTGCAAGCCAGGCCTCCTTGTCCAACATCAGTGCCTGACCCCACAAATGCACTTCAGGAAGAATGGTCAAACATTCCCATAGACTCACTCCTTAACCTTGTGGACAGCCTTCCCAACTGAGTTGAAGCTGTTATAGGTGCAAAGGGTGGGCCAACTCAATGTTGAACCATACAGACTAGAAATGGGATGCCAATAAAGTTCATGTGCGTGTAAAGGCAGGCATTATAGTGTGTGTGTATATATATATATATATATATATATATATATATATATATATATATATATATATATATATATATATATCAGTTTCCATAATACTCTGCAAAGTTACTCCTAACTGGGGTCTGTATTTCATGGCCCACTTAAAACAATGCAGGAAAGGAGAAGGCATGATTGTAACAGGTCACATGATTGGGTTCTCCTTCAATTTCTTTCTTTAACTCATGGCTTCCTTATTTTGCTTTCCTTTATGGCAGAGCATATATGGTGGAAAATCTCTGTCTTTTGAAGCAATCTGAACATCTCATTGCTTGATATGATACCAGCAACAAACCACTACCAAAGAGAAGTATGAATCCCTGTGCCCCAAAAAGTCACATGATGTGCTGCACAATGCAATATTTCCCAATTCAGGCCCACGTAGAAACTGCTACCTGAACCTGTAAGGTTCCAGCATACACTAATCGCGCTGCACCTACAACCTTCCTACATCTCCAAAGACAATGTAGTCTGCACATTTTGAGAAAAGTTTTGCACATGTATCATCTTTGTCAGTGTCAACCTGTATGCTTATCGGTAGTCTAGGTCCAGCATCCATCTATTTTTTTCCATCTTTTCTTCTATTTCCCTTGCTATTATACTTTTTTCTTGCAATCTCACTATGCTGACTTGGATGCACCTTGTTGTTGGACCCTGTTAACTGCTCAAAAACTAACTGTAAGAAAGGCTCACGCCAATTTCTATTAGTATGCTTATTACCTGCAGAGGTCTCCTTTAAACCTCCAATTTTTTATTGTGGCTGATCAAGGTCTCTGATCTCTGGTTTCCCCAGTTATGCCAATAAATGATTTCTCCCCGTTTAACTCCCTATTACCTGATACTTACACGTTGATAAATCTGCCTGGAATAACACTTGTGGTCTAGGCTCGAACTACCCTTGCTAAACCTATCCCTACCCAACATAATTCCTACTAAATTTGCCTCCTTAAATGCCATATAGTTGTCCTTCTAATTTTCTCCTGATACAGGTTACATATGATGTAACCTGTGGCCTAGATGACAGCATCACCCAAACATTTGCGTATAGGGTAAGGATGAGTGTTTGTAATTAAGAGACTAAAATTCTAAATGTGGCTAGGAACTGAAGGAAAAAAGGAGGAGGAGTACCAAATAGTGTTTAGAAGAAGATATTTGCATAGGCAGAGGGGAGTAAAATGAGGCCTCTTCAGGAGCCCAGATAAAAAAGGGCAATAAAATTAAGCGGCAATACAAACCGGTCTTTCCGGGTTTAGTGGGGTCTGCTATTCCAAGGAACTGAAGGCTTTTTGATACAAGTAAAGATGGACAAGGGACCAATGTAACCACTCATGAAGGAGGTTGTACTTATCATTTGGAGATAAGACATAGGGGCAAATCCCCTTTGTACTACAAGTGCACTACAAGTGCACTTGAAAGTGTACTCACCGTAAAATACTTTTCTCTGTCGTCCATGGACAGACACAGCCTCTTCAATTCTTGACAAGTGGGTTATGTTCCCTGTTTACAGGAGAGGACTAGGCAGAAACATGTTAGATATTCATATACATGTCATTTAACCACTTCAGCCCCGGACCATATTGCTGTCCAAAGACCAGAGCACTTTTTGAGATTCGGCGCTGCGTCGCTTTAACTGACAATTGCGCGGTCGTGCGACGTGGCTCCCAAACAAAATTGGCGTCCTTTTTTTCCCACAAATAGAGCTTTCTTTTGGTGGTATTTGATCATCTCTGCGGTTTTTATTTTTTGCGCTATAAACAAAAAGAGAGCGACTATTTTGAAAAAAATGCAATATTTTTTACTTTTTTCTATAATATCCCCAAAAATATATAAAAAAAAAAATTTTTCCTCGGTTTAGGCCGATACGTATTCTTCTACATATTTTTTTTTTTTTAAATCGCAATTAGCGTTTATTGATTGGTTTGCGCAAAAGTTATAGCGTTTACAAAATAGGGGGTAGTTTTATGGCATTTTTAATATTATTTTTTTTTTACTAGTAATGGCGGCGATCAGCGTTTTTTTTCGGTACTGCGATATTATGGCGGACACTTCGGATACTTTTGACACATTTTTGGGACCATTGGCATTTTTTTAGCGATCAATGCTATAAAAATGCATTGGATTACTATAAAAATGCCATTGGCAGTGAAGGGGTTAACACTAGGGGGTGGGGAAGGGGTTAAGTGTGTTCCTATTTGTGTTCTAACTGTATGGGGGGGTGGCCTCACTAGGGGGAATCACTGATCTTCTGTTCATACATTGTATGAACAGAAAATCAGCGTTTCCCCCGCTGACAGGAACGAGCGCTGTGTGTTTTCACACACAGCTCCCGTTCCCCGCTCTGTAACGAGCGATCGCGTGTGCCCGGCGGCGATCGTGCCCGCCGGGCACACGCACAGGACTCGGGGGCGAGCGGGGGGCGCGCGGGCCGCTGGCGGCGCGCACGCGCCCCCTAGTGGCCGCGAAAGGCGTGACGTAGAGCTACGGGCTCTCGCGCACCCGTGCCGACCTGCCGCCGTATTACTGCGGCGGCTGGTCGGCAAGTGGTTAAACAGAGTTGAACAGCTACGCCCAGGGGGAGGTCCTTCCGGACATAACCCACCTCCCTGCAGCATGCAGCCTCAGTTCGTAACAAGCTGTACAAACCTAAAAGGAGGGGTGGGGGCTGTGTCCATCCATGGACGACAGAGAAAAGTTTTTTACAGTGAGTACAAAAAATCCTATTTTCTCTGGTCGTCCATGGAAAGACACAGCCTCTTCAATTCTTGACAAGTGGGACGTCCCCAAGCAGTGTCAAAAAAATTAGGGGTGGGAACAGTATCGGGAAAAAAAAACAAAAAAACACACAACTTCACCCCAAACAGGCAGAGCTCCTCAACGGAGGAGATGCAACTTTAAACAGCTGCCTGCAAAACCTTGCGGCCGAAGGATGCTTCCGAAGATGCACTCACATCAACCTTGTAAAATTTGGAGAAAGTGTGAATGGGCGACCAAGTCACCGCTTGACACACCTGTGAGACAGACACTTGATGTCGGAAAGTCCAGGAAGCACCAATTGCCCTGGTTGAATGTGCCGTGACCGGAAAGGGGGGCACCCGTCCCCTAAGAGCATAGGCCTGTATGACAATCTGTCTGATCCACTGAGAAATGGTGACCGACGAGACCACCAGGCCCTTTTGTAAACCGGATACCGACAAAAAAAGTGAGTCAGACCTCCGAAACTGAGCCATGGCCGACAGGTACACCCGCAGAGCACGTACCACGTCTAAGGAATGAAGTGTAACCTCCTCAGCATGCGCCGGCCCGAGGACACAAGGATGGAAGCACAATGTCCTCGTTAAGGTGAAAAGACGAAACCACCTTCGGAAGAAACTAAGGTCACGGGCGTAACACCGCCTTATCCTTATGGAGGACCAAGTATGGCGACTTGCAGGACAAGGCCGCCAACTTAGAAACCCTTCTGACAGACGTAATGGCCACCTTCTGAGAAAGCATCAAGGAAGGAATCTCTGATGTCCTAGAAGGGAGATTTCTGAAGAACCGAGAGCACCAGATTAAAATCCCATGGGGGAAGAGGTGGTCTAAGAGGGGCAAGTACATGAAGAACCCCCTGCACAAAGGTACCCACCAGAGAATGGGCCGTCAAAAGAACACAGCCAAGGCTGAGATCTGACCCTTAATGGTGCTTAAGGCAAGCTTCTGATCCACACCACACTGTAAAAACAGCAGGATCACCGAATACGTCCGTGGACTCCAACCCATCTATTCGCACATAGAGATGTAGGCCTTCCAGGTGCGCTGGTAAATCTTCCTAGAAGACGACTTCCGTGCCCTTAACATAGTTGGAATGTAAGAGTCGGAAAGACCTCGGTCCCTAAGAACCTGGCTTTCAATAGCCATGTCGTTAAAGCCAGTGACTGTAAAGCAGGGTGGAGTATAGGACCTTGAGACAGAAGGTCCTCTCGCATTGGTATCTGCCACTAGGCGCACGAGATCGGCATACCAAGGACGCCGGGGCCAACCCGGGGCGATTAGAATCATCGGGATCCCCTCAGGCTCCACTCTGCGGAGCAGACAAAGAAGCAACTTCAATGGGGGAAAAGCATAAATTAATCGATACGGAACCCAAGGGGCTACCAACGCATCTGACGCATCTGCCCAGGGATCCCTGGACCTGGCCATGAATCTTGACACCTTGAGATGAGAGGCCAGGAGCAGGGCTGGCACTACCAATAGGCAGGTCAGGCAGCTGCCTAGAGCGCCAGGGTAGGGTGAGCGGCAAAATCCAAATCTCCAGACACTCAGAAGAAGATCGTCTAAGTAGCCGACGATAGCAATGCCATGCTGTCTCAGCAAAGCTAGGATCGGTGCGAGCACCTTGGTAAAAACTCTTGGTGCTGACGCCAGGCAAAAAAGGGAGGGCCACAAACTGATAGTGGTCCTCCCCGATCACAAAACGCAGAAACCTTTGGTGACTTGCGCAGATTGGGACATGCAAATATGCGGCCTTGATGTCCAAGGACGACAGAAAGTCCTCCGGGTGGAGCGCAGCTACCACCGAACGAATTGATTCCATGCAGAATTTCCTTACTTTCACAAAGGCATTCAGAGCCTTGAGGTCCAGGATCGGACCGACCCCGTCCTTCTTCAGGACCACAAACAGATTTGAATAAAAACCCCGAAACCTCTCGTCCTGCGGAACGGGTAAAATTACTCCGCAACTTAGCAAGTTCTTTACTGCGGAAGACCTGAGGGAAATAATCTGTTTGGGGGGATAGGAAAGAAACTATCTTGTACCCCCAAGAGACCACCTCGCAGACCCATTGATCGGAGAGCAGAGAGGGCCACTGAGTCGTGAACCTGTGAAGCCATCCCCCCACCCATGAGTCAGGCGGGGGCAGGCCTTCATGCAGTTGCGGGCTTTGGTGCCGGCTTGTTCGGCTTAGGCACCCAGGGATGTTTCTGTCCCCCAGCTGGGCATTTGTCGGTTTACCCGCGGGCCCTTCTCCTTGGAGGACCGAGGGAGGAGACTGCTTTTCCCTCCCGTGACATCCTTGATAAGACCCAAAAAGCCTCCCACCTTTGAAGGGTAAATCCCGCCAGGGCTTTCTTAGAGAACTGGTCCGCAGACCAGCATTTCAGTCAAAGCAGGCGGCGTAAAACCACCGCCGAAACAGAAGCCCTGGATATCAAGCGTGCTGCATCTAGTGAAGGATCACAGACATAGACAAGGCCCTGGACCAGTTGGTCAGCCAGTCTAATAACTTCGGATGGGAGTTGGTGCTCCTCCGCAGTCTGCCGCAAAATCTTAGCCCATTCAGTAAGTGTCTGAGATACCAGGGTAGTGCCCACAATAGGCCGCAAGTCAGACCCCAGCATGGTAAACATGGAGCGGGTCAGTGCTTCGAATCTCCTATCAGTCTGATCCTTAAAGTGGAGTTTCCATCATTATTGTGCTCATTAGACTCAAAAAAGGAAAAAAAAACAACTTTTTTTTACTCATCTGGAAATGCCTGTTGCTATGCTGTCCCACGAAATCTGCCTTTGGAAACTAGGATTCTGACATCATCTCCCTCTAATGCTGGGAAATGTGTATCATAATTTCCCAGGATGCAGTGCGCTGTCCAATTATCACTCACTTGATTAACTATGCAGAGCGGGTCGGATTGTAAAATAGTAAGTGACCGGATTTATGGTTGGAACTACGCTTTAAAAGCAGCGTTTCCCTCAATGGGGAGAGTGGTTACCTTATTTAACCGGGCAACCGGAGGGTCCACCACCAGAGGAGATGTCCACTTCTTTAAAATGTTCTTCTCAAAGGGGTACCAAACCGCCAGGCGGTGAGGGACTACAAAAGCCTTCTGCACCTTTCCCATTCCGCATCAATGAATTTATCAAAGAAGGGCACAAAGGGAAAAACCTTAAAGCGGTCTGATTTGTGTGATCCAAAGGAGGCCGAGCCCTCAGCGGGTACCTCAGCTGAACTGTCCAGCTTAAGGGAGTCCCTTACAGCATTGATAAGCTCCTTGACAAGTGCCTTATCATGCACCAACCCAGTTAAAGTGTCTTCCTCACAAGGAAGGTTCTGGCTCACGTCTTCAGATAAAACAGAACCAGGTACCTGAGCCGCAGGCCGGGTCCTGGTCTGAATCTGAGCACTCCCCAGGGGATAACGGAGGGAAGGGGGCGCTTTTTAACCCCCTTTCCTCCGCACGCCGTTTCCACCCTGACAACAAATGTTTCCAGGACTGCCGACAAATAGTCTATTGTGAGTGCAGGTGCAGAAGCACCAGCTGCCACCCCTGTCGTGTTTGGGGAAGAAGGACCAGATACTGACTCCATTTTAAGCAAAACTCCCAGGGCCCAGTTCAGACTGAACAAAAAACCCACCACTCCTGCTGCATTGACCGGGGGGGTTACCCAGGGGACAACACGGGAGAAGACTGCTCAGCGCCGCTGCCCGTTTCAAGCACACTACTGTGTGTGTGAGGAGAAAGCCGTGAGGTAAGCTGTGGGTTGCGGCGCGAGGAGAACGGCGCCCGGAGGAATCAGCACTAGAGGCCGAGGACAGCATATGGAGCGTGACGAAATTGGCCGACCGCAATAATATGCTGTATCATGGTGCGGCTACAACAAAATGGCCGCCAATGGGATTTTCAATAGAAACTGAGAATCACCCAAAAAATTGCGCCAGCGCTGCCAGAATAGCGTCAAAACACAGCAATTTAAATGGTGAAAGCCTAAAGGGCTGCCCAGCACCACAAAACCTCCAGAAAAGCGTACCCCCAGGTTTGAAACACACATAGGCCAGACGCACAGCCCCCTCAACCAGGTGCCCCACCCCCACCCCGACAGCAATGTAAAACAGCAGAGAGAAAAAGGGAGCGGGGAAGGGAGGATACCCAAACCCCAGGAATGCTGAGCCGTACCACCCAACCTAAGAGGGAGGGACTGTACTTACCCATCCACGCAACGACTCACTGTCGCATTCCAGACAAGCGTACAACCACAATGGAGGTAGCTGTCGGCCCGGTCCACTGTGAGTGAGACAACAGCAGAGGGAAAAAGGGAGCAGGGAAGGGAGGATACCCAAACCCCAGGAATGCTGAGCCGTGCAACCCAACCTAAGAGGGAGGGACTGCACTTACCCGTCCAAGGAGGTAGCCGTCTGCCCGTTCCACTGTGAGTGAGACAACACCACAGCCCAGTCATGTGCAGACCTCGGAGCAAAGCTCACTGGCCACCCCAGGAGTCATGGGGCATGTCGTGGCAGACCCAGCCTCTTTACAAAGGTGTGCTCACGCTCGCTGGCCGAACGGAGAAGACTACAAGGATCTATAATATTCAGCCTGTCGCTCAGCCGACAGTTGATAGAAGTCAAAAATTAAAAAAAAGAGCCTCCTCACCGAAACCAAACCACGGGTGCTGGCAATGCAATAGCAATGCAAAAATACGAAAATAAAAAATCGTACAAGCTATGACTAAGCACTGAAGCTACAGTGCGAAACTTTAGTTTTTGTCCCAATTTTTGCTGTGTCATGTTAATTTTGTGATCGATTTTAATTAAAGGAACATTTTTGGAGTGCGGCTGTCCAAGTTTCTTTCGTAATTTTGTATATGAATATCTAACATGTTTCTGCCTAGTCCTCTCCTGTAAACATGGAACATAACCCACTTGTCAAGAATTAAAGAGGCTGTGTCCGTCCATGGACGACAAGAGAAATAAACAGCATTTTTACTTGTACATGATTGGATGATAAAATTAGCAGAGCTTCCCCTAATTTTAGAGATTCTTTAGAAAATGTATAACCTCTGCTCTTTCTGTGCTGTAGTAAAGCTGCACTATTAGAAAACAATAGCTAATGCCGCATACATTGCCGTGTATAGGTTCCATCTGACTTTTTCTGTCAGAATTTCCGACAGCAAAAATTTGAGAGATGGTTCTCAATTATTCCGATAGGAAAAGATCTTGGTCGGAAATTCCGATTGTCTGTATGCAATTACGACGTGCAAAAAAAACATGCATGCTCAAAATCAATTTGACGCGTGCTCAAAATCACTGAACTTGATTTTTCTCGGCTCGTTGTGTTGTATGTCACAGCGTTCTTGACGGTCGGAATTTTGTGTGACCGTGTGTATGCAACACAAGTTTGCGTCAATATTCCGCTAAAAAAAATACACGGTTTTCTTGTCGGAATTTTTGATCGTGTGTACGTGGCACAACTGTTACCCGTAGAAACTTTGCTACTTTAACCCTTTTCTTCTCTACTGATAACATCTAAGACAAAGTCTCACCCCTATCCTGCCCCAATCTAACCCCTTCTGTCTACAACACATTACCGTTATCCTTCCTGAGCCTACTCACATCTGGCTCATTAATTGTTACGGTCAGCTCTGCTGAAGCCTCCCTTCGAACCTATTTGGGATATTCCCTTGGCTGTTACTAGCAAGGTTGATGTCCTGTAACTATTATGTTAGAGAGTAGAGTCTCCAAAGGTGGACTCTCCCTTTCACTTTAATTGGACTATTTATCCTTCCAGTGCCCACACATCCCACAGAAATCTCTCTTGATTGTTTATATAAAGTAGGTGCATTGCAAGTTTCTCTCGGCCATTAGGTGTATTAAGGCAGGCAATCTCTGAGGCATATGCTTTGAAGTAGAGGATTTACCTTTTCCATGTTGAGGGTAACTCGACTTGTTCAGTCAGTACCCCCTTTCTACCTAAATACTGGAAAAAAGGCCATAGACTGTATGCGTTTGTAGGGACATTTAGGTGTAAATAAACTCAAAAAAGGTATAGGGATGCACTGAACACCCTGCAATAACACAGTGGCAGCAAAGGTATCCAGATTTTTCTCGGCTCGTTGTGTTGTATGTCACAGCGTTCTTGACGGTCGGAATTTTGTGTGACCGTGTGTATGCAACACAAGTTTGCGTCAATATTCCGCTAAAAAAAATACACGGTTTTCTTGTCGGAATTTTTGATCGTGTGTACGTGGCACAACTGTTACCCGTAGAAACTTTGCTACTTTAACCCTTTTCTTCTCTACTGATAACATCTAAGACAAAGTCTCACCCCTATCCTGCCCCAATCTAACCCCTTCTGTCTACAACACATTACCGTTATCCTTCCTGAGCCTACTCACATCTGAACACAGCTTGCCAACCAGCTAATAAGTGCTCTATTAGCACAAAACATTAAAAATGTTGATATTTTCAAAAAAATTACATAGATTATATCCTTCTGCATCCAATCTTTTGTAGCCCTGTTCTGAAGAAAATGTAACAATCTTTCACATTGGGTGGGAAAGTGCTGGGATCAAAGCTTTCTAGAACTTGGTCAAAGATTTCGAACTTCTCCGGGTGACAGTATTAACCCTTCCTTATGATTACTCTTCTATACTTGAAAGTAGGAATGCCTAAAGTTGGGAAATTGACCTCTTGGAAGGTCTATTATCGCACTTGTATACTTCGCACAATGCAGTGTATACTCCACAGGACATATACTCTCTTTTCCCCGGTATACGATGGAGCAACGTTCGGCCTTGGTGGTCAAGCTTTGGCTCTTTCAGACACCAATGGCTGCTCATTCATTGGGAAAGGCCTTTGATCTGGGGATGACTTGCATCACTACCCCTGTTTGTGCACCTGTCTCACCCTTGGCTCATTAATTGTTACGGTCAGCTCTGCTGAAGCCTCCCTTCGAACCTATTTGGGATATTCCCTTGGCTGTTACTAGCAAGGTTGATGTCCTGTAACTATTATGTTAGAGAGTAGAGTCTCCAAAGGTGGACTCTCCCTTTCACTTTAATTGGACTATTTATCCTTCCAGTGCCCACACATCCCACAGAAATCTCTCTTGATTGTTTATATAAAGTAGGTGCATTGCAAGTTTCTCTCGGCCATTAGGTGTATTAAGGCAGGCAATCTCTGAGGCATATGCTTTGAAGTAGAGGATTTACCTTTTCCATGTTGAGGGTAACTCGACTTGTTCAGTCAGTACCCCCTTTCTACCTAAATACTGGAAAAAAGGCCATAGACTGTATGCGTTTGTAGGGACATTTAGGTGTAAATAAACTCAAAAAAGGTATAGGGATGCACTGAACACCCTGCAATAACACAGTGGCAGCAAAGGTATCCAGATTCTCACCAATTCACCAACAGTACAAACAAATGGCAACCACCCCAACCTATAACTGGCCTTTGTAGCAAAGAGCACATGCATGGGCAACACATGACAAAAAAACAAAAAAACACCAATTTCCAGTTTACTTACCAGTCAGCAACAAACCAAATTAACCCCAACAGTTCGGTTTTGTTTTGTTGTCTTTTTACATGCATCGCTCTTCCATGTGCTCCTTGTTGCAAAGTCCAGTTATAGGTTGGGGTAGCTGACATTTGTTTGTACTGCTGGTAAATCGGTTGGCAATTTTGGTTTATAGATTTTTCTCTACTTGCGTAGAAGTAAATTCTACATTCCTGTTTAAGACTCAGCAAGTGCTAGC
Source organism: Rana kukunoris (assembly GCA_029574335.1). Classification (NCBI taxonomy): domain Eukaryota; kingdom Metazoa; phylum Chordata; class Amphibia; order Anura; family Ranidae; genus Rana; species Rana kukunoris. The sequence goes on along the minus strand of CM056049.1, from coordinate 232,742,092 downwards.
ATGATATGCCCTAAACAGGACAAATGTGTGTGTCAGTGTAATGGCAAACGATCTACCAAAAACCCTGTTGGCTCTACTGTTCATGTGACAAACTACTTTCAAATTACTAGGAACGAACCACGATAAAATAAGCCTCTGTTCTAGTGACTTTTAAAATGGCTATCTGCAGGTGGTGAAAGATAAAATTATCACATGGTAAAGAGAAGTCTTACCTTTTCAGAGTAAATTTCACTGTGTCTTCGTTGTGAGAGGCTACCATCACATTTGCTTTACAATTGTGTCGAATCTCTTCTAAAACATAATCAAGGCATCTGCCCAACAAAGTAAGCATAATGAGAACAGCATTATTGATTTTCTGGAGGAATCATACAATGAACAATATGATATGGGCATCAATGGCTATTACAACATTTGGGAAATACATTCCTATAAGAAAAGAGGAATTGTCCATTACCTGTAGCACAATATCCTTTTTGCATTGCTTCCTTTTATGGAAAGTGACTTTTAAAAACTTAAAAACACATCAAAATGTCAACCAAGTGATTCAGCTTATGGGTTTAAAATGTACATTTTGATACCTTTGTTGTTTCCTACAAAATCATTAGGTGTAGAGTACACAGGGGGGAGATTTCTTAGACACGATTCACTTTAATGCACAACGAACAGCAGCTTAAATCCAGATTATCCAAATATAATGTATAAACCTATGCTTGATGCAGAAATAGGTCAAGGTAGGCTAGCATTGCACTTTAATGTGTTCCACCTTCCAGAGCATGACACGAGCCAGAATAACAGCCACCACCTATGCTATATCTGCAAATAGCCTTCGTTTACCAAAGCTAAAAAGTTTGAAACTAATAGACAACCCATGTGTTGCTCCTAGTGGCCTTTAAGTCATATCTTAGGGGTGTAACTCGTCAAATTCTAACATTTTATTTCATCCACTTTAATGGCTCTTCCTTACTCCCCTCATAGTAAGATCCACCTACTCAAACACTTTAAATGAACTTGCCACCTGTATAGAAAAATCAAGCCAGGAGAACCCTGAGAAAAACAAAGAAGCAGCTGAAAACCCACTTCTAGATTGGATAGAAAGAGAAATCTTCCCTCGCTCGCGTTTGCTATGCTTCCAGGTGTGCTGCGCTGGGGTTCCTTCTGCTGGATGCTATGTCACTAGTTGTTTATGTGGTAGCTCATTTCCAACACTTGAAGAACTCGGATGTCTCTTACATTGTAATTCAGTACTCCAAAGTTGCAAGTTAATGATTTAGCAACCTCGGCTACATTCTCATGTAAGCATGGAAAGTAGGGTTAAGGTTACATAGTTGTACTCTTTAGAAAATGTATAACCTCTGCTCTTTCTGTGCTGTAGTAAAGCTGCACTATTAGAAAACAATAGCTAATGCCGCATACATTGCCGTGTATAGGCTCCATCTGACTTTTTCTGTCAGAATTTCCGACAGCAAAAATTTGAGAGATGGTTCTCAATTTTTCCGATGGGAAAAGATCTTGGTCGGAAATTCCGAACGTCTGTATGCAATTCCGACGTGCAAAAAAACATGCATGCTCAAAATCAATTTGACGCGTGCTCGAAATCACTGAACCTAATTTTTCTCGGCTCGATGTTGTGTTGTATGTCACAGCGTTCTTGACGGCCGGAATTTTGTGTGACCGTGTGTATGCAACACAAGTTTGCGGCAACATTCCGCTAAAAAAAATCCACGGTTTTCTTGTCAGAATTTTCGATCGTGTGTACGTGGCACAACTGTTACCCGTAGAAACTTTGCTACTTTAACCCTTTTCTTCTCTATTGATAACATCTAAGACAAAGTCTCACCCCTATTCTGCCCCAATCTAGTCCCTTCTGTCTACAACACATTACCGTTATCCTTCCTGAACCTACTCACATCTGTCACTACATGCAGAATCAGGCCCACAACTGCTACAACCTTGACAAAAACACATCAAAGTCTCCAAAAAATGTAGCCGTACTCTTGAGGGTCTGTGGTGCAAGACTACATCTCAGAAATAGACTTCAACGTATATAAATGCCTTTAAAATACAATTCCTGCCTCTACATCTCCAGGCAGACCTATTTTGTCACTCATCCAGTCAACATTGTACAGATATGTCCCCCACTTAACACTTCATGTTTATAGGTACATTCAATACTTAACACTGCCATTCTAAATGAGGTTGCTAAACTTTTTTTCTATAGCCCACCTAACTACCTTCCCCATGTTCCCTCGCAAATACTACGATCACCCTCTGACTCTAACCTACGTCTTCAAACTCTAAAACATGCACTAGTCGCCCCCCCCCCCCCCCCATACTTAAAAAGCCCTGGCTGGATTGTTAAACACTATCAAAAGCAGTCATGCAGTATACATAAATGTGGAGCTGTTTTGCCAAAGTTCACATCACTCCCGACACCAAAGACCTATAGTCACTGAATTTTGCACCTCCTCTCAATCTTAAACAGGACCTTCAACAATGGCATTCCTTAAACCTCAACATGGTTTGGGCGATGCAAGGCCCTGAAAATGATGGTCCACCCACAGATTTTGTATGTGTTGCTTGCTCTCTTTTTAGGGAATTTATATGGGCCCACAAATCATCTAGACTCAAACTGCAACTCATATCCCTTTCTAAAAGGGAGGAGGCATCAGCCTACCTGACCTCTATTAGATACTATACAGTGGTGCATCTATTGAGGGTTGTAGATTGGCACTGCAACGAAAGTTTCAAGCCCATGAAGTCACCATGAAGGTCAAAGACTCTTCCACCCCTCTCCGATCATCTCCCCGGCTAACTGCCTAATTACTTGAGGACACACGGAATCACCTGCTGATTGGTACGTCTATGTATAGCTAGATCAGTTTTCCGCACAAATTACCTTTCACCACTGTCTTCACCCATAATACTGGTCATAAGGAATGTGGCCAGGGCTTGCTTTCCCTCGCTCTGGTTGGAGACGCAGGCTCCTACTAGTGTCCTGTGGTATGCCAAAATTAATCAGATCCTCCATATGGAGGAACTGACTTTCCACCCTAAACAATACTGAGGAAAATACTGAGATATTTTAATTGCACTGATGGCCATCTACAAGCATTGTCTCAACCTGAGCAGGTCGAGCCACCTAATTGCACCTCTATGACTAGCAGATAGTGTCTGGCCCCTGGAGAGTTACGCTCTGGCTTCCTTACCATTCTCCCCACATCCCCTCCCACTCTACCGGCTCTCTTCTGGCCCCGCTTAAAACACTACTCTGTGGCCTTTAACTTGACTACACTTGAAGTTCTCTATAAACCTTTTATACCCTATGTGACAACGACATGCCGTTGACCTGAATTGGCCCATCGTAGTTGGCTCTAATCTCTCAGCTATTCTTTCATTGTGTTTTGTATGATTAATATGTGACAAGTTTAGATTATTTGTTGTACCAAGGCTATGTTAAACCTTCGACATCAGGAAAGCCTGGCGGTACTGTTGCTTCAATTGAGTGCTTTGATTTGTTTTGTGTTGCAATAAGGCCTTATTCTTCAAGAGTATGTCTATGATGTACCATTGAATTTTTCAAGATGGAAATGGTTGCTAGCTAATGTTTTTGGGTACTAAGATGTGTTCATATGTCCTGTAACGTGTATGGCAATAAAGATGGAATTAAAAAAAAAAAATGAACCCCTACATACAGTGAGCAGTAACAGGGTTCCAGCCGCCTTTTAAAAAATACAGAATTTAGCTGAAACCAAAGGCTGATCGCTTATTGCAGGAAATCTCTTCATATCAGAACAGTGCATAAAATGGAAATATGATCAAGACCATTAACAAGTCTATTCATTGAATTTTGTAGTCCTGGTTGAACAGAAAACAGAAAATGAGCTTAAAGATTAAGGTCTGCCAGTCTGCAGCTTTAGCCTTTCTGGCTATTGAAGATATATACAGTTGGATGTGCTGAAACTAATCCAGAATTCATTATTACTAAGCTATAATAAGCTATTCTCTGTCTGTACATGTTGTAAAGCATATGTCCTAAACTTCCAAACAGAATGTAAAGCACGCCCTTGTTCATGATAAGAGCTCTACAAGTGCTTGCAGAGTGTAAAATAATTAGTACGAATGGCAAATACAGCAGATTACAGCTTTCTAACAGGCATATTACTGTTTTTATGGTCTGATGGTGTTAAACTGTACCTCTAATTTAAACAAAAGAATGCTATAATCCTATTCTAGATTAGAGTAAAACCAACACTGCACAATTTCATTGAGAACGCATCTTAGTCCATTTACATTGCTCACTTCTAAATAGCTAACTACATAAAAAGATCAATTGTACCAGAGAAGGAAGGGAATCATAATGCAAAACCTGAAGGGATGGATACGAGGGCTGCCATTAAGAAATTACCTTTCTAGAAAATGCTAGTTTACAGTACTTTGGGTCACTAGTTTTCTCTCTGTTCCTTTACTGCATATTTGTTTCAGGGCAAAGAATAAAAAATCATTACATTTTATTAACACGTTTATATTACGGTTTAAGCTTGGTTAAAACAATATGGGAGAGTTTTTGATTTTTTCTGCAGATTTAAACTTTACTCACATCTGAGTAAGTTTTGTAATACAAAAACTGCAGCAGGTCACACCTGAAATGTCTTGTACCTCAATGTCGACTTCTGGGGTAAGCAGAGAACCAAACACACAAGTAGGAAAGTGGCTTTCTGGGGGTTTTCTGTACAGTATTTGTGTACCACCAGAAATCTCAATATTCAGGATACGTTGACGTTTATTTTCTAAAGTTTCTGCACCATATTGAAAGAAAGTGATTATTTTTAATCTGATGTACTTATGTGTTTGTACCTGAATGAAAAAGTTAAAACTCTCAAATCACATCTCACACACTGTCATGGCAAATCTTAAAAACTCCTGTTTCCCGTCTGAACTGTCTGCACTAGGTATATGTAAAAAAATAAATAAAAAAAAGTCAGTCATTACACGATGGCACCATCATTTGCGATTTTTTGTCTAGTGTATGGCCAGCATTAGTAACATCAGCATAAAAAGAAATTCTACCATTTAGTCAAGGATCATTGTGGTCGAATGTGCTGCATAGGTGGAGCGTTTTATATTACCAAATATTTTCCATTTCTTTCATTCGTCCTACCTTTGCCACATATTTTTTTTAAAACAGAAAATGCCGATTTGTATTTCAAGAAATTCCCCCATCATTTTCGGAGGATTTTTTCAATTTGTCCATCATTTTTTTTAAGTTATCACATTTAACAAGATCCACAAAAAAGAAAAAAATTCTAACAAACAAAAGTCAGAATCCCATTTGAATTCAAGATTTGTCAATCATTAGTCACGTACAACATAATAGAGAGGGTCAAAGAAGAAAACAAGATTTGACCGTTCAGCCATTATTTTCAGAGAAGAATCAGCTTATGAGTTATGCAGCAACTGATGGCTGAATCTTGTTTATTAGCGGAGTCTTTTTATTTTGTGGTTTGCAACTGCAGATGGCTGAATCTTGTTTATTAGCGGAGTCTTTTTATTTTGTGGTTTGCAACTGCAGATGGCTGAATCTTGTTAAATTAAACACTCAAATCCTCTGAAAATTATGGGTGTATTTTGTAAAATACAGACAGACGCCCATCAAACATTCGCTGTGTGAGCCACACAGCAAATTCCTTACAGACTCTAAACCACCTCAGAGAAACGATTTTGGCTCTGAACCTGCTGATGGCTGTATCCAATAGCAGCGCAGATTTGTGCATTAGTAAACACAACCCAGATCTTGCCGTTATTTTTCCTTTCCTTGATTTCACTTGCCGTTCAGAGCTGAAATCAGGAAGAAAAGCCAGACAGCTAATCTGAGTAAAATTAGCAAACACACTTGTTAGGCACACAGTTAACCTTTGATTGCTCTCCTGATCACACGTCACACAGCCAGTACCATTAGTACAGTATGATCACTAAATATTGAATTCCGTGTCAATTGCGACATCAGATAGTATGTACGTGTCCCTTCTAGTCAGCGTCGGTTAGCGTTAGTCCCTAATTGCCCGGCACACTATCACAGTCACACTAGAAGTCACTGATCACCACCATTACTAGTATTTAGTGTCTGTCTGGGTCTGTATGGTCAGAACTATACAAGTGTTCCCAATACTAGACTGTTCTTTTGGGGACACTAAACCATGTCCACTGTTAGCACTTGTGACATGTAGCAGAATACATTTTGTCCATTTTAAATTTATGAAGAAATTAGAATTTATTGGTTATGTTTTATAACAGAAAGTAGAAAATGTCCCCCCACCCCATTTAAATAATAATAAAAAAAAAAGATATAAAAGACCCAGTGGTAATCAAATACCACAAAAAGTAAATATTCATTTGGATGGAAAAAAAAAAAAAAAAGAAGATATACATTTCATTTCGGTATAGATTGAGGGGACTCAGGGATTCCCCACAGGCCCTGAGGCTCCAACAGGAAAAAATGGGCGGGGAGGACTATACCGGTACTATGTAAGTTGGTAGCAAACAACCAAAATGATTCACATTAGGTACATTTCAGAAAATGTATTCACATAGACATCAAACACGATAAAAAATACATGACATTAAAAAACAGTATAAACACATTTGACCACAATCAGGTCACCGGTCGTGCAATCCCTTCCATTGGAAAGGGGGAATCTCGGTGAGGGAATTGGAGTCATGAGACAGGCAGTCTCTAGTCTCTACTAGTTTCGCAAATTTTGTTTTTGCTTCGTCAGGAGACGGTCTAAAATGTAATATAAGACAAAAATAAAACATAAAAAAAACATAATACATCATTTAATACCAGGGGGTGTATGGGAGACAACCCCTGGATGCCAATATTAATCATAACGGGGGAATTTGTCGAGCATGTCGCCTACCTAAAGGCACAACGTCCTCTGACCCCAAGAAGGTCTAAGGCAGGCAGTGGGTGAGTACCTCACAGATAGGCCAAAATGGTTTCTTGGGACGGACCTAGTGATAAGAATATGCATCACTAATGTATGAATTATATATTAAGGGGGGGGGGGAGAAATCCATGCATGTGAGGTACTATGTGTGTGAAGCACGGGGGGGAGGGAGGGAGTGGTGAGTGACAGGTTGCGGGGGGGAGGGGGGGAAAACAGGGGAAATAGAGGGGAGAACGGAATAATAAGTGGGGAGGAGGGAAAAGGGGAGGGGAGCAGAGGGTGTGGAAGGGGGAAAAGGCCATGGGAAGGGGGAGGGACAGCCACAAACACAATACAGTGAACAAAAAGTGTGGTAAAAACGGTATGAAGTAGAGACCACAAGGTAATAGTGAGGGGATCGTGGGTGAATACCAGTGTGGGTGTGATGGGCAGGTGGTTGAGGAGTAATTGACACCTTCAAGCCATGCAAAACCGTGACTTAGTGAACCCATATATGAAATTATGATATTACCTATGTGCCCAAACGGGCATAAAACGATAAGGAGGGTCGGGGTCCCAGGACACAAAGGTCCCGTTGGTTGGGGTTGCTCAGGTGACAAAGTGATTAGACCTGAATGGCAAATACATTCAGGTCTGTGCAAAACAAGAGGTAAATAAGTTACCAAACTCCTGCTGGTAGCAGCGCTGGTTCCTAATAAACAATGAGGATAAAGTAAATGAAGTGTAAAACAATACTGAGGAAAGAAAAGAGGGGATGCAGCAGCACAGGGAGAAAAGGTCTATGTGAAGATATCACGGTAAGACCCAGTGTACTCACTTGTTTGTGTATGGTAATACACATGTCCTGAGACCCAGCTCCGGTGCAGACAGCATCCGAGGAACTGGGTTTAAATACCGCCATGGTCTGCTCGATGTTCATGCAGGCCACCATTAACGAATGGGCGTGTAGGCGCCAGACCCGAGGGGCGTGGCTGCCAATATCGTGTCCCCATTGGTCCAGAGGTGCTGGACCAAGGTGATAGGGTAAGCGGGGGGCGACGAGCGGCGCCTGCATACGACGTGTGGGTGTGTACGGTGACGCGGCAAGGGATTAGCCGGTCAGCGCGTCCGTCAAAGCGCGCGTCGTATGTGGGCGGTAACCCATGGATCTTGACAGAACAGCGTGGGTAGCGCTGATTGGTCGGGAGGCCTGTCCATCATAGAGCTATGGATTGAGGCCAGTATGAGCACGGCCATAGCTAAGGGCAAGCAAGGGCCAAGCCCGTCTATGTGCCAGTAAATCCCTGGTAGGGAAATAGTTGCATGAGTGTCTGATAGACAGAACAGGGAGTCGGCAGGGGAAACGAACAAAAGAGGAGAGAAAAACAATGTGAAAGAAGGAAAGTGAATAATGAAATGAATGGTGAAAGTGCGTCAGCGTACACACCCACACGTCATATAGCTTATCACCTTGGTCCAGCACCTCTGGACCAATGGGGATACCAACCACGATATTGGCAGCCACGCCCCTTGGGTCTGGCGCCTACACGCCAATTCGTTAATGGTGGCCTGCATGAACATCGAGCAGACCATGGGGGTATTTAAACTCAGTTCCTCGGATGCTGTCTGCACCGGAGCTGGGTCTCAGGACATGTGTATTACCATACACAAACAAGCGAGTACACTGGATCTTACCGCGATACCTTCACATAGACCTTTTCTCCCTGTGCTGCTGCATCCCCTCTTTTCTTTCCTCAGTATTGTTTTACACTTCATTTACTTTATCCTCATTGTTTGTTTATTAGGAACCAGCGCTGCTACCAGCAGGGGATTGGTAACTTATTTACCTCTTGTTTTGCACAGACCTGGATGTATTTGCCATTGAGGTCTAATCACTTTGTCACCTGAGCAACCCCATCCAACGGGACCTTTGTGTCCTGGGACCCCGACCCTCCTTATCGTTTGTCCGTTTGGGCACATAGGTAATATCATAATTTCATATATGGGTTCACCAAGTCACGGTTTTGCATGGCTTGAAGGTGTCAATTACTCCTAAACCACCTGCCCATCACACCCACATTGGTATTCACCCACGATCCCCTCACTATTACCTTTTGGTCTCTACTTCATACTGTTCTTTACCACACTTTTTATTCACTGTATTGTGTTTGTGGCTGTCCCTCCCCTCCCCCCTTCCCACTGCCTTTTTCCCCTTCCACACCCTTTGCTCCCCTCCCCTTTTCCCTCCCCCCACTTATTATTCCATTCTCCCCTCTATTTCCCCTGTTTCCCCCCCCCCCCCGCAACCTGTCACTCACCACTCCCTCCCTCCCCCCCATGCTTCACACACATAGTACCTCACATGCATGGATTTCTCCCCCCCCCCCTTAATATATAATTCATACATTAGTGATGCATATTCTTATCACTAGGTCCGTCCCAAGAAACCATCTTGGCCTATCTGTGAGGTACTCACCCACTGCCTGCCTTGGACCTTCTTGGGGTCAGGGGACGTTGTGCCTTTAGGTAGGCGACATGCTCGACAAATTCCCTCGTTATGATTAATATTGACATCCAGGGGTTGTCTCCCATACACCCCCTGGTAGTAAATGATGTATTATGTTTTTTTAATGTTTTATTTTTGTCTTGTATTACATTTTAGACCGTCTCCTGACGAAGCGAAAACAAAATTCGCAAAACTAGTAGAGACTAGAGACTGCCTGTCTCATGACTCCAAATCCCTCACCGAGATTCCCCCTTTCCAATGGAAGGGATTGCACAACCGGTGACCTGATTGTGGTCAAATGTGTTTGTACTGTATTTTAATGTCATGTATTTATCGCGTTTGATGTCTTTATGTGAATACATTTTCTAAAATGTACCCAATGTGAATCATTTTGGTTGTTTGCAACCAACTTACATAGTACCGGTATAGTCCTCCCCGCCCATTTTTTCCTGTTGGAGCCTCAGGGCCTGTGGGGAATCCCTGAGTCCCCTCAATCTATATTAGAATACTAGGACGATGGTACACCCCTTATTTGATTGTATTTCCTCAATTATAAAAGGTTAAATCATATTTCATTTAGATAGTGTTGCATAACCTAGCAATTACCGAATACCAACAAATGAGGTAAAACCTTTAAGAGGTCAAGTGGTTAAATAATACAGATAGTGGGGTCAATTCACAAAGAGAAACGTTATTGGTTTTCTTCAGGTGTTAAATTAGCACTCCTTATTTAACGCTAGCAAACATGGTATTCACAAAAGCTATAATCGTTATTTAACACAGTCGTTATGGTTTTCAACTGACTCTTTATCCAAACGTTATGCTAACTACTCAGACGTTATTATTAACATTTGGGACGTTAAAATAACTCTTAAGGTCGTTAAATAATGCTGGAGAGATGCATTCTGGGAGCAGAAGGGGAGGAGAACAGCTGCATGTGGAAAAGAGCAGATACAGAGAGAGAGAGACACAAGCAATACACATGGAGATTGAGCACGTGATGTGCAAAACTTCTAGTGTGTGCTTTTCTAAAGCCATGTGTATTTCCTCATACAGAGAATAAATCATGGGAGATGATAATCGGAATTTAGCTATCACCTGGGTTTCAGAAAAGTCATCCAAAATAGTATGTGAACGGAATACACGTTTATAAATCTGAACAACATTCTAACGTGTTCTTCTTAACCTCTGGATAATTTTAAGTTCAAATAGAGCCTGGGAAATGTCATAACGCCACCCTGAGGGAGGTGTTAATTTAACGATTGCTTAACGATTGATAACTGTCAAAAAAATGTTTGTGAATTGCACTTCTGTACATATTTAACGATTTGACTCTTTAAAATAACGTTTTGAATCTTTAAAATAACTATTTGACTCTTTAATAAGGATCCACACCTTAAAATATCGGTTCGGTGTAGGGAAACGTTATTTGATGATTTTTCAAAGCGTTAAATCGTTTAGTGAATTGAACTAGCTTCAATAACGTGCAAAATCGTTAAAATAACACTCGCAATCTGAAAATAAAGCTTTGTGAATTGACCCCATTGTATTTATAAGTGACCTTTTTAATTAAAAGTTTTTCGGAATTCCTCCATTTAGTTCAGAATATTTTATTCACTTCAAGGGAGAACGCAAGCCAATGAGAAAAAATTATGCAACATAAAAGCACGGCAGAATTTGGATGCTGTATTATGCTAATAAGTAATTTACTCATCACACTTCTATTCAAATGTGTTCTCATACAGCTGGCTGATTAACTGAGCAGTGTGCAACTGGACGGATTCTTGGCAGTTTAATACAGTTTTTTTTTTATTTATCTGGCAAAGATTTTGGCTGAATCTGTATAAAGCAAAGTATATGCATGACATTTAGAGTCTGTTGCCTTAAGCTATTCTGGAAAGGAAAGGGGACGTATTTAATAAAGTGATAAAAAATAGGATAGAAAAAAAAAAAAGAAGGGTAAAACTGATGTTAAATATAATTGCCGTGCTGACTCATTTAGTAAAGACATAATCGCTTCTACTCAGAAGCAACACAAAAATGCCATTTACATAATAAAAAATAAAATAAAAATGACAACAAATATAATTATCCTTGTTGGCAGAGTACACCATCTCAAAATATGTAACGAAATGTAAAAATTATGCAAAAACATACATCATACTAAGTAACATAATCAAAGGTGCAAAAATGGACATGAGGACCCTTTTACCACAAGATCATGGTTGGTTCCTTCCTGTCAAATTCATTTTGCATCTACCATTAACATTAGCAATTGATCAAAAACAACAGACTTGCCTTATCCATCTTACCCTTGTTGCGCTCTCCCTTCCACTCTAGGGGGGGGGGGGGAGATTTGGGGAGTGTCAGAGAGGACAGTCTATTGAACTTTTAGCAATAAAGTTACCAAAGTACTTTCTGGTAAACAATCTAAAAGGTAAGATAGACCCCACATGTTGATCCTTTTTTTTAAATCCCCCAATGTTTGTTTAAAATGTTTGCAACATGTTTGTACTGAACATTACAAAATAATAGCCTTTCACACGGGCAGCTGTCCTGCCGCAGTTAAAAGCATGTTTCTTTCTTTTGAAATTCAAGACTCCAGGCACAGCGATCGGCTGCATTTGTTCACTGCAATTAGCTGTGTTTACATGCAGCTACGTTTAGCTGCGGTTGGCCATTATTGTCATCCCCATAGCAACCGTTTTTATTTTGATGCGCTTCCTGTTTTTTCTTTTGTTCACGCTGCTATCCGCAGCTGACCGCAGTGCACTGCGTTTACCTGCAGTTATGTGCAGATAGATGCGCAAAATCGTTCCTGGACGCAGTCAAATCTATTTTTTCTATCTGCACCAAACCGCATGTAATGAAACTGCAGCTAAACGCAGTGTGTGAATGGGGCCATTGGAAAGCATTGTGTGCTTTCAGCTGCAGTAGAAAACTAGAAAATCCGCAGCTAAAAGCACCATTCTATCCGTCCGTGTGAAAGGCGCCAAATAGCCCTCTACTGGTGCTCTTCCATCTCTGCCCCCATTCTGTAGGAACTCATTCATATCTTTATTGTAAATCCTCTTAATGCCATTATCTAATCCGTCTTCTGTATATCCTTTTTGTAAAAACCTATTTTTAGGATGTTGGATGCTATAAATAGTCCTCATCCTGCGTACTGTTTTTCTTCATTCTCAGGAACTGCCCCTTTGTATATTATATAAATACAGAGGATGATGGCAGCAAGCTAAGGGTACGAGACTTTTTCCATCTGTAATTTAAATAAAAAGACCTGGTCCTCAATCTTTTCCCCAACAATTATTGACAGGGGGATGTTCATGATAATTTAACCACTTGTCATCTGCCCACCGTCAAATGACGGCGGGCAGAGGACTCCATTATCCTGACATCACGTCATATGACGTGATGTCCCTTTAAAGCCGCGGGCGGGCGCGAGTCGCCGGCGGCGCGCGCGCACCCGCCGCTCTGCGGGGATCCCGTGCGAGTGCCCGGCGGCAACGATCGCCGCCGGGCACACGCGATTGCTCAGTAACTGAGCGGGGACGTGGAGCTCTGTATGTAAACACAGAGCTGCACGTCCCTGTCAGGGAGAGAGGAGATCGATTGTGTCCCTTGTACATAGGGATACAATCGGTCACCTCCCCCAGTCACCCCCCCTCCCCCCACAGTTAGAACACACATTTAACCCCTTCCCCGCCCCCTAGTGGTTAACCCCTTCACTGCCAGTCACATTTATACAGTAATCAATGCATATTTATAGCATTGTTCACTGTATAAATGTAAATGGTCCCAAAAATGTCAGAAAAGTGTCCGAAAAGTGTCCGAAATGTCCGCCATAACGTCGCAGTCCCAATAAAAAAATCGCAGATCGCCGCCATTAATAGTAAAAAAAAAAAAAAATGCCATAAACTATCCCCTATTTTGTAAACGCTATAAATTTTGCGCAAACCAATCGATAAACGCTTATTGCATTTTTTTTTTACCAAAAATATGTAGAAGAATACGTATCGGCCTAAACTGAGGGAAAAAATATTTTTTTTATATATTTTTTGGGTTATTTATTATAGCAAAAAGGAAAAAATATTGCATTTTTTTTAAAATTGACACTCTATTTTTGTTTATAGCGCAAAAAATAAAAACCGCAGAGGTAATCAAATACCACCAAAAGAAAGCTCTATTTGTGGGGAAAAAAGGACGCCAATTTTGTTTGGGAGCCACGTCGCACGACCGCGCAATTGTCAGTTAAAGCGACGCAGTCCCGGAAGCTTATATTTTGTCTGGGCAGGAAGGGGGTGTAGGAGCACAGTAGGCAAGTGGTTAAAGTGTTACTAAACCCAGAACAGTAAAATCAGTGTGTATATGCAGTAAAGCATGCTTGTTATACTCACCGTGGAACCTAAGGGGTTAATCCTTTGCATTGTGTAAAAAGGCTGTGTGATCCTGTGTCTCTGATCGTCTTCTTCCACTGACTCCAGACCATTTCCTGATAGAACAGAGCATTAGGGGACAGGCTACACATGCTCAGTTTGGAGTGTATTACTATATAGTTTATTTTTTTTCTTGGAAGAGTGCATATGATCAGCACAGGACCAATCAGCACTGTCCAGAGAGAGGGTCAAGGGAAAATGAAAACTCCTCCTACAAGCTTTGAGCAGACATGGATACAAGTCACAAGACTGCATTAACTGCTGATGAGAAAAGGTAGTTATCAGTTTATATTCACTAAAACTATTGCATTCCCATGTTCTGTATACTGTAGGAGACCAGATATAGTGAATGCAGGGTTCTGGGTTTAGTAACACTTTAACACAATATTGGTATCATCATTACCACATGTCAAAAACTGAGGTAACTCTGCTTCATTAACTCTCCAAATTATGATCAGTTTCTAGAACAGCAGCTTCTCAGGTTTGTTATTTAGAATATTTTCTGTTTCTCACTTGGCTATGAATGTATTAGCCACACGGGCCAAATTTGGCAGTCATTGCTACTCTTGTGACCTGTCTAAAGATGAAATTTTCCTGGGTATAGATTAGCTTATAAGAAGTACTCGAGAACCATTTTACCAATGCCAAGGCTTTCCAATGGTTGATAATAGTATATCATGGACTAACATAGGCTTTTCCCTGGGGATCCCCATTTCTTTGTGTAATAGAAACCCCTCCCCAATAAAGGTAAACAACTGTTGGGGATATTCATACATTTTCCAGAATTGGGCACATCTACTGCTAGTGGGGAATAGTGAATATTCTTATGCATGTTCCCATAATTAGACTCTTTCCATCTCTATTCCGAAATTGTCCCCTTCTCCACCCAGAGCCTCTTGTGTGGAGATTCTTATTGTTGCCATAATGTCTATAATATAGGGTGCATAGTCCCAGTGGTTTAATCTATTATTCGAGTGCATCTTCGAATCGGCCAGCTTGGAACTCCAATGAGACCCATTAATATTGTCAAATGCAACTCTGCTGTGAAAACTCAGGGGGTTCAGAGGCTTTACAAATGTTATTTTCTCAATTAGATGGTTCTGATCTTCACCCCTTCCTATACTTAACAGGCGTGGAATCTGTAGCAGAGGGATTTTGTAGGAGGCAAAATGCCAACACCTTAAAGTGGATCTACACCCTAAAGTTAAGTTCCGCTGATCGGAACCCTCCCTCCGTCCGGTGTCACATTTGACACCTTTCAGGGGGAGGGGGGTGCAGATACCTGTCTAAAGACAGGTATTTGCACCCACTTCTGGCCCGCAGTCTTGGGCAAAAGACGAGTTTTTTCAGTTGTGTGCTGGAACACTCGGCTCCCAGCACACAGCGGGAGCCGATCGGCGGGTGCAGCGCAACTCGCGCATGCGCCGTAGGGAACAGGACAGTGAAGCCGGAACGCTTCACTTCCTGGTTCCCTCACCATGGATGGAGGGGGGAGCAGTAGAGATGGGCGATCGCTCGTCCTCTGCTGGGCACGGCGCTGGACTCCAGGACAGGCAAGTGTCCCAATATTAAAAGTCAGCAGCTGCAGTATTTGTAGCTGCTGGCTTTTAATATTTTTTTTTTAAGGGACCATCCGCTTAAATTCCTTAAGTTGCCATTTTAAAACCTGGTTGTTTTGTTATTGTTTAAATCCCTTGAATGCTTTTTACTTTTGGTCTGTTTTTACTTCTGATCCATATTCTAGAAATCTTTAATTTTCTTATTCAGTTGCTTATGTTATGCTTGCAAATTGGTCAATATAAAACAAATAGTAAATGAAGGAAAGATTTTATTATCAATACTAGCAATTCCTAGCAAAATCCTGATTAAACTATTAATCACATGTGATTCTGAGGCCGCGTACACACGATCAAATTTATCTGCTGAAACTGGTCTGCCGACCAGTTTCAGAGGACATATCCGATCGTGTGTACGACCTAGCGGACAGGTTTGTACAGCGGACAAATTTCCAAGCATGCTTTGAAATTTGTCCGCTACAAACCTGTCCGTCGGATATGTCCACTGGTTAGTACGCCTAACCAGCGGACAGAAATCTCCCGCATGCGCCGAATGGATTCAACGCATGCGTGGAAGTATTTTACTTCCTGGAGTGGTGACGTGGCAACGAGGGGATTTTCGTCTGATGGTGTGTACACGCCATCGGACCAAAATCCGATGAGACATGTCCGTCGGACATGTCACATCGTCTGTACGCGGCCTAAGGTAGGACTATATATGCTCAAATGCCCCTGTGGCCTCCAGTATGTAGGGAGGGCCACAAGAAGTTTATCAAGCCGATTAAGAGAACATGTCTATACTATCAAAAGGAGAGTCAAGGGGTATAAGGTATCCAAACATTTATAAATACATCACAACCGGGACATTAGTGGTTTAAAATGTTATGATTAGGTAGAACACAATTTGGACGGGGGCAATTTTAAGAGAGCCCTCTCCAAAAAAATAAGAGAGACCTGAAGATTTTATGAGTCGAATACACTTATTTCCAATGGTCTATGTATAGGCCTGTTCGTGTTGCAGATACTTTTGTGAGCTGCTTTCATGCAGCTGCTGGCCCAACCTGTGCCAATAATTGTTGTTCCTTTTTTAAATTACTAACAGACATACCTACCAATACCAGCACTGGGTTGTAGCTGGCTGTGCCTTGGTCAATAAATGTCTCTGCCAGACTGATCTCTCCTGTACCCCTGATGTCATATTCACAAAAAGCACAGAGTGGAGCCCAACGATCCAGGAGCGCAAGAGAGATAATGCAAGCTGCTCCATTCCTAGGCAACGTTTTTCAGTTTAACCGGCAATGGCGCTGTGAGGCAGTATTCACTAGCGCTTATAATTCCATAAGCAATGTGAGCATATATTTTATCTTTGACCTAATGAAAGTTTTTAGCAGTGTACAGTGTATGATTATTATTTTTTTCCTCTTGAGCTGTGTAGTATACAGTATAGCTTCTTTGGGAGGCTGTGTTTACATTCAATGAAATTAATGAGATGTTGCTACTATTTGGTGAAGCATTGAAGTGGTGTCCAATTGTCTCCATTACTATTGAGAGTGCATATTGGAGAGTCCATATGAGAGCACCTTTACAACCATGGATTTCTCATGCTTGTTTGACCTTTCTAGCAAGGAACAAGCCTCAAGTTGAGCGCACACCTTTGGGGGGGATCAGGTGGAAGTGGTACGTTTCACTGTTTTCATAGTTGTGGCGTTATCACTTTCAAGAACAGACATTTTGTTCACTATACTTTGAAGCATAATTACAAGATTTACTAATTAACCATCACAATTTTTGTTTGTTTTTTGTATACAATTATCCTTGCAACTTTGATTCATTTATTTATTTTTGGTTTAGCACAGCACTTCATATTTTGACAACTATACACACTTGTGCCAGCAGCTGTCTTTGGATTGTTGCACACATTGCTTACACATTCATTTATTATAGGTATTTAATGTAATCATAGACACTCAAGTAATCATGTCCTTGGAAAAAAATAAAACGCACACCTGTGAAAGTAAGACATTAAAAAACTTACCAGGTCTGGTACCCCCTGCTGTGCTTTACGGTCTTTATTAAAATTAAAATTGGGTGCTGTGCCAGACAAATATCAAGTCTCTTCTTCTACAGGTACCATTTGTTTTAAATATTCTCTCCCAGTGACAGGGTGACTAATGGTGTGATTAACATGGGTATGAGCCCTGGTTCACACTAGGCTGTGGGAGTGAAGCCATGCGATGTCAATATAAATCGCGGCCGGAAATCGCAAAACGTAGTACAGGAACTACTTTTTGAAATCGGTGCAGCGCCGCAGATGCGGCGTCGCACCGATGAGGACGGTATCATTGCCGACAATTGCCGCCGATTTGAGATGTGATTTCACATGTGAAATCGCATCTCAAATCGTAGCAAATCGTACCCAGTGTGAATCTGGGCTTAAACTGGTAGTAAACCGCGGTAGGTTAACAAAAAAAAATCCCTGCAAGGCAATGTCATAACGTGCCAATATGCATTGCAAACTAGCACATTATGAGAGGCTTACCTTAGAACGAAGCCCTCCAGTGTTATGCTGTCAACTCTGAGAGGGCCGACATATTCCCCTGGTCTTCCTTCCTGGTTCGCAGGCCTTCCGGCTACATGAGTGATTGGGGGTGCATGTGCGGCGAGAGCCACCGTTTACAGCACAGGCCCTAAAGTTCCGGAACTCTAAGCGTGATGTCACTGGCTGCATGCACTCTGAATATCTTCTAAACAATGCAAGTTTAGGAGATGTTCGCAGTACCTACAGGTAAGGCTTATTATACTTTATTTTTATCCCTATACACTGTATGGGCTTGCATATGGGTAGCATATGTTTCTGCTATACAGATGTACAGTATCTCACAAAAAAAATGTTGTAAATATTTTATTGGATCTTTTCATGTGACAACACTGATGAAATTATACTTTGCTACAATGTAGTGAGTGTACAGCTTATATAACAGTGTAAATTTGCTGTCCCCTCCAAATAACTTGGCACATTAAAGTCTACACCGCTGGCAACAAAAGGGAGTACAAGTGAAAAATGTCCAAATTGGGCCCAATTAGCCATTTTCCCTCCCAATGTCATGTGACTTGTTAGTATTACAGGGTTTTTATGTGTGAATGGGGAGCAGGTGTGTTAAATTTGGTATCATCGATTTCTCACTCTCTCATACTGGTCACTGGAAGTGGAAAATGGCACCTCATGACAAATAACTCTGAGGATCTGAAAAAAATAATTGTTGCTCTACTTAAAGATGGCCTAGGCTATAAGAAGATTGCCAAGACTCTGAAACTGAGCTGCAGCATGGTGGCAAAGACCATACTGTGCTTTAACAGGACAGGTACCACTCAGAACAGGCCTCGCTATGGTCGACCAAAGAAGTTGAGTGCACTTGCTCAGCGTCATATACAGAGGTTGCCTTTGGGGAATAGATGTACGAGTGCTCCCAGCATTGCTGCAGAGATTAAAGGGGGTCATCCTGTCAGTACTCAAATGGAAGATGGAGGAGCCCAAGGCCTCTAACTTCCACCAGCTCTGTGATGTCGTCATGGAGGAATGGAGGACACCAGTGGAAACCTGTGAATTCTCTGGTGAACTCCATGCCCAAGAGAGTTAAGGCAGTGCTGTAAAATAATAGTGGCCCCACAAAATATTGACACTTTGGGCCCAATTTGGACATTTTCACTTAGGGGTGTACTCACTTTTGTTGCCAGCGGTTTAGAAATTAATGGCTGTGTGTGGAGTTATTTTTAAGCAAATATATACGGTTATACAAGCTGTACACTACTTTGTAGAAAAGTGTAATTTCTTCAGTGTTGTCGCATAAAAAGATATAATAAAATATTTACAAAAATGTTATAGGTGTACTCACTTTTGTGAGATACCGTATGTAATGGCCATTTATCTATTTTTTGCACTTGTGTGAATTACTTCTATTGTAGAGTAGTACCATAATAACACTTAAACAATTAACTGAAACCTAAGAAGGTTACCTCTGCACACATACCTATAATACATCTCGTTAGTTTTCTCATAAGTGGGATTGATAGGGTCTTCATAGCCAACCTCTGCTGCACGGCTTCTTTCTTGCTGCATGTAGGCCCCTCTGACAAGTTTGGCACCAAAATGCCAGCCTTCTCGTCGAGAAAGCTCTACATCTGCGGTCACGTTGTCATAAGCTTCCTAATTGAAAAAGGCACAAAATCAAACTTTAGATAATATCTTTACAGGCTTATCAAAAATATTAATTAGTGCATGGGGACAGCTATGAGTGTGTTGCAGTGTGTACTCCACTAGATCATTTTGTACATTAATTCCTAGTGATTTAATAAAATAAAAAAGGGGCAAAGTATGAAGTTCAGTAACTAATATAGCATCTTGATGTGAAATGTTTATTTTACACATTACCCAACAAGCCCTTAAATAGTGGAAAAATAGGATTTTTATAACAGCTTACCTGTAAAATCCTTTTCTTGGAGTACATCACGGGACACAGAGCCTAGTAATCACTAGATGGGGTATATTCCACCTTCAGGTGCTGGACACTAGTGTAATCAATTGGACAGGAAGTTTCGGCCCTATATAACCCCCTCCTCAGTTTTTGTAGCAAAGCAATAAGTGTCCCAAAATCCCCATAGAAGAGGGGCGTGAGCTCGGTGTCCCGTGATGTACTCCAAGAAAAGGATTTTACAGGTAAATCCTATTTTCTTTAACATACATCGCGGGACACAGAGCCTAGTAATTACTAAGTGGGACGTCCCAAAGCAATGCCTACTGAGGGAAGGGAGACACAACATGCAAACTGCCATCAGACGTTATAAACTATACTGCTGCCTGCAGCATACTGCCTCAAAAAACAGCATCCTGTTGCCGTCTTACATTCACCCGATAGAAATTAGTGAATGTAAGCACCGACAACCAAGTTGCGGTCTTCCAAATCTGAGTCATAAAGGCTTGGTAATGCACCATGCATGAAGCGCTTACTATCCTGGTAGGGTGAACTCTAAAAGAAACAGGGGGAAACCCTCTCTTTAAACCACAAGCCTGAATAATAACCTGATGAATCAACATTGAAAACCGTTGATTTAGACGCTGCCTGCCCTTTCGTGGGGCATCCTGGTAGCGCAACATCAGTTTTCTGTATCCGAGCAGCCGCTTCAGATAGGCCTTGACGTTTCTTACTCTAACGTGTGAGAGAGAGTGTAACCATTTTAATAGCTGATCTGAACACTGCCTGCCAATTTCTAGGGTCTTCTGGCAGCACAGCAAAACGTCAGTTTACTATATCCGAAACCTTCAGATAGATTTTTAACTGCTCTTATCTATATTGAGAGAAAAGCAATAACTTTTCCTTCCGCAGAACAAGGTTCTGGAAAAAAGAAAGGCAAGAATATCTTGATTCAAATGAAAACTAGATCCTTCTAGGAAATAAGGCTGGGTGAGGATTTAACATCACCCTATCCTTAAGAATAATTAAGTATGGCTCTATACAAAGAAAGTTGCCAATACTGGAAAGCTCTTGCGGAGGCTAATGCAACCAAGAACACCAACTCCCTTGTTAGAAGGATGAAGGGAAATATGGTGCATCGGCCCAAGGTGCTGCCCTTGTAAGCCGACAAAACTAGTCTCAATCCCCCAAACACAAGGGCGACCTAACTGGCGGACTTATACGTGTTACCTCCTGTATAAAGGAAGGCAAGAATTATACCTATGACATACTTCCAAGGATACCACCCCTTGGTTTCACACCAGGAACATGGGCCTTCCAGATCATATGGTCCTGGAGGCCAGCTCTCCTGTATGAATTAAGGTAATTTGCATCCGATTCTGAAAGCCCTGATCCTCAAGAATGCTATAACAGCCAGACCATTAATTCCCATGTTTGCAAGATGGGATGGAATACCGCCATGCGAAGTAGGCCTGGAAAAGATGTAATGGACCCTGGGTCCTTTACTACCACCCTTACTATTCCTGTACAGCAAGGTCGTCTGGGTTATGCCAGAGCAATTAGGCCGGCTTCCATTGCCCTCTGATGTTGCATAGAAGCCACGAAAGTCGTGGCATTGGGGGGAGAGAACGCATAAACCAGTGACAACTAGTCCCACAGGGTCACTAACGCATCTGTCCCGAATGCAAGTGGTTCCTTTGTCCTTGACACAAAACTATTCAACTTCTTGTTGAACCTGTATCCAATACATTTTATGTGCAGAGTTTCTCTGGCATTTGGTCAGAAAAAAAAAAAAAAAAAAAAAAAAAAAAAAAAAATCGGGGTGTAGAGGTCATTCTGCCGGGAACAATTGTTGACGGCTCCAGAGAATTGTCTGCCATGTCTGCATTCCATGAAATGACGATTGTCAATAGACAAGGCACAAGCTCCTCTGCCCAAGCCAGAACATGGCTTACTTCCCTCTGGCTGCGTGACTTCTAGTGCTTCCTTGGTAAACAAAGTAAATCACTAGTGTGGCATTGTCGGATTGTACTCTAGAAGCCAGCCTTCGTAGCCGCCACCTCCCAGGTAACAGGCATGAAGGATCTTCCCTTCTGCCAATCTTTTGGTTAAGAACCACCAACTGAAACTCCAGCATATCCCTGGGACCAGACTCTTTGGCTAATGCTAGGTTAGGATCCACTCGTTCCAGGCCGACAGAATATTGTTTATATCAGCCCTTGAATGAAGCCACCATCTTCCCTAGCACCTTAAGCAAAAGGCAAATGTAAGGAACTGTTCCTTGCCTTGACCACATAGACCAGCTTTCTCATAGCGCTGATCTTGTCTTGAGGCCAAAAAATCCTTTTTGGGCTGTGTCCCAAACATTCCAAGCTTCTTACCAAAACAAAATAATGTACCTTTAGACTGGGATCCTAACCCAGAAGTTCCAGATACTTGACCATGCTGGACACACTTAGGTCCAGCCATGCTACTGACTGATCAGCAGGTGTTTTCCTCGGTATGTCATTACTGCTATACCCTGGGCCTTTAGACACTGCTAGAGGCAGGCCCTGCCACATGGTTAACCCGGGCACGGTGGTTAACCCAAAGGGCAAGAAAACCAACTGGAGAAGGTGCTGTTCCCCTGCGAAACGCAGACAACCACTGCAGTCCCATGTAAATAAACACATATGCAAATGGCTCCCCATGTGTATGTGGCAAGTGTTAAAGCCATATGCCTCTATGGGAGCGTGTGTTCTTGGAAAGCATTAATTCATACAAATATGTTTTAGGCAAAAACATAAAAAAGGGCGCGCTGTATACACGCATACATATAGCATGTGTGCTATGGAACGAGCATCTTGCAAGCAAGCATGCGTTTATGAATGTGTTATGCAACATTGCGCAACATGTACCCATGCAGACACGTATTCCTACGTAAACACAAGGAATCCTGTATAATTAAGGAAACTTAAATTATCATGCCTCATTATGCAACCATGCAAAATCTATGCAAACATGGAACTTTAAGCAATCAGGCATTCTAATGCGATTCAGCATTTTTCATGCGATCAAACATCTTATGCATTTTAAGCACCTTATGTGCGGACAAGTACCCTTGTGTGTGATCAAGCATCCAGCATCTTTATGCAATCAAGCATTTTAATGCGATTTTAGGCATTTCTGTGAAAACAAGCCTCTCTGTTTGACCAAATATCCTTGGGTAATCAAGAACTTCTGTGATCGGGCAACCTTGTGTGATCCAGCATCTTTATGCAATCAAGCATTTTTAATGCGATTTTAGGCATTTCTGTGCAAATAAACCTCTCCGTGCGACTTAAACACTTAAAGCGGAGTTCCACCCTTAAAATCACTTTGTTTCATTACATCCAGCATACTGGCGTCAGCGCCAGTATGCTGTTTTTTTTTTTTTTTTAATGCACGTACTTACTTTATATAAAATCATTGAATTTCAGGCGCACCGCGGAATGTCGCCGCTATAAGGCGTCACTCCTTCCGGAAACAGCCGATTAGCATTCGGCTTTTCTCGGCGCCTGCGCACAGACCCAGGAGCTGACTGTGCAGGCGCCGAAAATAGCCGGTCCTAGTTCGGGTTTTTCGGAGGGCGTGACGCGGCTATATACGGCGCTTGCGCAGTCAGCTCCTGGGTCTGTGCGCAGGCGCCGAGAAAAGCCGAATGCTAATCGGCTGTTTCCGGAAGGCGTGACGCCTTATAGCGGCGACATTCCGCGGTGCGCCTGAAATTCAATGATTTTATATAAAGTAAGTATGTGCATTAAAAAAAAAAAACACAGCATACCAGTATGCTGGATGTAATGAAACAAAGTGATTTTAAGGGTGGAACTCCGCTTTAAATGTGCCCAGGCATCCTCATGCGACTATGTAAAAAACATGTAAACCCATACAAACATAAACATGTATCTTTATGTGATCAACAATAAACATGTTCTGTTACTTGTTTTTACCCCACATGCATTTTGAACATTCCAAACTCATGTATTTTATGCAAACATGTGGACTGGTAAAGGGGAAGTTATCCTCTGCAGACGTGCGTTTCCGCAATCATGCGATATAACTGTTGTGCGTTAGCAATGTACACAGTTGAAAAAAGGAAATTCCGCACCAATAGCTCGAAATGAAAAAATTGGTATAATTATTAAAAGATATATATATATATATATATATATATATATATATATATATATATATATATATATATATATATATATATATATATATATATATATATATATATATATAGGGCCAGATTCAGGAACAGTTAGGCTGGCGGATCCAGTGATCCGCCAGCCTAACTGTGACTTTAAGCCGGCGTTTCTGTTTTCTGTAACCAGAAAACAAGAAACGCCGGGTTGAAGCTCCGATGCGAGCAGCGTAACCGAGTTTCGCCATCGCATCGTTACTTCAACTTAAAAATGGCGCCGGGGGCGTTCCCGCCGATTTCCGCTCAAAAAATATGTTAATGAGCGGAAATCGGCAATTCACGATCGCATTCCGGCGCGACGCAGTGACGTTACGACGTTTCCGGACGGGATACGCGGCGCATAGTTATACCTACATGGGGTTGGAATATCCTATGTTAGGTATAGACGTCGTCATCGCGTCGGAAAAAAAAAAAAAAAACGTCGCTTGCGTAAAACTTTCATGAATGGGAATGTGACGTCATTGACGTTCATTCACAAAATTTGGAGCATGCGCACGGGGATGTTTTAACACTCGACGCATGCGCAGTACGTTCGCGGCGGGAACGCGCTTCGTTTAAATACTACACGCCCCGTACCCGCCCAATTTGAATTCCGCCGGCTCATTTGCGATGCGCTGCCGCAACTTTAGGAGCAAGTGCTTCGTGAATGACAGCACTTGCTCCTAAAATTTCTGCAGCGTAACGCAAATGAGAAGCGTTACTCCGGAGCAAAGATGCTCCCATCTACCTGAATCTGGCCCATAGTGGGATAAACACACTGAAGACGTTACCCATACGAAACGTACGTCGGTCGGCGCAGCCTGGTCACGTGCACACCCTGTGTCCTCTCTCCCGGCGTCTGCTTCATAGACATACTACGAACCAGTTGTTACTAAACGTATCAACGAGGTACGATTATACTGGACGCAGCCACGTATCTACGAGGAATCACTGCTCGTTCACACAACAGAGTGAGGTCACCCCACGCGATTGTGATAGTCGACCCCCAGTTTGTGATTGCCTGCAGCCTCAGTGCCGGGATAGGGCACTGTTTTTTGTAAGTAGCCTTTTGGCTTGTTTTGTTTTTATTCCAGTTTTAATTAAATTGATCGCACTATGGGAGCTATTTCTCTGTCCATTTATTCTATGTACATCTCTATGGAGTGAATCCTCTTGCTTGGTGGTGAAGAACCCTCCTTAATGAATGTAGGCATATTCCTGCATAAAGTGAGATTGACCTTTTCGGTAAGAGGTCATGACCATCTGGTAAGCGCAATCTTTTTTCTAAGCACGATTGGGGTGATTCAATCTGCCTGGTGAAGGAGCTGTGGAATTTGATTGAAGAATTTTTTCCTATGTTTCTTCCTTTTCTCCTTTTGGATTTCAAGGACTGCACTGTCTGTCATTGCCAGAACACTTGATAGGACGCACCAGTTCTATTTTCAATTTTTTACCATTGTTTAGCACATTTTGATATATTTGTTTCACTTTCTATACACAATCGTTTGTGTATTCTATTGTGATACATATCTTTTCACTATTCACAATCACATTGTTTTTAGATTCACTCACAGTGTGTTTGTATTTTACCTTAGCGCCCTCTATTATTTTCTTATCAATGTACACAGTTGTGCATTTGGCTAGCCCAAAGAAAGCACCAGGATGAGGACCCTGTGGAGGTTTTTCTAGCAACCTATATGAATTTTTTTTTTTTTTAAAACCCCAAGGAGGACACAGAGGCTTTGGCCATCTAGTCTGAAGGTAAGTTATATGCAGTATGAATCTCTGAAAAAGACTGCAGCTGCAACTCCAGAACTTGTGAGGCTTCCGATAGCTCCTCCTCGTTAGACTGCACCTGTTCCCTGACCTCTGACAGTGAACTTTCATCCTCTGGTCTTTTAATCCTTTTGTTTGAGGATTTAGAGCTGGGAAAGGGTCACACCCTGGTTTCTGCTTCTTGTGAGGATGCTGCGAATATAGCAGTTAACCTCTTATAGACCAACAAATGCAACGCAAAAAACGTCCAAACAAACATATGCAGAGTGGCTGCAATGTTGGGGGAGGCTACAATGCCTGACAGGGCAGATGGCTCAACCTGTGGGCTGCCTCAAGTCTCTACAGGGGAGGATGGTATCATGCAGTCATGATAAGGGCCACCAGATTCAGGTGGCGATACCCTGGTGCCCTTTTATATTCCTGCACCTGAACCTTTTCTACAGAGAGACGAAAGTCCTAAGCTAAAAGCAGAGGAACTTAACACATGTGCATCAACAGCTGAACTTAGTCTAGAAAAAAACAATGCCTGCTAATCTGCACAGCTAGATGCAGAGTAGGCGTCTTAGGTATGTCTGTATCCTACACACACACACAAGATGCTTACGTGCCCCAAGCTACTGTGTCCCTCTGGCTTTAACAGAGCTCTGATGTCTGGGCTTTTTTGAAGGGCTCGCCCTACATCTGCACCATAAGCCGGCCAGCACGTGCACCAGCGACAACCACATCGTCCCCCCGCCTACAAAAGCGCGCCCCCTCACGCACGCATGCGTAGGGAAATAGTGGAGGCGAGGGGATAGAGAGATCCCCCAAGGAGCACCGTGGACCCGGTCTACAAAGGGACTCCGCCACACAACTGTGGCAGAGCCTGAAGCGGAGGAAGCGAGCTGCTCAACAGACCGGCTAACACTGAGCTTTCTTTCCTGGAGAGCATGGTAAGCAAATCACCAGGTATGTCTCTTTACTTTCTCTAGTGGCGGAAAACAGATAAGACATGCACCTACTTATGGAAGACAATCCTTAAGGTATTTACCTAGCATTGTCTTCACTTACCTTATCCCCGCTGCAGGATACTGCTGAGCACAGACAGACCCAATCTTCACCCATCACCGCGGGGGTTAAGTCAACAGACCTTAAGGGACCGGGATCCAAGACAGGGTTTTCACTTCCCTGGACCTGTATCGCATCCTAACAGAAATCTTTTGGTATGTGGTTATAACCAAAGTACTGGAACCTAGGATCCAGCCCTCCGAAGAGAGGCATTACAGGCAAAAACCTTGTGCTTCGGATACGAGGCCCCATGTACCATCCACTTTGGCCCAAGGCACTTTGGATGGATCTAGTTTTTATGGAGGCTATTTAAATCCAGCATGGATCCCTCCAGTGGAGCTCCTCAGAGCACATTTTCACTCGTGACCAACACCTTAGACACTGGTGAAAAAACTGCGGTGCTCCCAGTATGGGAAGGGTTATATAGGGCAAAACTTCCTGTCTAATTGATTACACCAGTGTCCAGCACCTGAAGGTGTAATATAGCCCACTTAGTAATTACTAGGCTCTGTGTCCCGTGATGTACGATAAAGAAAATAAACAGCTTTTCTCCTAGAATTATTTTGCTGATTTTAACAAACGTGTGAGAACTAAACCCCACAGTTTTATAGCTATACAATAGTAGTGTTTAAAAAGGTTATTTATCTCCCAACATTGAGAACACATGTACTGGGGAGTGCAATTTAGTCGGAAAGAGTGTACCCACTGTACCCATCTATCAAGGTATGCTGAAGCTCATGTTAGCAACTCCCAACTGTCCCTTTCTGGAATCAAAATTCCTTTGTCCCTCACTTCAGTTATGCCTTTTTTTCTCCCATATATGGATTCCCCACACTAAACCTTTCATCCAATATTTAAATTATTGCATTTAGCATTTTGACAAGCCAATATAAAAAGGAAATGTAGGGACCTAGCATGCTTGTGTATTTTGCCTATATGCTTTTTGCTAAAACGTGTACCTTTCTCATCTTAATTCCCATTGTCTTTTTACCTTTTTTGTTACATTACAGCCTTTAGTTTAATGTTTTTTTTAATCTGAATTATATGTGATGGGTAAGAACACAATAGTCTAAGTTGGGGAAGTAAAATTAGAAAAATATATACATAAAACTATTTTTTTGCAGTAAAAATAAATGATATTAGGCATGTGCGCATGTATTCACCCCCTTTGTTATGAAGCCCATAAAAAGCTCTGGTGCAACCAATTACCTTCAGAAGTCACATACCCTGTGCAATCCAAGTGTCACATGATCTGTCATTACATATATAAACCTTTTTGAAAGGCCCCAGAGGCTGCAACACCTAAGGAAGAGGCACCACTAACCAAACACTGTAATGAAGATCAAGGAACTCTCCAAAAAAGTAAGGGACACTGTTGTTGAGAAGTACAAGTCAAGGTTAGTTCTAAAAATAAATATCCAAATATTTGATGATCCCTAGGAGGCACCATTAAATGTATCAAACAAATGGAAAGAACATGGCACAACAGCAAACCTACCAAGAGACGGCTGCACACCAAAACTCATTGACCGGGCAAAAAGGGCATTAATCAGAGAGGCAGCACAGAGACCTAAGGTGACCCTGGAGGAGCTGCAGAGTTGCACAGAAGAGACTGGAGTATCTGCACATAGGACGACAATAAGCCGTACGCTCAAGAGAGTTGGGTTTTATGGCAGAGTGGCCAGAAGAAAGCCAATACTTTCAGCAAAAAAACAAAAAAAGGCACGTTTGAGTTTACAAAAAGGCATGTGGGAGACTCCCAAAATGTATGGAGGGAGGTGCTTTTAACTTTTTGGCCATCAAATCAAAAGATATGTCTGGCACAAACCCAACACATCACATTACCCAAAGAACACCATCCCCACAGTGAAACATGGTGGGGGGGGAAGAGGGAGGAAAGTAAGGAGGAAGGAGGAGGAGGAGGAAGGAGGAAGGAGAAGAAGGAAAAGGAGAAGGAGGAGGAAGATGAGGAAGAGGAGAGGGAGAAGGAGGAGGGGAGGGAGAAGGAGGAGGAGAGGGAAAAAGAGGGGGGGAGAGACGAGGGAGAGGCTATGGTTTTTCCTGAATTGTAGGCATTTGGCTGATCTTTCAAAAACGCTTCTAAACGTAAAAACTCATGAACGCTGCCAAACGCGCCATTTAAAAGGTAGCAAAATGGATGTTTTTAAACATTAGTTACTAGCTGTCAAGTTCCAGTGTTCATAAGAGGTTTTCAAACATCATGTGCACATGAAGCCTATAGCAGAAAAGATTTAACAGTTTCCAATAAGAAAACTCTTTCAATAAATGTTATTAAATCAACATTTTCTGCAGTGTTATTTACATGATGTCTTCTAGTACATGGGCAGTTTAAGCTACATTCAAGGCATGCCACTGGTGAGAACTGTCAGTTACCTGTAAGCTTATGCAAGCTCTCACCCACTTTCAAACCGTCAAATGGCTGCTGCCATATTGGTCATGTGTGCAGCACAATGGCAACTACAAGTTTTCAGTGGGAGAGGAGAGTTGCAGCATGAAAAAGATTTATTTGCTTACCAAACCTATTAATTTTGAACATCAAAGACCATCTAGCAGAAATTTAAATGCGTATTTTTGTTTCATTACTAAAAAGCATTTGAAGCTTTAGTTCCACTTTAGACCTCATTCGTACACCTGGGTGAAGAGCGGTCTAGATTAAGTTAAAAATGTATCTTTTGTGAATTTAAATTACAAGTGGTACAAAGTTAATATAGGGACAATAGAAAAATATAACAACCATGGGACAGATAACGCAACAATATAGTTCTCTTATGTCCCTGGTTCATTGTATATTACCAGCATGTGCATACTCGGCAATCAATTTACAATTGTTACGCTAATAACCTAGCCAACAGGCATGTTTCCATATCAGTGATTAGTGACGGTCAGCGAAGGATAAAGTGAATACTTGTCATGTGTTACATTAAAAAGCTTTTTAACAAAAGTATGTTCAGAAAAAAAAGGAGAAAAAATAAAACAAGTGAAAGGCCTAAAGTTAATGCAGATATTTCCTTTGATTAGACAGCTGAATGTATTCTGGAATTTGCATCAAAGTAATCCCAGCGTATGCCAGCTCAAATTCCATGCTGTTGTGTTTGTAGCAGTAATCATTATTGCTCTGGAGCCCCTCACCTTTAGGTAGCACTGGTACGTGTTGAAGATAATGGGATTGTCCTTGTTAAATTTACGCTGCATTTCCAATGTCAGACGGCTGATTGCAGGTTGGAAATAGGTCTGTTCTGCATCAACCATCAAGCGAACACCCGTTTCCAAGGCTTTCTAAAAAACACATTACAGGGTACAATAAATGGCACTGCATGTGTCATTAGAATAATAGAAGAGAAACTGGGCTAAAAGATCACAAATGAGAAAAGTACAATACACAATATACCAAACTAAAATCACCTATGTCAAAAGACATGCTTCTCATATTGCGGCTGCCATTGTGACCTGACCCAACTTTACATGTAGTGTTCTGTTATCTTGTCAAATAACAGGTCTTTGCTTTTATTTATTAAAACATTGTATAAAAACACATGGTTTTCTAAAGGTCATCTCTACAGTACAATACAAAGATAGGAAAAAGTTGCTGGAAACAATATGAGGAAAGTCTTTATATCAAAATGCTCATTAGAAAGCTGGATTATATAGTGTTCTTCAAACAGAAACACATAATAAATGTTTAAGGTAATATATTGCTATGGAATTGGTTATAATTAAAGTGGTTGTAAAGACAGAGGCCCTGATTCATAAAGCACTTACTCCGACGTAACTCACCTTTTCCCGACGTAGCATAAATATGCGCCTGGCGTATGTGTGTGCCAGAGTCACAAACCAAGATACGCCTAAAAATAGGCCATCCTACCCCGACGTATCTTACTTACGTCGGCGTGGGCGCAAATATGGTCTTGACGTATGTTGCTTCTCCCATTGATTAGGCATTCACATGTGCAAATGAGGGAAATACGGCGATTAACGAACGTACTTGCGCCCGGCGCATGATATACGCGGTTTGCGCAAGTTTTACGTCCGGTGTAAAGTTATTCCCCATAGATGAGGGGAAACCCATGCAAAGGTATGGCCCAGGGAACACAAGCTATTGTACGTTGGAGGTCTGTGAATATGGACCGACGTGGGTCTGGCTGGGCGTAGGTTACGTTAACGGTGTACACAGTGATCCGGCGTATCTTAGGCAGTTGTTCCGACGTGGTTGTGCGCATGTGCATGGGTATACGTCCACGTCTCGACGCATGCGCAGTTCGTTTTAGGTACTTGTCTGGCGCCCGGGGAGTCACGCTTCATGGGGTCACGCTTCATTAGCATGGATCACGCCCACTTACGCCGGCTTACGCCTATGAAATATACGCCACGCTGGTGCAACGTTTGGAGCATTTGCTTTCTGAATTCCATGCTTGCCTCTCTGCGCTGCGTCGGCGTAGCGTAAAAGAGATGCGCTACGGCGACATAAATGTGCTCCGATGTATGTATATGTATGCATCATCTTACCTGAGCTCGCTGTCAATCACAGGAGCGGGGAAGAGCCATGCTGTGCATGTCCATGGATGCACAAAGACCCACCTGGAAATCGAGCCTGCACTAGTGCCCTCACAGCAAGTGGCTTGCTATGGGGGCACTGGGCAAGGAGTAGGAGCCAGGAGTGCCGACAGAGGACCCCAGAATTGGAGGATCAGGGCTTCACTGTGCAAAACCAAGACAGGTTTGGTATTTAAAAAACAAACAAAAAAAAAAAACATTTACAATAACTTTAAACTACATAGAAAGGATCTATTTGCAACTGATTCTATTAGGATATGGTAAGCTTGTGACAATGTTCTCTGGATACGACAGCTTATTTGACCACAACAAACAGTATGTTCAACAAGAAAGTAAAATGATTGATGGGTAGGAGAGCTTACACCCTCACTTCTCACAGTCTAGAAGATATTAGTTTGTATTTGCATTTCAATTTGGCAGCATGAGCACATTCTGAAGCCAACGGTGCTAACTGTCTTTTTAAAAAAAAAAAAAAACACATCAAGAGGTTTGGGTCAGACTGGTTGACTCTAAAAAAAAAAAAAAAAAAAAATCTTTAAAATACAAGTCAAACATGGTCGTGGACACAAAATAAAAGCATTACAACTGCAGCATGTAAATGCCCCAAACTGCTGCCTTTTGCAGCATGTCTAAATAAAGCCTTAGAGCACTGGATTCCTTACATTGTGGGTGTCAGGCAAATCGTGCCCCTTGGTTGCCGATTCCAGAACCTGGAGAGGGAGGGTGGAATTTAGTGGAACCAATCAGCTGTATTTTCCTTCCTGCAGCCACCATCTTCTCCTCCTGTCCCTACAGCCAGCATTCAGCAGCAGCAGGGAGGGAAATGCAACCGATCAGTTCTACAAAATGCAGCTCCTCCTCCCCATGTCCCTCTCCTGTTGCCCACTTGCCCAGCCCCCGTGTGCTACCTTGGACCTCCCGTTCCTGCCAGCTGCTACGGGGAATATTTCAGGATGGAGAGGGGGGGGGGAGGGGCCCGTAAATGTGTTATTTACTGTCACCCCACCTTTTCTGTATGAACACAGTCAGTGATCGGTACTTATCACTGACTATATTCATTCACAACTGAAGCATATTTAAGTGCATTTTTTACTTTGCTTCAGTCTGTGAATAACAGGAAGCCGCTCAGCACAGAGCACCTCCCAATAATTCACTGTCTGTCCAGTGTGGCTGAGGCTGCAGAGAAAGAGGCTGGGGAATCTCTGTCCTCAGTCCCTTTCTCGGTCTCAAAAGTGAGACATTAGGGTTCTGTTTAGATCCCTGATATTGCACCAAAGCCCCCCAACAGAGCAACTAAAAAAAATATATATATATATATATAAATAATAAAAAAATACAATTGCAAAAAATTATTAAAATAAAGAACTACCCTACTGACACAATTGTCAAAAATAATGTAGAAAGAAAAAAAACTACAGACACCATGCACTTCCCTACTGACGGACACTGTGCACTTCTAAAGGTAAACTAAGTAAACGTATATGTTCACAGTGACATTTGTATTCTATATATTTTCATTATGACTTAGTTGGGCCCGCTAGTAAAAAAATAAATAAAAGTGCCAAACCTCAGTGATCTTTTATGTTGTTCAGGTACCTCTCAAAAGGTTGCCTACCCCTGCCTTACCTAAATCACAAATTGACTTAAAAAAAAAGCAGCTTATACAGACAACTGGTGCAAACAATATAGACAATTAGTTGATATCCTAGACATTCTGCCATAATACGATGGCTGTAATATGATGCCAACAAAAAAACTCCTCACAAGCAGACAATATTCTGCAATTAGAATAGACTAAAGATAACTTCTTGATATCAAATTAAAATCGTTGCACGGTTAGAGAGGGGGGAGGGTGGTGGGGGTTTTTCTGCCCCTTAGGGCACAGAGTGATCCCATTGGGTGTGTCGGGGGGGGGGGTTGGAGTTTTCCCTAGACATCTTCCTAGACATCTTCCTTCCTTGCACCGATCAAAATCATTTAGTAAGGGGGGGGGGGGGGATTATGGTGTCAGCATACCAAGACATTTGTGGGAACAGTTTGGGAAAGGCCCCTTCCTGTTCCAACATGACTGAGCACCACAGCACAAAGTATGGTCCATAAAAACATGGATAAGGGAGTTTGAGGTAGAGCACCTTTGAGATAAATTAGAGCAGAGACTGCGAGCCAGGTTTTCTCCTCCAACAGATAGACAAGTTTTTCAAAATTCTCTTTTTTTGTTGTTTATAGTGATCAAATACCACCAAAAGAAAGCTCAGTTTGTGGGAAAAATAGAACATACATTTTATTTGGGTACAAAGTTGCATGAATTTGCAACTGTCAATTAAAGCAACGCAGTGCTGTATCCCGAAAAATGGCCAGTCATAAAGTGGGTAAATCTTCCAGAAGTCAAGTGGTTAAGCGCTTTTTTGTAAAGACATTATGGTAGTTGTATTACTGCTCCTACAACTGAAATTCTGAAAAGATTGGTGATCTACTGAAGACGGTAGTAAAACTAAGGTTAAAGATAAAATTTGTGCTGCCCACATTGGCAACAATTAGCCCCAGCACTGGTCCCTACTAATGTACAGACTATTCTAACTGCCATCCTTCCACCTGTGCTAGATTCAGTATTTCAGTTGTTACAAACCATGATGGGGTTGCTACAGTTGACACTGCCAGATGCTTCTGTCCAAAATTTGGAACTCCTCCGTGTGTGATGGCACATGGCCATTAACATTGGAAGCGCTGGTTATTGCTCCCACAGTACCAACATTTACCCTACATGGCATGACAAGTCTCCCAATCATTCCAAGGGATTCTTCTAAGGACTGCATCGCTCGCTATGCCTTTTTTACCTTGCACATTACGCTGTGTTTGGCCATTCTTATTACAGAACAATCTATTTTATGGGAAATGAAAGCAATACACCTATTGTAATTAACAAGCTAAAGCCTTTCTTCTCTGTGAAGGTGAAAATAAAGTACCAGCTCTTAATCAATTTGGTTTTAAGAAGCAATAAAAGCCTCTTTATTGCTGCTGATAACTTATGGCACAAACAAATGGCTGTTATTGTTTTTTTTTTATCAACCTTCAAAAGAATGTATTAGCTTGCACTTCATTATGAAAGATTACATTTCAGCACTGATTCATTTATTTAAATTAGTGCTTAATAAAGGAATGTATGACATCCTGATATAAATGGCATTTCTAAGGGCTGTTCCTACCCTTTTGGATGTGAGAAATATTGTTGCATTGATTTACGGCACCATCTGAGCCACAAACTATACAGCTCATCTCAGCCACGCGGTGTTTAAATATTAATGAGTCTTGTGGAGTCAATGCCAGTTACTGCCCATTTATGCAGCAGTTTTTACACATACTTTTTTGGAAGAAAGCCAGAACAACAACAAAAACAAACAAACAAAAAACAGCTATGCATGTAACAATTTCAAGAGGTACTTGCCAAAAAAAAAAAAAAAAAAAAATACTTTTCAGCTGTTTAGGGTGCATGTTTTTGGACTTCTAAACAAAATACAAGTATTTTTTTCTGGCTTGGCTGTAAATTGTGTATGCTCTTTTTATGACAAATGATTTAGGATAGAAAAATGCCAGAACCAGACACCTCAAGGCATTTCCTAAAGCTATAATACCAATAAGCCATGGTCAATGCTGCTTTACAATGCTTCTACATATAAATACCAATGCTATTTTGGTTTAGGTCACAAAAAAATAAAAATAATGTATGAAACTGTAGCATACTGCAGGATAAAATTACATTTAGGGGTTGATTTACTAAAACCGGAGAGTGCAAAATTTGGCGCAGATCTGCATAGAAACCAATCCGCTTACATTTTTTTCTTGTCAAAGCTTAACCACTTGCTGACTGCCCTATAACAGTTTTACTGCTACAGGGTGTGTGTATATATATATATATATATATATATATATATATATATATATATATATATATATATATATATATATATATACACACACACACACACACACACACACACACACACATACACACATATATATATTAGTGGTGCAACGGATCACCGTTCATCCGTGATCCGAACCGGTCACCCCCTTCGGATCGGCACGCAATGCGATCCGCGGATTGCCTCTGCGGCCATAGCATTAGGAAAGGCCGCGGCTTCGGCCTAGCTCCGGAGCCGCGGCCATCTTGGTACACCCGGCGGCCGCCCTCCTCTCTGTTTACACCCACAGAGGAGGAGGAGCCCACTCTCGAGGGAAACACATGCCGCTGTCTGAGGTCTGCACTACTGTGGGGGTAACCGTCTGAGGTCTGCACTACTGG
This sequence comes from Rana kukunoris, assembly GCA_029574335.1. Taxonomy (NCBI): domain Eukaryota; kingdom Metazoa; phylum Chordata; class Amphibia; order Anura; family Ranidae; genus Rana; species Rana kukunoris. The sequence continues at coordinate 232,706,300 of CM056049.1, read as the reverse complement.
GAGGTGTCTGTACTGAGGAGGGGGTCTGTACTGAGGGGGGGGACACCATTTTTATAATTTTTTTGCACAGAGTGACGCCACTGCAGTGGAGGAGGGAGATGTGGATATTACAGTGGGGGAGGGAGATGTGGATATTACAGTGGGGGGGGGGGGGGTAGATGTGGATATTACAGTGGAGGAGATTTTTTTTTTCTGCCGATCCGAAAAATGATCCGTGACTCCTAATCCGAGGAACGATCCGAACTGTGAGTTTTTTGATCCGTTACACCCCTAACACATACATGAGTATATTATATACAGTGCGGAAAATAAGTATTTGAACACCCTGCTATTTTGCAAGTTCTCCCACTTGGAAATCATGAAGGGGGTCTGAAATTGTTATCGTAGGTGCATGTCCACTGTGAGAGACATAATCCAAAAAAAAAAAATTCCAGAAATCACAATTTATGATTTTTTAACTATTTGTATGATACAGCTGCAAAGAATTTTTTGAACACCTGTATCAGCTAGAATTCTGACCCTCAAAGACCTGTTAGTCTGCCTTTAAAATGTCCACCTCCACTCCATTATCCTAAATTAGATGCACCTGTTTGAGGTCATTAGCTGCATAAAGACACCTGTCCACCCCATACAATCAGTAAGAATCCAACTACTAACATGGCCAAGACCAAAGAGCTGTCCAAAGACACTAGAGACAAAATTGTACACCTCCACAAGGCTGGAAAGGGCTACGGGGAAATCGCCAAGCAGCTTGGTGAAAAAAGGTCCACTGTTGGAGTAATCATTAGAAAATGGAAGAAGCTAAACATGACTGTCATTCTCCCTCGGACTGGGGCTCCATGCAAAATCTCACCTCGTGGGGTCTCAATGATCCTAAGAAAGGTGAGAAATCAGCCCAGGACTACACGGGAGGAGCTGGTCAATGACCTGAAAAGAGCTGGGACCACCGTTTCCAAGGTTACTGTTGGTAATACACTAAGACGTCATGGTTTGAAATCATGCATGGCACGGAAGGTTCCCCTGCTTAAACCAGCACATGTCAAGGCCCGTCTTAAGTTTGCCAATGACCATTTGGATGATCCAGAGGAGTCATGGGAGAAAGTCATGTGGTCAGATGAGACCAAAATAGAACTTTTTGGTCATAATTCCACTAACCGTGTTTGGAGGAAGAAGAATGATGAGTACCATCCCAAGAACACCATCCCTACTGTGAATCATGGGGGTGGTAGCATCATGCTTTGGGGGTGTTTTTCTGCACATGGGACAGGGCGACTGCACTGTATTAAGGAGAGGATGACCGGGGCCATGTATTGCGAGATTTTGGGCAACAACCTCCTTCCCTCAGTTAGAGCTTTGAAGATGGGTCGAGGCTGGGTTTTCCAACATGACAATGACCCGAAGCACACAGCCAGGATAACCAAGGAGTGGCTCTGTAAGAAGCATATCAAGGTTCTAGCGTGGCCTAGCCAGTCTCCAGACCTAAACCCAATAGAGAATCTTTGGAGGGAGCTCAAACTCTGTGTTTCTCACCGATAGCCCAGAAACCTGACTGATCTAGAGAAGATCTGTGTGGAGGAGTGGTGTCAAAATCCCTCCTCCAGTATGTGCAAACCTGGTGAAAAACTACAAGAAACGTTTGACCTCTGTAATTGCAAACAAAGGCTACTGTACCAAATATTAACATTGATTTTCTCAGGTGTTCAAATACTTATTTGCAGCTGTATCATACAAATAAATAGTTAAAAAAATCATACATTGTGATTTCTGGCTTTTTTTTTTTTTGATTATGTCTCTCACAGTGGACATGCACCTACAATGACAATTTCAGACCCCTCCATGATTTCCAAGTGGGAGAACTTGCAAAATAGCAGGGTGTTCAAATACTTATTTTCCGCACTGTATAAATATAAACAAACACTCCCTGAAATTATACACATGTTGTCATGTTACAACCAAAAACAAAATGTATTTTATGTGATAGACCAACACAAAGTGGCACATTGTGAAGTCAAAAGGAAAATGATAAATGGTTCTCCGATTTTTTTACAAATAAAAATCTGTAAAGTGTGACATGCATTTGAATTCAGCCCCTTTACTCTGATACCCCCAATTAAAATCTAGTGAAACCAATTGCCTTCAGAAGTCACCTCATTAGTAAATAGAGTCCGCCTGTGTTTAATTTAATCTCAGTATAAATACAGCTGTTATGTGAAGCCCTCAGTGGTTTGTTGGAGAACCTTAGTGAACAAGTAGTATCATGAAGGCCAAGGAACACACCAGACAGGGCAGGGATAAAGTTGTGGAGAAGTTTAAAGCAGGGTTAGGTAATAACAAAATATCCAAGGCTGCTTTAAACATCTCACGGAGCACTGTTCAAATCATCATCTGAAAATGGAACTGCACAACTGCAAACCTACCAAGACATGGCCGTCCACCTAAACTGACAGGCCGGGCAAGGAGAGCATTATTGAGAGAAGCAGCCAATAAGCCCATGGTAACTCTGGTAACTCGGGGGGGGGGGGGGGCGCTGCAGAGATCCACAGCTCAGGTGGGACAATCTGTCCACAGGACAACTATTAGTGTGCACTCCACAAATCTAACCTTTATGGAAGAGTGGCAAGAAGAAAGTCATTGTTAAAAGAAAGACATAAGAAGTCCCGTTTTGCAGTTTATAAGAAGCCATGTAGGGGACACAGCAAAAATGTGGAAGAAAGTGCTCTGGTCAGATGAGACCAAAATTTAACTGCTTGGCCTAAAAGCAAAACATGTGTGGTGAAAAATTAGCACTACCCATCACCCTGAACACTCCATCCCCACTGTGAAACATGGTGGTGACAGCATGTCGTGGGATGCTTTTCTTCAGCAGGTACAGAGAAGCTGATCAGAGTTGATGGTAAGATGGATGTAGCCAAATATAGGGCAATCTCAGAAGAGAAGAGCTACAATGGAATGGTTTAAATCAAAGCATATTCTTGTGTAATGCCCCATACACACAATCAGAAATTCCGACAGCAAAAATCAGATGTGAGCTTTTGAATGGAAATTCCGACCATGTGTATTCTCCATCAGACTTTTGCTGTCGAAATTTCCGCCAACAAAGAGAGCTGGTTCTCAAATTTTCAGACGGAAAAAATTCCATGCCTGAAAACCATGAACGTCATTTACGCGGCTCGTTGTAGTGTTGTATGTCACTGCGTTTTTGACAGCCGAAGGTCCAGAGAACTTTTGTGTGACCTGTGTGTACGCAAGCCAAGCTTGAGCGGAATTGAAAATCCGATCGTGTGTACGCGGCATTAGAATAGCCCAGTCAAAGTCCACACCTAAATCCAATTGAGCATCTGTGGCAAGACTTGAAAATTGCTGTTCACAGATGCACTCCATCCAATCTGACAGAGCTTGAGCTATAATGCAAAGAAGAATGGGCAAAAATGTCACTCTCTAGATATGCAAAGCTGGTAGAGAAGTGCCCAAAAAGACATGCATCTGTAATTGCAGTGAAAGGTGGTTCTACAAAGTATTAACTAAATGCACGTCACACTTTTCAGATATTTATAAAAAAATAAAAATAAAAGGATGAAGACCATTTATCACTTTCCTTCCACTTCACAATTATGTGCCATTGTGTGTTGGTCCATTACATAAAATCACAATAAAATACAGTTACATTTTTGGTTGTAACATGACAAAATGTGGAAATGTTTAAGGGGTATAAATACTTTAAGGCACCGTGTACATAAACTTCATACATATATACACACACACACACACACTAATTATATATATATATATACACACACACACACACACACACACACACACACACACATACACACATATATATATATATATATATATATATATATATATATATATATATATATATATATATATATATATACATACACACATATATACATACACACACAGTTGTCCTCATAAGCAGAATTTATGATTTCTTGGGCATTTTTCAGAAAATGTGAATGATAACATGAAAACATTTCTTTCACTCATGGTTAGTATTTGGCTGAAGCCATTTATTATCAATAAACTGTTTACTCTTTTTAAATCATAATGGCAATGGAAACTACTCAAAAGACCCTGATCAAAAGTATACATACCTTGGTTATTTTGGCTTGATCTCATGCACACAAGGTGACACAAAAGGGGTTTGTATGGCTTTTAAAAGGTAACCATCCTCATCTGTGATCTGTTTGCTTGTAATTAGCGTGGGTGTATAAAAGGTCAATGCGTTTCTGGACTCCTGACAGACCCTTGCGTCTTTCATCCAGGGCTGCACTGACGTTTCTGGATTCCGAGTCATGGCGAAAGCAAAATAATTGTCAAAGGATCTGCGGGAAAAGGTAGTTCAACTTTATAAAACAGGAAAGGGATATAAAAAGATATCCAAAGAATTGAGAATGCCGATAAACAGTGTTTAAACTCTAATTAAGAGTGAAAAATTAAGGGTTCTGTTGAAACCAAACCACAGTCAGGTAGACCAACTAAAATGTCAGCCACAACTGCCAGGTAAATTGTTCGGGATGTAAAGAAGAACCCACAAATAACTTCAGGTGAAATACAGGACTCTGAAAACAAGTGGTGTGGCTGTTTCAAGATGCACAATAAGGAAGCACTTCAAGAAAGATGGGCTGCATGGTCGAGTCAGCAGAAGAAAGCCATTACTACACAAATGCCACAAAGTATCCCACTTACAATATGCCAAACAGCACAGAGACAAGCCTCAAACCTTCTGGCACAAAGTCATTTGGAGTGATGAGACCAAAATGTTGCTTTCTGGCCACAACCATAAACGCTACATTTGGAGAGTTAACAAGGCTTATGATGAAAGGTAAAGGAGGATTTCTGATGTTCTGGGGATGTGTGAGCTACAATGGCACAGGAAATTTGGTTAAAATTGTTGGCAAGATGAATGCAGTATGTTATCAAAAAAATACTGGAGGAACGTTTGCATTCATCAGCCAGGAATCTGTGCATGGGATGTACCTGGCCATTCAAACATGACAATGATCCAAAACACAAGTTGCCATCTCAGTCTCCTGACCTCAATATCATTGAGCCACTCTGGGGTAGGATCTCAAAAACGTGCAGTTCATGCAACACAGCCCAAGAATTTACAAGAACTGGAGGCTTTTTGCCAAGAGGAATGGGCAACTGTACCATCTAAGATTAATAGCCTTATCCACAAATACCACAAAATACTTTAAGCTGTCATTGATGTTAAAGGAGGCAATATATGGTATTAAGAACTTAGGTATGTAAACTTTTGATCAGGGTCACTTGGGTAGTTCCTTACATTAACCATGAGTGTAAGAAATGTTTTTGTGTTATTCATATTCTCTGAAAAATGGCCAAGAAATTATAAATTCTGCCAGTAAACTTATGAGCAAAACCGATGATTTTTTTAAAATTCTGCTGCAGCAAAACACGTTACTGCACATTCATTTGCTAAATGCGTGGCGATGTCATTAAGAATGAATGGCACCCATGGGCATCTGCAAAAGGCAAAAAATGAAGTTTGTAAGGCAGAGTTCAGTGGTCTGTAGGTTGTAACGCATGTCACCCTGGTTGACAAAAGCTGCAGTAGACTACTGTTGCACAAACTCTATATATGGAGAGCACTGTCTCAAATTTACAGTAACAGAAAAGCAAAGAAAAATATGATCTGGAAGAATATCTTTAATTCTAAAATGTGTCTCAAATTAATTTTTTCTTAACTAAAACCAGCATCACAGTCCCAATCAGATTTTAGCTGCCATTTTAAATGCAGATTTCAATTTGTTATAGAATGACACAAATATTTTAATCAAACATTTCCAGATTAAAAAAAAAGAAGCTGCCATTGACCACCAGTTTTGTAAGGTGCAAGCTCAAGAGCTATGATGGTAATCCAGTGTAGTTGTAGACCAGGATACCTGTGATATTCAGGTGAATGGAAAAGCACTGCACGAGCATCTCAGTAAAGAAATTCAAAGATTTGTAATGGGCACATATTGTATCTCTGATAATAAAAGTTGGTGCTTTAACAGAGCCTCAAGAGCTAGTTTTTTCTGAATGATGCTCCACGTAAATACTGGTGCTGGAAAGTTGAATTCTAATCAATACAGACTATTATGATACTGCACAGAATGATGCACAATATTGGTAAGCAATGCAGTTAAACTTTTTAATATAAAATATTACAGCTTTCTAAAACTAGGCTTTTACATGGCAAAAAAAAAAAAAGAAGAAGATGTGCCATTCACTCTTTTCAAGAAGGATTTAAGCAAGATGTAGAGCAAGTCGCAGTACTTCACTCTGAACAATGACAGTGGGTGTAAGCTGCGCAAATGGCTTTGTTATGCCCTCTAATTCTAGGTTTCTATAGCTACACATATTACAGCATTATTCAATCAGCAACTTGTTTGTTCTCTTATCAGAATACTTCTCAAGCACTTAACCCAGACTTATTGTAAGAGTGTCAAGAGATCTCCTTTTCCATCTACTCTGATTATGGACCGACTGTACTTTCACGCATTAGTGTTTACCATTGTTAGGTGCTATGTTTTATCACTGTCATTTCGCTCCTTTGTAATATATTATACACTGTAACTTGTGTTGTATGATATATACAGCATGCCAAGTAAACCAGACAGAATTATGTTTCTGACCTTTGCAAGAACATCCATTCTCTGCAACATCCTCTTCATTTGCAAATCTTCTTCCTCTGTAAATCTGAACAGGAGAGGTTCCAACTGTCCGCTCTTTATAGAAAAAAAAAAAAATGAAAAAGCTTCAGTGAGAAATAAAAGGGACATTAATACATGCCATTGCAGATTGCCTATATTACTAAACAGCAACAATGTATGTAATCCAGGAAAATATAAGAACGATGTCACAGTCAATATAAAACTAAACCGATATATATTCTCTTGTAGCCATATTCTTCATTCAAACTGCAGTGATTATGCACAACCTACCCCTCAAGCTTGTGTTTTTTGCCTTCGTGTGGGTGTCCATCTAGGAGCTCATCATCCCAACATGTCCTGTTTCTTTGGTTTCTTATTTCTTCATCCAAGTATTTGGGTACATTTTTATTTTTACTTTAATTTTCATATTAATATGTTATAACAATTCTTACTTGAATCTACCATTGTTCTTAATGACTAGTTGCTATTAATTACCAACAAACCGTTATAGATTTTATTGTAAGGTTGGCTTTCACGTACTCCGGGGCTCAGTGCTTTGCATTAATTGCTACACATTGGGGTAATCATCATTATTGTTGTGCAAAATCCTTTGTAATAAAACCTTTTGAATTTATTTTATTATTAATTTGTCTTTTTTTTTGTGGTCCAGTTTTGTCGGAAAATGTTTTGTTATCTTTTGAATTTTTATTATTTCTTTGAACTTTTTTTCATTCATGTCCAGGGGGACCGTTGTACTGCTTCCACCCCAGAAGTGATGTCATCAGGTGTCTGGTAAGGTGCCTGTTTGGTATCGGGTGTTCACTGATCGGTGCACTCCAGCGGGATCACGCTGCTGCCTGTTGGGGTTTTGACCCTGTTCCTAGCAATTCTGAAGCTTCCGGTTGGTGTTTTTTTTAACACCTTTGAGTGCCGCCCCCCCCCGCAGCTACCTCAGGCATGTAGAGGTGAAACATGGATTGACCCACTTATCAATCCTGCATCCTTTTTTGCTTATGTGTTTCTGCACCTGTATTCATCTGACTAAATATAAATTAATGTGTAATATAGCATGGATTTGAATAATCATTATTTATTTGTGTATTTATGATGGAGTTTTTTCTTCGGATATAGGTTTTTGATATAGATTTTGCAGTTTTTAGTGCGAATATATATTTTTTTTACATCTCTTATTTATAATTTCTTATCAACTTTTGTTTTCTTTCCCACCCCTTTGAGGGTGTGGCTCTTTTTGACACAATTTTCAATTCCACCGTTCCCAATAAAAGCGCTTGCCCATGGTGTACGAAACTAGCCTATCTCTCAGGAAGAGGGTGCTCATCCATGTCTTATTAGAACGTGATTTGTGCACTGGTGCTCAGTCATGTTGGAACAGGAAGGGACCATCCCCAAACAGTTTTAACAAAGGTGGGAGCATGAAATTGAGCAAAATGTCTTGGTATGCCGACGCCTTAAGAGTTCCCTTCACTGGAGCCAAGGCCCCAACCCCTTAAAAACAACTGCACACCACAATCCCCCCTCCACCAAATGATTTGGATAGTGAACAAAGCAAGGTCCATAAAGACATGAATGAGCGTGTTTGGGGTGGAGGAAATTGACTGGCCTGACCTCAACCCGATAAAACACCTTTGGGATGACTTTTAGCGGTGACTGCGACACCCACATCACCCACACCAGTGCCTGACCTCACAAATGTGCTTTTGGAAGAATGGTCAAACATTCCTAGATGCTCCTTAACCTTGTGGACAGCCTTCCCAGACGAGTTAAAGCTGTTATAGCTGCAAAGGGTGGGCCAACTCAACATTGAACCCTACTGACCAAGACTGCGATGCCATTAAAGTTCATGTACATGTAAGGGCAGGCATCCCAATACTTTTGGTAATATAGTGTATTTGCTCACACTTGTTCTTTCTTTAGTTGATTTTCAATCGGATTTATTTCTTAAAAGGAATAACGCACCATTTTCAATAAAAAATTACAGATATCTTTAAAAAGGACGTTGGCTCCAGCTTTGCGCCCCATTTTCTTGAAATATGGGAAAACATGCACACTAGACTTCAGAAGGAATAGATAAAAAGTGATAGCACAGTCACCAGCAGCTTGCAATATGTTATGGATAAGAAGGGAAATGGCTTGCCATCTAGGTTTCGGGGGAATTCAATTTTTCTGATGCTCACAGTAGAAAGCACTCTGCTCCAGTCCCAGCCAAAGACACACATGCAAGGGTGGCTCCAAAGGATTCTGCAAGGGCATAGAGCCACCCTACAACAGAAAAAGCTGAGGAAGTGATCATTAAAGCAGCTGAAAGCGGAAGGAATCCACCCTTTAAAAATTAGCACAGGTATGATCTTTATTGCCTACTTATTTTGTACCAATGTAGGTATGCATATCTCATATGTGAGGGTCTGCTGGGGATGCAGATATTTACCGCTACTACAGTGAAAGCTGTCATCTTCTAGAGCCTGTGCCAAGAGTCTTCATATCTTGGCAGAGCTGCTCAGCGCAGGCCCCAAAAAATAGCAGCCATAGCTGTAGTAAAGGCGACTACTTCAGGCTGAAACTTTTTAGTGTTGGCTCTGTTTGGAATGAGTGTACTCCTTGGACCAAATAAAGAGAAATTGTATTCATCCTTACCTGGCTACCAGCTTTATCTACATGGAATCAAAGGCTCTAATATTTCCCTATGCACCTGGAGTCGGGTTATAAATCATTTTATGAAGATAAAGTAATGCCCTGTACACGATCGGTTCGTCTGATGAAAAAACGGACCGATGGACCGTTTTCATCGGACGAACCGATCGTGTGTGGGCCCCATTGTTTTTTTCCCCCCCATCGGTGAAAAAAAATAGAATCTGTTTTAAAATTGTTCTTATGGTTAAAAAAACGATAGAAAAAAAAAAAACGTCTGTGGGGAAATCCATCGGTCAAAATTCCATGCATGCTCAGAATCAAGTCGATGCATGCTCGGAAGCATTGAACTTCATTTTTCTTAGCACGTCGTAATGTTTTACGTCACCGCGTTGGACACGATCGGATTTTTAACCGATGGTGTGTAGGCAAGACTGATGAAAGTCAGCTTCATCGGATATTCGATGAAAAAATCCATTGGTTTAGATTCCATCAGATATCCGACCGTGTGTACAGGGCTTAAGAACACATGATCAATATTTCAGTTAATCAAGATTTTATTAAAATTAACATGCAGAGTAGAACAAATATAGTGCTCTATTAAACGTATTATTATATCTTACTGGGGAAATAGCATCCCTTTAAATGGAAAAGAAACAAATGTTCTCTTAATAGGCATTCCCATCCATAAATGTTTTACTTTTAAAACGTAAAAAAAAAAATTGTATTGTCTGCAAAACCCTCTAACCATAAGAACGTCAGTGGGGAAATGGTTTGTCAGTTCGATTTATTCATCCACTGCAAATTTATTCAGGTGTGAATAAAAATCTGCCTAATTTATGCAAATACATCCCTACGGACGCGATACAAATCAACACAAAAATGAGTTTATTCTCCCTTACAACTTAACTATTCTGCCTTATTGCATATAAAAATGGACAGGCTCATAAATATGTTTATTTATAGCTCATTTTCTTGTTGATGAGAAAAGTTTACTAGATTTGAAATTATTATAGAGAAAAAGAAAAAGAAATGCAATCAGTAGGAATTCAGGAGAATAAGAAATAGCGCACCCAATACATTTAAAGTGTCAAAGAGCATTAAAACATTATCAATTTATACTTCAATTAGGAGAAGGAGAATATAAGCGGCAAGCTATAAAACTTCACAGATATGTAATAAAAAGAGGAAATCCTGCTGAATCTAGCTGGAAGGAGCAAATTCAAATCATCCTGCACTGATATACTGACATAAAACCTGTACAATAACCCTGATATAAGGCCAATGTCACTATTCATGACTCGATAATCCTCACGAAGGTCAGGATATCATGAATAGAAGTTAAAAGCATACAGGTTGCAGCAACATACAAAACAATCTTTGCCTTCTTGTTAGCGTAAAACAAGCATCCCGCAGCTTTTTAAAATGGCCAGATGGTGGCACAATTTCTCAACATATCGTAATGCATTAGGTTGAAGTTTCTCAATTCTTTAGCATGCTGATAATAAGAAGCCAAAGCCTAGAATTTCACACATTGTGCAGGTGGCAAATCCCATAGGAACCCCCCTATCTATTGTTCTAATACATTGTTAGAAATATGTCCAAAAGACGGATACAGTTCTAAAGCTACAGGGCTTCAGGAGCACAGAGGAAGTAAGGAACACAAGATAGGATGGTGGGGTAAAAGAATTGGCTTTCTCTGGTGAAGGAACTCCTGTAATAGAGCTAAACCTGAGTCACACACAGTACAGATGATAAAACTAGGCCCATAGATCCTCTATAAGATAGGAACATAAATTGGCAAGTGTGTCACTCCATACAGCGCATGCCAGCTGATGGAAAAATATATGGGCATATCCGCATTGAGAGATTTCATTTAAGAGGATTCAGTGACCAGTATTAAGCTTCTAAGCTAAAATAACAATTCTTATATGTACACAGCACAGAAACATATTAAAGTGGTTGTAAACGCTTGTATGTGACTTCTACCTATAGGTAAGCCTAGAATAAGGCTTATCTATGGGTAGTGGAAACATCTCCTAACCTTGCACCGTTTAGGAGATATTACACTTGTAGGGTGCCAATGTCATCATCGGCGCATCCGTGCAGTTTCTTCCACAGTGTGTGCCGTGACAGACAGCTCCCGCGCGCATGTGCAGGAGTGACTTCATGAGGAGAAGATGGACGCTGCCTGCACAAGGGACAGTGCGGGCTTTGTATGCAGTATCACATAATGGGCTAGTATGCAATGCATACTAGCCCATTATGCTTTTAATTTGCAGGCTTTGCAGGGAGCAAAAGAGGAAGCAACACTCATCAGGGTTTAATTCCTCTTTAATGCCTGTATAGACGGAAAGACATTTTAACAGTTTGCGATTGATGAAGTATTAAAAAAATAACACAAGTAAGGACTCATTCATATGGGTGTCTAAACTGCAGCATTTAGAAAAGGAGTGACCAACTTTTTGAAGAGTGAGGGTCACTAAATCGACTTGGTAACAGGTCGTGGGCCATATGCAGAGCGGACACAGACACAGCCCACTCTATTGAAGGGGCCCTCCGATACAATCTCCCTTTTTTTGTGTGGATCGGACTGAAGGTAGGCAGGTGTAAAAGGACACAAGTCAGTTTACATCTGCCGCTCCATAGGAGGTGAATGGAGGGTGCGATTGGGTCAGACTGATCGCGTGAAAGGGGCCTAAGGCTGCTTTCACACCAATGTGCTGCGGTTTACCTATACTGTGGGTACAGCGCAGTGAACCTGTGGCTTTCGTGTGAATTAGCTGCACTTTGCCATAGACTTTGATTATATACTGCAGATGGAGTGCACTTTAAGAAAGCGCACAAAAACCGCAGGCAATAACAGAAGTCTATGGCTCAGTGCAGATAATCCAAAAGGTGCACTGTGCAGCACCTGCAGATCAGTTTGAAAGTAGTCCAGTACCCACTGCAGAACAGATATGCCCAAATATACACACAGTGATTTTAGTAATAAAGTTACCTTTAACAGTCTTCCATTTAGATATTGCCAGCTATTGCTGTTCCAGGCAGAGTGCATTTGGTATCACTCCATCTGTGAGAGGAGCTGGTGTTATACAGAAATACATGGGCTTATGCAGCTCTGCTCCGCAGCCGCTTGCTTCTTCTACAGATGCTCTGGGATGGTGGGTGGGTTGGCGGACCCCGTTCTGGGTTTGCCGACCCCCCCATTCTATAGCAGGTGGTCGGAGGCCACATCAGGGGGCTCCGTGAGCCACATGTGGCTCCCAGGCCACTGGTTGGGCACCCCTGGTTTAGATGCATACAGTGTACAGTTTTGTATGCATTGAAACACAGCACTATGGGAATCGATTGGACCATATACACAGTTATGTCTACAAACGAATATGGGTGCCACATTTAGATGCATACAAAAAAAAAAAAAAAAAAAAAGGACACAGCTGCGCCTGGGTCCATAAATATCTGCATATTTTATGTACAACATAAAAGCGCACATAAACACATGTAAACATGTACATACATGTGTAAAGTCAATAGGGCTCATACACACTAGTGTCTAAATCGCCATGTTTAGCACATATTATTATATGCATCCAAATGCAGCACAAAAAGGAGTCAATAGGGCCATACACACACAGCCGTGTTTACAAAAGGAAAAAATGTGCGCAGTGTTCATCAAGGTACACAAAAAATAGGACACAGCTTTATTGGGGCCATACATATTTTACAGATGTAAAAAAAATTGTGTAAACACATATAGGCATATATATGTGCCAAGTCATTAAAAAAAACTATATGCGTCTAAACACGGGCACTTTAAGTGTGTATTTTAGGCAGAATCTTCTGCTAGCTCCGACAGCAAGAACCTGCATTCCATGTAGAAAAAAAGGTTATGGTAGTGTGAATAAAGCCCAAGGCTACATGGGGGGCAAATATAGTGCTGGTGGTGATTGGGAATCTGTTGCTGCCAAATGTCATCTGTCCAGTGGCCAAATGCTAGACTGGTGTACTCCTTATCTACGACGATTGTTAAAACGACCTCACTATCCTAGTGGCATTTTACACAGACCGTGTAAATGCCTACCACAAAGTGGCCATGTCTCTGCAATTGACACACATCCGTTTGAGGTGGGACTTCAACTAGTGTGCAACGAGCAGAGAAACGAGGGTTATGTTAAAAAATCTACCATGTACACCTGATTCATGTGGGCATTGTTCCAAAATACACACACACACACTTTGGCTTCAAACCAGCATCAATTCTTACACTTGCACAAAGTCATGGATTTGGTAGGATAAGAGTCAGGTGTATGATTAATCAATTATGTGTAGCAAGCAGCTGCTAGTGAGCTACAGCGAGGCAAAAAGGTATTCGACCCCCTGCTGATTTTGTACATTTGCCCACTGAAAAAAAAATTATCAGTCTATAAAATGGTGGGTTTATTTCACTGGCGGACCAACCATGGGGCGGGGGGGGGGGCGACCCGCACCGGGTGCCACACACTGGGGGGGTGTCAGGCCGACGTCCCCCTCCTCCGCGTCTGAGGCATGGCCGCGGTGACAGCATGATGGACCGCAGACTAGCCGGTAACTAACACCCAGCCTGACTATTCGGCGGGGGGGGGGTGCCGTGCGAGCCGTTCCCGAGTGATCCGGCCGCAAAGATCCCCCTTCTCTGTGGTATTGCAGCGCCACGGCTCTGATACTATCTATCGGCTGTGTGATTGTCTGACAGTCACACAGCCAGCAGCATGAAGCTGCGGCCGCCTCCTCCCCTCCTCCATACAAGTGCTCGCACGCGGCGCGCAGATCATCAGCAGCAGCACTACGGGTCTGAAGGCAAGGGGGGGTGTCACTCTGCACTATTGTAAGGGGGGGTACTGTATATGAGGGGGGTTCATTATTGTGGGGAGGTGTTGTGTATAGGGGGGTTCTGTATGTGAGGGAGGGGGCTTCTCTATTGTAGGACAGGGGGGTGGTATCTGTATGGGGGGGTTCTGTTTTGTAGGGGGGGTTCTGTATTGTAGGGGGTGGTATCTGTATAGGGTGGGTTTTGTATTTGGGGGTGTTCTGGTTTGTGGGGGGGTGTTCTGTATTGTAGGGGGGTGGTATCTGTGGGGGGGTTCTGTATTGTAGGGTATGGGGGGGTTCTGTATTGTTGGAGGGTTCTGTATTGTAGAGGGGTCTGAACTGTGGGGGGGGGGGTTCTGTATTGAAGGGGTGGTATCTGTATAGGGGGGATTTTGTATTGGGGGGGGGGGGGGTTCTGTATAGTGGAGGGTGTTCTGTATGGGGGGGTTCTGTATATGAGGGGGGTTCTGTATTGTAGGGGGGTCTGAACTGTAGGGGTGGGTCTGTATTGTGGAGGGGGGGTTCTGTATTGTTGTTGGGTCTGTATTGTAGGGGGGTGGTTTGCACTGTCCAGAGGTGCAGTCTAATAAAGGGGGTCCAGAGGTGCAGGGTGCTGTATAATGTAAAGAGGATCCAGAGGTGCAGGGTGCTGTATAATGTAAAGGGGTCCAGAGATGCAGGGTACTGTGTAATGTAAAGGGGTCCAGAGATGCAGGGTGCTGTGTAATGTAAAGGGGTATAATGATGCAGGGTGCTGTGTAATGTAAAGGGGTCCAGAGATGCAGGGTACTGTGTAATGTAAAGGGGTCCAGAGATGCAGGGTGCTGTGTAATGTAAAGGGGTCCAGAGGTGCAGGGGGATGTGTAATATAAAGGGGCCCAGAGGTCCAGGGTGCTGTGTAATGTAAAGGGGGTCCAGAGGTGCAAAGTGCTGTGTATTGTAAAGGGGGTCCAGAGGTGAAAGGTGCTGTGTAATGTAAAGGGGGTCCAGAGGTGAAAGATGCTGTGTAATGTAAAGGGGTCCAGAGGTGTAGGGTGCTGTGTAATATAAAGGGGTCCAGAGTGCTGTGTAATGTAAAGGGGCCCAGAGGTGTAGGGGGATGTGTAATGTAAAGGGGGTCCAGAGGTGCAAAGTGCTGTGTAATGTAAAAGGGGTCCAGAGGTGCAAAGTGCAGGGTGTAGGGTGCTGTGTAATATAAAGGGGTCCAGAGTGCTGTGTAATGTAAAGGGGGTCCAGAGGTGAAAGGTGCTGTGTAATGTAAAGGGGGTCCAGAGGTGAAAGATGCTGTGTAATGTAAAGGGGTCCAGAGGTGTAGGGTGCTGTGTAATATAAAGGGGTCCAGAGTGCTGTGTAATGTAAAGGGGGTCCAGAGGTGCAAGGTGCTGTGTAATGTAAAGGGGGTCCAGAGGTGCAGGGTGTTGTGTAATGTAAAAGGTTCCGGTAGTGCAGGTGGCTGTGTAATGTAAAGGGGGTCCAGAGGTGCAGTTGTGGAGAGGGGGTACACAGTAGTGACAAAGACATATTGAAGTATACAGAGGTATGCAGGGGACACAGTGGGGTGTTTTTTACATTTTACCGTGGGGGGTGCCAGATATAGGTCCGCCCCAGGTGCCAAATGCTCTAGGTACGCCCCTGGTTTATTTTAACAGTAAGAGACTGAACAAACATATCCAGAAAAACACATTTCAAAAAAGTTATAAACTAATTTGCATTTTAATGAGTGAAATAAGCATTTTGACACCAAGTACCAAGGGGTCAATACTTATTTTACTCATTAAAATGCAAATCAGCTTATAACTTTTTTGAAATGTGTTTATCTGGATATTTTTGTTGTTATTCTGTGTCTCTGTTAAAAATAAACCTACCATTACAATTATAGACTGATAATTTCTTTGTCAGTGGGCAAACATACAAAATCAGCAGGGGATCAAATAATTTTTTCCCTCACTGTAGGTTGAAACACAGTCATTAACTGAAACAGAAACAGCTGTGTGGAAGGCTTAAAACTGGGCGAGGAACAGCCAAACTCTGCTACTGAGGTGAGGTTGTGGAAGACCGTTTCCTGTGTTAAATGCTGAGAAATACAGGCAGATACTTATCATCCCATACCATCAGGAAGTGTGTGATTGGCCCCTAATTTATTCTGCAGCAGGACAACGACTCCAAGAACATACAATAGCATCTGAAAGTGGGTGAGATATATTAGGCAGAAAGTAAAAAAAAAACGGGTTGCATAGCCACAGATAAGTCAGGGTAACCATGATGACCTGTGTCCACAGCCAAAAGAGCCTACGATGGGCACATGAGCATCAGAACTGGACCAAGGAGCAACGGAAGAAGGTGACCTGGTCTGAGGAATCAGGTTTTCTTCTATATCATGCGGATGGTCGGAAACGTGTGACACCTAGATGCAGTAAAAGAAGGGCTGTTTAGGTGGCAAAGGGAGCTGTTTTGGCAGCAGCAGGTGTATTTAATTTTTTATTAAAAAAGTGTTTATCAAAAAAGGGATTTTTAAATACAGCTTACCTGTAAAATCCTTTTCTTGGAGTACATCACGGGACACAGAGCGGCATATTCATTACTATATGGGTTATATGGAGTACCTTCAGGTGTGGACACTGGCAATCTCAAACAGGAAGTCCCCTCCCTATATAACCCCCTCCCCTAGAGGGAGTCCCTCAGTTTTGTAGCAAGCAGTATGCCTCCCAAAATGTTCCCAAAAAGAGGGGTGGGAGCTCTGTGTCCCGTGATGTACTCCAAGAAAAGGATTTTACAGGTAAGCTGTATTTAAAAATCCCTTTTTCTTTCTCGTACATCACGGGACACAGAGCGGCATATTCATTACTATATGGGATGTCCGAAAGCAATGCTTTAATGAGGGGAGGGAGACATCTTCCAAAGAAGGATTTAATTTAGAAGTATACTCAAATACTAGTAAATCCAACTTAAACGAGAAATGTAAATCTCAAATCAAATCAAGGGAGCCCCCTCAGATCCTGAGGAGCTTGAATCGCGGCCTGTAGTACTGACTGCCCAAAGGCTGTATCCGCATTCCTTCTTGCGTCCATTTGATAAAATTTTGTAAACATGTGGACTGACGACCACGTTGCTGCCTTGCATATTCGAGCCATAGAGATCTGATGATGATGTGCTGCCCAGGAGGTGCCCATGGCCCTGGTAGAATGAGCCTTTGCCGACAAAGGAGGAGGCAACCTCTTCAAACCGCAGGCCTGAACGATTAATTGTTTAATCCATCTTGCGATGGTGGATCAAGCAGCTGCCTGACCCATCTTGGGCCCTTCCGGTAAAACGAACACCACATCTGTTTTCCGAACCTTCTCTGTAGCTTTAAGATAGGCCTTTATGGCCCTGACAATATCCAACGTATGCAGCAACCCCTCCTTTCTAGAGGTGGGTTTTGGAAGAAGGATGGAAGTACCACATCCTGGTTCAGGTGGAAACTGGATATAACCTTTGGTAGAAAGGAAGAATGAGGACGGAACCCCGCCCTATCCTTATGTAAAATGAGATATGGTTCCTTACAAGATAAGGCTGCCAATTCCGATACTCTCCTGGCCGAAACTATGGTGATCAGAAATACCGACTTTCTAGTCAGTAAAACCAAGGTACCTCAGCCAACGGCTCAAGGGGTTGTTTCTGTAGAGTTGACAGAACAAGATTTAAGTCCCATGGACAAAGTGGTGATTTGACCGGAGGATTAACACGTAAGACTCCCTGTACGAAGATCTTAACCAGCGAGTGGGCGGCCAGCGGCCTCTGAAATCACACTGATAAGGCTGAAATCTGTCCCTAGATCGTGCTTAATGCCAGGCCTTTATCCACTCCTAGCTGGAGGAAACGTAATACTCTATCAATGGTATACTTGCGGGAAACCCATCTCTTAGCCTCACACCAGCCTACGTAGGCCCTCCAAACCCTGTAACAAAATTACCCTGGAGGCCGGCTTTCTAGCCTCAATGAGGGTAGGGATTACCTGCCTAGACAGACCTCTACCCCTGAGAATCAGGGATTCAGCCGCCAGGCCGTCAAATTTAGACGCCGTAATGCAGGGTGGAGGATCGGGCCTTGTGAGAGTAGGTCTGGCCCTAGAGGAAGAGTCCAAGGGCCTCCCGCTGCCCATTTCAGGACTAGTGAGTACCATGCCCTCCGGTACCAAGCTGGGGCTACCAGGATAACCAGCCTGTGGTATGATCCTGCGCCACAGGCGGGGTAGTAACTGCAGTGGGGGAAATGCATATAGAAGTTATGATTGATGCCAAGGGCAAACCAACACATCGGTTCCGCAGGCCATAGGGTCCCTCGTTCGAGACATGAACCTGTCTAGCTTCTTGTTGAATCCTGATGCCATGACCTCCACGTCTGGCACTCCCCACTTCTGGCAGATTGTCTGAAAAAACTTGTGGATGCAGAGACCACTCCCCCGGCGACAGGGTTTGGCGACTTAGGAAGTACGCCTGCAGGTTGTCCAACTCGGGAATGAATGTCGCCGATATGCAGGGTACATAAACCTCTGCCCACCGAAAAACCAAGCTCCTCTCACTCTGAGTGGCTTGACTCTTGGTTCCCCCTTGGTGGTTCACCTATATGCCACCGCTGTGGCCTTGTCTGAATGACTTCTCACCGAGGACCCCTGTAATCTGGATGTCTACGCCAGGAGGGCTAGCTGAGCCGCTCAGAACTCCCAGACCTTGATGGGCAGCTGCCTCTCCGCCTCTGCCCAAGTTCCTTGGCGAGTGAACCTGTTCAAGACCGCTCTCCAGCCTTCCAGACCACTGGGCAGAACCAAGCTGCTAGAATTGCTGCCTGTAGGACACGAGCGTGGAAGCGTGTGGTATTGCCTCGAACATGGCCATCGCATACATAGGCGAATAGTTGGCTCTTTTTTGCTTAGAACCAACTGAATCAATCTCTTGATAGCCTCGACCTTTACCAGGGGCAGGAACATCCATCTTCTGTTCTGTGTCTAATCTCGTGCCGAGATATTCCAACTGCTTTGTAGGTTGAAATGCTGATCTTTCCCCGGTTTAGGACTCAGCCGAACCTCTCGAGGTACTGAACCATGAGGGCTACTACGCATTCCACCAAGGAAGCGAGTGATCTTATGATTAAGAGGTCGTCCAGGTATGCTAGGACCGAGATCCCTTGGATCCTTTGGACTGACTAGAATAGGAGCTAGGACCTTCGTGAATACCCGGGGGCCGTAGCCAGCCCGAAGGGGGGCGCCACAAATTGGAAGTGACGCTGTATCACTGCGAAGCGTAAAAACAAAAATATTTGATGTGGCTGAAAGACCTGGTACATGAAGGTAACCCTCCTTTATGTCTATAGAAGCCCGATCCTTCTGGAGTGTGGCGGCTGCTGGCCAAACGGATTCTATCCGGAAAGAGCGAACCCTTAGGTAAGCATTTAAACCTTTTAGGTCCAAAATTGGTCTGACATTGCCGATGAGCCTTGGTATGACAAACAGATTGGAATAGAAACCTAGCCCCTGTTCCTGGGCTGGTACCTCTACCATTATGCCCTGGTAAAGCAGGTGATCCAATGCTGCCCGCATTGAGGCCTTCCTTGTGGAGGAAATTTTAGAAATTCTAATCTGTAGCCTGCGGCCACAGATGATCGGACCCCCTCTGTCGGGGACCGATCCCCAGAGGCCTGTCCTTGCGATCCATTGTTAAAAGTTTGATCGCGCAGGAGGACCGTACTGCCTGAAATTTGAGGGCCCTGGAACCGGGGGGAGCTGCCCTTTTAAACGCAGGACCCCGGAACTTCCTTTGACTGGTAAAAGGGTACTTTTGCCACTTGAAACAGTCTGAATGTATTTATCCAGATCTTTCCATGGAAGGGCAAACCTGCCAGCAGTCTTTTACATGGGGCTCGGCCGCCCAGTTCTTCAACCAAAAGAGCCTTCTCATATGCACTAAAAATAGTGACAACGAGACGCCTGCTGGATGGAGTCTTTTTATAGCCTCTACCGCAAAGCACAGAGCTCTGGGAATATCCAATAACTCCTCTGCCTATCGGGCAGGGATGTCTAAGCATCTGTTTTGTCTGGTTCCTTAATGCCTGAAAAAAACTCCAATTGTAGCCACTGCTGGCTGTAGCCAGGGATGCTGGAAAAAGTGTCTCTAAACGTTTATCGACCGGGACCTTAAACATTTGTATGTTCCCCCTTAGGCCAGTTAATGATTTATTCACCCATGAGATGGCTGCGTCCACCGTTGGGAGCGCCCCCTTTCTTTAGAAAAATGTCTTTTCCATAGGGTAAATAACAGAAAACCTTCCAGGTGGTCTCCCATCCAGGCACTAACCAGGCCCTACCCTGCTTAGCCTCCGAGATCAGACGAGATCGGGCGCTTTCCGGGAGATGCGGCCTCAAGGACCTCACGGGTAGTTGAAAAGCAGTGCCCGAACCGGGACCTGAACCCTGGACCCTCAGATCAAAAGTCCGATGCTCTACCAACTGAGCCATCCGGGCCCCTTTTAAAGAGCGCTTGGTCAGGGGAAAGAGTGCCTGCAAGCACAAATATTTCCTGGCAGACGTGCATAAAGACTACCCTCTCGTCAGCTTTAGGCGGCAGAAAAAATTCTGTCCGGTCGTCCCAATCCTGGAAAAACCAATTCCTCTAACAGAGGATGGGCCAGAAAAGCTGCGTTGCTTAAAGGCGCTTTTAAAAGAACCCAAAGAGGATACCGCAGGAACCTGAGGCTCTGGAAATGGCAAATTGAATGCCAAGCGGACCATGTCTGTCAAAGACTGGACCCACAGACTCTCCGCCTGGGAGGCTGAAAACGATTCTACAGTGGTAGATCCTCTAGGTTCTGTCCCTTTTGGCGATGGGGATCTAGTCCGCTTCTTGCCAGAAAAAGAGCCAGCGATCATAGCTGTTAACCTCTTTTCTCTAGCCCCCCTAGGGTGACGGCTAGCATCTCCTCTGTGATAACACAGGGTTGGGCCGACCTGGGCCAGCCTCAGCACCAGACCCCCTTAATGGCTTATCCAGGGTGACCCCTATAGGAATAACCTGTGGGGAAAGTATTGGCATATTATCAGAACCAGAGGAGGAACCCCTTTGTCTTTGCCCTTTTCTCTTTATTTTTTTTTTTTATTTTTTTTTGTGTTTTGATCCTGAACCCTTGGAAGCCATAATACAAAACCGAAGGACTCCGCTTACAACAACCGACTGTTATAGCCAGGAGTACAAAAAAATAAGGTTTAGGGGACAATAGGATCACTAATGCCCCAAAACCGGTGGGGCTCAGTATGTTTTCTTTTATATATTATTCACCACATACAGCCCCACCCCCAACATGTTTGCCAGCATTCAACCTGTTGCCAAGGGGATTTTGGCTTAACAAAAAGTATTGGAGCTGACTCCAGCATGTAGTACCCCTTCTCGCCACCGGGAGTCACTGTGCTGCCAGCTCTACGTCCTCTCTCTCCAGCTCAGCTCTGAACTGAGCTAAGAACGCGCCTGCTGTGTATAACAGCAATTAAAGGCACGCCCACTCTACACTGCAGTCACACTCCCCGCCCCCCCCTCCCGAACGGCGCGAAAATTTTCTATATGCATGCGCGCGCGCGCCTGTCGGGGGAGGAGAGCCCAGGAGGAGACGCACTCTGGAGCCCAGGAATGCAGGTTGGAGGACGCATCAGGCGGCAGATTTGAATCCCGGCAAGGTAAGGCTAACACAGGCCCCTAATGAGTCCCTTTAGCCTAGAGACAGATCTTTTTTTTTTTTAAAAGATCTTCAACCAGCGAGCAGCAGGTAGCTAGCAAACATACATAGATAGGTAGGGGGATCAAGTTATGGGGGGAAACATTTCAGGGCATCCTGTCTATCAGACATAGTGACCATGGTGCCAATGCAGAGCATACTCAGGCTACCCCCCTTAAGATCTCCCCTGGAGAGCCTGCTGTCGAACCAAGTCCCGCAGGCTCCCCTCTTACCTGCTCCATGCCGCAGGACGTTTTGCAAAACGGTCCAATCTTCTCCCATCTCCGTGGGTAGCGTAGTAGACCTTCAGGCCCTGGGGTCCTATGAAGGTACCCACTGTCCTGGACCTATATAGCACCCTGGCAAACAGGAACTTATGGTCTTTACAAACTCCAAGTCCTGGGCCCAGCCCTCCAAAGAGGAGCATTATAGGCAAAACCCCACGGTTTGGGGCCCGGGTACTGTCCACTTTGGCACTGAGGCTCCTTGGACAGATCCGGTTAGCCTGCCCTTAATCCCAAGGATGTGGAGCAAAGCTATTCCGTGACCAACACCTAAGACACTGGCGAAAAAACTGAGGGACTCCCTCTAGGGGAGGGGGTTATATAGGGAGGGACTTCCTGTTTGTTTGAGATTGCCAGTGTCCACACCTGAAGGTACTCCATATAACCCATATAGTAATGAATATGCCGCTCTGTGTCCCGTGATGTACGAGAAAGAAATAAGTTTTTGTAATAAACAAAGATAATGGTACACAAACTGTGCATCAAATATGTACATAATATACATTAACAAGAGAAACAATGACACAGATAAACTGAATGTTTAAGAAGAAAGGATAGAGCAGAAATGAGGAGAAACTACAGTGTAGCAATTGAGCCGCCACCATGTTACAGAGAAATAGGGTTGATCAGATTTATCCAAACATCACATCTTCGCGAATAGCAATCGTGTCATAGTCTTTTGAGTACTTAAATGTAACCCATACGCTCCAAGTTTTATTGAATTTGTCAGTGTCTTCATTTGCTATTTGCTCTGGTCTCTTCCAAAGGGTAGAGATTTTCTACTCAACGGAGCCTATCCACAATTGCAGAATGTGTAGATTTCCAAAATCTTGAAATGATAGAATTTGCCGCGATAATGCCGCATACACGCGATCGGAAATTCCAACAAAACCGTGGATTTTTTTCCCCAATGGAATTTTGGCTCAAACTTGTCTTGCATACACATGGTCACACAAATCTAGTCGGAAATTCTGAACGTCAAGAACGCGGTGACGTACAACACTACAACGAGCCGATAAAAATGAAGTTCAATGACTCCGAGCATGTGTAGGATTTTTGTGCGACGGAATTGCATACAGACGATTGGAATTTCCGACAAGAACTTTTGCCATCAGAAAAATTGAGAAACCGGTCGCAATTTTGTTTTGTCGGAAATTCAGACAGCAAATGTCCAATGGAACCCACACACATTCAACATTTGTTGTCGGAAATTCCGACCGTGAGTACGCGGCATAAGTGCCTAATCATATCTAATCAATATGTTTTAACGTAGCAATGACTTTTTGCCAGTATGTTTGGATGAGGGAGCACTCCCACCAAATGTGTGCTAAAGTGCCTTTCTCTTGATTGCATGGCCAACAACGGTCAGAGGTATTGGGAAACCATTGTCTCAATTTAACTGGTGCAGTGTACCAATAGGTGGGCAATTTAAAGGAGGTTTCCTGTAGATGAGTGCTACTGAAGCATTTATGAGCGAATAGGCAGGCATGCCATCCATTGTCCGTCAAATGTAGCGTTTAAAGTGTTCCCCAAAGCAATTTATGAACAGGAAGATTTATTCATTATTAGGTAGGTAGTAATAAAGTTATGGCTGGTGTGTGTGTGTATATATATATATATATATATATATATATATATATATATATATTTTACACACAGTGCCTTGCGAAAGTATTCGGCCCCCTTATACTTTGTGACCTTTTGCCACATTTCAGGCTTCAAACATAAAGCCGACAAAATTTTGGCTTAAACTTGTGTTGCATACACACGCTCACACAAATGTTGTCAGAAATTTTGACCGTCAAGAACGCTGTGACGTACAACATTAAAACGAGCCGAGAAAAATTAAGTTCAATGATTCCGAGCATGAGTCCAATTGAACCGAGCATGCGTAGGATTTTTGTGCGTCGGAATTGCATACACACGATCGGAATTTCCGACAAGAACTTTTGTTGTCGGAAAAATTGAGAACCAGCTCTCAAACATTTGCTGTCGGAAATTCCGACAGCAAAATGTCCAATGGAGCCTACACACAGTCGGAATATCCGACCAAAAGATCACATCAAACATTTGTTGTCGGAAATTCCGATTGTGTGTACGCGGCATTAGAATACATTTTATTGATTATAGAAGTGAATATCCAGGGCCTACGCAAAGGTTATTCCTCTTTAACCACTTAAGGAACCCCGCACGCACATATACGGCCACAGAATGGCTCGTACAGGCACAAGGGCGTAAATTTACGTCCCCGCCTTCGTGCGGTTCGGGGGTCCCATCGGGACCCCCTCCGCGGCGTGCGGGGGTCCCCCTGGCTCCGGGAGCGATCCGGGACGAGCGGGCAGATGTCGGTGTTTACCCGCCCCCCCGCGATCGCTCCCAGCCAATGCGCGCGCTCCCCCTTCTGTCACTTCCTCCTCCTGTGTAAACACAGGAAGGGGGAAGTGATGTAATCTCCCATCGCAGCGGTATTTCCAACCGCTGCGATGGGAGAAACACCTCACAGTAAGTCCTGCACCAACACTACACTGACACACACTCACATAGGCATACTTAACCCCTTGCGATCTGCCCCCCCACCCCCCCTGTCACAGTGTCACTGAATGCAGTGATCTAATCACTGCATTTAGTGTCAGTGTGACAGGCAGTGTAAAATTATTTAGTGTTAGGTTCAGGATAGCCCCCCCGCCCCCCCTAATAAAGTTTTAACCCCCTGATCACCGCCCTAGTTAACCCTTTCACTCCCTATTGCCAGCGTCACTAAGCGATCATTTTTCTGATCGCTGTATTAGTGTCGCTGTTCCCGCTAGGTAGCTATTTTTTTTATTGCGATTTTTTTTTTTACTAAAGACATGTGGCTAAATAAATTTTGGCCTAAATGTTTGACTAAAATTTAATTTATTTGATTTTTTTTTAACAAAAAGTAAAAAATAGTGTTTTTTTTTCAAAAATGTCGCTCTATTTTTGTATATAGCGCAAAAAATAAAAAATCGCAGAGGTGATCAAATACCACCAAAAGAAAGCTCTATTTGTGGGAAGAAAAGGACGCAAATTTTGTTTGGGAGCCACGTCGCACGACCGCGCAATTGTCTGTTAAAGCGACGCAGTGCCGAATCGCAAAAACACCTTGGGTCATTTAACAGCGTATTGGTCCGGGTCTTAAGTGGTTAACAAAGATTTTGTTTAATTTCCAACTGATGCTTATGCATACACATTTAAAATACATTCAGAAAAAGGAACTATACCTGCAAATTTGGCACCAAAAGAAGTTTGGAGAGCTTTGTCCTGCTGTCAATCAAACTGTTCCAGTCCAGCAAATCCACAGTTCTAAACAATGACAGATTGGTCAGGTTACACAGTAAAGCAACAAGCTTTAAAGACAATATGTAGAAAAATGTTGACAGGTATAAATTAATTTAATGCATATGAAATGAATCGCAATGCTGCTGGTTTAAAGGAACACGATGTGCATAGTTTGTAAAATTAGAAATGTTAACTCTGAATTTGTTTGTTTCCAGACTATTTTATTTCCATGACTAGTGTGAAGCCATTGTTGCCAAATACACACAATACAAAAGTAGTCAAGTTTAAACATATTTATCTAAATGTTGTTATTGTATTTGTTTTCTGGTATATAGGCATTAGTAGGATTGT
This sequence comes from Rana kukunoris, assembly GCA_029574335.1. NCBI lineage: Eukaryota > Metazoa > Chordata > Amphibia > Anura > Ranidae > Rana > Rana kukunoris. The sequence goes on along the minus strand of CM056049.1, from coordinate 232,680,445 downwards.
CGTACGTGGTATTTGTTTCTTAAAGTATTTACAATAAATAGTAAGGCTTGCCGTTTCACAGAAAAATTTGTAATGTAAGTGGTCCCAGTTCTAGGGTCAGGTATTGTTGCATAGAGTAGGCCTACTGTATGTCTACAAGCAGGTGACCAGTGTTTCATCAACTAAAACTAAAATGGCATTTTAGTCAAAAGACTATGACTAAGCCCAGGTTTACACTGCTGCATAATTGAAATTGTGCGAGTTCACACAATTTCAATCCCGCATGTCAGTCTGATGATTTTAGAGATATCTGTGTGGTTTCCAACTCGTATGACTAAAATACGACTAAAAATCAAATTTTGCTGAAAAAGAAAAAAAAGAAAAAAAAAACACAGGTGAACCTGCACCATGAATATGTTAAAATGTAACCTCTCAAAAGAAAAACATGGAGGCTTCCATTGAAAACTTTCCACTCTGGAATACCAGTTGCCTAGCTGTCATGCTGACACTTCTGCTTCATTAATTTCACCTGCAACAGATATAAATATAATACATTTAGCTTTATTGATCTGCATCCAGAGCAGTAAATAATTGAATCGTGTTTCATCAATACTGACGTCATCGGGGCATAAATGTTTATGTCCCCGGCCAAGTCAGTTATGAGGAAACGCATTGGAAAGAGCCAACGCATGAGATGTCGCCACACCTTCCTGGATTGGTAATTGTATGAAGTATTGTTTGAAATCGTCGCTACACAGCCTGGGGATGTGTTTTTTTATACAAGCGCTTGATTACCGTATTTATGCGAGTAGGTTTTATACCTTATGTATAAGTTGAGAACCTGCGCTAGAACTGCTAATAATAGGTTGCTGCCCCCCTAAAACCTAACCCCTCAATGAGGAGGTAGGTAAGTGTAAATAGTAGGATAAGATGGGGTGTTGGCGCTACCTAACAACGCTTAAAGACCATAATTGCTCAAACAGTAGACAGTGAAGAAATGTGTGTTGAGTACAATAGGGTGCGTGGGTGAGGTATAACTGGATGTGCCTCACAATAGGTTATATGACAGTATGCACAGTAGGGGGAGACAATAAAGCTGATAGTCAAACAGACAAAATGCTGGAAATCTAGTCTCTATGACCTGTTAACCCACTAGGTATACACAATAGGTATGTGGGATATAGAGGTACAGCCAAAAACTAAATACATAAATAAATAAATAAATATCAGAGCCTAATATTATATAACTGTCACCATACATAAATGCCACACTGGGTACGCATCAATACAATATCACAGCTCAGCCCAATGTAATGGTGGTGGTGTTAGTCCAATAGGGCCGCTGTGATATATGAGGTGAATAACCAGAGGGCTGCAGAGATGGAGTCTCTCATAACAAGTCCTATACAGTGATGGTATGAATAGAGGGGGGAGTGTGTAGATCTTGCTGTGAAGGGGGTGCTTCTATATGCCAGACGTCCAACGGTGTGGTCCCGGTGCTCCCCTCAGGGTTCCCCACTCACCAGATAGCCAACCCCACCAGGGGTCACAGGCATGAATCACAGAGTCCTCCGATCACAGCTGGTATTCACTCCTCCCAGGACTGTACTCCTCCGGTAATAATCCAACCAGTTTACTCCTTGTGTGTGGATATAGGGGGTTCCTCCGTTCCTCAGAGGGAAAAATAACAAAAGAGCTCCGATGGTGCAGTAGGTTTTAGATAAAAGCACTAGGTTTATTAATACCTGCGTGCCACAATGCCACACACTGACATGGGGCAACTACAGGCCAAGATGTACAGGAGCTAAAAACCATTGGCAGAAAAATGGCCACAAATAAAAACTGATATATTAAGATAAAAACAAAACAAAGTAGAAAAAGGGCACACAAAGTCAGACAATCTGACAGCCCGGTTGAGTAGCACACTCTATGGGCTCTGCGGGTATGCGCGTGTATGGTGTTCAGCGTGCGTTGCAGCTGCGCTCCACCTGACGCTGACCCGGAAGTGACGTATGTGCGTCTATGCCTGACGTACGTTTCGAAATGGATTCGTCTTCTGAGGCATAACTGCGCATCCGTCCAGTGCAGGTATAAGTGCGTCGCGCCGTGCTACGTCACGCATCCAACCCCGGGGGGAGCAGCCAATAGTGATGCAGATAGCCCATTCGCATCAACGAGAGGAGGTTAGGCAGGGGCGCCCTTGAGATAATTACTAACACAGCACGGCGTGACTCACCCTACTGGGTAACAGGTATATTGCAGCCTTAGCCGAGATGCAGCAAAGCTATTAAAAATGACATTTTGCAGCAAGGCACACATATCCACCTCATTAAGGATATGTTGCCCGCAGGTGTAGTAGGGGACACAGAGATGAACATTAATACACAGTAGTGAACATTATCCCGGACCCAGTCTTCTGAGAGTCGGGTGCCCCAACGTGACTAAGTGTCTCAGAAGCTGAATAGGTCAAAAAGATTGGGAATCCCAAACGGGAAACTCAAAATGAACAAAATAACATGTATGTAGCAGCCACTCATATATCGTGGCCAAATGTGGTAGGTCCCATGCTAAACAATGTGGATAATGTGTGAGATAGTGATCCGGCTAAGGGCCACTAGTGAGACACATAATAGTGCAGAAATGGGTGTTGGATATCAACAAGATAAATGTGATAAATGTGTTGTAACAACAAAATAGTGAAAAATATATATATATCTAAAAACATAATAGTCTCTAGATATGTGTGGGTTAAAGAAGGGGGATTTTATGAGGTGAAGGTCCAAGTAAAGTGAATAAGTTAATGTGACATCTGGGGTGGATCAGTGGGTCCCGGTGGTGCCACAACTAAATATAAAACGTATGGGAAACCAGTGGATAAGTGTGGGCTCTGAGTACTCCCTTATATCAGGGGTTGGAGAGAAAACAGTTGAGGTCAATGTCCACATTCAAGCCATATGGTACCAGGGTACCTAATCGATATATCCAACTGGTCTCATTTTGGGATATGGCCGTGGTTTTATTACCCCCCCTCCAATTATCCTTGACCATATCTATTCCATAGAAAATAAGGCCAGACGGGTCCTTATGGTGAAACTCTTCGAAGTGGCGGGACAGGTTGTGTTTAGGGAATGCTTTGCGGATGTTCTTGATATGTTCACGTATCCGTATACGCAGTGGTCTGGTTGTTCTGCCCACATACTGGAGATGACAGGGGCATTCGATGATGTATGTGACATGGGTGGTATTACAGGTGATGAGGTCTCTGATTTTGTACACTTTCTGATCTGTTTTAGATTTAAACTCGATCTTCCTGCGTGGCTGTTTCTTGCTCACCCTACAGGCTAGGCATCTTTGGCATTTATAGAACCCTTTAAGTTCTGGGCAGATCTCTATTTTCTTAGGTGGGTTTATGATGTTATGTACCAGATGGTGTCTCAGAGAGGGTGCTCTACGGTATATGAAGGAGGGTTTCTTTGGGAGGGCCTTCGAGAGTATAGGGTCTTCTTTTAAGATGGGCCAGTATCTTTTTAATATTGTTTCAAATTCCTTATACTGGGTATTAAATCCTGTGATAAAGGACAGATTCCGTTGGTTTGTGGTACGCTCGGATTTCTGTGTTAGCAGTTCATTGCGATCTCTATGCTCCACCTCTGTTCTCAATTTTTCAAGGTGGCCTTGTGGGTATCCCTTTTCTTTGAATCTTTCCACTATCGTGTGTGCTTGTTTTTGAAAGTCATCTTTTGAGTCACAATTTCTCCTGATCCTCAGCAGCTGACCCTTGGGGATATTGGCCTTCCATTTTGGATGGTGGCAGCTTGAGATAGGTATATACCCATTGCGATCGGTTCCTTTAAAGAAGGTTTTAGTTTGTAATGATGTTCCATTTTTATAGATCTCTAAGTCGAGGTATTCTATACTGTCCCTGCTATATTTGCCAGTAAAGGTCAGATGGAATCTGTTATCATCTAGCCCTGATAGGAATGCCTGGAGGGTTTCTATAGTGCCATCCCAAAGGATGAGCAGATCATCGATGTATCTCCTATACATTCTGATCTCGGGGTAGGTGTGACCATAGATGTATTCATCTTCCCAAAGATTCATGAGGAGGTTGGCTACGCTGGGGGCATACCGCGCCCCCATCGCAACCCCCTTGGTTTGTACGTAATAGGTTTTATCATACCAGAAATAGTTACATTCCATGGCCATTTTAAGTCCCTCTAATATATATTGAATTTGTTCTTGCCTGAGGTCAGTTTTATCAAACAATGCTGTCCTTACACCCATGAGACCATCCTCCTGCTCAATGCTGGTGTAGAGGGAGTTAACATCTATAGTCACCAGCAGGAGTTGTTCCGCCCCCCTAATGTTTTTAAGATCTTGGATAAGTTGTAGACTGTCCCTTAAGTATGACTGTCCTTGTTTCACCAGGGGTTGGAGAAAGGTGTCAAGGTATTCCCCAAGCCGTGAAAAGATGGAGTTGATACCACTGATGATAGGTCTACCTGGTGGTTTTACCAGTCTCTTGTGGATTTTCGGGGTATAGTACATCACTGGAGTTTTAGTGGAATTCGATATTAAATATTCGGCTTCCTCCTTACTCAATATGCCTCTCTGATGTCCATTTTTTACATATTTCTCTAGCCGTTTTAGATATTTTTGTTTAGGGTTCCCCTTCAATTTTTGGTATGTGTTCTCTACGGCAAGTAGATTGCTCATCTCCTCTTCATAGTCGTGTTTGCTGAGGATGACCAGTCCTCCCCCCTTGTCTGCGGGGCGTATGACCACTTCATTCTTTTTCCCTATTTCTTTAATTGTTTCCCACATATTTTTACTCTTGGTGTTTATTTTCCTGTTGAGTTTCCTGAGGTCCCCCTCTACCATCTTCTTGAATGCTATGACACATTGGTTTCCGGAGTTGGTGGGGTTAAACGTGGAATTGTTCTTCAAACTGGTGTGGGTAAAAGGCGATTCTCTTATGTCCTGCTGATCTGAGTTTGTGATGAAATATTTCTTTAAATTAATTTTTCTAAGGAATTTTTGAAAGTCTATATAGACTTCGAATTGGTCCAGGGGTTTTTCGGGGGCGTACTTGAGGCCTAGGTCTAATATCCTCATCTCCTCCGTTGACAACTCTGTGCCGCTGAGGTTGAAGATTCCTTTGCCTAGTACTGTCTTGGTCTTTTTCTTCTTCCCTCCCCTGCATCCTCTGGCACGTTTTCTCTTTGGATGTGCCTCTGGGGGGGCCCTGTGCCCTGATTGGGATGTCTGTTGTTCCGTGTTGGATCTTGTTCCTCCGTTTGTTGTTGTCCCCTTTGTCCTGGATATTCGTTTGCTCTTCGGATGTTTCCACGGGTACCCCCTCGGTTGCCATTCATCCCTCTCCATCCAGGGTTGCTGTAGGCTGGTCTTACTTGCCATCGACCGGGTGGTCTGTTGCGTGATCTTCCCCTGTGAAAATCCCGACTATCCCTGCCTCTACTATGAGGTGACTGCCTTCTATTACCCTGATAGTGGCTGTCTTGCTGACTCCTATTGGGAGTATGGCGTACTGCTTTTATACCTTAAACTGCTAGAAATGTTTTCATCCAGATTTACACTATGTGGATCTTTTGATTTTTGATTTTATGTTGAACCCTATGATCTATATGGTTGACACTGATGCTGCTGCTTGTTGGAGAGTGAAGGCCTCTTGAGTCCCTTAGGGAAAGTGAGCCTTGACTGATGGGGGCATGGCCAGGTACAGAATAAGGTCTCAAGGATTGGTTGCTAGGGGGAATAGGCTGGGCCTGTGCTGTGAAAAATTATTGCCCCAGGGAATTCTAGGTATTTTAAAGGAACAAGGCTGGAAGAGCTGCCCACCCTCCCGCCCCTTTTTTCTATGGTATGTCACAGCTTGCTGCGGTTTCTTGACCTTGTCAGCATAAAATGGCTGTAATGGGCTATGCCCTTGATGGAAATCGGAAATAGGCTGTCTGTCCATCACTTATGGTAAGGACAGGCCCCTTCCCCCTTTTAGAATTGTGTGCTCACAGTACAACTGTGACTGGCACTGGTTGATAAGTGTTTACATGTTATGTTTGGATTTAATAAAGCTGTGGCATTGCCCTCTCCAACCTAATGGTTATAAGTTTGCACCCTTTCAGGTCCGCCTAAAAAACTGGCAGGCGGACCTGAACGGTCAGCCCGTGTGAAAGAGCCCAAAAGCCCCCCCCCCCCCTCAAAAAAGATGAGTCATTGTGACCCTTGTATCACGACCGGTATGTCGCTAATCCCAAAATTGATTTTTTCTTAACACTTTACAGGATGCAGGTTTGTCCCGAGTCTAAATTACGAAAAAAAAAAAAAAAAAGAAAAAAAAAAAAATACAGCATAGGAACTTGAATCTATAACTGCAGTTTCTATCCAGATAGGTTTACTTTAAATTATAGGCCTCAGTGCCCTTCTTGTATTCGAAAAAATCAACTATATAATAAGACCTGAACTTTCAGTTTAAAGCCACAAAGTGCATTCTATACGGATCAAAACAAAAAGTGGACTCCAATGACGCGTACACACGACCGTTTTTAATGTCATGGAAAAAAAACAAAGTTATTCTCAACGTGATTCTTGTTCAGCCTGACTTGCATACACACGATCGTGAAAAAAAATGCTTGAGCAAAGCGCGGTGACATACAACATATACGACGGCACTATAAAAGGGGAAGTTGCATTCGAATGGCCCCACCTTTTTGGCCGATTATGCAAAATTCCCCTCTCAAAACTTGCTTCTGAGCATGCACGTTTTTTTCCCGTCATTGAAGCCTACACATGACCATTTTTCATGAAGAGAAAAAAAAAAAAAAAAACACGATGCGAAAAACGTCGAGAAAAAAATAGGAGCAATTTCTAAATTTTTAATGGCCATTTTTCTCCTAAAATTTTTTTAAAAATGCTCTGGAGCCTACACACCACCATTTTTAATGACCAATTTAAAAAAATGGTCACGTGTACGCTGCATTATACTCTGTGTGGAGAAGGGGTTTCTAAACAGAGGTTCTAGTGCTCTTTAATCAGCATGTAGCATGATCTTTGCCAATTGGGCTCATGTCAGATCTCTGCAGAGCAACCACTGCTTACAGAAGTGCTTTTTGGCTAAAGCTAGAAGGGGACACACATTGTTATTCAGGCTTCTGAAGAAAATGTATTGAGGATTTTGAACACCCATTGTTTTGAGGCTTTTAGCGGATTTCAATTGACATTTCAAATGTGTTTAAGTAACCTTAACAAGCTAACTTATTTTCTCAGAATTCAGTCCACTAGGAAATGCATGCAAGAACATACCCCTTTTTCCATTGAGCAGACCCTCAGGGTTTATCCCACAGGCATACATATGCAATATTTTAACCCTAAAATGTATTTTTAAGTCTTTTTGGCAATATAGAACGCGTCCAGAAATACATGGAATACAGCCTTTTGCCTGTAACTCGACCATAAATATTACTACTGCTTAATTGTCCTACTGCTGAATGGACATTTATAGCTACATTACTGAGAATTTTTATCACCCATTTCATTACATCTGATATTTTTAAATTACCCATTATATGGCTACAACAGGCAAGACTGGTCTAATATGGCTTGTATAACTCATAAATGTTTTATGCGGATATTAAATGCTAAATGGCAAAACAATGCTGATATACACTGAGAACACCCCTTACATTTTTGTAAATATTTTATTATATCTTTTCATGTGACAACACTGAAGAAATTACACTTTTTAACAATGTAAAGTAGTGAGCGTACAGCTTGTATAACAGTCTAAATTTGCAGTCCCCTCAAAATAACACACAGCCATTAATGTGGGTCCAACTGGCCATTTTCCTTCCCCCAGTGTCATGTGACTCAAGTGTTACAAGGTCTATATTGGTCACTGGAAGTTCAGCATGCCACTTCATCCCTGTCCTTAGTCTACTTGTCTTCAAACTGTTTGAGAGCTTTCTTGTGCATCATCTTTAGAAGAAGAGGCTTCTTTCTGGGACGGCAGCCATGCAGACCAATTTTATGCAGTATGCGCCTTATGGTCTGAGCACCGACAGGCTGACCCTGTCAACCTCTGCAGCAATGCTGGCAGCACTCATACATCTATTTCCCAAAGACAACCTCTGGATATGATGCTGAGCACGTGCACTCAACTTCTTTGCTTGACCATGGCGAGGCCTGTTCTGAGTGGAACCTGTCCTGTTAAACTGCTGTATGGTCTTGGCCACCATGCTGCAGCTCAGTTTCAGGGCGTTGGCAATCTTCGTATAGCCTAGGCCATCTTTATGTAGAAAAAAATGGGGAAATCTCGCGCCAATTAAATAGTGATAAATAATTAATTCCTTAAATAAATATCGGTGTAAAGCTGCTCCCCAAAAAAATCTGAAATCTGAATTTGCGTGATATGTAGTAGTGGGTAATGTATATGTAAACAGTGAGATCCAGAGGACCACACTTCAATCTTCTTGATTGTTTTTACAAGGACACCCTCCTTTTATTTATTGGCGCTCCTATTTATGTGGTCCTCTGGATCTCACTGTTTAATCTTTGTTAATTGTTTTACCTTAATACACCGTTTGCATTAATCCCTAGCGCTCCCTACCCACTACTACACATCTTTATGTAGAGCAACAGTTATTTTTTTCAGATCCTCAGAGTTCTTTGCCATAAAGTGCCATGTTGAACTTCCAGTGACCAATATGAGAGAGAGTGAGAGTGATAACACCAAATTTAACACACCTGCCCCCCCCCCCAATACACCTGAGACTTTGTAACACTAACGAGTCACATGACACCGGAGAAGTAAAATGGCTAATTGGGCCCACATTAATCATCAACCTGTGAAGCTCCGGTTAACTCCATTCCCAAAAGGGTTAAGGCAGTGCTGGAAGAGAATAGTGGCCACACAAAATATTGACATTTTCACTTAGGGGTGTACTCACTTTTGTTGCCAGCAGTTTAGACATCAATGGCTGTGTATTATTTTAAGGGGACAGCAAATTTACACTGTTATACAAGCTGTACACTCACTACTTTGTAGCAAAGTGTAAATTCTTCAGTGTTGTCACATGAAAAGATATAACATATTTACAAAAATGTGAGGGTGTACTCACTTTTGTGAGAATTATATACAGTACAGACCAAAAGTTTGGACATACCTTCTCATTCAAAGAGTTTTCTTTATTTTCATGACTATGAAAATTGTAGATTCACACTGAAGGCATCAAAACTATGAATTAACACATAGTTGTGAAACAACTGAAAATATGTCATATTCTAGGTTCTTCAAAGTAGCCACCTTTTGCTTTGATTACTGCTTTGCACACTATTGCACACCATTGGCATTCTCTTGATGAGCTTCAAGATGTAGTCACCTGAAATGGTCTTCCAACAGTCTTGAAGGACTTTCCAGAGATGCTTAGCACTTGTTGCCCTTTTGCCTTCACTCTGCGGTCCAGCTCACCCCAAACCATCTCGATTGGGTTCAGTTCCTGTGACTGTGGGGGCCAGGTCATCTGGCACAGCACCCCATCACTCTCCTAGGTCAAATAGTCCTTACACAGCCTGGAGGTCATTGTCCTGTTGAAAAATAAATGATGGTCCAACTAAACGCAAACCGGATGGAATAGCATGCCGCTGCAAGATGCTGTGGTAGCCAGGCTGGTTCAGTATGTCTTTAATTTTGAATAAATCCCCAACAGTGTCACCAGCAAAGCACCCCCACACCATCACACCTCCTCCTCCATGCTTCACGGCGGGAACCAGGCATGTAGAGTCCATTCGTTCACCTTTTCTGCGTCGCACAAAGACACAGTGGTTGGAACCAAAGATCTCAAGTTTGGACTCATCAGACCAAAGCACAGATTTCCACTGGTCTAATGTCCTTTCTTTAGCAGTGGTTTCCTAGCAGATATTCTACCATGAAGGCCTGATTCACACAGTCTCCTCTTAACAGTTGTTCTAGAGATGTGTCTGCTGCAAAAGGTGAACCTAGAATATGACATATTTTCAGTTGTTTCACACTTTTTTGTTATGTATAAAATTCCACATGTGTTAATTAATAGTTTTGATGCCTCCAGTGTGACTCTACAATTTTCATAGTCATGGAAATAAAGAAAACTCAGGGGGGGGCGCGTGTCCATCCGGAGAGGAATATGGACGCTTGAGCCTGCAACTAGTCAGCCAGGTGACACAATCCGCAACACAGGCTGCCGTCACGATCCCATCTGCGTCCATCCTTGCTCTGGGGACATTGGAGACCACAATGAGCGCATCGAGGAAGAGGCTCACGGAGCATAAACCCCAAAAACTCACGGAGTTTGCCTACAAGCCGGCGGAGAGGAACAGAGCCTCCCAAGATGGTGGCGACCAGGCCACACAACGTGGCTCCTACACAGACCTCCCGGATGACTTCTGGAGGACCAACAAGACACAGGTACCCCTGCGAGCCTCCCCGACCCCGGAGGGTGACACCCTGCCTGCTAGCCCAGCAAAAGCTAAAATGCGGTTAGACACGCCGCCGCAGCGGCCACAAATTGAGGCCCCAGCTTTTGGCCCTCTCCTATCCAGTCAGGCCCTGCATTCCTCTGTGGCCTCCTTCCCTATGTCCGGACAGCCGGTCAGACACAACCCTAAAGGACATGCTGCTGTCCCTGCAGACCTCCCTCATGTCTGACCTCTCCTCACTGTTCACTAAAATCACCTCAGACACGCATGCACTAAATGTCAGGGTTGACACTGTGGAGAAAAGCCTCACTGAATGCACATCCACAGTCAATGAGGTAATTGATTACTGTGAAGACCTTAGAGAAGAACAGGCATGGATGCGCGCCAATCTGGCCGATTTAGAGGACAGGTCCTGCAGAAATCATGTGAAATTGAGAGGCGTATCTGAAAATATCTCACCTGCGGACCTTCCACGTTATGCCACCGACCTGATGCGCCTTATCTTGCCAGATGCACCCCCGACAGGATACACAGAATAGCCAAACCATCCCACTTAGCGGCTACAGTACCCAGAGATGTCCTAATGAGGATCCATTTCTACCACGTCAAAGAAAGATTGCTGTTGGGGGGTCAAAGCCATATCACCCTTGCCAGCCCCCTTTACTGGAGTACAATTTTACCCAGACCTCTCTAAACACACCCTCCAGTTACGCAGGCAGCTGAGCCCAATCACCAAAGGTCTTCAAAATCACAAAGTGCAATACAAGTGGCGATACCCGGCCACCCTCCTCGTTACGAGAAACGGCCAGACCCATACGATCAACGATCTCAATAAGGGCCTACGTCTCCTCCACAATTGGAGAATTCTCACTGAACCTCCCAACGCCGCTCCGCTCGATCTGACTTGCACCATCTAACTGTAAGCGTTTCTCTATTACACACACAAAACTGCCACCACTAAGATTGCGCTCTCGTTCCTTTCCCTGAATGTGAATGGCCTAAACCACCCTGCCAAACGCCACTCACTATGGAGGACCGCCAAGACCTTCCGTAGTGACGTACTATGTATCCAGGAAACCCATCTACTACCATCGGACTTACCCCTTTGTTCCAACCGTCAGTTCCCCCATGTATTCCATGCCCCCTACTCCACCAAATCTAGAGGTGTCATGATTGCAATCAAAGACAGTGGACTTTTACCAGCTGAACTTTATTGCAGACCCTGAAGGTCGTTTTCGGATTCTGGTTTGCTCCATAAACCGAGTTACGTACACTAGGGTTGTCCCGATACCACTTTTTTAGGACCGAGTACAAGTACCGATACTTTTTTTCAAGTAGTCGCCGATACCGAATACCGATACTTTTTTTAAACGTGTCCCCAAATGCAGCCATGTCCCCCACATATTGCAGCCATGTATGTCCCCCCCACATATTGCAGCCATGTCATGTCCCCCCCACATATTGCAGCCATGTCATGTCCCCCACATATTGCAGCCATGTCATGTCCCCCACATATTGCAGCCATGTCATGTCCCCCACATATTGCAGCCACGTATGTCCCCCACATATTACAGCCACGTATGTCCCCCACATATTACAGCCACGTCTGTCCCCCACATATTGCAGCCACGTCATGTCCCCCACATATTGCAGCCATGTCATGCCCCCCACATATTGCAGCCATGTCATGTCCCCCACATATTGCAGCCATGTCATGTCCCCCACATATTGCAGCCATGTCATGTCCCCCACATATTGCAGCCATGTCATGTCCCCCACATATTGCAGCCATGTCATGTCCCCCCACATATGCAGCCATGTCATGTCCCCCCACATATGCAGCCATGTCATGTCCCCCACATATGCAGCCATGTCATGTCCCCCACATATGCAGCCATGTCATGTCCCCCACATATGCAGCCATGTCATGTCCCCCACATATGCAGCCATGTCATGTCCCCCACATATGCAGCCATGTCATGTCCCCCACATATGCAGCCATGTCATGTCCCCCACATATGCATCCATGTCATGTCCCCCACATATCCATCCATGTCCTGTGCCCCATATTGCAGCCATGTCATGTCCCCCACATATGCAGCCATGTCCTGTGCCCCATATTGCAGCCATGTCATGTCCCCCACATATGCATCCATGTCCTGTGCCCCATATTACGTACACCCTAGTGAATATTTATGCCCCAAACGCGCAGCAATTGAAGTTCCTCCGCAAAGTCCTCGCAGCCACAGAACCTGTCCAAAAAGGCCATCTGATACTCTGCAGAGACTTCAACTTAGTTCCGGACATTCTTCTGGACTTCACCTCGGCAGCAAAGAGGCGGGGATCACCCCTAAAGAATTTTCTTTCGAATCACGAACTCTATGATGTCTGGCGTTTTCTCCACGGCTCTAAGAGAGAGAGACTTTACTTTTTTCTCCTCCAGGCACCACACGTATTCTAGAATTGACTAGTTTTTGTCTGATAAATGGATCTAGCAAAAAGATATGCCTGTCTAAGATCCACACCACGACATGGTCAGACCACGCCCCTATTTCAATACTAATCTAAGACTCTAATCTGCAACAGACCACGTTCCTCTGGCGTGCCAACAACTACATGCTCCAAAACGAAAAATATACGCCAGTGATCAGATCACTGACTTTTTCAAGTTGAACACTGGCTCCGTGTCTGACCCTGCAGTGGTGTGGAGCGTTCACAAAGCGTATATGAGAGGAATGTTAATACAATTGAGTTCACGCCTTAAGAGAGAGAGGATGCAGCGTGTAGATGAATTGACAACTCAGATAGCGACACTAGAAACACGTCACAAGACGAACCCCACAGACTCACAGTTGAAACTCCTGATCTCCCTGAGACAGGAACTCAAAACTCTTCTCCACTCCTACGAATTCCTCCAGAGGAAAGTTAAAGCGACATCATACTCCACCTCTAACAAAGCAGGGAAGAATTTGGCACAACGCCTAAAGGGCAGACGTGCCAAAACTAAGATTCATCAACTCTTCCACCCCCATACGAACCTTCCCTTGACGAACCCCCAGGACATAGCTGATGCATTCAGCACTTATGGTGATCTCTACCATCTACAACGTGACCCTAGCACCCTACAACCCACGCGCACGGAGATTGACAACTTTCTCCAAACCATTGACCTCCCCTCCCTGACTGCACAACACTTAGAAGTGCTTAATGGCCCGTTCACTGTGCAAGAAATTGGTAGATCAATTGACTCCCTGCCCAGTGGCAAGGCACTGGGCCCATATGGCTTAACAGCAGAATACTATAAACAGTTCTCCTATTTAGCACCATATCTTACAGAAGTGTTCAATAACGCTACCTCCTCTTCCTCCTTCCTGAAGGAATACTTAAAAACACCGATCATAACCTTGCCGAAGCCACAAAAACTGTTGCACTGGTTCAGCTCGGTATACTACAAGGTCAATACCACTAAATTGTTTATATTGGACTTTAACGCCACAACCAGGAATCTCCTGCAACTCCAACACCCGTTTACATGGGCACATACTGACATCTCTTACCTGGGCATCCAATTACCAAGGACACTCAAAAACCTCTACTCTTGTAATTTCTTGCCGCTGCTACAAAACATTCAGAAGACCTCACAATCCCTAGCAAAACACAAACTCTCGGTCAGGGAGACTTGCAGCCTTTAAAATTATCTGTTTACCTCAAATTCTGTACTTCTTCAGATCCCTCCCCTTTCCATTACCTGCCTTGTTCATCAAATCCCTTCAAACAATGTATAACAAATACCTTTGGAGTGGAAAAAAAACCAGGAGCGCACTCTCAATACTGACTAAACACAAATATGCAGGGGGCACAGGATCAATAGACTTTAAAGACTACTATAGGGCAGCCATTCTGGCTCAACTACCCGGGTGGTTCCGTTGCGTCAGGGGAGAGGACCGAACAAGTGTCTATATGCACTGTATTCCTTACTTTATGTTCATCTGTTTGAAATACTGTGTATTGGCGAACATGGTTTGTTTTGTCGTTACATATTCCACAACGTCGTTGCACGACGTACGAGTCTTACTTGTACTTTGTATTGCCGTTGAAAATTAATAAAATGATTGAATCAAAAAAATCCGGCCATGTCCAAACACGATGATGTAAAACACTGACGTGCTGAGAAAAATGAAGTTCAATGCTTCCTAGCATGCGTCGACTTGATTCTGAGCATGCATGTATTTTTGACCGATGGACTTCCACACACACACAGACAATCGTTTTTTTCTATCGTTTTTTTATCCATAGGAAAAATTTAAAACATGTTCTATTTTTTTTAACCGATGGAAAACAAAACGATGTGTACAGGGCTTTAGACAGGAAGCGTGTCACTTGAATGAGAAGGTGTGTCCAAACTTTTGGTCTGTACTGTATATTATATCGATCTCAGGATATACAATTTTTTTCTACCCGATATGATATTAGTTATTCATCTGATGGGCGACTAAAAAAATTTGCTGTCGTTTTTTAAGTCGCCTTTGTTTACCAAGCCTGTAAGTGCACCAGCACATTGGCAAGGTCATCCCTGTGCTGATCTCTGTTGCAAGTATGTTCAACATAAGGCTGGCTCTGCCCAAATAAAAACAGAGCTCCGATTGGCTCTGCCTCTCCTTTTCCTAATGAGCCACAATTCCCCTGCAAGTTATGTTTAATCTGAGAAGGCTTACACTAGAAAAAAAATAAAAATCAGAAAAAGTAGTAAAAAATAAATAAAACATACATGGCTCTATTTAGCCTAAAATATTGCAGTCCATTTAACAGCCCTGCTGACTTCTACAACAGAAACAGATGTTATAACATATGCAAGATAAATATCATGCCAACTGATCTGCAGTTCTAAACCTGTAAAGCTACAGCGCAACTAAGAAGCCATCATTTCTCCCTGATCTACTTTGGCATACAGCTAAACAATTTCAGCTATAACTGGTAAAAAGAACCCAACATGTCAATTTAATTTTTTTTTAAAGGTCCAGCTGAGGCAAAGTATTGGATATTTCTACAGCGATTTCTGCCTGACATGATTATTCTCAATTCTGTCCTTGGAGTTTTGGGTGTGCTTTTCTTTTTAATTCCTCCCCTCCAATCCCCAAAAAGGTGCACAACAGGTATGCAGACCCATGCATTTACAGCGTATCTAAAC
Source organism: Rana kukunoris (assembly GCA_029574335.1). NCBI lineage: Eukaryota > Metazoa > Chordata > Amphibia > Anura > Ranidae > Rana > Rana kukunoris. Next base: position 232,664,811 of record CM056049.1, on the reverse strand, counting down.
ACAAGAACAGAAATATTATATATTGCAGCTTCCCAGTTTATGGATGCGACGATTGCATTTGTTTTCCTTTATTTCAATCCATTTGTTGCCAATATCGCTTCCTATTCTAGAAACGCAAAAAACTCACTTATTGTACCGTGTTAATGAAAGAGCAGCATTGTCCCCTAGGGCAGGTCTACAGAAACTTCCCCCTTTCTTCTGCTCTAAAATATATGGAGAGCAGTTCTATGGGTCTCAGAGATAACTAGGAACAATTTAACTGATAACACATGCAGAGAACACAGGATGTTATCAGCTGACAAGATTTGTTCAAAAATGTAAGCCCTGTACACACGATCGGTTTGTCTGATTAAAACAGACCGATAGACCGTTTTCATTGGACAAACTGATTGCGTGATCGGTTTGATTTCCATCGGTGAAAAGAAATAGAACATGTTTTACATTTTTCCTATGGATAAAAAACCGATAGAAAAATCCAATCGTCTGTATAGAACTTTATTGGTCAAAAATCCATGCACTCTCAGAATCAAGTCAACGCATGCTTGGAAGCATCAAACTTCATTTTTTTCAGTTTGTCGTAGTGTTGTACGTCACCACGTTTTAACTTCATCGGATATCCGTCAAAAAAATCCATCGGATTAGATTCCATCAGATATCCGACCGTGTGTACCAGGCTTTACAGGTTTATTTTCCCAATAGATACGGTTTATAACAAAGGGCTTTCAACTGTATATTTAACAGACCAGAACCCCAGAAAAACAGGATTACATAAAATAAAAAAAAAGAAGTTGTCCTTCCCTGCACTTTGTGACAGCCACCAAGTTCAAATCTAGCTTGGAGATGTGAATATAGGCTGTACATTGCATGATGTTTTTTGTGTTTTAAGTCTGGTACACACGGGCCAAATATTGGCCAGTTCAACAGAAAACAGTTGACATTTGGCCTGTGTGTACATCAGCCTGTCCGAGAGAAGCCGTATTAACTTCTGTCAAAGGGGCATGCTGGAAAACCAGCATCTGAACAGTGCTGGCAGCCAATGGCTAAGAGCGCTGACAGGTGTGTTCTGGCAGGGGGCAGAACACAATTGTTCAGTGAGGAGATTGATGGACTAAAATTGTAGTGTATACCAGGCTTTACTCTTTTTGCACCAGTCCTTTAGAAACGTTCTCCTGACCAGGGGAAGGCCACCAATGAAACGAATGACTGTCACCATTTCAAAGCAAGTTTACCCAAGAACCACATGCTTACTACATTTGAGGTTATTTGGCTCAAAATACTAGAACGGTCCTGTGTCAGTTAGGATTGCATGGCAGGTACCTTATTTTTAAACCTGCGTACGGGGCTTTAGGTCAATCTCCTACTGGACCTGGTGCCAAGAAACCACAGTTGAAAGTCGGTTAGCTAGAGAACTTCAAAATAAAGGCAACAAGTAACTGTGGAACTCAATGGGTAGGGTGTTGTGGGGCTTGAAACCAGCAACCCCCCCCCCCCCCCCTCAGATGCTTATTGACAATATATGTATTGATTGCATCAGTTGTGTAACTAGCATCCGGGATGGATCATTTTTCTTAGTGCCCCACTTTCTTCCTACATCATACATCAACATTTTCAGTAATCATAATGAAATTTAAACTCATTCAAGCCAAGGTTGGGAGTGCATTGATGAAGGGCAGATAAAGACAGCTGTAAATACGGTTGCAACTTTATTTTGAGATACTTTACAAAGCCTACATGTATCAAATATGCCAGACATGCAGGAAATGCCATCTGAAAATAGCAGAGCATGAATAAAAAAAATAAGTATACCCCCTAATGGTGTATAGCTTATATTGTGGGAGTAAGCCAGAAGATTGGTGACTTGGAAGTAAAAGTAACCCTCAGCACTGGTAACACTGGAAGCAATAGTAACCCCCAGCACTGGTGTACATGGCTGTAATGATTCCCCCTTAATTTGCGGTCAGTGGTAATGTTAAACCCCCCCAGCATTGGTGGTTATTGGCAGGCTGTGAAAATATGCCTCTCCACCCGGAATTGATGGCCAGTGACTGGTTGAATAATAACACCCGCTGCAGCATTAGTGATCCGTGGTTGGCTGTAACCACAACCCCCCAGAATTGGTTGTTAGCGAATTGAATAGTAATCCCTCCCTTCCCAGCACTGGTGATCAATGGCAGGTTGCAACAACAACACCCCTTCCTCGCCAGGGTTGGTGGTCCTTGGCTGGCGGGAATAGGAATTCCGCCAGTATTGGTGATCAGTAGAAGACTGTAGTAGTCAGTCTCCCTAGCATTGGTAGTCAATGGCTGTAACAAAAATGACCACCACCCCCCAGCATTGGTGTCCAGCATTAAATTACCTGAATACATGTGCTCATGTCAAGCACTATCTTTTGCAGGGCCCATTCACACTATAGCATTGATGCATGCAAGGGCATGGAGAAAAATATGGTTTTCTTTGTGCCCCCTTCACACATCCCTGCAGCTGTCACCTGTGGAGCAGAGTGGTGTTGAAAAATAGAGTTACGCTTACCGGTAACGTCTTTTCCAGTGGTCTTTCAGGACAGCCACAATTGAGAGATAGGCTCCTCCTCTTCCTTTAGGAAACACTGCGCCAGCCCATAACTTCCCCCTGCCAGACCTCAGTTTTTACGTGATCACCTCCGGTCAGCTGGGGAGACACAAGAACACATTATTAACATACTATTATATATCATTGTCATGTCCTGGTCCTTCAATGAGACTTCCATCTATTCGTGTGGGTAACCAGGGCTGTCCTGAAAGACTACTGGAAAAGACGTTACCAGTAAGCTTAACTCTATTTTTCCCTTTCCGTCTTTCAGGACAGCCACAATTGAGAGGATAAGCGAGCACTTACCAGCTAGGGTGGGACTATAGCTTGCAAGACCATCTGGCAATAGTGTGTTGAGACGCTTTGTACCCCTTTCTGGTTCCAGAAAATATAATAAATAATGAGTCTGACTCCCTAAAAGCTTTTGTCAGCTCCAAGTAAAGTAGGATACATCTCCTGACATCTAAAGTACTGAACCGAAGCTCCCTTTCCCCTGAGGGGTTGGGACAAAAAGGAAGGTAACACTATTTCCTGACTTCTGTGGAACCTTGAAGTCACTTTGGGTAAAAAGGCTGGATCGGTCTTAAAAATGACCCGATCCGGAAAAATAACACAAAAAGGGGGTCTGATCGATAAGGCTTCTAGCTCGCTGATCCTCCTAGCAGTGGTCACTGCAACCAAAAACACTGTTTTTAAGGTCAGTTCCTTTAGAGAACATTTGTCTAGGGGCTCAAAAGGAGCACCCGTCAGGGTTTGCAACACCAAAGATAGGTCCCAACTGGGGAAGGGCGGACCCTGGGCCGGCATCTGTCTGAATAGGGCCCTAAAAACCTGACTACCCAGGAGTTGGTGGCCAGAGGTTTTTCTAAATATGCACTAAGTGCAGAAACCTGACCTCTGAGGGTGCTAACTGAAAGACCCTTATCCGCACCACACTGAAGGAATTCTAGGACAGCCGTAGGGCCCTGTATTGAACAGGGGCAATCTACACACCATTTGTTGAAACAAAGCCAAACTTTCTTGTAGATTCTGCGAGTCCCCTTTTTCCTACGGTTAAGGAGGGTGGCAATCAATCCTTCCGAAAACCCTTTGGATTTCAGTATGGCTTCCTCAGTAGCCAGTGTACCTGTGGGCAGAGGACTGGGTCCTGCGAGAGGAGATCCTCTGGCAGAGGTAGGAATAAGGGCCGTTCTGCAGCCAACTGCTTGAGGACTGAGAACCACGCCCTCTTGGGCCAGTATGGCGCTACCAGGATTAGAGAGGTGTGTTCTGACTGAAATTTCCTCAGAACTGCGGGTAACATAACTGGCAACGGGAATGCGTAGCACCTTCCGAACCGCCAGCTCTGAGATAGAGCGTTCACCCCCAGTGCTCCCTCTCCTCTGTTCAGAGAGAAAAAAACAGGGGGTTTTTCGCGTTTTCTCTTGACGCGAAAAGGTCCACCTCCGGAGGTCCCCTTTTCTCGGCCAAGAGACAGAAGACCTACCGATTGAGGGTCCATTTGCCCTCCCTCAGTTGCCTCCGACTGAGAAAGTCTGCCGTTACGTTCCTCTCTCCTCTCAGGAAGACTGCTGAAAGTGAGAGGGTGTGGATCTCGGCCCAGCCCAGAATGTCTGCTGCCAGGACCGACAGAACTCCGCTTCTGGTGACGCTCTGCTTGTTTAAAGAAGCCACGGCCGAGGAATTGTCCGACCTCACCTGAGTGTGGTGCCCCTGAAGTTCTTCCCAAAAAAACCTGAGGGCTAGGCCCACTGCCCTCAGCTCCTTCCAATTGGATGATCTTTTTTGATTCACGTAATTCCAGATGCCTTGTGCTGGAAGGGATCCCAGGTGTGCCCCCCCAGCCTTTGCCACTTGCGTCTGTTATCACCACCCAAGACACCGGGATAAGCCACAGACGTCCAGGTTTGTGACCTTCCTCCACCACCAGAGGGATATTTTTACCTGATCTGATACTTGGACTAAGGCCGAACGAAGGCCTGCAGGGGACGAAAGTGAAGGCCTGCCCACTGGACTGCTGGGAGGGTAGACGTCAACAGCCCTAGCATTGACATCAGAGACCTTATAGAGACCTGTTGACTGCCCTGGAGGGAGGCCACTGCACTGTCCAATTTCTTGATCTTCTCCATCGGGAGGAACACTCTTGAAAGAGTCCAGCAGGTACCCTAGATAAGTGACACGTTGCAATGGGATTAGGCTGGATTTTTCTAAGTTCAGGAACCACCCCAGGTCTGTTAGAACCTTTTTGGTCACCTCTAGGTCTCTGGATAGCTGCTCTGGGGATGCTGCAAATAGAAGCAGGTCGTCCAGGTAAGCTATGATCGACACTCCCTGGAGTCGCAGAAATGCTATAGGTTCTGCCAAGATTTTGGTACCCCCTTCTTATGACCGCCAGGACGAACCGGTTGGGGGATATTGCTTCCCACTGTGGGAAAAAGGCCCCCAGTCTTCCTCCCACCTTGACTAGGGAGTCATGGGTTTTTAGGGGGCTGGTCAGGAGGGTAGAAAAAAAAATCACCCCTCCTCTGCTTCTACCCTTGGGGGTCCAAACCCTCTTCTGGCCTGCCGGTTTGGGAGCCCCCTTCCGTCTTTGCGGACGAAACCCCCTCCCTGACTGTACCAAGGTTTTCCGCTTATGAGGGAAGGACCTTTTTGTCCGCCGTGCGGTCTAACACGGTTTCAAGGCCTGGGCCAAAAAGCAGGTCACTCGTAAAGGGTATACCACACAACTTGGATTTAGAGGCGCTGTCGCCAGGCCAAGTCTTGAGCCAGAGGGCTCTTTTGGCCGAGTTAGCCAGAGCTGCCGATCTGGCTGACATGCGGACTGATTCCGCTGAGGCATCCGCTATGTAAGCGACTCCTCGCAGGATAGTAAGGAAGGAGGATAAAATGGTCTCCTTCGCTGTTCCTGCTTCAATGTGCTCTTGTATCTTAGAGAGCCAATGTTCCAGGTTGCGAGCCACAACCGTTACAGCCAGTTCTGGCTTTAGATTCCCGATTGTAGAGTCCCACGTCTTTTTCAATAGGGAATCAATTCTCTTGTCCATGACGTCGCCCAGGACTCCCATGTCCTCAAACGCCAAGTCAGTGTTTCTGAACACCTGGGAGAAGGCCGCGTCTAGTTTGGGGTTTTTGTTCCAAATAGACGTAGGATCATCTGAGAAGGGGAATCTCCTCTTTAGGGATCTAGAAAAAAAGGGTTTCCTTTCAGGATCCTGCCACTCCTCAATAGTCTCAACCAGTATTTTGTGTACTGGGAAGACCTTCTCCTGCTCCCCCAGACCTCTGTACATGGGCGTCCACTGAAATTTTTTCAGGGGGGGGGGCGCTTCGGCAGCAGCGATACACAGTCGTATTTTACCCTTTCATCGACCGCTAGCAGGGGTTAAAAGCGACCCCCCACGTTAAAATGTAAAAACACCCAACTGTGCCCCCTGCATCTTTCAATATCTCTTTGTCCCTACTGTGTACCCCCTCTCCACAACTGCACCTCTGGACCCCTTTACATTACACAGCACCCTTCACCACTGGAGCCCTTTACATTAGACAGCACCCTTCACCACTGGACCTCTTTACATTACACAGCACCCTTCACTACTGGAGCCCTTTACATTGCACAGCACCCTGCATTACTGGACCTATTTCTATTAGTACATTGTTATACTAAATGAAATGGTTCAACTCACCATAATGCAGAATCAGTTGGAGCCCCGAGTGTGTTACTTGCCACCATCGCCTGCCACGCGTTGTGGATTGTCACTTGCCACAGCGCCTGTCACACATTGTGGATTGTAACTTGCCACAGCGCCTGTCACACATTGTGGATTGTCACTTGCCACATTGTGGATTGTCACTTGCCACAGCGCCTGTCACACATTGTGGATTGTCACTTGCCACAGCGCCTGTCACACATTGTGGATTGTCACTTGCCACAGCGCCTGTCACACATTGTGGATTGTCACTTGCCACAGCACCTGTCACATGTTGCGGTCCGGATTGTCACTTGCCTGCTCCAATTGTCCCTTGCTGTGTCCCAGAGTCAGGGGCCAGGGTTGTCAGGCATCAGAGAGATTATTTAATCTCTCCGATTCCTGCGCTGCCTACACAGAGAGGAGGGGAGCTGCTGGGTGGGTGGTGAGAGATGATGTCATCTGATTGGCTAGCACTCGCTCAGACACTCACCAAGCCAAGCCGCCCAGCTGCCTGGCCCGCAAGCTCTCTCACCTGACACCCGTCAGCATAGCAGCCTACGCTTTTAGCCCGCCTGAGCATGTCACCTGCCCACCGAGCCACCCGCTGCCTCACCAGCCCACCCAGCTGCCTACAACCTGGCCTGCTCACTCTCACCCATCCACGGCACTCACCCACTATCCGCTGTTAGATTTCAGGGGGAGCCGTCCAGCTGACAGACAGGGGGAGGGGGGCGATCGGAGGAGATATACAGTGCAGACAGCCAGCGGCTCTCCTCTCCCTGTCACAACACCGTGGCTCCATTTACCAGAGAACTTGGAAGCAGTGCTGTGACAGGGAGAGGAGAGCCGCGGGCTGTCTGCACTGCATATCTCCTCCGATCGCCCCCCCCTCCCCCTCTCTGTCAGCGGAGCTAGAAGAGAGAGAGAGCGGCTCTAATGTCATTCACCATGCCGCCGCCTTGCTTCCTGCACTCAGAGAATTATGGCACTGGTTTCTAGGGGGGGGCAAGCACCCTCCCTTGCCCTATGGAGCGGACGCCCATGCCTCTGTACATCTGATCGTGAAGGGTAAGAGATTTTTTGTCTGCCTGAATGCCAAGGGTTGTGTAAACTGCCCCTAAGAGGTCCTCTACCTCGTCCAGTGACAATTTATACCTGGAGGGTTTCCCAGGCTCCCCGTCCCGGTCCTCTCCATCTGATCCCTCTTGGGAATCAGAGGTGGCATTATCCGGTAGCGTATGTTCCACCTGGGAAGGGCCTGCAGGAACATCTGTCGTAGCTGAAGCAGCAGGTATGACAGGTGCAGAGCCCTGGGCCTGTGGCTGGGTAGTAACCTGGGTGGAAACAGCGGGAAGCTGTAATTTTTCAAAGAGGGATTTGAAGGAAGAAAAAGTGGATGAGAGCTCTTTAACTGAGGCTGCTAATCCAGATTCCTGTTCCAACTCCCTTTCCCTGACTAAGGAGTGTATACAATTCTTGCACAGAACCTTAGTCCATGACTCTGGGAGGGTATCCCTACAGGAGGCACATTTCATTTTTAGAGCTATGTGTCCTTCCACCACCCGCTTTCTCAACTGCTTTCTGAAATGGGCAGAAAAAAACAGCAGAAAAAAATGGTTACAACCCTGGGAGTGCACTAGTCCCCTAAGAGCTACTGGAACTAGGGCTCCCCCCCCCCTGACCACCCAGGGGGACTTGCCTCCCCATGCAGTGAACCCTACATGGAGGGACAAACCTAAGCTAGAGAGTCCTCTCCCCAGGGTACTCTTACCTTAGGCTGGCTGGAGGTAGTCAAGGCCTGCTCTGGAGATGCTGCCGACATGACTGCAGGTGGCTGCTTGCTGTAGAGTCTCACATCGCCTGTTCGAGATCCGACTCTTCCTCCAGCGTGCGCCCGGACCCTCTATCAGCACCGCGAGCCGGAAGTCGCGAGTTAAAGGGGAAGCATCCGCCTTGCACCGGAGATGACATCACCCGCTGTCCGGCCCGCCCTGGTTCAAAAATTTGCGGCCTGTAACGAACAGGGCAAGCTGAGCTGCCTCCCCCGCTGCGGCCCTGTGGACGCGATAGGGGTGCCCCGCACCCTACAACCTCGCTCGGCGAGGATGGGGTGGCGGAGCGGTGGGAATGTACCGCACCTAGGATAACCTAAAATCCCCTTCTTCCTAAAGGTATGTAAAACTGCCTTAGTCCCTTGACTATTTCGGCCAGGTTCCTTGCACAGTGTCTCCCCACCGGAGGAAACATTAATAACTGAGGTCTGACAGGGGGAAGTGAGAATTTATGGGCCGGCGCAGTATTTCCTAAAGGAAGAGGAGGAGCCTATCTCAATTGTGGCTGTCCTGAAAGACAGAAAGGGAAAACTGCAATTAGGAGGAAGTGATCCCCTCTGCTCTCCGTGCAGCAGCTTAACCTCCTCTCTCTCACACCGCTTTCCTCCAATTTCCACCCCACCGCACCAATCATCCACTCATGTCCACTGTCCGATTTGACCAGTCTACTGCCAGTCTACTGCCATCGTTCACTGCTCTACTGACACCATCTGTGTGTCTAAGAGTCCTTTCACACTGGGTCATTTTTGCAGGTTATTGCGCTTAAAATAGCACCTGCAAACCGACCTGAAGCAGGCTCTGCTGTGTCTCCAGTGTGAAAGCCCTGTGGGATTTCACACTGGAGCGGTGCGCTAGCAGGACGGTAAAAAAAGTCCTGTTGGCCGCATCTTTGGAGCAGTGAAGGAGCGGTGTGTGTATACCGTTGCTCCACCGCTCCTGCCCATTGAAATCAATGGGACACCGCAGCTATACCACCGGCAAAGCGCCTCTGCAGAGGCGCTTTGCAGTGTTTTTTAACCCTTTCTTGGCCGCTAGCGGCTGAATAGTGCCGCAAAGTTGGTGGTAAAGCCCTGCTAAAAATACCCGCCCCCGTCCCAGTGTGAAAGAGGCCCAACAGTCGGGTGCTGCAGTGTGAAGGTAGACTTAAGGTGGAAAAGGTTCTGAAATGATTTATCTTTGTCTCATATTTTTACATCAGAGACTTTTTATATCCACTGTATCTGTGTGACACTAATACTGTTTACTGTGTAAGTTGCATCTTTTATTGTTACTCAGGACTTTTGATTAGGGTTACCCAATTGTTACCTAAACTGCAGCTTTAAGATTAAACGTGAATATAAAAGGTTTTTTTATTTTATTTTTTAACAAACAAGTTATATTTACCTGTTTTGTTCAATGGTTTTGAAGAGAGCAGCCCAAAAACCTTTTCTGAGGTCCCCTGCCTGCACTTTGGGCTCCTCCTCTCTGTGTGCCACCATAGCAAGTGGCTTCCTATGGTGGTACACCTGCAGGCTCGGTTCTGAGCAATGTGGTCTGAGCCAATTGACACAGTGTGGCTCCACCCCACTCCATCACCACTGAGTTCAATGCAGTGGGAGAGAGAGCAGCACAAATGTTCTCGGGCACATCGCTGGATCGAGATTGGACTCCGGTAGGTAGTATTTAGGGATCTGGGAAAGAGTGTGTGGGGTGAAGCTTACCTTAATGCAGAGAATGCATTAAGGTAAAAATCATAAACCCTTTACAACTACTTTAAGAAAAATGTTGAGATAAAGGGGTATACAGAGACAAAAAAGGTAGACATCAGGTTAGGGACTACCTTCAGCCTACTGGTTAAATCTATACTCCGGGATCATCATATATTGTCAGGTGTGCTTTTTTCCCAGATCTGTGCAGTAATCCAGCTGTGAAAAGAGACTGGTCATTGATGCTTTCTCATTGTGTAGGGTGGCTTGTATCTGCCTGCAGTAGCTTTCTGCAAGCAGGCTGCTGTGGGTAGGCCTGCAAATTCCCTCCTACTAGTCTGCACCAGCTATGTGCAGCACACTGCTAATGCAAATACTACTTTTAAAAAAATCTAGGTTTGTAAAGGATTGTGTGCCCACAAGTGCACAAAGCCACAGTGGCAAAAAAATTAAGTAGAACTATAAGCAAATTTTATTTTATTTTTTTGGATAGAGCAAGGGAGGGTTATAGCCTCAAGCAAACATTTTTTTAACCATCCGTTTCCCATTGTGGAGATTTCCCTTCACTTCCTTGTCCCATAGCCAAACAGCAAGTGAGAGGAAATCCCTGTAAACTCCCAAGTCACCAAAACTAGTGTCCCCATTGGGAGATTTCCTCTATTACTTTTCTGAAAACAACCCAAAATTTGGGTTGCTTTAACTTTCACTGATTATGGTAAACGGGACAAATCAAGGCGGTGACAAATTTTACTTTAAGTGTCACTAAAGAAAAAATGTTTTCGATAGAGTGGAGAAGGATTAGAACACCTGTCAGTTTTTTTGTTGTTTTGTTTTCTTCTGACCCCGTGCGGGAGATTCACTCTCTCTAATCGTCCCGATTACCATTATCATTGAAAGTGAAAGTAAAAGAAAAAAAAAATCACAAATTTTGGGTTGACATTAGAACAGTAATATTGGGTGAAATCTTATAATGGGGACATGGTGACCTTGGTGACATGACGACCTTGGTGACATGACAAGATTCCCTCACTTTGGAGGGAGCTCTTCCTACTTGCTGTTTTGGCTATGGGACAGGAAATGAAGAAACATCTTCAACAACATGGCAAACTACTGACAGGAGTTGTAACCCTCCTCTACTCTATTCAAAATGCAAAAAAGTTTTGCCTTTAGTGACACGTTAATGTACTGGCAGTGTGTTGGTTATACGATTCTAGATGCCACCTTAACTCAATTACCTATTTTCTGCATCCATCTTTCTTTTAGCACTTTAACTACGCAAATAGACAAACGAAATGCAAGTTTCTGAGTTCTTGATGAAGTCTTTCTAGACACAACTATTTGTCATCTTTTGCAATTATTTAGCTCTCAAGAAAAATGACTGCTTGTAGAGAACCACTGGAAAAAATCCATCTTTTCTATTTGAAAGTTTTCTCAAGCACCTAATGTCTCGTATAATAACATAAGACAACAAAGCAAGCAAGATAAAGCACTGTGCACTATTCAGAAAAAACTGCTGAACAAATGTAAAGTCATGTTTTGAAAAGGTGGTGTATTTACCATGAACCTTGACTAATGTCTCGCTTTGGAAAGGGGTTTTTATGATTACATACCAATGACTTCCTAACAGTATTACTAATCATGGTTCAACAGCTTTAAAAATAAATGCACCAACTATTCTTTAGAAACCACTCAAATATTTTGTTTCCAGACTTGCAGTAGCATTCTGAAGTTCTGCACAATAGAACTGAATACATAATATTTTTCTCATAATGCTTCAATTATCCTTTGCTAATAGAATTCATTTTTTTTTATTTTATTGTTTATTAGGGCCCAACGCTTCTTGACCTCACGTACACTAGTCCACCAGACTCGATTGCCAGCAATTGTCTGTCTAAGCACCAGCGGGTTAATTTTTTTTTTTTTTTAAAAGACCTATCCATCTCAGCCTCTGGTTTCTCCTTTAGCCTTTTTCATAATTAGGGTCTTGGCCAGCACATTCATATTTGTCTTATATGGCCAAAGAATTGCCTTTAGTGTAGGCATTTGGCTCTTTGTGAGCAGGTGAGGATTCATTTCTATAGGATGGATAGATATTTTTCTTATTGTCCAACACTGCAATCCAAGAGCACCCATTTTACATTGTTCAGCAGCGACAATATGAAGGTTTGCCGACAATGTGATAGCTCTACTTCTCACAGTCTTCTCCAAACTTGCAATAATGACAGATACTGAAGGCTTGTTTTCAGACATATACACCGGCCTAAATCTGCCTGCATTCTTCTTCTTTTGAAAATGGGAGTAAATGATTATTCCAGCATTATACAGTGCGCAGCATAAATGAGTGCACCCCAACAGATTTGTCAGAAAGCATTTACTTTCAGAATCAACATGTTCTATGGGACACAATATACAAGTAATGGGACACAATAGTATAAAATACTCCCACAAATGCGGCCATTGAATTCAACCAAAATTGTTAATTTTGCACAAAAAAAAAAAATCCTAACAAATTCATTCAAGACCATGTTGCAAAAATGAATGCATCCCAATGAAAGCTTAATTGTAGACAACAAAATCCCAATTAACAATTCAACTACAGGTGAGTCTAATTAGTTATTAACCACTTAAAGACCCCCGCACGCACATATACGGCCACAACATGGCTCGTACAGGCACAAGGGCGTAAATTTACGTCCCCGCCTGAGTGCGGTTCGGGGGTCCCATCGGGACCCCCTCCGCGGCGTGCGGGGGTCTCCCTACCTCTGGGAGCGATCCGGGATCTGCGGGCGGATGTCCGTGTTTTCCGCCCCCCCCGCGATCGCTCCCAGCCAATGGGAGCGCGCTCCCAGCCTGTCACTTCCTCCTCCTGTGTTTACACAGGAAGGAGGAAATGATGTATTCTCTCATCGCAGCGCTGTTTCCCAGCGCTGCTGATGAGAGAAGACATGACAAGTAAGTGTGCACCAACACAACACTGACACACACTCACATAGGCATATTAACCCCTTGTGATCGCCCCCCCCACCCCCCTGTCACAGTGTTACTGAATGCAGTGATTTAATCACTGCATTTAGTGTCAGTGTGACAGGCACTGTAAAAAAACAGTTAGTGTTAGGTTCAGGATAGCCCCCCCACCCCCCCCTAATAAAGTTTTAACCCCCTGATCACCGCCCTAGTTAACCCTTTCACTCCCTATTGCCAGCGTCACTAAGCGATCATTTTTCTGATCGCTGTATTAGTGTCGCTGTTCCCGCTAGGTAGCTATTTTTTTTTATTGCGATTTTTTTTTTTTACTAAAGACATGTGGCTAAATAAATTTTGGCCTAAATGTTTGACTAAAATTTAGTTTATTTGATTTTTTTTTAACAAAAAGTAAAAAATAGTGTTTTTTTTTCAAAAATGTCGCTCTATTTTTGTATATAGCGCAAAAAATTAAAATCGCAGAGGTGATCAAATACCACCAAAAGAAAGCTCTATTTGTGGGAAGAAAAGGACGCAAATGTTGTTTGGGAGCCACGTCGCACGACCGCGCAATTGTCTGTTAAAGCAACGCAGTGCCGAATCACAAAAACACCTTGGGTCATTTACCAGCGTATTGGTCCGGGTCTTAAGTGGTTAACCGCTTCAAGACCAAGACTATTTTTGACACTTGTTGCTTACAAGTTAAAATCAGTATTTTTTGCTAGAAAATTACTTAGAACCCCCAAACATATACATATGATATACTGTATTATAAAAATTCACACACACTATATATATATGTACATACACACACACACACACATATACATACACATATACAAGTCCCCTCCTGCTCTTTATAACAGGCGAGCAGCTCATTAGCTGCAACGGTTGTTATCATAAAACAGCCGGCCGCCTAAAAAACGGTTCAACCACTTCAACCAAATGACGTACAGGTACGTGATTTAGCGGTGGTTAAACAGGTGTCCAGCAAACAGTTGATTATAAAGAAGTGAGACATTTCCCAATATGTGCAGCTGCAAACCGTGAGTTGTCTCACTGATGTGTGCAGTGTCGACTTCCTTGTGGGAACGGTCACGTGGGATTTCGAACATGCCCGAGCACATCTCTAGCTGTCAGTAATGGCACCAGATGGACAAGAAATGTCACAAGGCCCGAGAAAGTAAATAATTTCTTTACAAGAAAGGTGAAGGCTGCAAGAAGATCAGCAAAGCTTTACTTATCAGTCAGAATACTGTAGCAAAAGTGATACAAAAATGGAACAAAAATAAAACTGCAATCATCTCACAGAGACGTCCACGGAAGTTAACACCTCAACAGGAGCATCTTCCGATGAGAAGGGTTGAAGAAAATTAACATGCACATTCACTGCAAGAGAAAGGTTTTTGTAACTGATGGCTTCAAAACTGTATGTTGTTGCAAAGGTGAGGAGTACAAATAAAAAATGCATGGTGCCCACAGTGAAACATGGTGATAGCAGTGTCCTTGTGTGGGGCTGTATGAGTGCTGCTGGTGTTGGGGAGCTGCATTTCATTGATGGCATCATGAACTCAGATGTACTGCACTATATTGAAAGAGAAGATGCTACCATTACTCCGTGCCCTTGGTCGTTGTGCACTTTTCCAACATGAGAATGATCCAAAACTAGTGTTGCTCACGAATATTCGCATTGCGAATATTCGCTACGAATATTGCATATTCGAGTATTCGCGAATATCTCGAATATCGCGGCGAATATTCGCTATTTCGAATATTCGATATTTTTCAAATTTCGCAAAAAAATTCGCAATAAAATTCGCAACCGCATATGTGAAATTTCGCATTTTTTTTTTTTTTATCAAATATCACGAATATTCGATATTAACGAATATTCGCAACCGCATATGTGAAATTTCGCTTTTTTTTTATATAAAATATACCGAATATTCGTAAATATCGAATATTCGTGATCTTTTATAAAAAAAAAAAAAAAAAATCGCGAAATTTCACATTAGCGAAAATTCGCATTAGCGAAAATTCGCATTGGCGAAAATTCGCAATTTTTTTTTTTTTTTTTTTTTTATAAAATATCACGAATATTCGATATTAACGAATATTCGCGAATATTCTTCGAAATATTCGCGAAATATCGCGAAATCGAATATGGCGTATTCCGCTCATCACTATCCAAAACACACATCTAAGGCCACTGTCTCATTTCTAAAGAAGAACAGGGTGAAAGTGATTCAGCGGCCAAGTATGCCTCCTGATCGGAACCTAATCAAACACCTATTGGGAATTCTTAAGAGACAAGTTAAGCATCACTCTCCATCCAGCAGACAGACTCTAAAAGACCTTGGGGCAGATTCACGTAGATCGGCGCATTATCATTCCGGCGTAGCGCACCACTTTTCCGTTAGACTTGCGCAATCTAGCCGCGTAATCCGGCGATTCACGTAGCTTTTACGCAAGAGCTTGCGCAAACGTAAGGTTTTTTCCGTAGGCGTAAGGAGGAGTAATACAAATTGGGAGGGACGTGGGCGTGTTACATTGAAATGAGCCGTGACCCCATGCAAATGAAGGGCCGGCCGACTCGCGCATGCGCGCGTGAAGGAAACCATGTCAGCTCCGTTGTGCGCATGCTCACAACTCGGGAGCGGCGCAATCATTGAAATTGGAAATGGACTAGGGCAATGTTGTGAACTACGCAGACAGCATAAATAGACACACACAAACGCCCTTCCATTGCAAAAGTACATCCCTTTGTGTCCCTTCCCATTGAATCAAGTGCTTTTGCTCTGTTGTTCGTTAGAGTGTGTTTTGTAGTTGTGAGATTAGTGTTCTGTGTGATCTTGTGCTTGTTGGTAGTTTTGTGAAAAAGGGATTTTTAAATACAGCTTACCTGTAAAATCCTTTTCTTGGAGTACATCACGGGACACAGAGCGGCATATTCATTACTATGTGGGTTATATGGAGTACCTTCAGGTGTGGACACTGGCAATCTTCAAACAGGAAGTCCCCTCCCTATATAACCCCCTCCCCTAGAGGGAGTCCCTCAGTTTTGTAGCAAGCAGTATGCCTCCCCAAAATGGTCACCCAAAAGAGGGGTGGGAGCTCTGTGTCCCGTGATGTACTCCAAGAAAAGGATTTTACAGGTAAGCTGTATTTAAAAATCCCTTTTTCTTTCTCGTACATCACGGGACACAGAGCGGCATATTCATTACTATGTGGGATGTCCGAAAGCAATGCTTTAATGAGGGGAGGGAGACATCTTCCAAAGAAGGATTCAATTTAGAGATAAACTCAAATCATAATAATAATTCCAACTTAGTCAAGAAAAAACTTTCTCTTTTTTTTTTTTTTTTTATAACCAAGGGTGTTTCTGATCCCGAGGATTTCAAACTGCAGCCTGTAGTACTGCCTGTCCAAAGGCAGAATCCGCATTCCTTCTCACGTCTAGTTGCTAAAACCTTGTAAACGTGTGGACTGATGACCACGTTGCCGCCTTGCATATCTGAGTCATAGAGATCTGATGGTGTGCTGCCCAAGAGGCGCCCATGGCCCTGGTAGAATGGGCCTTTACCGACAACGGAGGAGGCAACCTCTTCAACCCGTAGGCTTGAATGATTAATTGTCTAATCCATCTCGAGATGGTGGATTTTGCAGCTGCCTGCCCCTTCTTGGGGCCATCTGGTAGAACGAATAACACATCTGTTTTCCGGATCTTTTCTGTAGCTTTAAGATAGGCCTTCATGGCCCGGACAATATCCAAGGTATGCAGCAACCCTTCCTTTCTAGATGTAGGTTTTGGAAAGAAGGATGGAAGTACCAAATCCTGGTTTAAGTGAAATTTAGATATAACCTTTGGTAGAAAGGAAGGATGGGGCCGGAGAACTGCCCTGTCCTTATGCAGAACGAGATATGGTTCCTTACACGATAAGGCTGCTAATTCTGACACTCTCCTGGCCGAAACTATGGCGACCAAGAAAACCAATTTTCTTGTCAGTAAGAGTAAAGGAATCTCAGCCAAAGGCTCAAAAGGCTGTTTCTGTAGAGTGGACAGGACAAGATTTAAGTCCCAAGGACAAACTGGTGACTTGACAGGAGGATTAATACGCAAGACCCCCTGTAAGAAGGTCTTTACCAGCGAGTGGGCGGCCAGCGGCCTCTGAAACCACACTGACAGAGCTGAGATCTGTCCCTTGATTGTGCTTAGTGCCAGGCCTTTATCCACTCCTAGCTGGAGAAAACTTAACACCCTATCAATAGTATATTTGCGGCAATACCATCCTTTGGATTCACACCAGCCTATATAGTTCCTCCACACCCTGTAATAAATTACCCTGGAGACCGGCTTTCTAGCCTTAATCAGGGTAGGGATTACCTGCCTAGACAGACCCCTACCCCTGAGAATCAGGGATTCAGCCTCCAGGCCGTCAAATTTAGACGCTGTAATGTAGGGTGGAGGATCGGACCTTGTGAGAGTAGGTCTGGTTGTAGAGGAGGAGTCCAAGGGTCTCCCACTGCCATATTTAGGACTAGTGAGTACCAAGCCCTCCGGGGCCAGGCTGGAGCTATTTAGGATGACTGGCTTGTGCTCCACTCTGATCTTGCGCAACAGGCGGGGGAGTAACTGTAGTGGAGGGAATGCATATAGAAGTTTGAATTGATGCCAAGGGCAAACCAACGCATCGGTTCCGCAGGCCATAGGATCCCTCGCTCGCGACACGAACCTGTCTAGTTTCTTGTTGAACCTGGATGCCATTATATCTACGTCTGGCGTTCCCCACCTCTGGTCAGATTGTCTGAAAGACCTGGGGATGCAGAGACCACTCCCCTGGCAACAGACTCTGGCGACTTAAGAAGTCTGCCTGCAGGTTGTCCACTCCGGGAATGAATATCGCTGAAATGCAGGGTACATGAACCTCTGCCCATTGAAAAATCAAGTTCACTTCCCTTTGAGCGGCCTGGCTCCTGGTTCCCCCTTGGTGGTTTATGTATGCCACCGCCGTGGCATTGTCTGACTGGATTCTCACCGGGAACCCCTTTAATCTGGAGGTCCATGCCAGAAGGGCTAGGCGAGCAGCTCTGATTTCCAAGATATTGATGGGGAGCTGCCTCTCTGCTTTCACCCAAGTTCCCTGGCGGGAGAACCCCTCGAAGACCGCCCCCCAGCCTGCCAGGCTGGCGTCTGTGGTAACTACCTTCCAGACAACAGGGCTGAAGGATCTTCCCTTTAGAAGGTTCTGAGGGTTCAACCACCAGGCCAGGCTTTGTCGGACCCTTGATGATAGCGTTAAAGGGGACTCTAAGGCATGTGCCCTCTTGCCCCAGGCTGCTAGAATGGCTGCTTGTAGGACGCGAGTGTGGATCTGAGCGGATGGTACTGCCTCGAATGTGGCCACTAGCTTGCCTAGTAATCGCATACACAGGCGAATAGTTGGTCTTTTCTTGCTTATAACCAACTGAACCAACCCCTTGATCGCCCTGATCTTTACAAGGGGCAGGAACACCTTTTGATGTTCTGTGTCTAACCTCATGCCGAGGTATTCCAACTGCTTTGTAGGCTGGAATGCTGACTTTCCCTGGTTTAGAACCCAGCCGAATTCTTCGAGGTACCGAACCGTGAGGTTTACTGCCTTTTGCAGACCCGTCCGTGAGTGATCTATGATTAAAAGGTCGTCCAAGTATGCTAGGACTGTGACTCCTTGGATTCTTAAATTGGCCAGAACTGGGGCTAGGATCTTCGTGAATACCCGGGGGGCCGTGGCCAGCCCGAAAGGGAGCGCCCTGAATTGGAAGTGTCGCTGCCCGACCGCGAAGCGTAAAAACCTTTGATGCGACTGAAGGATTGGTACATGAAGGTAAGCATCTTTTATGTCTATGGAGGCCAGAAAATCGTCTTTCTGAAGCGCGGCGGCTGCTGACCGGATGGATTCCATCCGGAAGGAACGCACCCTTAGATAACCGTTCAACCTCTTTAGGTCTAAGATTGGCCTGACATCGCCGTTGGGCTTTGGTATGACAAAGAGATTTGAAAATGAGGCGGAGGATACCTTAGAAACTCCAGTCTGTAACCTGTGGTTACAGATACCCGGACCCAATTGTCGGGGATCTTGGCTTCCCAAACTTCTGAGAAGAGACGAAGCCTTCCCCCCACCCGTGAGAGTGGGGGCGCCCCTTCATAAGGCAGACTTAGGGGCTGTCTTTGACGGCTTGCGATACCACGGCTTCTTACCCCCAGGGGTTTGTCCCTGCGATCTACTGTTACCGTTGGATCGTGCAGGCGCCGTCGATACTGCCTGGAATTAGAGGGCCCCGAGACAGGAAAAAGCTGCCTTCTAAATGTAGGAGCCCGGAATGTCTTTTTGACCGGTAAAAGGGTACTCTTGCCCTTTGAAATAGTCTGAATATATTTATCCAGATCCTCTCCGAAGAGTCGTCCTCCATGGAAGGGAAATCCTGCCAGAAGCTTTTTGCATGGGGGTTCTGCCGCCCAGTTCTTTAACCATAAGAGCCTTCTCATATGTACCAAACATAGTGATAAACGAGAAGCCTGCTGGATGGAATCTTTTATAGCATCTACCGCAAAACACAGAGCTCTGGGAATGTCAGCAAACTCTTCTGCTTGTTGGGTAGGCATGTCTTTTAACATCTCTTTTGTCTGGTCTTTTAATGCCTGACAAACTCCAATTGCAGCTACCGCTGGCTGTACCACTGCTCCTGCCGTAGCAAAGGATGCTTTTAAAAGTGTTTCTAATCTTTTATCAACCGGATCTTTAAACATATGTATGTTTTCCACCGGGCAAGTTAGTGATTTATTCACACATGAGATGGCTGCATCCACTACTGGGAGCCTCCACGGAGGATACCTTCTCCATGGGATAAATGACCGCAAATCTTTTCGGTGGCAGAAAAACCCTGTCCGGCCGCCCAATCCCGAAAGATCAATTCCTCCAAGAGAGGATGGACCGGAAAAACTGCGTTGCTTAACGGGGCTCTCAAAGAGCCCAGAGAGGATACCGGAGGAACCTGAGGTTCTGGCAATGGCAAACTAAATGCCGAGCGGACCCCTCAGAGGTAGACCCCTCCATCCCTGAACCCTCTTGGTTCAGGTCCAGTTGATCCTCCTGTGATTCTAATTCCTCCGGAGAGAGAATCTCAGCATCTGAGGATACACCCCCTGGTGATGGGGATCTAACCCGTTTCTTACCAGGAATAGCTCTAGCGATCAATGCTGCTATTCTCTCTTCTAGCCCCCCTAGGGATACGGCTAGCATCTCCTCTGTGATAAACACAGGGCTGGGCTGATCTGGGCCAGCCTCCGCACCAGATCCCCCTAATGGCTCATCCAAGGCGCTTCTTAAATTAATAAGCTGCGGGGAAAGAATCGGCATATCAGAATCAGAAAGGGAACCCTTTTGTTTTTTGGTCTTTTTTGTACCCTTTGACCCCGAACCCTTGGAAGCCATAATACAAAATCGAGGGACTCCGCCCACACAACAGACTGTAGTGGCCAGGAGTACAATTCCAGAGTTTAGGGGAGAGTAGATCACTAGTGTCCCCAAAAACTGATGGGCCCGTATGTTGGTCTTTTTCTCTTTTTTTTTTTTTTTTTTTTAAATAATTATATATTATACCTTATATATTTTCTATGACCATACACAATGCCCCTAACTTAAGTTTGCCAGCCTCCAACCTGCTGTCAAATAAGGGGGATTCTTTGGCTTAACAATAGACATTGGGACAAAGTCCACATGTACTACCCCTTTTCCGCCACCGGGAGTCACTGTTCTGCCGCCCTGCGTCCTCTCTTGAAACAATCAGCCACAGACTGAGCCCTGACAAGGCCTGCTGTCTATAACAGCAGAAGGGCGCGCCCCTGTATGACGCCGCAGGCCCGCCCCCCCCCGCCCTCCTGTCTGGATGGCGCGAAAATTCGTCAATAAGACGCGCGCGTGCACGCGCGCGCGCGCGTACCCGGAAACAGGAAGAACATGGAGGAGCCGCGCTGCTGGAGATCCATGGCGCAGAAACGGCGGCAGATTCAAAACTCCCGGCCAGGTAGGACTCTTTTAAGGCCCCTAAGGATCCTTTACTAGCCTCTAGGAAGCAACAGCAGGTTAGCTAGCAACACACTTTAGACAGGGGGGCCTAGTGATGGGGGGAGAAAGGGTGTCATCCTGTCTCTAAGACATAGTGATCACAGTTGCCCATGCAGAGCATACTCAGGCTATCCCCCCTTTTAGGTTACCCCGGGGAGCCTGCTGTCGAACCAAGTCCCGCAGGCTCCCCCTTACCTGCTCCATGCTGCAGGATGTTTGACCAGCAAACTGATCCAGTCTTCTCCCATCTCCGTGGGTAGCGTAGTAGACCTTCAGGCCCTGGGGTCCTATGAAGGTACCCACTGTCCTGGACCTATATAGCACCCTGGCAAAACAGGAACCTTATGGTTTTTGCAAACTCCAAGTCCTGGGCCCAGGGTCCAGCCCTCCAAAGAGGAGCATTATAGGCAAAACCCCACGGTTTGGGGCCCGGGTACTGTCCACTTTGGCACTGAGGCTCCTTGGACAGATCCGGTTAGCCCGCCCTTAATCCCAAAGGATGTGGAGCAAAGCTATTCCGTGACCAACACCTAAGACACTGGCGAAAAAACTGAGGGACTCCCTCTAGGGGAGGGGGTTATATAGGGAGGGGACTTCCTGTTTGAAGATTGCCAGTGTCCACACCTGAAGGTACTCCATATAACCCACATAGTAATGAATATGCCGCTCTGTGTCCCGTGATGTACGAGAAAGAAAGTGTATTTTGATAAGTGTTTGAGACTGTTTGTTTGATTGATATATTTCTGAGCGTTTGTTTTCTTGCTTTATTTTTTCATCTGATTTTTTTGTGTCTGTTTCTTGCTGAGTGCTAGTGTGATTTTTGGCTGTTCTTTTTCTCTTTGTGTGTGTTCTTGTCTGATTGGTTGTGCTTGTATTTGTGACAGATTTTTGGTGACTGCTAGTGAGTTTGTTTGGAAGTATGACTGAGAGAAAAAGAAAGCTCAATTTTACTGTGGGGGAAAAAAGAATTCTTGCCCGGGCCATTACCGACTATGGGCGTTTTCTCCACGGCCCGCAGAGTGCCACCACCACCCCGGCCAGGAGGAGGGAGATATTGGATATAATCACGGAGCAGGTCAATTCATCGGGGGAGGGGGAGACACGGACCCGCTCTGGGATAGAAAAGAAAATAAATGACCTCCGGCGTGAGGTGAAAAAAAAAACTGGCCGCAATAAATGCCCATGCCAGGGGCACAGGAGGGGGCCCACCATGCCGGGTTAGATTTTCAGAGACGGAGCGTGTGGTGGCCCTGACCTTTCACCGGCATGAAGTGGAGGGCCTGCCAGGCTTTGACACAAGTCCGGTCCCCGCGGTGCCAGGTAAGGTTTTTATTTCTCTCAGGTGTGTAGCATGTGTGGGGGAGGGGGTGAAAGGGAATATGTGGCAAGTGTGTGGATCCTCCAACCTGTGAATGTTTTGTGTCATCCACAGCTGTGCAGGAGGGTGCAGGGCCATCTGGACTGACCGCTCCAACCCCAGGACAGCAGCCTAATGAGGCCCCCCCAACAAGGCCAGAGTCCGCAGAGGAGGAACAAGAGGAGGGGGAGGATCATGCGGAGGACGATCATGAGGAGGAGCAGAATCATGAGGAGGAGGAGTCCATGGAAGGCACTGGCCCTTTGGTTTCTGCGGACTCTTCCCCTCTGGCTGCAAGAAGCCTGCCCTCCCTAAGGGTCAGCCCCCCCCCCTCCTCCCCCAACATGGCTCCCCTCACAAGGGCCTCCCCTTCTCCCCGGCCACAACCATCAGCAAGAGCCAGGAGGTCATCCCCAAGCACCAGGGGGGCGCCCAATCTCATGCCCGCCTGTCTGAGAAGGAACCTGGCCACCCAGACCCGCCTTCTGAGACAGCTCTGCCAGACTATGGGGCGGGTGGATCAGAGCCTGTCCTCCATTAATGATAGCCTGGGTAACCTGGACTCCCACTCCCGGGCCTCCACAACCTGCCTAAATGACCTGCAAACTACAGCAGCAGGCGTTGGGCAGGATGTGAGGGCCCTTACCCAGGCTATCCAGGGCAACACGGCAACACTTGGTGCTGCCCTGGACAGAATAGCCGTGGCCTTGGAGGGCAGGCCGCCAGGTGGGCAGATCTCAGGGGCTGCTCCTCCTTCCCCGGCTTTTCCCCTCCCCCATGCGTCTCCCCTGAGGGTCCGGGGCCGTGGCCGGGGGCGCCCCAGGCGTGGCTCAGGCAGAGGGCAATAATTTTTTTTTCCCCCTTTTGTTTGTTTTGAAAGCTTTTTTATTTTTGTTCTCTGCTTTTTTTTGTTTTTTCTAAGCATTTTTTTTTTCAATGCATTTTTGTTTGTTTGACTTTTTTGGCATATTTTGGGTTGTGAATGATGTTTGAATGTGGGGGTGACATTCCTGCTGGAAAAGGGGTGTCACCCTCAATTTTGGTGGAGAAGGGTTCCCCAGGACCAGGGAGAAGTGATTCCCAGGTCCGTGTGAATGGTGTATGAATGTACAGTGACATAATTGGAGCCTTGACGTGGCGTTACTGCTCACCAGTCTTGCATGGTGGACTGGTGCCAATCCAATTTGATGAGGATGTGGGGTGTGTGTGCTAGGGACCATAGTGGTGTGCATGCATGCATTCTCATTGTGCCATGATTAATGTGTGTGTTTAACGTGCAAAGATGCCCAATATGAGCTGCCTCCTGACTGCTCTTCCCTCAGAAGACGGGGTATCCTCGGTTAGGGGTTGATTTTCTGGTTGGGGGGTCAGATCATCACGTAGCTCAACCTGCAGGCCCTTCCTCACTGCGAGATTGTGTAGCATGCAACATGCAGCGATGATATGGCACACGAAGTTTGGGGAATACAACAGTGTACCCCCAGACTTATCCAGGCATCGGAAACGTGACTTCAGGAGGCCAAAGGTGCGCTCCACCACTGCACGGGTTTTGATGTGTGCTTCATTGTATCGTTCCTCTCCTGGGGTTTGGGGGTTCCGGATAGGAGTCATGAGATGGGGTCCCAGTGCATATGCAGAGTCACCTGTAAAGGAAAAGACAGGAGAATGTTAGTCATGCATGTGCCACTTCTGTTGTGCATCACGGGAGGGGATAGTCATGCCTGACTCCCATGTCACTCACCAACCAGCCAGGTGTTCCCATACACGTTCTGTTCGAATTCTGTTCGGATGTGGCTTTGATTGTAGATGTAGCTGTCATGGCTGGACCCTGGGTGTTTGGCACGGACGTGCCATATGAGGCCTTGGGCATCAACTATCACCTGTACGTTGATGGAGTGCCAATTCTTCCGATTGCGGTACATGTGCTCGGTCTCATGGGGGGGCTGGAGTGCCACATGTGTGCAATCTATGGCCCCGATGGTGCGTGGGAATCTGGCAATTCGGTAGAAATCTGCCATTGCCTTGATTCGAAGCTCCTCAGTGGTGGGTTTGATGATTTGGTTGGCCAAGCGTGTGAGGATTGCAGGGACAACCTGGTGCACACATCTGCTCATGGAGGATTGTGACATCCCAGCCACCACTCCACTTGTACGCTGAAAAGAGCCACTGGCAAGGACATGGAGTGTTGCCAGGACCTTGACCAGTGGCTGCACTGCATGTGAGCGTTGTGTTGGGCTGGTGATGTCCTCCTGCAAGGTTGTGGTTAATTCCAGGATGGCATGAGGGGGGAATCTGAAGATGCGAAAGACCTCTGAATCATTCATGCCAAACAGGTGTATGCGGGTGCGGTATACCCTCTCCCGTGCCATCCTCCGTGCCATCCTCTGTGCCCTCCTCCTTCTTTGGTCATCTATATTCACTAGTGCAGCTATGAGCGACGATGCCCCTAGCATGTTGGCAGTCAAATTGTAGTGCAACACGTGTGTGTGGTCTGCTCCTCAATAACGGTGTTGCTTTATCTGACAATTAGACTTTTTTTCAAAAGTTAGATCAGCTTTTATGTGCTCTAACTTTAGACAGGACATTTTGCAGTTGCGCACATCGCGTAGCCTGCGCAGCAACTGCGTTTTTTTGTGGATCCCCGTAACTCCCTCATTAGCATATTTGACTAGCAAATCAATGGTGTGTCTAGCGCAGTTTTGCGCGAAGGGAAGCGAATGTCTAACTCAATTACGCCGGACCAAAAAACGTAGATTTCTGGCGTATATTGTTTTGTGAATCGCGTCCAACTATACGCACGCGCACATTTAGACTTACGCACGCGCAACAGCAGTTGCGCACGCGTAATCGCTCTGTGAATCTGGCCCCTTGTTCCTGAAGAAAGGGAAAAGATAGATGTTGCAATATGTCGCCAACTTGTTCATTCCATGCTTCGAAGACTTTGCATTGTCCTCACAAATCATGGAGGTAATATTACTAGATGCAGTAGTTTTTGTTGTGGAGTGTATTCATTTTTGCATCAACTAATCCGAGTAAAACTGAAGATCTTGTAACCCAAGTTATATTAATAACCTTACTTTCTTGTAATGAAATAAACAAGTGTTCTATAGAACCCAGTCTTGTCAAAATTTTGGAAATTGTTCTTGTGCACATTTAAATTTTGATTAAAATCTTAGGGCCAGATTCAGATACACTTAATATTGTGCTGCGTAATCGAAATACTCTACGCTGCCGTATTTCACCAGGCTCTACACCGAATCCTGGTAGATTTTTGCCCGTACGATACGGCGGCGTAGTCTATTTCTCGCCGCGTAATCGAAATACGCGATTGGGGGGCGTGAAGCATTTAAATTAAGCGCGTCCCTGCGGCGATCGAACTGCGCATGCTCCGTTCAGAACTTTCCCGCCGTGCATTGCGCGAAATCACGTTGTTACGTCATTCATGGTTTGAGTAGCGTCGTTTACGAACATTCCTATTCCCGGACGACTTACGTTAAAAATAATAAAAGACGTCGGAAAACGTAGAAATTAGACGCGGGAACGACGGCCATACTTAACATGGGCTGTCCAATATTAGACCAGCAAAAAGCTGGTATAGTGTTACGCAAAAAAAAGAGGACTAAAAGGTGCCGTAAGAGATTGCGAATGAAGATCGTAATTTCTGGGATCGCCTGCAAAAGCTCATTAGCATACCCCGACACGGAAAACGATGGGAAGTCCACCCAGTGGCCGCAATTTTATTGCAGCGCAGATCCGAAGGCGTACGAACACGTAATCCAGTCGAATTAAAGCCCGCAGCCGTCTATTCAAGGTTTGAGGCTTCCGACTAGCTAGAAAACGCGCGTAATTTGAAATGACTCCAGTCTAACACTAGTTAGACAGGCGTAATGGCTCTGTGAATCTGGCCCCTAGTTTTTAAAAAGGGATGTACTCTTTATGATGAGCACTGTATTTACAAATTTCTTTGCAACAATCACCAACATCTGTCTAGCAAATGGTGGTTACTGTAACCTTCACCCAATGGACTGTTCCATTTATTGTACATTTCTGGACACTTAAAGTGGTATAAAATCCACAAAAAAAAAATTGCTGACAGGCAGAGCTTTTATGATAGAAGAGAACCTGTAAATGCTTCCTCTCACCTACCAGCTGTAATATACACTAAGTCCCCACATGCAAAGCTCAACATACATTTAAGGCACCCATTGTGTACTGTGGTGATGCGATTTTATTATGGCTTTAAAATTTGAACATGAGCTAAGAATAGTATGGGTTTCCTCTGGTTAACATTCTGCTGTAAAGCATTAACCGCTTGTCAGATCAAACATGAACCATGCAACTGCTACATATTTGATAAAATGACAAATTGTGTTGGAGCAGCTATTCTGAATTGGGCAAATGTTCATACGCAATATTTACTACTGTAAGGGTGAATTTATATAAAATATGCCCAAGTGTTAAAGCCACTAGAGATTTATGGCAGCCAGAAAACCAGCATCTTTAGATAACCCACAGACTCCCCTCAAGAAAATTGTATTTTAACCACTTAAGGACCCCCGCACGATTATGTACGTCCACAACATGGCACGTACAGGCACAAGGGCGTAAATTTACGTCCTCGCCTTAGTGCGGGTCGGGGGTCCGATCGGGACCCCCCCCCGCTCCGTGCGGTGGTCGGTAAGTGTTCGGGAGCGATCCGGGATGAGGGGGCGGCCATTCGTTTCCAGCCACCCCCTCGCGATCGCTCCCAGCCAATGAGAGTCCGCCTCCCGCCTCTTCCTGTGCTAACTGTAAACACAGGAAGAGGGAAGTGCTGTATTCCTCCTCGTGTCTGGTCTTTCTGACCGGATACCGAGGAGAGAGGACATCAGTAACGTGAGTTGCACCAAACAGTACACTGACACGTTACACATAGGCACACAAACCCCCCCAGTCACCGCTGATCACCCCCCCCCCCTCCCCTGTCACAGTGTCACTGAATGCAGTGATTTTATATTTACTTATCACTGCATTTAGTGTCATTGTTACAGAAAAAAAGCTGCAGGGCAGTTAGTTTTAGGTCCCTTTAGGTCCAGGGTAGCCCCCTACCCCCCCCCAATAAAGGTTTAACCCCTTGATCACCGCCCTAGTTAACCCTTTCACCCCCTATTGCCAGTGTCACTAAGCGATCGGTTTTCTGATCGCTGTATTAGTGTCACTGTTGCCTCCAGGTAGCTAGGTTTTTTTGAGGTTCACCGCCAGGTTCTATAGCGTTAGGTGCCCCCATACATAGAAGTTTTAACCCTTGATTGCCCCTAGTTAACCCTTTCACCCCCTATTGCCAGTGTCACTAAGCGATCGGTTTTCTGATCACTGTATTAGTGTCACTGTTGCCGCCAGGTAGCTAGGTTTTTTTGAGGTTCACCGCCAGGTCCTATAGCGTTAGGTACCCCCATAAATAGAAGTTTTAACCCTTGATTGCCCCTAGTTAACCCTTTCACCCCCTATTGCCAGTGTCACTAAGCGATCGGTTTTCTGATCACTGTATTAGTGTCACTGTTGCCGCCAGGTAGCTAGGTTTTTTTGAGGTTCACCGCCAGGTTCTATAGCGTTAGGTACCCCCATAAATAAAAGTTTTAACCCTTGATTGCCCCCTAGTTAACCCTTTCACCAGTGATCACCGTATAAGTGTTACGGTTGACGCTGGTTAGTTA
This sequence comes from Rana kukunoris, assembly GCA_029574335.1. Classification (NCBI taxonomy): domain Eukaryota; kingdom Metazoa; phylum Chordata; class Amphibia; order Anura; family Ranidae; genus Rana; species Rana kukunoris. The sequence goes on along the minus strand of CM056049.1, from coordinate 232,636,918 downwards.
GTTTGCTGTTTATAGCATCAGCGCACCCGCTGTATATTACCCAATAAAGGTTTAACCCCCTGATCGCCCGGCGGGTGATATAAATAAAATTTTAGCGCCAGTTAGGGGTCAGCGTCGCCCCAGGCAGCGTTAGGTTAGTGCCAGTAACGCTTACACCCACTCGCAAAGCATACACCCCCCCTTAGTGGTATAGTATCTGAACGGATCGATACCTGATCTGATCTGATCAGATCTATACTAGCGTACCCAGCAGTTTAGGGTACCCAAAAACGCATTGTTAGCGGAATCAGCCCAGATACCCGCTAGCACCTGCGTTTTGCCGCCCAGCCCAACCCACTTAAGTGCAGTATCGATCGATCACTGTCACTTCAAAAACACATCACACACAACTGCAGCGTTCGCAGAGACAGGCCTGATCCCTGCGATCGCTAACAGTTTTTTTGAAGCGTTTTCTACATTTGCTTTTCTATAGTCAGGTGCTTTTTTTACCCGTGAATCATCACCAGTCTACGACTAAATTTAGAGCCCAAAATGGCAAAGCGGATGTACACTGGTGAAGAGGCTGTTAGGATCATGTGCATGTCGTCAGATGATGATGAGGAGGAGGTCACGCATCTGACAGATTCGGGCTCAGAATATGATCCTGTTTACGACAGTGGCTCCATGTCAGATAGCTCCGACGACGGAGGTGTGGTCCCTGCTAAGGCCAGGCGTACCCGACCCCATTCTGAGGTTGTTGAGGAGCAAGAACCGCAGGACCCTTGTATGGAGCAGAGAGCCAGTACTAGCGCCGCTATTCCTTCTGGTGGATTGGCAAGCACCAGCGGCCTAGTACACCCTGGTCGTTCATCCAGCACTGCAGTAACACTTGGTGACGTGGCGAGTCCCATAAGTGCAGTTCAAGCTGGCGAGGTGGCAAGCACAAGTAGTGGCCCGCTTCCACCAAGAAGAAGAAAAAGACAGGCCCGTCGTGCCCATAGTGCCCTTCCTGCAGATCTCGCCTATCCTGATTGGGTCCCCACCACTTCTGCAGCACCTGTACTTCCCCCATTCACTGGCCAACCCGGTATTCAGGTGGATACAGCGAATTTTATGCCACTTGATTTTTATTCGCTGTATTTCACGGAAGATCTCTATAGATCTATTGTGGACCAGACTAATTTATATGCTGGTGCCTACATCGCCGCTAATCCCCAGACCCTCCTTGCCAAAAATTGGAGACCTCTTACGGTTTCCGAATTTAAGACCTTTCTGGGCCTTACCCTCAATATGGGCATACACACATTTCCTCAATTGCGCATGTATTGGTCCACAGAGCCAATTGACCAAATGCCCATATTCTCTGCTCACATGGCCAGGAAACGATACGAGGCGATCCTGCGGTTCCTGCATTTCAGCGACAATGCACTCTGTCGTCCACGTGGAGACCCTGAATTTGACCGGCTCTACAAAATTCGGCCCCTCATAAACCATTTCAACGAACGTTATGCAGCCTTGTTTAATCCCCAGCAAGTTGTCTGCGTTGACGAGTCCCTGGTCAAATTTGCTGGCCGCTTGTCTTTCAAGCAGTTCCTTCCCAGCAAGCGTGCCAGATACGGGGTCAAGCTCTATAAGCTTTGTGACAGGGCAACAGGCTACACATGGAGCTTTAGGGTTTCTGAGGGCAAAGATAGTCAGGTAGAGCCGGAAGGATGCCCAGATTACATGGGGAGCGCTGGCAAGATCGTTTGCGACTTGGTGTCACCCTTATTCGGAAAGGGGTACCACTTGTATGTGGACAATTTTTACAGCAGCGTGCCACTTTTTAGTCACTTGTTTGATCAACAGATTGGAGCATGTGGCACCGTGCGACCTAATCGCCGGGGCTTTCCCCAGCGGCTTGTAGATGCCCGTATTAAGGTGGGGGCGAGAGCCTGCTGCAGATGTAAGAATTTGCTCGCTGTGAAGTGGCGGGACAATAAGAATGTTTTCCTTCTTACCACCCTTCACGCAGACACGACAGTACAAAATTCGTACGGCGACTGGTGTTGTGGAGAAACCCCTCTGTGTCCACGAATATAACCAAAACATGGGAGGGGTGGACCTCAACGACCAGTTGATGGCGCCGTATCATATTGCCCGTAAGGCGAGACGCTGGTACAAAAAAGTGTCTCTACATTTATTCCAATTGACTTTGCTGAATGCTTTTGTCTTATGCAAAACTTCAGGACAGAATGGATCCTTCCTCCAATTCCAGAAGGATATCATCAACGGACTCCTGTATCCAGGAGGTTTTCCACCTCACCATCCCCTACCAAATGCAGTAAGCCGACTGCATGAGAGGCATTTTATATATGCCCTCGAGAGTACCCCTACCCAACGAGCCCCCCAAAGAAAATGTCGTGTCTGTACCAAGCGCGGATGGAGGCGTGACACCCGTTATTTTTGTCCCCGATGTCCTGCCGATCCTGGTCTTTGTATTGGTGAATGTTTTGAACGCTTCCACACACGAGTGAAGTATTAGTGTAGGGCAAAACTTTCACAGGCTAGGCACACGTACACAGGGTCTCCCAAGATGCCATCGCATTTTGAGAGACCCAAACCTGGAACCGAAAAGTTCAACAGTTACAAAAAAAGTGAAAAATAAAAAGTAGTTGTTGTTTTATTGTTCTCTCCCTCTCTATTCTCTCTCTATTGTTCTGCTCTTTTTTACTATATTCTATTCACAGTTTTATTGTTATGTTTTTTCATGCTTGCTTTTCAGGTATGCAATTTACTTTACTGTTTTCAGGTATGCCATTCAGCTGTTGCGCGGAATTATTTAGCGTGACAGCAACAGCGTTTGCTCCCACGATATATAAAGCCGTGACTCCAGTGCTGTAGAGGTGATTTCACCCCCACAGTTAAAAAAAAAAGAGCATATATGCCGAAGCATGGGGGCATTAGGGGCGGAGGAGTGATTTTGCTCCTAATGCCGCGTACATACGGTTGACATTCCTACAAAGTCTGACCGTGTGTACGCGGCATAGAAAAGTCGGACCGTGTGTACGCGGCATAACTTTTTTGCGGGAGGATGCCCCTATGCTTCGGCATATATAAATGGTGCATGTATGCCCATCATTAGAAGTGGGTGGATGAAGGGAGGTATTCTAATGGTGGGCATACCCACCGATCAATCCATATGAGGAATTACACCCCAAAATACATTCTTCTGCTTCTCCTGAGTAAGGGGATACCACATTTGGGAGCCTAGCCACGTGTGGGACCCCAAAAACCAATCACCGCCTTCAGGCTTTCTAAGGGTGTAAATTTTTGATTTCACTCCTCACTATCACAGTTTCGAAGGCCATAAAATGCAAAAATAGCACAAAACCCCCCCAAATGACCCCATTTTGGAAAGTAGACACCCCAAGGAAACTTCTGAGAGGCATGTTGAGTCCATAAATTATTATTTTTTTGTCCAAAGTGATTGAATAATGACAAAAAAATTTAAATAAAAAATAAAAATTACAAAAAGTTGTCACTAAATGATGTATTGCTTACACATGCCATGGTTATATGTGGAGTTGCACCCTAAAATAAATTTTGCTGCTTCTCCTGAGTACGGGGATACCACATGTTTGGGACTTTTTGGGAGCCTAGCCGTGTACGGGGCCCCAAAAACCAAGCACCGCCTTCAGCATTTCTAAGGGCGCAAATTTTTGATTTCACTCCTCACTACCTATCACAGTTTTGAAGGCCATAAAATGCCAAAATAGCACAAAAACCCCACAAATGACCCTATTTTGGAAAGTAGACACCCCAAGCTATTTGCTGAGAGGCATGTCGAGTCCATGGAATATTTTATATTTTGACACAAGTTGCGGGAATATGACAAACTGATTTTTTTTTCCACAAAGTTGTCACTAAATGATATATTTCTCACACATGCCATGGTTATATGTGGAATTGCACCCCAAAATACTTTCTGCTGCTTCTCCTGAGTACGGGGATACCACATGTGTGGGACTTTTTGGGAGCCTAGCCGCGTATGGGGCCCCAAAAACCAAGCAGCGCCTTCAGCATTTCTAAGGGCGCAAATTTTTGATTTCACTCCTCACTACCTATCAAAGTTTTGAAGGCCATAAAATGCCAAAATGGCACACAACCCCCCCAAATGACCCCATTTTGGAAAGAAGACACCCCAAGCTATTTGCTGAGAGGCATTTTGAGCCCATGGAATATTTAATTTTTTTTGCCCCAAGTGATTGAATAATGACCAAAAAAAAAAAAAAAAAAAAAAATTTACAAAACATTGTCACTAAATGATATATTCCTCACACATGCCCTGGTTATATGTGGAATTGCACCCCAAAATACATTCTGCTGCTTCTCCTGAGTACGGGGATACCACATGTGTGGGAATTTTTGGGAGCATAGCCGCGTACGGGACCCCAAAAACCAATCACCGCCTTCAAGATTTCTAAGGACATCAATTTTTGATTTCACTCACACAAATCTTGAAGGCGGTGATTGGTTTTCGGGGTCCCGTATGCGGCTAGGCTCAGAAAAAGTCCCACACATGTGGTATCCCCGTACTCAGGAGAAGCAGCAGAATGTATTTTGGGGTGCAATTCCACATATAACCATGGCATGTGTGAGCAATATATCATTTAGTGACAACTTTCTGTAAAAAAAAATCAGTTTGTCATGTTCCCGCAACTTGTGTCAAAATAAAAAATATTCCATGGACTCGACCTGCCTCTCAGCAAATAGCTTGGGGTGTCTACTTTCCAAAATGGGGTAATTTGGGGGGGTTTTGTGCAATTTCGGCATTTTATGGCCTTCGAAACTGTGATAGGTAGTGAGGAGTGAAATCAAAAATTTGCGCCCTTAGAAATGCTGAAGGCGGTGCTTGGTTTTTGGGGTCCCGTACGCGGCTAGGCTCCAAAAAGTCCCAAACATGTGGTATTCCCGTACTCGGGAGAAGCAGCAGAATGTATTTTGGGGTGCAATTCCACATATAACCATGGCATGTGTGAGCAATATATCATTTAGTGACAACTTTGTGTAAAAAAAAATCAGTTTGTCATGTTCCCGCAACTTGTGTCAAAATAAAAAATATTCCATGGACTCGACCTGCCTCTCAGCAAATAGCTTGGGGTGTCTACTTTCCAAAATGGGGTAATTTGGGGGGTTTTCTGCTATTTCGGCATTTTATGGCCTTCGAAACTGTGATAGGTAGTGAGGAGTGAAATCAAAAATTTGCGCCCTTAGAAATGCTGAAGGCGGTGCTTGGTTTTTGGGGTCCCGTACGCGGCTAGGCTCCCAAAAAGTCCCAAACATGTGGTATTCCCGTACTCGGGAGAAGCAGCAGAATGTATTTTGGGGTGCAATTCCACATATAACCATGGCATGTGTGAGCAATATATCATTTACTGACAACTTTTTGTAAATTTTTTTTTTTTTTTTTTTTTGTTGGTCATTATTCAATCACTTGGGACAAAAAAAAAAAATATTCAATGGACTCAACATGCCTCTCAGCAGTTTCCTTGGGGTGTCTACTTTCCAAAATGGGGTCATTTGGGGGGGTTTTGTACTGCCCTGCCATTTTATCACCTCAAGAAATGAGATAGGCAGTCATAAAATAAAAGCTGTGTAAATTCCAGAAAATGTACCCTAGTTTGTAGACGCTATAACTTTTGCGAAAACCAATAAATATACGCTTATAGCGATTTTTTTTACTAAAGACATGTGGCTGAATACATTTTTGCCTAAATGTTTGACTAAAATGTAGTTTATTCGATATTTTTTACTTTTTGTTATAAGAAAAATCGTTTTTTTTTTAAATTTACGGTCTTTTTCCGTTAATATCGCAAAAAATAAAAATCGCAGAGGCAATCAAATACCATCAAAAGAAAGCTCTATTTGTGGGAAGAAAAGGACGCAAATTTCGTTTCGATATAACATCGCATGACCGCGCAATTACAAGTTAAAGCAGCGCAGTGCCAAATTGTAAAAACACCTTGGGTCTTTTAGCTGCGTAAAGGTCCGGGTCTTAAGTGGTTAAATTGGACTTTCACCCTAAACTGTAATTTTGACCTGTTTTCTCCCTCTCTCTCATTTGGTTCTTCATTTTTTTTTATGTTGCAAAGCTGCTCTTCCACATTTCACCTGGATGAGCATGGTGTTTTTAGGTTTACCCCCATCTGCTGAAATTGTGCGTGTGCACAGATGTGCCACAAGGCTCTGGGTCCTGACAGCCATATAGCAAATCTGTGCAATTGTGGCTTACCTGCAGATCTGTGCATGTACAAGAAATGTTGGTATGGAAGTTCTGTAACTTTACTATATGCATGCTCGGGGAATCTCCTGTGCATGTGCAGATGTGCCAAAGGGCTCTGGCAGGACTTTAAGACCAAAACCCTACTGCACATTTGCGCTTGCACCATTATAATGAAAATGGTGGAGCCAAACGAAAGGAAACTGTAAGTGACCACGTGTCTTGGCAATTTCTACTCTAGGGGTGCCAAGGTTCACCATCAATGGCCTAGGCTATAAGAAGATTGCCAGGACCCTGAAACTGAGCTGCAGCACGGTGGCCGAGACCATACTTCAGTTTAACAGGACAGGTTTCACTCAGAACAGGCATCGCCATGGGTCGACCAAAGGAGTTGAGTGCGTATGCTCAGTGTCATATCCAGAGGTTGCCTTTGGGATGTAGGTGTATGAGGGCTGCCAGCATTGTTGCAGCAGTTGAAGGGGCTTAGACCATAAGGCACACAATGCATCAAATTGGTCTGCACGGCTGTCGTCCCAGAAGGAAGTCTCCTCTAAAGATAATGTACATGAAAGCCCGCAAACAGTTTGCTGAAGACAAGCATACTAAGGACATGGATTGCTGGAACCATGTCCTGTGGTCTGATGGGACCAAGATAAACTTATTTGGGTCAGATGCATGCGTGGCAGCAGCCAGGAGAGGAGTACAAGGAGAAGGACAAGTGTGTCTTCCCTACGACATGCCGCCACACATGCATCTGACCCAAATAAGTTTATCTTGGTCTCATCAGACCACAGGACATGGTTCCAGTAATCCATGTCCTTAGTATGCTTGTCTTCAGCAAACTGTTTGCGGGCTTTCACGTACATCATCTTTAGAAGAGGCTTCCTTCTGGGATGACGGCCATGCAGAGCCATTTGATGCATTGTGCGCCTTATGGTGGTGGGAGTTTCATGGTCTGGGGCTACATGGGTGCTGACGGTACTGGGGAGCTACAGTTCATTGAGGGAACCATGAATGCCAACATGTACCGTGACAGTGAAGCAGAGCACGATCCCCTCCCTTAAGAGACTGGGCCATAGGGCAGTATTCCAACATAACGACCCCAAACATACCTCCAAGACGACAACTGCTTTGCTAAAGAAGCTAAGGGTAAAGGTGAGGGACTGGCCAAGAATATCTCCAGACCTAAACCCTATTGAGCATCTGTGGGGCATCCTCAACTTGAAGGTGGAGGAGCGCAAGGTCTCCAACATCCACCAGCTCTGTGATGTTATCATGGAAAAGTGGAAGAGGACTCCAGTGGCAACCTGTAAAGCTCTAGTGAACTCCATGCCCAAGAGAGTTAAGGCAGTGTTGGAAAATAATGGTGGCCACACAAAATATTGACACTTGGGCCGAATTTGGATTTTTCACTTAGGGGTGTACTCACTTTGTTGCTTTGGGGTTAGACAATAATGGCCGTGTGTGGAGTTATTTTGAGGGGGCGGCAAATGTATACTGTTATACACGCTGTACAAGCTGTACACTCACTACTTTACATTATACACACACACACTTTTTTTTTCTATGCACCAAAAACAGTTCAACTAAGCTTACTCATCTGAGGACTTTTGCACAGGAAGCTAACCTTTGAAAAGTGGACCACTTTTCCGTGTGTGCCAGTCTTTGTCAATTCCAATTCATGTGTTTGGTTTATTTATACATCTGAGATAATCTTCCCTTTACACTTGTATTTCTGCAATCTAAGCACAATGTCCCAGATGCACACACAGTATATCATGACTCATATTAGAAGTGCCTCAGTTTTTTTACTCATTTCTGTTATTGGGCAAAATCCAGATAAGCTTAGCTGACATGCAGTAATATGCAGTGTGACATTAAAAAGGCTAGTCGTCACAAAGGGTTCAGATTTAAAGCATACCTGTTTTGCTGGGGGCCAAGTGACCAAACTGTTTGTGCAGCAGGATGAGTAATATCGGTCTATAATGTAATGCAGCTTTTACTTGTGTATTTTGCAAGCATAGAATATATGATGCTCCTTAGGAAAGCTTCAGAGTTCAACATCCAGGAATAAGAGGCCTCCTTTCTAAATCACAAATGTGGGGCATCCAAACTTCTGGACACATGAGCAGCTGTGCCTAATTTGCCCCAGCAGTAGACACCTATCCATTAAACCCTCCATTTATCTTAATGCGTATTTATAGTCAAAACTTATATATCTGTTTTGGATGGAGTATGGAAGGATTAGAATAGAAGCCCTGGCAATTTTTTACTTTCTGTATCCCCCACTAGGTGGATTCACACAATTTGTCCCTGTGACCATTTTTGCCAAGACATTACCTAAAGTTAACGTAAATCATAGAATGTGAACACCTGTTCCCAACCGTCTAACAAGGGAATTCCTAGCATTTTACAGAAATTTACGCTTGCCTGCTGTTGAGTCTCTGGGACAAGGAGTGAAGGGAAATTTCCAATTTTCTAAATGGAACACACACACACTGCAGAGCATAAGTTGACAAGAGGGCTTTAACTCTTCCCTCTCTCCAGAACAAAACAAAAAAAACATAAATCAAACAATCTGTCACACACACACACACTATATATACTGTATTTATTGGCGTATAACACTCACTTTTTTACCCTGAAAATAGAGGGCAAACTGTGCCTGCGTGTTATACGCAGGGGGCGGTGGAAAGTTTTTTTCCTAAAACTTCCCTCTTAAATTTAGGGTGCGTGTTATATGCCGATAAATGTACACATGGACACATACACACACACACACACACATTTAAATATTATTAAGCATGGTTTCATACTTCAGAACTTGCAGAATAACAAATAAACAAATAAAATAACATATCAGAATAGATTTTTTTGTTTTTTACATGACCCTACAGGTCTTAATGGGCTTAAAGCAAGCCTTGAAAATTGCACCTGTGGGCATACCATACTTTTATAAGGTGGTCTTTTGTGCATACCATTTAAGGACCACCTCACATACGTGTGGTAGGCCAACCATTAAGCGCAACATTACGTACCTGTACAGGTCCGGTGGCCGCGATGACAACCCGCGATCACTCGCTGGAGAGACAGAAGGATGGTCTGCCTATGTAAACAATGCAGATCGTCGTCCTGTCAGACAGGAAGACAGACATCTGTGATTCCTGCTAATCAGGAACACAAATGTCTTTCTTCCCTCGTGTTAACCCCTTCCCTGCCAGTGTCATGTATACAATGTCCGTGAATTTTTTTTTTAGCACTGATCACTGTATTGGTCTCACTGCTCCCCAAAAAGTGTCACCAAGTGTCAGATTTGTCTGCCGAAATGTTGCAGTTCCGCCAAAAAAAAAGCCCCTAAATCTATCCCATAGTTTGTAGACGCTATAACTTTTGTGCAAACCAATCAATATATGCTTTTTCGGTTTACCGAAAATATGTAGCACAATACAAATTGGCCTAAAATCGATGAATGTTCTATAGGAGAAAGTAAAAAATATTTTTTTAAATAGTTGCTTTTTTTTCATAAATTTTTATTAAAGCATACAAGAGAATAAATGTCTTTTTATATTTATAGGGTAAAAAATAAAAACCACAAAGGTGATCAAATACCACCTAAAGAAAGCTCTATTTGTGGGGAAAAAAATAAATATTTTTTATGCGGGTTCAGCATCGAATGACCGCTCAATTGTTAATTAAAGCAACAAAGTGCAGTATCGCAGAAAACGGCCTGGTCAAGAAGTGGGTAAAACCACCTTCCAGGGCTGAAGTGGTTAAAGGTGGCTTAAGGTCAATAATCTACAGGAGTGGACTCTATAGAGCTGGAACAACTCAAAGCGGAACTCCACACAAAAAAGGGGGAAGTTCCGCTTTAACCACTTGCCCACCGGGCTTGTTTTTCAGATTCGGTGTTTACGAGACTAAAACAGTTTTTTTTGCTAGAAAATTACTTAAACCCCCCAAACATTACATATTTTTTTATTTCTAACACCCTAGAGAATAAAATGGCAGTCATTGCAATACTTTTTGTCACACCGTATTTGCGCAGCGGACTTACAAGCGCACTTTTTTTGAAAAAAAAAAACACTTTTTTGAATAAAAAAATAAAACAATAAATTTGGCCCAATTTTTTTATATATTGTGATAGATAATGTTACACCGAGTAAAATGATACCCAACATGTCACACTTGAAAATTGCGCCCGCTCGTGGCATGGCGTCAAACTTTTATCCTTAAAAATCTCGATAGGCAACGTTTAAAAAATTCTACAGGTTGCATTTTTTGAGATACAGAGGAGGTCTAGGGCTAGAATTATTGCTCTCGCTCTAACGATCGCGGCGATACCTCACTTGTGTGGTTTGAACACCGTTTTCATATGCGGGCGCTACTCGCGTATGCGTTCGCTTCTGTGCGCGAGCTCGTCGGGACGGGGCGTTTTACATTTTTTTTTTTTTGTTTTCTTATTTATTTTTAATTAGTTTATAATTTTATACATCGAAATAAATTTAAAAAAAAAAATTATCACTTTTATTCCCATTACAAGGAATGTAAACATCCCTTGTAATAGAAAAAAGCATGACAGGTCCTCTTAAATATGAGATCTGGGGTCAAAAAGACTCATATCTCATATTTAGGCTTAAATGCAAAAAAAGAAAAAAAAAAAAAAAAAAGTCATTTTTCAAATTTCAGAAAAAAAAAATGTTTCTTTAAGACGCTGGGCGGGACTGACGTTTTGACGTCACTTCCGCCCAGCAGAGCTGTGGGGGACGGGTGGGGGCGATTTTTCCCTCACTCGTATCCCAACACAGCCAGCAAGAGGACCCGATCGCCTCCGCCGTTACCGACGGCTCCGGTAAGCGGCGGAGAGCGCGGGAGAGCGGCGGGAGCCTCTCCTGCCACCGATAACTGCGATCCTGCGGCGAATACGCCGCTGGGACCGCCATTATCGTGTACAGCACTGCCCACGGAAAAGATGGATATCTCGGTTGTGGCAGCAGCTGCTGCCGTTACCGAGATATCCATCTTTAAAGTCATGACGTCTTTTTACTATGACACCGTGGGCAAGTGGTTAAGGCCTCCCTCCCCGCCCCTCTGACATTTGGCAGTCTTCTGGGACACATCACAGGTCCCAGAATACTGCAGGACCAGTCACGATGTGCAGAGGTAACAGCCAGGTGCCCACAGTTAAGGTGCTGGCATCAAGAAACAAAAACGGCCCCAGATACCCCCTCAGGTGAACGCATTTCTAGATCCGGGTACAGGTATGTGTCTGATTAGTAAATGTCAGCAGTTAAGAGTTTGAATATGAAAAAAAACAAAACAAAAAACACACATGTAAAACATTGTATTGTTAGTCTGATTATTGTGGGTGATTAGTATTGCATACTACAGATATATCACATTACATCTTATTTAAGATTGTGTAAGAAGTGCTCTAACAGCAACCAGTTAGTTACAAACGATTAGCATTCTAATTCCAAGTGTTGGTTTACTTCACTTTGAAAAATCACATGTGGGCTTTGACTGCATTAATAAAGAGGCGCACACATTTTTAAATCACAAAATCTTCATTAAAGCATACCCTGATAGTCCAAGATTTTCACCCGTGAACCAGTTATGACTTTCATCTTTTGTAGCAATTCCTAGTTTGGCCAAACTTTCCTGAAAAGAAACACAAGTCATATTTAAATAGACAGAATGCCTTTAGTGTGAAATGAATGAAAAGAACTCAAGTAGAACATATGCTTAGTTAACCAAGTTCTATAAATGATTTAAAAGTGGAGGTAAGGGCACAGCAGTAACATACTACATGTATACATACATATATTCTGCCTTCTATATTTTATGTTTTCTGGGAAACTCTTCTCTACTCTACTAGGCAAAAATCAGCATCTATTGGCCAGGAGACTAAATGTCTACTATAGTACATCCAGATGAAGCAGTGCCACCTTTGTGCCTGGTCCATGGGCTGCCAGTCAAGCCTTCCCCCTCAATGTCCCATATCCAATCTAAGCTATAGCGAAGCAATGTATGTAGCTTCCAAGGAATTCCGCCGAGTGAAGGACCATAATGATACCCAAGCATTGCTATACATTAAATTCACTTTGCTAAGCGAATGTCACATGGCTTGTACGTCAACTGTGTTAAGAGGTCTATAAAAGCATTTTATAGCATTTTTTTTTTTTATCATAAGGTGCAGCACAACCAGCAGATAGTTAAATATTAGAATATATGTATCTAAATTTTCCCAGAATTCAATTTCACTGCCATCAGTATTTAAAAAAAAAAAAAAAAATGATAACCCATAATAAATTTACTGTTATGACTACTATAACTGGATTCCACTTTGTTAAACCACATCCAAAATGTAAGACACCAAGGCTGACTGGACTTATTGACAGAATGGCGGATATGCTGCCTGAAACAAGGGTCTCCAAACTTTTCAGGACGAGGGCCACATTGTATATTTTTCAGATCGTCATGAGCCAAAAAAAAAAAAAATCTGCAGCCTCCGTCTGCATACAGGAGTGTAAAAGGAAAAAATATGCACGCTACCCAAAAACAAAAAAGAGTGCAACAAAGAATGAATCCTGAATGGGAGTGAAGCAGCTACACAGGAATGGGACAAAACTAAAAAGCAATGGCTGTGTACACCTAATGGGGTGTGACCATATATTGTGACACAAAGGATGTAAAATTGCACCACAACAAAATGTATAACTCAAATCAATAAAGTGGACAATATAAACAAAAATGTAATATAGTGTCCATAAACCATAAAATGATGAAGATGTCATGAGGTGGTGAAGAACTTCCCAACAGAAATCTTCAAATATGAGGTGGAATACATATGCGCTTACCGCAACCGTTGGAACCAAATGTCGTACGACAGTGGATCGATCGATCTTGGAATTTCCCACAGAGATGTCACTGGAAGTCCAGAAGGAGATGGAGTCTACCTCCTAGGCAGTCAGATGTCATCAACCCAGGAAAGGGAAGGAAGACCAGATGTTCCCCATGCATTTTGCTTGTAATACTTATGAATTGTGATCACTTTTTTTATATTTTATTATGTATATTGTTTTTTTCATTAAAACCTCTTTATGACCTACACCATTGGAGCCCCCATTTTTTTCTTCTCTTTACATGAATTTGTGGAAGATAACGTTTTTTTTGAGCCCTCTCCAGTTGGTTTCCAGTACCCATGCCAGGGTTCTCACCTATCTGATGCTTGGAGGATCTTTTATGATTGCCACGGTTTACTAGGATCTTCAGTATTCGAGTAGTCGGTGGCCGATGAACATCTGGTCTTCCTGCCCTTTCCTGGGTTGACGACATCCAACTGCCTAGGAGGTAGACTCCATTTCCTTCTGGACTTCCAGTGACATCTCTGTGGGACATTCCAAGCTCGATCGATTCACTGTCGTGCGACATTTGGGTCCAACGGTTGCCTTAAGCACATATGTATTCCACCTCATATTTGAAGATTTCTGTTGGGAAGTTCTTCACCATCTCATGACATCTTCATCATGTTGAGGTTTATGGACACTATATTACATTTTTGTTTATATTGTTCACTTTATTGATTTGAATTTCACATTTTGTTGTGGTGCAATTTTTGCCATTACATCCTTTGTGTCACAATATATGGTCACAGCCATTGCTTTTTGGCTCACACGTAGGGCTACATTACCATCCACATGCATACAAGAGTGCCCTGCAGAGTGCCTCCTTACATCCTTGTTTACCCAGCAGAGTCCCTTCTTACCTTTCAGATGGCAGGGTCATGGTTGGCTTATTAGCAGTGGATATACTACCTCCATATTACCATATGGTTAAGGTTGCTGTGGGTGAGATAAAATCTTGTAGCAAGCCATATGTGACCTGCAGCCCTAGTTTGGAGACCCCTGGTCCAGAGCAACCAGATTCTTTCAAGATCAAACCTAAACTTTAAAAATGATGTATAAAAACACATCTAGAGTGCTTACAGACTTAAAAGCGGACCTTCTGTAATTTTTTTTTTACTTTCTATTAAATCTTCTGCCCTTAATGTTTTAAATTTGGATAGTAAAACATTTTTTTTCTGCCAGTAAATGCCTTATACAGCCCACTTCCTGTTTCTGTTTGTCTGTTCATTAGCCTAGGCTTAGGACATCATGCACAGCACGCTCACACTCTTGTAAGAGTTTGCCAGGAAGGGAGGGGGATGAGTCATAAGAGGGCCAATGAGAGCTGCAGAGCTAGAGGTGTGTCTGTCTAAATCCAGGAAATGAACAGGCAGTAGCTTCAGCTGCCCACAGTTAAAATGGTTGCAGCCAGACTCAGTGGAGGGAGATTCTGCGGCATATTTGCCAATTACATAATCACAGTATATATAAAATAATACGCAAAGTGTTTGGAGGGAAGCGTCACAAGGGCAAAGATGTTTAACCACTTGCCTACTGTGCACCTACACCCCCTTCCTGCCCAGACAAAATTTAAGCTTCCGGCACTGCGTCGCTTTAACAATTGTGCGGTCGTGCGACGTGGCTCCCAAACAAAATTGGCGTCCTTTTTTTCCCACAAATAGAGCTTTCTTTTGGTGGTATCTGATCACCTCTGCGGTTTTTATTTTTTGCGCTATAAACAAAAATAGAGCGTACATTTTTTAAAAAATTCAATATTTTTTACTTTTTGCTATAATAAATATCCCCCCAAAATATATAAAAAATATATTTTTTTCCTCAGTTTAGGCCGATACGTATTCTTCTACATATTTTTGGTAAAAAAAAAAATGCAATAAGCGTTTATCGATTGGTTTGCGCAAAATTTATAGTGTTTACAAAATAGGGGATAGTTTATGGCATTTTTTTTTTTTTTTTTTTTACTATTAATGGCGTCGATCTGCGATTTTTTTATTGGGACTGCGACGTTATGGCGGACACTTTTCTGACATTTTTGGGACCATTTACATTTATACAGTGAACAATGCTATAAATATGCATTGATTACTGTATAAATGTGACTGACAGTGAAGGGGTTAACCACTAGGGGGCGGGGAAGGGGTTAAATGTGTGTCCTATGAGTGTTCTAACTGTAGGGGGAGGGGGGGTGACTGGGGGAGGTGACCGATTGTGTCCCTATGTACAAGGGACACAGCAACGGTCTCCTCTCTCCCTGACAGGACGTAGAGCTCTGTGTTTACATACAGAGCTCCACGTCCCCGCTCAGTTACTGGGCAATCGCGTGTGCCCGGCGGCGAACGTTGCCGCCTGGCACTCGCATCGGGATCCCAGCAGAGCGGCGGGATGTCAGGATAATGGAGTCCTCCGCCCGCCGTCATTTGACGGTGGGCAGAGGACAAGTGGTTAAATTACAAATGATGTGAGCAGGCTGCAGTTCCCCGTTAAGGAAAAAGTAGCTGGTTTATACTGTCAGATTGGGTTCACACTATTGCGAATTGGATTCTGACTGACTGGAGATTTTGACTGTCTCTCTATGGAACCGGTTCACATATCTCCATTACGGTTCTGGTGCGAATTTGCACAGGAGCCTTGTGTGTCTTGATTAATTTCAAGTCCGAATTCAGCCAAAAATTTGGGCTGAAATTGGACCTAAAATGGTGACGCATTGGACCACCTTGCTGTGAGCCACAAGCGAAGATAGTGTGAACCCAGCATCAATAGTTTTACAGCAAACCAAGAAGCTTTGCTTTTAATTCAAGATACTGTATATCTTTCCTCATACCTTATAGTTGCCTATTTAAATATACCAGGACAGTGATAACAAAACTGATCTGCATAATTAACTGTCCAGGAAGGATTTAAACTCTATTAAAAGGACCGGTCTTATTTTCACCTTATTAAACATTTATATACATTGCTTTCTCACAGGCCTGCCGTTCCTATGTGCACCTGCAATTTGAACTGATCTCTTATCTATAATTACCTTGGAAGCAAAAGACACAAAAAGCCCTGTAAAAACAGAATTTACAGCTGACATAAATGGCATGGCCTGTCTCTGCTATGAAATACATGTCTAGCAGGAAATCCTAACTAAGCTGACTAGGAGCTATTCAGAAGACCTGTAGAAATTATCACGTTGTATACACTGCAACAAAGAAATTATTCTGAAGACAATATCAACTGAAAATGGAACACACAATACATTTCCTTTAGCGCTTTTTCGTTTCTCTCCTCGGTTTCTCTAAAATTGTTTCTTCCACAGCAGTGTATATAAGCTATTTAATACTTGGATAATGGGTGATAGCTTACTTGTAACTTTTCCACTTCCAGTTCAATTTCGACAGCGGCTAACCCAGCTTTGCCCTGATCTGCTGCCAGCTGGTGGAAGAATCGCCGCCATTTTATAAGCACTTCAGAAAACTGCAACTGATAGAGAAAAGGAAGATGGGGTAAGGACCATGTTACACAAGCAAATCTGTGCCATCATATCCATTTCATTCCCCTCCATCTCATTTCCCACATACAGATTTTATGAAACCACTGCACACTGTGTATTAATGGTTTTAATATGTTCTTAGATGATATACCGATAGATATAACAAGCAAAAAAGAACAATAGCAACATTATGGGCAAGCAATAGAAATGATCCCAAAGTAAAGAGCTAATTTGGAACAAATTATATTTTAATGGCAATGGTAAATTACTTTGATTGCTACAGGCTATGCCTGGCTCATTAATTCTGACAAAGACTGAACACTGCAGATTGTCTATGGAAACAAACAGTAGGCTAGTTTGTTCGGCACAGTTTTTCCCAAGCAAAAAATAAATAAAAATGGTCCTGCATTTGTATGTGCCCAGGTGTTCGGGATGTCTGACCTTTCTGTTTTTATCTCTGTACGAAACCTACAAAGCAGCAAACACTTAGCAAGCTCTATAGAACCCAACAAGGCAATAGAGAAAATCCGACGTTGGAAATAAAACCAGGGACATATTGGCACTGAATGGTAAACAAAGCTACCCTAATGGCTATAACCAAGTTGTCATTGTCCACCCCTTTCCATGGACACAGACATTAATGGGTGTATTTCTCCCTAGTTCCAGTACCATTTTCTCTCTTTACCATGAGAAGTGGTGGCAAAGCACAGAATCACACGATTCAACCTCCCCTCACCAACCCCATCCCCCCAAAAAAAACTGTATAAGAAACCAATCTAGCCACATGAAAATAAATTAAACTTACCGTATATAAATCTGTGCAATTCTGCAAACTGAGCAAAGAATCATAATATACAGAGGTTACGGAACTGAACACCACATGACAGAATAATCTATAATTAACAATCTTGGACCTACCCTTTCCACCATTTGAGCCTACCTTTTGTTTCTCGAATAGGATAAATCAGTCTTACTGACCAATTGGAAAAATCAGGAAGACACTGATGTTTAGCAGGAAAAGTAATACATTTAATTACTGTATTTATTGGCATATAACACTCACTTTTTTACCCTGAAAATAGAGGCTAAGCTGTGCCTGCGTGTTATACGCAGGGGGCTGTGGAAAGTTTTTTTTCCTGAAACATCCCTCTTAAAGTTAGGGGGCGTGTTATACGCCTGTGCGTGTTATGGTATAGTCAGTTGTTTCACGCTGGAGCTAGCGTTTGCTTTGACCAAAGGCAAAATCTGCCCTATACACATGTTTTTTCCATACCTTCTCTTGAATTGTTCAAGTTAGTGACAGGTTTAAAGTAGATGGAAATTCTTCCATCTACATGCCCTTCAGAGATGACTTTACGACACCTCTCAGGGCAAGTTTCCTGTATGTGACAACTGTGAACTATGCCTGTGTAATGTGTGTAGAACAAAACACTTCTACTCTCCATATGAAGGCAGTGTGATAAGGTAACAGGGAAAGAGCAAGATCTCCCGATCACAGAAAGTGTCTGAACAAGACACTTCATGGCAGGATCGATCATGAGTGATTTTAAAGTGGATGTACACTCGATTCATGAAATTTGAGCTGGACACATCTTTTTTTTTTGCATCAGTCTTCAAAGCACTATGTGCCGTAGCTTTGTTCTGCTCCATTCTTCTGTTATCAGCCTCATAACTTTTGACAAGCTCTCTGAGATGGGAGATAGATGTGTGTGTGTTGGGGGAGGTTGCTAAAAAAAAAAAATAGATTGGCAGACTGCTAAACTATTCACAAACATGCTATGCATATGTGGGAAGGGAGCATATGCCCTTCCTCCAATCAGCTGTCTCACAGTGTCTAGCAATAATCCACTCCTACAGATGAATGAGGAAGTGAAAAATCTAACAGGACTTGCACTTTCTAAACAGTATATAAAAGGTGAAGACAGCAGATATACATATAAATACAAAATAAAAAAATACTTATGTAGGGAGATTTGTTTAATCTCTGTGCATCATCTGAGGCTGTTCACTTCACAGAGTAAATTGTGAGGGCTTACATTCACTTTAAAGTTTCAATACATTCAAAATTTAAGTTGTCATCATTTAATGTTAAAATATGATCTCTACCTATCTGTAGAACCTTTCGTTTATGCATGTTGTGATTGTTTGTAAATACCAAGTTGATCCTGCCATTTCATTGTATTTCTCTATTCAAACTGGCAACGGAATAGCAACTGATCCTGGGAATCCTCTGTTGCCACTCTCAGTGAGCATGCCCTAGAAACATTGTACTTCTGGTTTCTGGTCAAGAGGTCGCCCTACTTATGTAGGATTGTGTGCATCTCTTGACATCTGTGGTATGTGGGTTGTACCACAAGACCGCTGAGAAACAGAATAGGGGAGCATGTGTGTGATGCCGCTAATCCTAATGCAAAATTACTTTCACAAGCCTCTCATCTTAAGGAACGTCATGGGGAAAGCATGTCCAGCTTTAGATTTTGTGGCATAGAGCAAGTGGAGCGGGCACCCCAAGAGGGTTGACCGCCAGAGATGGATTACAAATATTAGGCTGTTCTGTAATACAGGGCTCGACAAAACCAGGCACCAGGTCGCAATTGCGACTAGAATTAGCGACCTGGCACGGCAGAGCTGGGGTATCCTGTCTCTCTATGAGAACCCCCACGGCGTGATTGCGTTGGGCCGCGCTGGTCGGTAATTGAGGCTGCTGCTTTGCAGCCTTCTCTGCAGTCCTATGCTTCTCTGGCTCCCTCATGTCACGCTTCAAAATTGCGTCCACTCGTGGAACGTCGACAAACTTTTACCCTTTAAAATCTCCATAGGTGAAGTTTTAAAAAATTCTACAGGTTACATGTTTAGTTAGAAGAGGTCTAGTGGGCTAGAATTATTGCTCTCGCTCTACCAATCGCGGCGATACCTCACATGTGTGGTTTGAACACCGCTTTCATATGCGGGCGCTACTCACATATGCGTTTGCTTCTGCACGCGAGCTCAGCGCGATGGGGCATGTTCCTGGCTCCTAAATTCCAAGCAAAATTGTCAAGCCCTGGTGTAATCCAAAAAAATTAAGGCTGTAACCTCGGACCAAAAAGGTACCAATAGGTGAACACGCTCCAACTCCCATGAAAGAAAGGGGTCAATAAGACAGGAGACTCAATCAAAGCAATATGTCAGAAGCAGTAGTGGGATGACTAATTAGATGAAGGGTATGAAGAATGTATGCCAAAAACTCCACCCTAACTGATAGTATACTGTAAATACTTGTCCCTCAGCACCCTTACCACAGTGAAACCAAACAGGTCGGACATTCAAAAAAGTGCGCTAACTGCACAACAACGTTTTTGTTGAGGATACACCAATCTGGATAGCTGCTGTGTAGAGACTAGCTCAAGCAGTGTTTTTTAATCGTTGAAGTCACCAAAGAAAAGATACCCATGATGTACTGGAGTATCTTGATTAAAGTGAACGGGAAAAAATAAATAAAAAGCAAAAACATGAATAAAAAGCCTACCAATGTTTTCATCTTCAGCAGAGCTGAAGAAAAAGGTGTCCAATCTCCTAGGACACTAAGAAAAAACTGAAGCATGACGATTGGAGGTGGAGTCATATAAGGGCTGGCTTCTAAAGTTTTGGTTTGCCATGTTCTAACCTCTTGCAGGTGGCAGTAGAACACAAAACTGTTTAAAAATTTAGAATTCCTGTGTCCCTCAATTGCTCCATAAACTTGGAACAAATCAAAAAAGTCTTAAGTGCACACAGAGGTCCCAATGGAAACAGGGACTGAAGAATGAGAACGATGACTTGGCAAGAAACTGAGACATAACTTTTGTCAGGTAGCGTTATACAAGGGCTGGCTTTAATGTTTTTTATTTGTCAGTGTCCCAACCTCCTGTTGGCGGCAGCATACCTCAACTAATTAAAAAATCCTGAATTCCTGTGCTTCTTTAATAAACAGTAAAAAAAACACGAAATTTGTAATTCCCTATACAATCGGCGCTCAGACTGGGACAATACTTTGTGAATATCAGATGTGAAGCATAACAATGTTTTAGTACGGTCTGCTGCTCCTTTATGGTTTAGTCACAGGCTGTGGACAGGAATACTGTAACTGTGTATTTAGTTGTTTGCCCAAGTTCAACTTTAAGCTTATCTGGAAAGCAAGGTATGAAATACACTCAGAGCAGTATTCGAATCAAAGTGGTATTGAACATGTAACTTGTAACAGAGATTTTGCGATTAACAGCTGTGGTTTTCCTTTGTGTCTATTAAATCAGCAAGGTCTAAAGTGGCATTGACTTATGTACCAGAGATATCAGTTCCCAATACAAGTGCTTTGAATTAAAAGTTCAATATACAAGCCAAGCAGGAGGTTGCAAGTTGTTTTTTCCTTTAACAGGTTACAACACAAACTGTTATATCAAAATAAATGTTCCCTGTCCTCGCAGAATAATAAGAATATACCCCTTACCACAATTAGGATTTTACAGCAAAAGACCACTAACATTTGTTTAAATGACAAATAAATGTACAGTACTTCTGCAGTATGACACAAAGCACAGGTGAAAATTTGCTCTAAACACGCATGATCTAAATAGGCAATAGCAATCGGTTTCGATTTTAGATCCTGAAGTTGTCCAAGGTGCCTCATGTTTATCAGCAATTCTCTTGTCTATCCATAATCTTGGACTGTTTTGATATAGCACAATTCCTGTATCTTTATTGCCACTTTGGATGAAGAGTGTGAGCCAAAGCTGTAACACATGCATGTAAATATTGCTGTCTCAAGACAAGTGGATCACTCGCTTGTGTGGAGGATTCTGAAAGGTACAGTTTAGCGACTGGTACCAAGTCTGCATAATAATTTACTTTTTATATTCGTGATCCATAATTTTCTGCTTCTATTTGGGGCCTACACCTGCCTAGTGTGGTGGAAATTTGAAGATGTATTTAATATGTATTGTTGCCATATTGGCACCCAGTCTTGACACTTCCCCAACCCGCTCTAATTAGAACGGATTGGGGCAGTCTGAGGCTGGTTGAGATGCACTTTCTGACTTGGAGACGGGTGTTTGAAGAGTGAGTGCCGCCGGCGCAAGGGCCCCTGTGTGATGCACAGATATTCGCCTGTGTGACGCATCACTCTGCAGGCACACTATTGGTTTAGCGGATGTGTGCTTTTGTCATCTTTGTCTGATCAACATGAGTATGATGGTATGAGCATACAGCTGCATAAAGGCTCCCCTTATCAGGAACTGTGTTCATTAGTTATTGTATTATTTCTGTATCATACTGTGTTATTGTACTATCATATTGTGTTATTACTGTAATGAATTCCTGTTAGAAGGGTTTATCTGTGCTGTGATATCACTTCCTGTGGAGGAGGTCACATGCTGTGACATGACTTCCTGTGGTCACATGCTGTGATCTCGTCCAATCAGAGGTGGTCTGTGAAATCTATTGTCTTAATAAAACTTCCTGTAGAGGGCGTCGGCAGCAGAGATGCTGGGGAGCGATGGATGAGAGCAAGCTGTTGTAATGTCTCTTGATTGGTATGGATGGGCATAGAATGTATGGTGAGTAAATCTTTTAGTTTAAACATGGCATTATTTCATTTAAGATCGGGGATGTGCTTTAGAGCACACCCCCAAATTGCCACGACAGTTAAATGGCGGGCCAATGGTAGGAGTGGACAGAGCCCCTTTTGGGCATCGGTACAGATGGGGGACAGTAGTCTTATGTTCCGATGCGTGGGGGGGCTCTGCTCTACAAAAAGGAACAAATTTGCCATCTTTTTGAAATAATGCTTGAGTTTGATTGAGTAAGATTGTGTGTGTGCACATGTGAAATCGCTGATTGTATGTCTGAATTTGATAGATGTATGATTGTGTGTGTGATTCTGATTGTATGACTGTTGTGTGATAGAGTTGTGTGTGTGTGTGATGCTGATTCTGTGTATGACTGTGTGTGGTGTGCATTTGTGAAATCAATTGGATGTGAATGTGTGTGACCGTGTGTGTGATTGCGTGCATTTGTGAAAGCGATTGGATGCATGTGTGTGATTGCGTGAGTTTGTGAAATCGAGTGGATTTTGATCGTGTGTATGCTTGAATGCTGTTTGAGAGTAACAGTGAAGCTGTTTAAAAGAGCTATTGTGTAAGATGATGGCTCCTCTGGCCATGCAGCTTGGGGGGGGGAAGGGCGATTTGTTTGTTTGTAACAGTTTGTAAGTAAGTGATTGAATTGATTGTTTAACCAGATTGAAAATGCTTGAGAAAGCTAAGTTTTGTGTGATGTATGGAGCAGACATTTTCTATTGTGCAAGATGGCTTCTCTGGCCATGCGGCTTTGGTGGGGGAGGGGCAAATCATGTTGGGTCTCTGTGTTTCTTGAGTGTACAATTTTTAGAGCAAAGTTATGTGTAATATGTTCATGATCTTTATGAGGAATAGAAATTGATAAATTATGCATTTTTAAGTGGCCAGACAATAGTAGCTGCTGTTAGCATGAAAAAAAAAAGTTTATTTCGGAAGGTTTTAAATGTAAGCTCACTGTATATATTTTTTAAATGGCTTGTTTACATGAGCTTTGAGAAAAGAGTTTTTTGTTTTATGTTTCATATAACCAACATTTTTTTGAATGTGCTGTTTTAATTGGCAAAAGGTCAGCTTTGAAGCAGCCTAAAATGCGGCTCATAAGGGGTTCCCACCATCCCTGTGCTGCGCTCATTATGAGGGGTTCCCACCATCCCTGTGCTGCGCTCATCATGAGGGGTTCCCACCATCCCTGTGCTCATGAGGGGTTCCCACCATCCCTGTGCTGCGCTCATTATGAGGGGTTCACACCATAAAAAGGTCAGATTTGAAGGAACCTAAAGTGTGTGCCTTTTAGGTTGGTTGTTAGAAAATGTTTTTATTGTTTGTTTTTGATGATCAATGTTTTGTCTTTGTGGAGAAGCCAGGTTTAGAAAAACTGCATATCTTGTTTGCCTGCCATGGTCATCAGTGGCCATTTTGTGGGCGCAGTCTGTTTGCTCTATGGGTCACCCTAGGGGGGAGGTGCAGCCACCTTCCATTTCGGTGTGGTATCTCTCTGGCTATTTTGCTGGTGGATTTTAGCAGCCTTTGGGGCAGATTTTGATGTTTAGTGCGAATTGATTAGCGCAGTAGTTTCTGTGTTAGGATCGGGTGGAAAACATTTTTGTTTCCCTTTATATGTGTGTGTGTGTAGTACGGTATGTCCTGTGGTAAACAGGTGATTTTGAAGCAGTTAAATTGTTTTTCTGCAAGCGTAAATGGCGCCATTGTTGCTTGGTTTGTTGTCGGCCATTTTGTGACTCAGTGTAAAGCGCTATCTTTTGAGTAGCGTTTGCGGACACTAGGGCCAATATATACAGGATCTGACTAACCTGTTGGCTGACTTTGCAGTGTAAAAGTGGAGACTTTTTGTGTAACATTTCATTTTTGAATGTTACTGGCGCTGACTGCATTTTTGGCACAGCAATGTGCGTTTGTTTATGTTTAAATGTTTGGGAGTTGTTCATTGTTTTTGAATAATGGTTGGGTCAGGGGGGATCAACTCCCATTCTGCAGATGGGAGGAGATGGTTTTACGTTCCCTGAACCAAAGGTGTTTTGTTTTTAAGAGAAAAAAACGCAGGAGATTTGAGTTTTGGCTTTGTTTACTACTTTATAATACTTCCAGGGGATATATGTGGTCCATGGAGTTTTTTGATGTGTTGAGACGAGGCAGTGAAGACAGACTTCCCTCTCTCTCCATCTTCCTGTCATTATGTAAATAAATCAGATTTGGGTTTTAAGAGCTGAGCATACAACAGGAAGTCCTTTTTCAGCATTTATATATAAGCAGGAAGTCAGTGGGATGAGTTTTGAAGTCTTCTGAAAGATGAGCAATGAGATTTGTGTCCTGAAAGGACAACAGAAATATTTTGGCATTTGAAAGAGTGTTTTAAAGTTTAATTTCAGTAGTTTTTGTGAAGTTTTATACTGTAAATACAGTTTTGGGTATGTGAGAACAAACAGAGGGGCGTCACCATTATTGTTGTATCATGTAGACGCAGGTAGAAAGAAGCCATAATATTGTTTTGAAAAGTGGACGATTTCATGGTGCTTTGTAGGTTGTCTGACGAACACATTTTAGGAGGCTTTATATCGTGATACAGATCAGGCCGTGTATGATAGTCGGAGATCTTATTAGCGATTATATTAGCATAAATGTGTAGGAGTAGTACGCTACTGTCCTGCTCAGGCCGTGTAGAATAGTCGGAATGCAGGCATCGGTTTTGATGATAAAGGCGCAAGTCAGAACCGCTCCGAAAACAAAGCGCGGTGTGTTCTGGACGCAGAGCTCACTAAAAAAAAGCGGATTTGAATCGTCATGGGATGTGCCGCCCATGCAGTGCACCAGTCAAGACAGCTGCACCGCACATGAGGTCTGGGTTAGGGGCTCCGGACATGAGACCCCTTAAAGAATGTCATAGGTGGTCAGAGGGTACAGTAAGGTGTACTCCTTTGGAAGGTACTCTGGATGGAGGTATGAGACCTCAGAATAAAGATACCTTGGATGTAGATCTGATGTGGTTTCAGAAATCTGTAATGATCAGTGTGGATGGAGGTGTGGTACGCGCCGCAGGAGAACTTTGTATAGCTGGTCTATGCAAGTTTCTCGCGCTGTTCTCGTATTTTTCCATTGTATTTTCTTGTATTGCGAAAAAGAGTGAAGGCAGAATTCCGGCTGGTTTTTGTTTTTTTTTATTTTTGTTTTGAAAGCTATGAATATCTCCCCCACATTTGTATTTGAATGTTTGTATGTAGTAACGTAAATGTTTTTTTTCGAACTTACCGCGGCGATCTTCTGACGCATCGCGGCTTTTGTATTTTTGTAGGAACAGGAAAACTAAGGGTTAAGGGTTACAAAGGGTTTTTGTTTGAATCGGTTTTGGGAAGAATGTCATTGACAATGTACAGGAATGTCATTTTTGTTTG
Organism: Rana kukunoris; assembly: GCA_029574335.1. NCBI lineage: Eukaryota > Metazoa > Chordata > Amphibia > Anura > Ranidae > Rana > Rana kukunoris. The sequence goes on along the minus strand of CM056049.1, from coordinate 232,611,302 downwards.
CCATTCTCTGCAGGATAAATATGAAGGATGGAGTAATGATTTCTGCTTATAAGTATTTTTCAGGTCCAAAGAGTTTCCGGAAGTGTTTGTACATAGAGAGCAGGTGTATGTAGACAGCTGTACACATGGATAATTACGGGTCTAAGGAGGTGAAAGTATCATAGGCTATTTCATTGTTTCTTTTTATCTTCACCACACATTTCTTCCTCCAGTCTGTAATGAGGAAGAAAAGGGGGGAGGGGGTGGTAAATAAAATGTAAATGTGACAGTTCTCCGAACTAATAACACTAATCTTTCTAATTTTAATCAAGTTTGTGCCAAGACTGTCTTTCTTTGATAGAATTTGAATCTGCAAGCAGCAGTCTGGTAAAGTAGGTTCCCATTTTAGTTGCTAAGAACCTGTCAATGGTTCTGGGTATTACAGGAGATGGTAAGCAATTACAGGAGATGGTAAGCGATTACAGGAGATGGTGAGCCACGCACAGGTTAAGCAGCGACCACAGTCCCGAGGTCTGGGTTGTTGTCATAAGGTTTGTTTGGAGGTCAAAACCAGGGTCGTACTCCCTCAACTGTCACTCTCATTCTTGGGTGATGGGGTGGGTGCTATCACTGTAATATGGACTTCACAGGGTTCAGGAGTCTCTCCTGGACCCCGACACGGTAATCGGTTTTCATTTTTCCCCAACCAGGTGACTGGGTCGTTTGTAAAGAAGCTTGATGGATGAGACCACGCCAGCCACTGCAAGAAGCGGCTCAACCACATCAAAGAAATGAGGAGTATCTTTGTTTATTTTATATTTGTTTGTTTAGTAAATTTTAGCAGGGGTAACAATGGAAAGCATCCCAAAGTATTATTTAAAGTGTATTCCATGACTAATTAAGAAGACGAATGGGACCTATTGCTGGGTCTGTTCTGAGTCTCCGTTGAGCTTTAGTCCCCAGCGATGACAGTGGTACATGCTAATTATGAGGATTATTGACAAACTAGTGGAGACTCCAAACAGACACTTGTCAATGGAATTTATTAATATGTTTTTAGAGGGTAAAATTGATTATTGTTTTTATGGCTCCGCCTCTTGTCGGTTGGGTATCAGGACTGGGTAGTCCACAAGTGTAACTTTAGTTTGGTGTTTATGCAGATTTACAGCTTATAAGGTAATTCCCCCAATGCAAGAGGTTCATGCGTGTTGGTGAAGCTGTCCCTGTCCTATGTCGCGGCCGATTGCAAGGATCTGATGGCGCGAGAGAAATTGGGAATGGAGGGGACAGCTATAAGGTAATTGTTCACCAACCCGGACCAGGTCTGGGCACGGTTCCCTGTATATACAAGGTGGGGGGCTTGAGCTTATGATACGTTTGAACAATTCACACCTATTGAGGATGGAATGTTTCATGTAACTGTTGAAGCTACAAGGAAGTTCTCACAGCCCAAGGGGGGTTTCTGGGAATTTACAAGTAAATATTGTTATATCTGGTTCGGGGGATACTGGGAATTGGAGTTCAGGCCCATATGGAGAGGTTTGAATCCCTACAAGGCAAAGCCAGAGCTGTAACTGAGTGAAGGTTGGGAGTCCTTTGAAGGGTCTGGGAATCTGAGGGGATTTAATTCTTATTTTTCAGCGGATCGTGGTTGATTGAAATGGGAATATATGTACTCATGTCGTTTTTATTTCTATTCTTTCTATGTCATGATGTTACCTGATTGGACGTGTGACCAGAGCCAGAGCAGATGACCACGTACCAGATGAGATGCCCCCCGGAGCCGGACACTCGTACCAGATGAGACGCCCCGGAGCCGGATCCACGGACAAGACACAGAGGATCCCTACCCAATCTGCGATTACTACAGCTCACCAAGTTGTGTCCTCCTTATGTCATGTCTCCTGAAGAACAGAGTCTACATGTCAAGCCGTGTATTCCTTTTTATGGACTGTAAGGACTGATTAGTTTCTAGGTGTAAGAAGACTATCAAGATCTGAAGGACAAGTGGGAGCAATATGACAAAAAGGGAGGAGGACTGTGGTGGAAATTTGAAGATGTATTTAATATGTATTGTTGCCATATTGGCACCCAATCTTGACACTTCCCCAACCCGCTCTAATTAGAACGGATTGGGGCAGTCTGAGGCTGGTTGAGATGCACTTCCTGACTTGGAGACGGGTGTTTGAAGAGTGAGTGCCGCCGGCGCAAGGGCCCCTGTGTGATGCACAGATATTCGCCTGTGTGACGCATCACTCTGCAGGCACACTATTGGTTTAGCAGATGTGTGCTTTTGTCATCTTTGTCTGATCAACATGAGTATGATGGTATGAGCATACAGCTGCATAAAGGCTCCCCTTATCAGGAACTGTGTTCATTAGTTATTGTATTATTTCTGTATCATACTGTGTTATTGTACTATCATATTGTGATATTACTGTAATGAATCCCTGTTAGAAGGGTTTATCTGTGCTGTGACATCACTTCCTGTGGAGGAGGTCACATGCTGTGACATGACTTCCTGTGGTCACATGCTGTGATCTCGTCCAATCAGAGGTGGTCTGTGAAATCTATTGTCTTAATAAAACTTCCTGTAGAGGGCGTCGGCAGCAGAGATGCTGGGGAGCGATGGATGAAAGCAAGCTGTTGTAATGTCTCTTGATTGGTATGGATGGGCATAGAATGTATGGTGAGTAAATCTTTTAGTTTAAACATGGCATTATTTAATTTAAGATCGGGGATGTGCTTTAGAGCACAAGGCAAGATGGCGGTGTGCTTTGCACACCCCCAAATTGCCACGACACTAGGAAACAACAGCTGTTATCATGGGCTATGCAATGCCATGTGCTGAATACCTAGGACCAATCTCTTCTATTCTCACGTGCCCTCAGGAATACCTGGTTAGTCTTTAATAAGTTCATATCTGTTCTTTACATTTTTATTTTTATTTCCAACTCGTCTCGTTACTGAAACGTGGCTTCAGGAAGCTGACTGACTCTCCAGCTGTCCTCTCCCATGGGGGCCTCTGCTGAACACTCAAACAGAAGCAAGTTGGATTTGGAAAACTTTTATTGGCCTTCTGGACCACTGTCAAGGTTGCTTTGACTGGTTACCCTACTTTCTATCCTCTGAAACAACCATTATAATTTTTGACAATGTAAAGCCACCATAAAAGGCAATTCCGATCCAGTTCATCACTTTTATATGCCTAGTAAAATGAGTTAATCAAGATAGCCAGTTCATGTACTAAATGGAAAACAGAAAGTAACACAAGCATACCAAAAACTGGGGCCTTCCTAATGCAGTGAGCTTGATTGCAGAAAAGCCATCTTCAGAACTTCCACCTACAATATAAAAATTACAAAAAAAAAAAAGTTTCACAGTTCTTTCTATTGCTTTACAGTTGACTTGCACTTAAAGCGTAACTCCACTTTTGCTGAAAAAACAAACAAAAAACATTCCCCTCTGGGTGATCTATGTACATTGCAAGGATTTTGACAAACTTTATTGCAAATGTGTTACTCTGAAGAAATCCCTGTGTTTGTCTGTATCCATATGGGAAAGTGAGTCTCATGGGAGTGGTTTATAATCATCAGTTGTGCACCTGCGGGAGAATGAAGAAATCTGCTGGGCCTGCATCCCTTTAGCCATGATTTCCTATTGTCATATTTACACATACTGGAAACCCAGTTACCTGTAGGCTTTGTGCATCTGCAAGAGCCACATCATTGGTTTCCTCTGCTATGGGCATAGAAATAGATCCACACTCAAGTGTAAACCTAAGGCCCCTTTCACACAGGGCGGATCAGTAATGATCCGTGGGGATCGCTCCGTTGATCCCTGCTGAGCCGGCGGATGACAGGGCTTTTCTCCACTCTCCCCTATGGGGGGGATCGGATGAACACGGACCGTATGTCCGTGTTCATCTGATCCGCTCTGCAGACGGAATAAAAAATAGGGTTTTCTTCTGTCTGCAAAATCGGATCTTTGCGGAGGCAGACAATTACGGGTGTTTATCCTCTGACACCCGCAATCTCATTGGGACCAATGTATGTCCCTTTTTCATCCGCATTTTTTGAGACAGTTTTCTTTTGGTGGTAGTTAATCACTCCTGCGTTTTCATTTTTCGCTAGACACAAAAAAAAACAAAAGGACTGAAAATGCTGAAAAAAAAACCCAGACAGCGTGAGGAAAGATGCAACATGCAAACTGTGGTTTTGTGTGATTTTTTTAAGCTGTTTTTCTCCCCTGGAGCAAAGGCACCCAGGGGAGAAAGATTGTGTGTGCATGAGGCCTACAAGGTCACACATCGTCCATTGCATGTCTAGCCATTTTCTGTATCACATCACAAATGTCGGAGTACTAATGTCATTAAAAACACATTTCTTCCAGCATTAGGGTTAATTGCTCTGCCCATATGAATATGATATAATTTCTTTGCAGCTCTCACCTGTAATAGAATGAGTGACCTAGTCTACCCCAGGGCGCCTCTAATGCCTCGTTTCCACTGAGCGGATCGGTTCGGTACGGTACGCTATTTTGGGTGTTTCCATTATGAAAGCGTACCGAAAAACCGAACCGTACCGCACCAGCAAGGGTCCTGCTTCAGATGAGGGACCAGAGAGAGTGGAACGGTTCGGTTAGGGCGGACCTACAAATGCATCTCACTGATTGGTGGATGCGCTAGGATTTTTTACTAAACCCTGAATGGTCCCTCACGGTCTGATTTGCAGTGGAAACGCTCACGCGATTAGACCGGACCCATCTGAACCGCTCCAAAATAACTGACCCGACCCGTGCAGTGGAAACGAGGCATAAGCTGGTCACATGAACAGAGGAAAATGTGACTGCTGCCTAAGTGGAGTATTTGCAAACCAGTATTCTGATCCAATCACTTCAGCACTGATGAGAGAGAACGCCCTGGCTTTTATTTATGTGAGCAGCCAATTGGAAAGCCTGGAGTAGAAATGCATTATTACTCCTTATTACTCCTAGAACTGTTGTCCGCAATGCTGACTTCACAGACTATAGCTGCAGCACACTTGTTTCAGGTCAGTGGCTCAGACAGCCAGGCAACCCACATGTCAAAGAATTTGTGCAGCAGAAAACAAACTTAGTTTTTATAAAATGCAAAAACAAGAATGGAGACACTTTATATTCTAAATAGCTAATTATATAAGCGGTTATCTTCAGCAGGTCACAATTTTATGACTTTGTCGCTAGGAAAAATTAAAATTGGCTAAGCTTTTATATTCCTTTTTTTACCTCGTCTTCAGAAGCACACAACGAATAAAAATAAAAAAAAGCATGCATTAATTGCTCAAAGAATAAATAGCAACACAATGCATCCAAACTCCTTGCAAAGATGTTATTTAGCTCCACACTGCGCACTTTAATTTCAGCTGGAAAACGTAAGGCAGAACAAATAAATACCAGCTGGAATTCCAGATCAAGCAAGTCGGTCCATTCAGCCACACAATGTACCATATTATGGTGGAGCATCACATTTGAATAAATTAGAGGAATCATTCTCTATAAAAAGTAAGTTGTTTTAAAAAGGACCATGACAAACCAAAACTTATTTTGTAAAATGGAAAATAAAATAATGATAGCTGAATCTTTCTAGGTTACAGGAAATTCTGAGATGCATAACTTTTAGGAGCTGTGCATGTGTTCCTAATGCAGATTTAGATACTGGCGCTGATTGGGAATGTCATGTGAATTAAATAGTGGTGGTGAAAAATGTCCACCTGATTCATACAGTGTTCATTCAAATTTGCATTTATCAACTTCAGTATGATCTTAAAAACTGTACAAACTTGAAAAAGTAACACATCACACTTATCATACTGATTCTATAGGCAATAGACAAGTACAGAACGAGTGGGAAATGTACAGTGCATCTGGAAAGTATTCACAGAGCTTCACTTTTTCCACATTTTGTGGTACCCTGAGACCATGAGAAACAAAATTCTCTGGTCTGATGAAACAAAGATTGAACTCTTTGGCCTGATTGACAAGCGTCTGGTATGGAGGAAACCAGGCATCGCTCATCACCTGGCCAATACCATCCCTACATTGAAGCATGGTGGTGGCAGCATTATGCTGCGAGATGTTTTTCAGCAGCAGGAACTGGGAGACTAGCAAGGACTGAAGTAATGGTGAATGCTGCAATCTACAGGGACATTCTTGATGAAAACCTGCTTTGGACCTCAGACTGGGGTGAAGGTTCATCTTCCAACATGACAGCTAATCTTCATAAGCACACAGCCCAGATAACAAAAGAGGGGCTATGGGACAACTCTGAATTTCCTTAAAGCGGAGGTTCACCCTAAATATAAGATCTCCCATGTGATCCAGCATACTGGCGTCAGCGCCAGTATGCTGTTTTTTTTTTGTTTTTAATCCCACACTTACTGTATTATCCTGGAATTTCATTTTTTTCCCCCGCGGTGGATGGCGCCAGTATAGCGCGTCACATCTTCCGAAAATACCCAATATGGACTCGGGTAATCTCGGCGAAAATGCGGCGCCTGCGCACAGACCTAGGAGCTGACTGCGCAGGCGCCGTATTTCTCCAAATCCTACGGCTATGGCGCGTCACGCCCTCCGAAATAGGACTCGGAGAAATACGGCGCCTGTCCCCATGTCCTCCCTTCAAAAATTCTATTCTTGGCACTTATCGCGCTAAGGCTGCATGTGCGTGCGTTTAATAAAATCCCCAATGCTTTCTTGCACATAGGAAGCTGCAGGTGCCATATACATCTGTCTATACAAATGAATGGGGGGGGGGGCTTCGTTAGGAGTGGGACTTCCTCCCTACGCCTAGGCGACTCCTACTCTCGATCTCCTGGGACACATGACGGGTCCAAGAAGATGCACTCGCGCATGGGCAGTGCGTGTCCGGCCGTGAAGCCGAAAGATGTCCTGGCCGGGTGCCCAGAGATGTAATGGAGGCCCCCCGGCGGATAGGGGAGACACTCCAGGCGCCCGCATTGCTGGACCGTGGAACAGGTAATTGTTTATTAAAAGTTAGCACCTACACTTTTTGTAGCAGCTGACTTTTAATGAACATAAAAAGCCTGGAGGTATAGCAGAGATGTTGTCTAGGCCCTTCTTTCTAGACAACCTCACTGCTATATTTTCAGAAAAAGAATGCAAGCCAAAAAAATGCAGTGTACTATTTAGGCCAAATTATTATGCCTAAATTTTCTCTATAACCATTTGTACACCAATTTGTACTACTATATAGCACCTAAACTTAACCCCTAATCGAGAAATATAACATTTAAAGCCAAACTATTTCCAAACGCTTACTGTTATCCATAAAAGGAAACTCCTACCCAACACAGAAAATTAACCTAATATTAACAATTACCTTCTCTCTCCCCAATCTTAACCTTTACCCTATCCGTTAGAATTAACCTCATAACTACAACCCAACTCCTAAAACCCAATACAGTAGGTGACCGCGATATTCTGTCAATCTCGCTCCCTTTCTCTGCGAGATTGACCACCTACGAGCCCCGTCGAGGGAGCCAGCGCCCAACCGGCTCGCCACGATGGGAAAAAGCCACCATAGAAGCGACGAGGAACCCGACTTGGATTCCCGCCAATTCTAGCCGCGGCGTTTAGTATGAATCGTGAGAAGGAACTCAACGCCAATTTAAAAAAAAAAAAAAAAAAAGGCATGGGTTCCCCCCCAGATTGTAAGGAGAACCCCTACGCCGAAAAAATCATCCATTCCAGACGCGTATCCAAGCACGCCGCCCGGCCAGTCAAGAAAGGAATAGGGACAAGCGAGCGCCCCCCCCCCCCTGAGCCATACCAGTCCGCATGCCCTCAACATGGGGGGGGGGTGGGTGCTCCCAAAGTACCCTGTCCCCATATTGATAAGGACAGGGCCTCTTCCCGACAACCCTGGCCGTTGGTTGTCGGGGGTCTGCGGACGGGGGGCTTATCGGAATCTGGGAGCTCCCTTTAATAAGGGGGCCCACAGATACCGACCCCCACCCTAGGTGACCCGGACCAAAATTCAGCTAAAGGACCTTGCCCCTTTTTGCGATTTGGCACTGCGTCGCTTTAACTGACAATTGCACGGTCGTACAACATGTTTCCCAAACAAAATTGGCATCCTTTTTTCCCCACAAATAGAGCTTTCTTTTGGTGGTATTTGATCATCTCTGCGGTTTTAATTTTTTGCGCTATAAACAAGAATAGAGCGACAATTTTTAAAAAAATTCAATATTTTTTACTTTTTGCTAAAATAAATATCCCCCAAAAATATTTAAAAAAAAATGTTCCTCAGTTTAGGCCGATATGTATTCTACCTATTTTTGGTGAAAAATAAATAAAAAAAACCCCAAAAAACGCAATAAGCGTTTATCGGTTGGTTTGCGCAAAATTGATAGCGTTTACAAAATAGGGGATAGTTTTTAGGGGTGTCAAATATAATCGCTGCATCGCGATTCGAGTGTCCCCGATGCGGCATCGATGCATGCGACCGTCATAATCGATGTTTAGCCCCGTCCTTCCGTTCAGATGTTACCTTGTGTGCAGGGCCAGAGCCAGGCCTCGGGCGGCAGCGGGTGAAAAAAATTCAAAAGCCAATCAGCCTGTAAAGGGTGTGACATACCGCAATCGAGCCAGTCCTGCAATGTGCATTCCTGACCCGCCCCCTTTTGAGGCATCAGCAAGTTTTCATTGGCGGGCGGGACAGATCACAGCCAATAGGCTCCAGCAGAGAGAGAGTTTGACTGCGTGCGGCGGCGGAGGCGGGCAGTTTGAATATTGCTTTATGGAGCTGAGCTGTGTGTCCAGAGAGAGCGAGGTGAACACGGGAAAATATATATCACCCAAGGACCGACCTATCTGGGAGAAGGAGAGGGGGGCATACTTGGGATGGGAAGGACAGTGTTTGGAGGAGATGGGACTGGAGGGAGAAGGACATGGAGGAGATGGGACTGGAGGGAGAAGGACATGGGAATGACATGGAGGAGATGGAACTGGAGGGAGGAGGACATGACATGACATGGAGGAGATGGGACTGGAGGAGGACATGACATGGAGGAGATGGGACTGGAGGGAGGAGGACATGACATGACATGACATGACATGGAGGAGATGGGACTGGAGGAGGACATGACATGACATGACATGGAGGAGATGGGACTGGAGGAGGACATGACATGGGAGGAGATGGGACTGTAGGGGAAGGAGGAGGATGTGCAGAGCTGATAACTTGGCTGTGCTTTTAGTCCAGTGTTCATCTGTCTCCACATCTTCCACGCAGCTATGATTCTCCCATCACCACTGCTCGAAGACGAGGTTACAGTGCCAAGCAGAATATTTTACTCAAAGGTATTCAATTTCTTGCTGGGTATGCTGCATAATGCATGAATTTACAGTTATTATTGTCTATTTGTCTGCAGTCTCTGATCGTCTCCTGTAGCATGTCTGCAGTCTCTGATCGTCTCCTGTAGCATGTCTGCAGTCTCTGATCGTCTCCTGTAGCATGTCTGCAGTCTCTGATCGTCTCCTGTAGCATGTCTGCAGTCTCTGATCGTCTCCTGTAGCATGTTTGCAGTCTCTGATCGTCTCCTGTAGCATGTCTGCAGTCTCTGATCGTCTCCTGTAGCATGTCTGCAGTCTCTGATCGTCTCCTGTAGCATGTCTGCAGTCTCTGATCGTCCCCTGTAGCATGTCTGCAGTCTCTGATCGTCTCCTGTAGCATGTCTGCAGTCTCTGATCGTCTCCTGTAGCATGTCTGCAGTCTCTGATCGTCTCCTGTAAGATGTCTGCAGTCTCTGATCGTCTCCTGTAGCATGTCTGCAGTCTCTGATCGTCTCCTGTAGCATGTCCGCAGTCTCTGATCGTCTCCTGTAGCATGTCCGCAGTCTCTGATCATCTCCTTTAGTATTTTGGGGGAGAGCCATGCGCCCTTACGCTGCAATCGTGATGCATCGCGGAATCGAATTGTGGACTTGATAATCATAATCGCATCAAATCTTGAGAACAGTGAAGATGCACAGCCCTGATAGTTTTATTTATTTTTTTTACTACTAATGGCGGCAATCAGCGATTTTTTTTCGTGAATGCGACATTATGGCGGACACTTCAGAGAATTTTGACACATTTTTGGGACCATTGTCATTTTCTCAGAAAAAAATGCATTTCAAATGCATTGTTTACTGTGGAAATGACAGTTGCAGTTTGGGAGTTAACCACAGGGGGTGCTGATGGGGTTATGTGCGACCTGAAGTGTGTTTACAACTGTAGGGGGGTGTGGCTGTAGGTGTGACGTCATCGATTGTGTCCCCCTATAAAAGGGATCACGCGATCGATGACGCCGCCACAGTGAAGAATGGGTAAGCCGTGTTTACACATGGCTCTCCCCGTTCTTCAGCTCCGGGGACCGATCGCCGCACTCCAGCGGCGATCGGGTCCGCGAGTCCCGTGGTCCGGGAGCTTCGGACCGGGTTACAGGTGCACGCCCATGACCCACGGCTGGGTACTAGAACAGCACGTACCTGTACGTGCATGTGCCCAGCTGTGCCATTCTGCCGACGGAAATGTGCAGGAGGTGGTCCTTAAGTGGTTAAGTTACTAAAGGGGAAGCTACACATCTGTCCATAACAAAGTTTACACCCAAAAAATAAATCTCAGTAGGCTTTTTAGAACTGGGCTTCACCACTCACCTGATGCTTCAATACAATTTAAAAAGGTCTCCATGTGATAGTCACATTTTGCTTCATCTGCGTAAAAATATGTTCTGGCACTAATGACACCCCCACGTCGGTCACCAAAGCCAGGCTGTACTTGGTACTTCTTCTCTCGCTGCACAGCACCTGTAAATAAAGACCAATACAATGAATGCACATGTATAGACACTGATGAAATTGTAACAGTCACTGATGCTTTCTAATAAAAGCTACTGCAAAGGCACATGGAGGTGCAGCTCACAGGATCAGAATGCAAGTGTGTGTGTGTGTGTGTGTGTGTGTGTGTGTGTGTGTGTGTGTGTGTGTGTGTGACTATTTGCTATGGGCAAACTTCACATTCATCTATTGTCAACAATAAAAGTTTGACATCCTTTATAAGCTTTCCAGCTAAACTGGAAGAAACCAACAATCCTTGCCTTATGTCACCTGCTAGCAAAGTGTTCATTAGTAAAAGGAAGGACAGGTGGCCATATTTTATATATCTATGCCAGTCATTCTATTAGTGCCTGGCATAGCACACTATGCAAGTCTTTTATAAAAAATGAGGCTTGTAATTACCTGTTTAGAGTGGTCTTCAGGCCGGTCACATGACTCGTGGCCGCTGAACAGCTCTGATGGACGGCTTCTGCAGGAGGAGCTGTAATCCACCTATGACGTCAGCCGGGGAGGTCACATGGCCGCTTGGGCCCCTCCTGCAGTAGCACTGGAAACCGCGTGAATGGCCTGAAGGTATTTACAGGCCTCATTTTTATAAAAGAATACAGTGTGCTATGCCAGGCTATACTAGAGGGGCTGGCAGTGACCATTTCACAGTCTTAATTTTATTAATGGTGGCAGGGGCTTTGGGGAGAGACACAGACACGAGCTAACCAGCAGGGGGGATGGGGTGGGGGGAGAGATGAGAGCAGAGCAGGGCTGCAGATGATGGAGGGACGTACGCCAAAAACGATGGTCAGGGCTCAACAGCTCTGATTTTCGTTGTCAGCACAGAGAGGGAGACACAGGAAGTGGCAGGTTTAGGGAGGTTTTTTTTTTTTTTTTTACAGTTTAGAGTGTGTCAAATTACACAGCAAATGCACTTTGTTTAAAATACTTTAAGGGGAGGCGCATGCGCGGAGGCGTCCAAGATGGCCGCTTAAGCCGGGAGCTCCGCTCCACCACAGCCACCCATCGGCCATAGCACCGGATTCACGGCGGTGCAGTATCTCTTTTTGGGAGGATTAGACAGGGGAAGACTTGGTGATCACCCTGATGTACAGCAGTGTGGTTAGAAGGGGCCTGGAACCGACATTCACAGCGATGGAAGCCCAGGCCGAATCCAAGATGGCGGCCGCGCCTCAGCCGCTGGCGTCTTATACTGAAGGAGACATTATGGTGAGGCAAGTTCTATCTACAACCACACTGCACTCTCCCTCACAACACCTCGCCCAGGATACCTCAGGCTCTGTGTCAGGAACAGTATTTGCTTCAGAAACCAAGCTTATTGCTACATTGCCCCAATATGCTGTTTCACCTCAGACCTCCTCACCTGCTTACCATACAGCCATTTTCCCCTCAGGAAACACTGATATTATGGTCCCTCACAACGCAGGGGAGCTTTTTCAGAAGTTTTCTGAATTGCTTGAAAGGGGTCTTGCACAAACAGCAATGAAAATTACTAATGACATACGTTTGGATTTTCAGAATTTAGGCTCCAGGATGGAAATAATAGAAAATAAACTTGACATCACTGTATCTAGAGCCAACCAAAACACGGACCAAATACAATCTCTTCAAGAGCAATTGGACGTGGCCCTTAGCAGAATAGATGACCTTGAGAATCGTTCCAGAAGGGACAATTTTAGGGTTAGGGGCCTTTCTGAGTCTATATCAGACATTCCAAGAGCCATTCAAGACCTCATCAAGAGCTTACTCCCATCTATAGCTCCACATAAGCTAGAGCTGGATAGAGCTCATAGATCTTTACATACAGAGGCAAGACGCACACCTTCGCCTCCCTGACTGAGGGAGAAAAGATCCTCCGTACCCTACGGTTCATCTCATTGGAGTCATCAATGGACACTTCAAACCCACAAGCAGGGTCTTCCAATAGACCCACTCCGACCAGCCCTATCTCCCCCACATGGAAGATGGCCAAAAGCAGACGACAAAAGGATCCTGCAAAAACCTGATATGGGGACTGAAATTGTGCAACTTAATTCCTGTCATGAGTAAATGCCCTTAGGGTATTCCTGACCTCTGTCTCCTTTGTGTGGTGGGAGACACAAGTGCCTCTGTATTTCGTCCATGCATCTATTTATTTATTTTTTATTTTATTTAGACGGCCTTTTTTTTTTCCGTCGCCTGCCGCCTTTCCCTCTCCCCCCCTTCTTTTTTTTGGGGGGGGGGTGAGGGGGTTGGAGGGCGGGGGGGAGTGTGTAAAATTTTCTCTTTCCTTCAAGCAGGGGTGTATTTAGGTTTTGTGCTGCCCTAGGCCTGACTAAATTCATGCACCCCCTAATTTAAATACGACCCACCCTTCCTGTCAAAGCCACACCCCTTCCTATTTAAGACCCGCCCTATCATCTGTAAATCACACCCCTACCACCCACTCTATCTCCCCCTAGCAGCAAAAATACTCCCTTTCAGCACAAATCCTCACCCTTTTATAACCCCCTCCAGTGAAAATCCACCTTCTCAGCACAAACCCTTGCCTTAACCTCCCCTTTCCCAGCACAAATCCCCCTCTTAGCACAAATCCTTCCCCATCTCCCCCTCACAGCATAAATCCCCCCTCCCATCACAAATCCTCCCATCTCTCCCTCTCAGCATTAATTACATCTCTCGGCACAAATCCTCCCCCATCTCCCCCTTCCAGCATAAATCCTCACGTTCAGAAAAAAATCCCCCCTCATCTCAAACCTGTGCCTCCTTCTCTCCCCTCCCAGTACACCCACAGCTCTTTCCCCTGTTCTGTAAGAGTATCCTTCTATGCTGGGACTTGTAGTGCACTCTGGGGGGCTGAGATATGACAGTCTCCTATGCTGGGACTTGTAGTGCACTCCGGGGGGCTGAGATATGGCAGCCTCCTATGCTGGGACTTGTAGTGCACTGCGGGGGGCTAAGATATGGCAGTCTCCTATGCTGGGACTTGTAGTGCCCTAGACTACAGGGGATGGAATCCCACTCTGCTGGGACTTGTAGTGCCCTCAGTGGCAGAATGAGGATTCCTCAGTCCCCCCACAGTCTAAGGCACTACAAGTCCCAGCAAAAACAGGGCTGGCATTTCTCAGCCCCACAGTGCACTACAAGTCCCAGCAAGACCAGGGCTGCCATATTTCAGCCCCCACAGTGCACTACAAGTCCCAGCAAAAACAGGGCTGGCATATCTCAGCCCCACAGTGCACTACAAGTGCCAGCAAGACCAGGGATGCCATATGTCAGCCCCCACAGTGCACTACAAGTCACAGCAAAAACGGGCACTACAAGTCCCAGCAAAATGGGGCTGCCATATTTCAGCCCCCACAGTGCACTACAAGTCCCAGCAAAAACGGGGCAGCAAAAACAGGCTGCCACCAGTCCTCCAAACACAAAGCAATAAGACTGCACAGCCTTCCACCCCCTCCTACACACTCGGGCTCCCCACTCTCCCCTTACAACGGTGTCCTCCTACCTGAGTCTGGGCTGGATGTCACGCTGCATGGTGAAGCAGTGGGCGGGATGTCTGAAGAAGACACATCCAAGCTCCCAGACCCCGACACACCGCAAGGCTGCAGATAACTCTGCACTGGTCAGGCACCTCAGAGGCTGTATGTTAGCCGGGAGGAGGCCGCATGAGCCGGGACTTGGGAGGACAGGTGTGGGGGTGATTTTGTGCAGGGGGGACCGCCCCCCGCAAAGTGCCGCCCTAGGCCCCGGCCTTGTCGGCCTAGGCCAAAATACAGCCCTGCCTTCAAGTGCTAATGAGTTAGCACCGACCGTGATCCGTATTATTCCTTTGTATGTACTATTATAGTTTTAGATTGAGTATGTTCATGTTTTTTTTTTTTCTCTAAAATAACTTTTGACATTAACTTGCTTAAACTGAAGGCTGATGGGAGCTGGGGTGGCTGCCCTGTGCCTCTGACCGCTTCCGGACGGTGGATCGTTCACTGTTTGGAGGTGGCCCTGTAGCCCGTTTTGAGGGCTACGTTAGTGGTTTGAATGACAAGGGTAGGGGAATTCTTTTTTTCTCCTACCCTTGTTGGTTCATACTGTCTCTTCTCTTAAGATGTTTCTTAAGATGTTTTCATTTTTGTGTGTCTTACCCTTTAGTTCTTCTGATACTTAACCTCTTTTCTTCGATTGTCAGCCAGCTCCAGCAATACCTTAATTGTCATTCTCCGGACTTACCCAGGGTCTGCAGTCTGTGCCTCCCTCTCTCATGCCTCGTGTGGATCAGGGTAAGTGAAATGTTGATCGCCTTGTTACTCCACCATTATAGCTGCATTCTGAATCTCACTTCTTCCTAGTATTATGAAAATAGCCTCACATAATGTTCAGGGCTTGAACTCGCCTATTAAGAGGAGGAAGATCTTTCAATCTTATCATTCCTAGAAGATTTCAGTGATCCTTCTACAGGAAACTCATTTTCCTACTAGTTTCACCCCCACTTTTCTGCACGCTCAATATCCTCAATTTTTTTTAGCAAATGCGGAGGACAAGACTAGAGGGGTGGCGATTCTTTTTGCAAAATCTTGCAAGTTTAGCCCGATTTTAATACACAGAGACCCAGAAGGCAGGTTTCTGCTGGTTAAAGGAATGATGAATGAACAATTAATGTCATTTGTCTCATACTATGCCCCCAATAGAGGCCAGAAAACCTTTTTTCAATCCATGTTCACTGCTTTGGAACCACTTCTTGAGGGAGCGATTGTCTGCGCTGGTGATTCAAATATAGCTTTTGATCAGAGCCTGGACAAATCCAAGCCTATGGGTAGCAGACTTACCCGCCCAACCAAAGCCAGCCTGCACATAGCGAAATTAATTTTCCAACAAAATCTAGTGGATATATGGCGGGAACTTAATCCGACAAAAAGGGATTATACCCATTATTCAAACCCTCATCTTTCCTATTCTAGGATTGATCACATTCTGATTTCTACTAGACATGTCCCATTGGTGAATAAAGCCGTCATAAAAGACACATCACTCTCAGATCATTCAATAGTGATCTGCTCTATACAAACGCAAAATTTAGGCCCCCTCAAATCGCATTGGAGATTGAATGAGACCCTTCTTGATGACCCCAGTGTAGTCGCGGAAATTAACAAAACGATAGAAGAATATTTCACGCTAAATAATGTTGATGGAACCTCGGCTGAGACTTTATGGGCCGCTCACAAAACTGTTGTCCGCGGGAAACTAATTCAATTAGCATCTAAACGAAAAAGGGAGAAAAATGCGAAGATAGCTAAACTCGAAAGAGAATTTGAGCTATTACGCAAGAACCATAAGAAGGACCAGAAGAAGGTACTTACCTCACAGCTAGACTCTGCTAGGCTAGCATTAAACTTATCACTCACAGTCAGGGCTGAAAAATCTCTAAATTGGAGTAACGCAAGATTTTATTTGCAGAAAGACAAAATGAATACGATGCTGGCAACTAAGCTCTCCCCGAGGTTCCGCGCGTTTTCACTCCCAAAAATTAGGTCACGCGATGGGACCACCACCCTTGATCCTATGCGCATTTTGCACGAATTTGAAACTTTTTACTCGTCCCTTTACCAAAAGTCGGGAACGACCGGACACTCTGACATCAAATCTTTTTTAGATCACCTAGAGATCCCGTCTTTACAAAAGGGCCATATTGACCTAATGGATGCCCCGATCTCGGTGGACGAAACATTAGAGGTTATCAAACGACTTAAAGGGGGCTCAGCACCAGGACCTGACGGCTTCTCTTCCCCTTATTATAAAGTTTTTGCGGAAACATTGGGTCCTCATCTCACAAAATGTTATAATTCAAAGCGAGGGGGAGAAAGCCTACATCCACATTTGAATGAGGCATACATTACGGTCATACCCAAACCAGATAAGGATCCAGAGCTAGTGGAGAACTATAGGCCCATCTCTTTAATTAATAATGACTTAAAGATACTAACCAAAATCCTGGCCAACAGAATGAACTCTTTTATTCGCCTTTACATCCATAAGGACCAGGTTGGTTTCATCCCAGGGAGGCAGGGTCCAGACCAGGTAAGGAGAGCGGTGGACATTCTCTCGTTGCTCCAGTCAGGCTGGTCCGGGGACCCCCCTCAGGAGGGAATCTTCCTGTCGTTGGATCTCCAGAAGGCATTCGACTCCCTGTCTTGGGAGTACCTTTTTGAGGTCCTGCAGCGGTGGGGCTTCGGTGAAAGCTTCCGGGGTCTTCTAAAATCCCTTTATTCAACCCCCAGGGCGAGGGTTAAGTTGCAGGGTTGTTTCTCAGATTTCATTAGCATCTCAAGGGGTACGAGGCAGGGATGTCCCCTCTCCCCTTTAATATTTGCCATAGCGATCAAAACTTTGGCTATAGCCTTTCGATCTGAGCCTGACATAAAGGGGGTGACCTGTGGACCTCAAATCCACAAATGTGCACTTTTCGCAGATGATCTCCTTTTTGTCACCTCTGCTGTTACCTCCCTCCCCATTATTTGTAACTTACTCGGGTCATTTGGAAAGATATCGGGACTCAGGGTCAACTTTAATAAATCCCAGGGACTAAATATTTCCACACGCCCCTCAATAATCGAGGCCTTAAAACCTCACTTTGACTTTAAATGGGCGGAGACGTCTATTCGCTACTTAGGTATTAACCTGACCTCCAGGATCGAACGGCTTTATCAGACCAACTTCCCCCCCATGTATCGTAAATTGGAAAGTGATCTTCAGTTGTGGGCTCGACATACAATCTCCTGGGTGGGTAGGATCAATTCGATTAAAATTACCCTTTTACCTAGATTGCTCTACTTATTCAGATCCCTCCCCATTCCCATCAAAAAAGATCAACTGAAGTCATTCCAAAGTAAAATTGTCAAATTCATCTGGGGAGGTAAAGGCTATAGATTGGCCCAAAATGTCTTATTTGGACTCAAGACACGGGGGGGACTTGGTCTGCCTAACCTATTTAAATACTATCAAGCAGCCAGATTAGCCCAATTGTCCTCCATCTACTCTAAGGGTGAGAAACCTGAGTGGCTAGACATAGAGGGGATGGCAGTCCCCGGTCTAAAACTGGAAAACCTGCTTTGGATGCCCCAAAAATCTAGGCCAGCTATAATGTCCCCAACACTGTCCCAATCACTGAAAATCTGGGATGATATGAGACATCTTCCTTCTTTGATCTCGGAAACTAAGCCCCTAACCAGTATCTTCCACAACCCTCAATTCGCAGCAGGAATGGACATTAAAGCATTCCAATGGTGGACGGACAAGGGGATTTATAGGAGATTTCCTTCTAACCACGGGACCCCTCTCTCTGACGCATTGTGTGAAGAAATTGGGTATGCCTGACCAAGAGAAGTCCCGATACTCTCTAATTCTCAAATTTGTTTCTTCATTTTGGGATAACAATATTGGTCCGCTGGCTTTCACCAATTACGAGCGCTGGTGTCACCGGATGGAAGAACACAGAGGAGGAATCTCCGTAATATATACTGCCTTATCCGAAGTATTCTCTAAGTTCGCTTACATGGAGGCATGGGAGAGGGATCTGCAAATGACTTGGGACCTGGAGGAGTGGCATAGGATGGGTACGAGAACCTTTAAAGGTTTAAACAATATATCCTTGATAGAAGCCAATCTCAAGGTTCTGATGAGATGGTATCTTGTTCCCAGTAGGCTTGCGTCAATGTTCCCAACTGCCTCCACATTGTGTTTTAGAGAATGTCAAGCTCAGGGCACTATGCTTCATATTTGGTGGGAGTGTCCAAGAATTAGAGGATTCTGGAATAGGATTTTTAGTCTCATCAGAAAGGTCACAGGGGTGACTGTAGAGAAATCCCCACAGGTTGCACTGTTAGGGACTACTATATCCCAGGCTTCTAGACACAGACAAAGATTGATAGACTTTATGCTTCTGGGAGCAAAAACTACTCTAGCAGGGGCGTGGAAACAACCAAGAGTCTCCTATCTGGCAGCCAAAAGGAAGATTTCGTGGGTTATGACCCAGGAAAAAATGATCAGCTCCATTTCAAACAATTCTGACCTTTTTGAGGCTGTTTGGGAACCCTGGGCCAGATATGTGGGAATCTCCCCATCAACTGGAAATGTGGCACCATCCATGGGCACTGGGTAGATAGGCTGACAATCGACTCAATTCCGTATCCTTCTTTCCTTTCTCTGTCTCCTCTCCTCCCTTTCTCCATTTCCTTTCCCACCTTTTATTTCTCTAGGTGCTCGATGTTCATGCGCACCCTACCAGTTCACTAATTAACCTTTTTCCCTCTTTTTTTTTGATTGGTATGTTATTGTTGTTGGAACTTCTCTGGAGGGAGAAAGTAATCCCTTCACAATCAATTCATGGGAATGAAGGGGATTCCCTGTTTTCTGATTCATTATTAGTAAGATGATCCTGGATTCTACCCAGTCTCCATTACCATCTTGCTACCCTTCGTTGCCCTGGTTTTTTTCTTTTTTTGATTGTGGTTACCCATGCGGCTCTCGGATCTTTGATCCTTCAGGGCATCTGTAGGGATATTCCGGGAGTTTTATGACTGTGGTTAAAGACCAGGAGGTAAGTTCTCTTTCGGCACAGTTTGTTCCCAATAGGGGTGTCGAAACAGTACTTTAGGTCTTTCTCCTGTTTCAGGCTTCCTCTCCCCTATGGAACTCTATTTACCTGGTAGGGCAGATTGAACTGTTTTATACTGACTGATAGTTGGAGGCTTAGCCTCCTACTTCTTCTCCTCTGCAACACTTAATTATAATTATATTCTTATGATTTAACTATTTGTTATTTATCACTATCCACCTGTTTATATTAGATTGAGGAGGAGTATTCTATTTTTTTTTTTTTCAGGATGAATTGTTCTATTTGTACTCTGTCAGTATTTGTCCTTTCACTTGTTTATTCGCTCCAAAATTGTTCTGGGAGCATTGATTGTATTCCTTTGATATTTATTTAAATAAAAATCTTAAATTAAAAAAAAAATAAAAAAATACTTTAAGGGACCAGGATCTACATTGTATTTATTGTTTTGGGGTTAAACACTTTAAAAATAACCTGTCAAATTTCTAATAAGTTGAATCAGTAAATGTACCCATCTAGTTCTAGGTCCTACTACTGCCTGAATCCTAGCAGCCGTATTAGTTTTAAGCAGTTTTCAGCATGGTGATAATAATAATCATCAACAAATCACTTTATTTTTGCGATCATCCTCATACGCACTGATGTACATAGCACAGAATGCAGCTTGTTCTAGGAAATATAAAAGATTTACATGTCCATTAAGAATACATTTTAAGACTAGGTCACGATTGTTTTCCCTGTTGCGATCTTGACAAAGTATTTCCTGATCTTTTGTATGCAGAGAATTCTCTCTGCTCTCAGGTCAAAAGTCTGAGCAGTCTGCCAAGTTTCACAACATTCTTTATCAGTGAAACGTGTTCAAGTCTAAACATTGTATCAACTTTTCTTTTACATCAAAGGAATAGACGTTAAAGTTAAAATCTTTTTTTTTTTTGCTAGAAAAATTACTTAGAACCCCCAAACATTATATATATATTTTAGTACAGACCCTAGAGAATAAAATGGTGGTTGTTGCAATATATTATGTCACTGTATTTGTGCAGCGGTCTTTCAAATGCAATTTTTTGGGAAAAATTACTTGAATGAAAAAAAAAATAAAAAAATATATATATATATATATCTCTCCGGTAAAGTTAGCCCAATTTTTTTTTGTATACTATGAAGGATTTTATGCCGCAAGAATCGTGATCTTTATTCTAAGCAAAAAAATGTAAATTCTCCTTTTGCCCAGAATCGTGCAGCTCTACTAGGTAGCCACCAGTCTAAGACCAGATGTGACTTACAGGAACGCAGAATAACCCATAAGAAAACATGATATATACGAGGTCATCGGCACCAGCCATATTATGGGGATGTCAAAAGGAGCAACATAGGTTATTTTATTACAGTTCCCGCAGATGTGATTAAGAGAAACATTTCTTCATGCCCTTGCAAAGAGTACTCTGCAGTATCCCTTGGTGAATGGCTGAGACAAGTCAGAAATGGGTGATTTATTAAAGCAGGGCTTAAGACTTCCCTAGGAATTCCGGTTACCCGACCTGACTTTTTGCAACAATACCTTCATCAAACCTTGCACCACAGCCAGTGATATAATAAACTGCCAGTCTCTCTGGCACATACAAAAGTGCAGGTTTCATTTTTCTATTCCATTATCCAAGTTACTTGAGCAATGGAACATATCAGAGGAGGCAAAAATTGCCATGCATTGCTTGAAAGATTTATTACCGAGAGTATCAGAAAATACATGTTTTTGTTTAGATTATGAAACTCCGAAGGGGCCAAGACGAGATGCAGGGCTTTCCAATAAATGCTTACAATTCTGAGAAGCAAAGTCGATCAATAACGATCTAATTTTCCTACCGTGGCAGAAAACACATAACATATAATAAATGAATTTTCAAGCGGCAATGTTATATGTGTCTGTTTGAATCAACATTACAGCATGCGCTTATTAAAAGATAATTATAAACACCTTTTGTTTTGTGCAGAGACTGGTTATAAAATAAGCAGAAGATTAAAGTTTCAAGTGGTTGTATCCACTGAACCACAATTAAAGAAGTTACAGCTTATATGAGCTCCCCTAAGGCTTGAAGTAAACAGACATTAGCACAATGCGTGATTTTGCTCACACTAGCTCTTAAAAGAACAATATTTAATTAGGGAGCATTGGGAATATAGCAGACTTTTTTCTTCCAATAAATACATGTCTGTAGTGCAGCTCTTAGCAATACTGAAAATGCACAATGGATCAACGTCCAGTTGAGTTAGTCACATGCTACGGAGCTCCATCCTGCCTAAACATGTCCTCCAGCCAACAATCGTGTCACCCACAGTGTTCTCCCGCATGCCTGCACCACAGCATTCCTCCATGATGGACAAGTACAGTACATCACAAAACTGCACTCTGCCAAGTGCTTTCCATTGCGCAATTGCCAACGATTCCACACACACATCATAGAAGGCTGGGATGGTGCACCAGGATTATCAGGGATTACCATAAACTACAAAAACAGGATTACAGAAATAGTTCTACACAAAAAAAAACTGGTCGCAGTACAGAACATCCTAGACAGATCAATGAAGGACACATAGACCTTCAAATTAATAAAAGTGCCTCTGATACTAGATAATAGGTCTTGACCGAAAAACCTATGAATAGTAGGGCTATTTAAAACTATCCACCCCAACCAATTCTTAGATGTGATGGCTGTATTAGTTTTCTTTATTCGGCTTTCTTCTAATTTCGTCTGGTGACCCAGTCAGCGAGTACAAGCACTCCAGCAGAATGTATCAGTTTATATGGATGTAACAAACCACTTAACACTGGCAGGGGTGATAACAATAAATCGACTTTTTATGTATTTATGAAAAACCTTTATCCCAGAAGGAAAAATAAATGATTATGGAGTTTGGCTTCAACTTGTTATATATATATATATATACAGTGCAGAAAATAAGTATTTGAACACCCTGCTATTTTGCAAGTTCTCCCACTTGGAAATCATGGAGGGGTCTGAAATTGTTATCGTAGGTGCATGTCCACTGTGAGAGACATAATCAAAAAAAAAAAATCCAGAAATCACAATGTATGATTTTTTTAACTATTTATTTGTATGATACAGCTGCAAAGAAGTATTTGAACACCTGAGAAAATCAATGTTAATATTTGGTAAAGTAGCCTTTGTTTGCAATTACAGAGGTCAAACGTTTCTTGTAGTTTTTCACCAGGTTTGCACACACTGGAGGAGGGATTTTGGCCCACTCCTCCACACAGATCTTCTCTAGATCAGTCAGGTTTCTGGGCTGTCGCTGAGAAACACAGAGTTTGAGCTCCCTCCAAAGATTCTCTATTGGGTTTAGGTCTGGAGACTGGCTAGGCCACGCCAGAACCTTGATATGCTTCTTACAGAGCCACTCCTTGGTTATCCTGGCTTTGTGCTTCGGGTCATTGTCATGTTGGAAGACCCAGCCTCGACCCATCTTCAAAGCTCTAACTGAGGGAAGGAGGTTGTTGCCCAAAATCTCGCAATACATGGCCCCGGTCATCCTCTCCTTAATACAGTGCAGTTGCCCTGTCCCATGTGCAGAAAAACACCCCCAAAGCATGATGCTACCACCCCCATGCTTCACAGTAGGGATGGTGATCTTGGGATGGTACTCATCATTCTTCTTCCTCCAAACACGGTTAGTGGAATTATGACCAAAAAGTTCTATTTTGGTCTCATCTGACCACATGACTTTCTCCCATGACTCCTCTGGATCATCCAAATGGTCATTGGCAAACTTAAGACGGGCCTTGACATGTGCTGGTTTAAGCAGGGGAACCTTCCGTGCCATGCATGATTTCAAACCATGACGTCTTAGTGTATTACCAACAGTAACCTTGGAAACGGTGGTCCCAGCTCTTTTCAGGTCATTGACCAGCTCCTCCCGTGTAGTCCTGGGCTGATTTCTCACCTTTCTTAGGATCATTGAGACCCCACGAGGTGAGATTTTGCATGGAGCCCCAGTCCGAGGGAGATTGACAGTCATGTTTAGCTTCCATTTTCTAATGATTGCTCCAACAGTGGACCTTTTTTCACCAAGCTGCTTGGCAATTTCCCCGTAGCCCTTTCCAGCCTTGTGGAGGTGTACAATTGTGTCTCTAGTGTCTTTGGACAGCTCTTTGGTCTTGGCCATGTTAGTAGTTGGATTCTTACTGATTGTATGGGGTGGACAGGTGTCTTTATGCAGCTAATGACCTCAAACAGGTGCATCTAATTTAGGATAATAAATGGAGTGGAGGTGGACATTCTAAAGGCAGACTAACAGGTCTTTGAGGGTCAGAATTCTAGCTGATAGACAGGTGTTCAAATACTTCTTTGCAGCTGTATCATACAAATAAATAGTTAAAAATTCATAAATTGTGATTTCTGGAATTTTTATTTTTGATTATGTCTCTCACAGTGGACATGCACCTACGATGACAATTTCAGACCCCTCCATGATTTCCAAGTGGGAGAACTTGCAAAATAGCAGGGTGTTCAAATACTTATTTTCTGCACTGTATATATATATATATATATATATGTCTTTTTTTTTTTTTTTTTTAATCATCATTTTGGTGCAAGCTTTAGAATTTTAAAAGGAGGCACATTTTAAGGTCAAATTCTAAAAAGCTTTAACTACCATCTTCTGTTGCAAACAATATATAGGATTTCTTTTTTTATGGAAATGTAGAGAAAAGGCTATAAACTTACAAAAAAATATATAACTTTTCATGGTTGGCCTACAGAGGGTATTAAAATAGTATAGGTAAAAGTAATAGTCAACAACAAATCTAGCTCACAATGGCTTTAAAAAGATTCAGCAGAGTGGAGACCTTGGAAATTACGATACAGCTGTATATCATGGTTAGGTTTGAAGAGTTAATACTTAAAATCTGCGACCAGAAAAAAGGCTTCAGGAACACACAAAAGTGCTATATACTAAACAGATGAGCTGAAACTGCTATCGGAGGTCTGCCTCAGCAGGAAAGAAGTCCTTAGAGGGAAGATACACAAAGCAAAGCATAATTTCTTAGAGGACTTAAGTCTTTTAATAATGAAATGCTGTTAAGGAAGCTTTTATTACATATGTGTTTGTACCTATGTTTTAAACGCTAGGTAAATGTTTCTATTTGCCAAAAAAGAAATAACACGAAATAACACGAAATAAAAAAAAGCACTAGGCCTCTTGCACACGATACTCCTGTTTGCAGCTACTTCTTCAGACTTTTTATGTTTTTGAGCGAATTTTTGCGCACGAAAACCTATTCTTGTGTTTTTGTTCTGCATAATAATATGTAAATGTCCATTTGTGCACAATTGCGCGCATGAGGATAAAAATTACTGACCAAAAAAAAAAAGAAGCAGATCTTTTGCTTTTTTTTTTTTTTTTTTTTTTTACTGAAGAATGCACTGCTCTTGTTTACGCGCCTGTGTGCATAGGCACATTCAAATTAATGGGCTCCATTTTAGCCAAAAAAAAAGTTGTACTGAGCTTTTTCAAGCTGCAGTGTGCAAATGGCCTCAGTAGAGGTTATTTGGCAAAATCATAGGTCAAAGCAATCAGTAGATTTAGAGATATACCCAGTTGAATCTCCATGCCGATTTCAACTTTCTTCAAGGGTTGAGCTTGGCCCACACCCAAGCCTTTGAACCGATTCCTTAAAGTGGTTGTAAACCCTTTACAACTACTTTTTACTACAGGTAAGCCTATAATAAGGCTCATCTGTAGCTACCTCGGATATCTCCTAAACCTGCAGAGTTTAGGAAATATCCCCCTGCATCTGCATGTGCCAGTGTCATTGCACTGAAGCAATGGCTCATTGCTTCAATTAGTGTGTCGTTATCGACGGCTCACGCACACATTCGCAGGAGTGATGTCATCACAGCATGATCGTGGGCTGCCGGTGGACATCGAGACCGCGGGGCATGAGCCCGCTATCCCGCTTTTGTGGATACTTTTCTGAAGTACGTCAGTTTGCGCAGGCGTGCCATTCTGCCGGTGTACATCGGCGTGAGCCGGTCATCCAGTGATTAATGAGTGAAATAAGTATTTCATCCCTATCGGCAAGTTTCTTGGCTTCCAGGTGTCTTCTATATAAGCAAGGAGCTGAGATTAGGAGCACTCTTAAAAGGGAGTGCTCCTAATCAGCTTTTTACCTGTATAAAAAGGCACCTGTCCACAGAAGCAATCAGACTCCAATCTTTCCACCATGGCCAAGACCAAAGAGCTGTCCAAGGATGTCAGGGACAAGATTATAGACCTATACAAGACTGAAATGGGCTACAAGACCATCACCAAGCAGCTTGTGGAGTTTCAATGATCATGAGAACAGTGAGGAATCAGCCCAGTACTACACAGGAGAATCTGGTCAATTATCTCAAGGCAGCCGAGACCATAGTCACCAAAAAAAAAACAATTGGTAACACACTATGCCGTTAAAGACTGAAATCCTGCAGAGCCTGCAAGGTCTCCCTGCTCAACAAAGCCCATGTACAGGTCCATCTGAAGCTTGCTAAAGAACATCTTATTGAAGAACTGGGTAAAAGTGTTGTAGTCAGATGAGACCAAAACCGATCTCAGTGGCATCAACTCACCTCGCTGTGTTTGGAGGAGCAGGAATGCTGACTAAAACCCCAAGAACATCATCCCCACCCTCAAACATGGAAGTGGAAATATTATGCTTTGGGGCCGTTTTTCTGCTAAGGTAACAGGGCAACTTCACTGCATCAAAGGGACGATAGACAGGGCCATGTACGTCAAACCTTGGGTGAGAACCGCCTTCTCTCAGACAGGGCATTGAAAAATGGTTAGTGGATGGGTATTCCAGCATGACAATGACCGAAAGCACAAAGGCAAGGCAACAACTGAGTGGCTCAAGAAGAAGCACATTAAGGTCGTGGAGTGGCCTAGCCAGTCTCCAGACCTTAATCCCATAGAATATATGTAAAGGGAGTTGAAGGTTCGAGTTACCAAACGTCTGTCTTGAAATCTTAATTACTTAAACAGGATCTGCAAATAGGAGTGGGTCAAATACAATTCAACTTGAGCATTTGTGAATGTGTGCGGAGCAATGCCTCATGGGACTGGGGCTGTTATTCTGGGTGTGTTGTAGCAATCAGGAGGCAGCACAGCTACCTGAATACTTCCATATGACAGGCAGGCATCTGCTTGTCAGATCTACACACAATCCCAGTGGCTGCAGAACTTGGTTAACCTCTTATAGTAGTGCTAATCTGTTTTTGAACTGTAAAGGGCAATTTTTTTTGTTAACCACATCATGACAGCAGACAAAAAAAAAAAAAGCATGGTGCCGCTACGGAATTTCTTATGCTGGCCATACATGTATCAATTTATACATGTTACTTTCACAGAGTTGAACAGCCCCGTCGAGGGGGCAGTCCCTCCGGACAAAACCCTCTGCCCTGCAGCATGCAGCCTCAGTTTGTAACAAGCAGTACAAACCTAAAAAGGAGGGATGGGTGTTGTGTCCATCCATGGACGACAGAGAAAAGGATTTTACGGTGAGTACAAAAAAAATCCTAATTTCTCTTAGGGTCCATGGACTGACACAGCCTTCACAAGTCTTGACATATGGGACGCCCCAAAGCAGTTTTAAAAAACAAGGGGTGGGAACAGTATCAGTAAAAAGGAACAACTTCACCCCCAAAAAAAGCAGGGCTCAACGTAGGAGGTGCAACTTTAAACAGCGGCCTGCAAAACCTTAGGGGCGAAGGAAGCATCTGAAGATGCATTCACATCACATCAACCTTGTAAAATTTTGAGACGGTATGAACGGACGACCAAGTCGCCGCCTTGCACACCTGTGAGACAGACTTGATCTCGGAAAGCCCAGGAAGCACCAATTGCCCTGGTGGAATGTGCAGTGACCTGAAAGGGGGGCGCCCGCCCCTTAAGAGCATAGGCCTGCACCCAGAAATGGTGGCCGATGAGACTGCCAGGCCCTTTGTGGAACAGACACCGACACAAATAGTGAGTCAGACCTCCGAAACTGAGCAGTAGCAGACAGGTACACCCGCAAGGCACATACCACGTCTAAAGTATGAAGCGCAACCTCCTTAGGATCCGCCGGTCGAGGACACAGGGATGGAAGAACAATGTCCTCATTAAGGTGAAAGACCGAAACAACCTTCGGAAGGAAGGCAGGCTGCGGGCACAGCACCGCCTTATCCTCATGGAGGACCAAGTATGGTGACCTACAAGGCAAGGCCGCAAACTCAGAAACACAACAGACAGACGTAATGGCCACCTTTTGAGATGGTGTCAAGAGAGGAATCTCTCTGATTTTTTTTAAAGGGAGGTTCCTGGAGAACCGAGAGCACCAGATTCAAATCCCATGGGAGGAAGAGGTGGTTTAATAGGGGAAAGTACAAGACATACCCCCTGCACAAAGGTTCCCACCAGAGAATGGGTCGCCAAAGGCCATTGAAAGAACACAGCCAAGGCTGAAATCTGTCCCCTAATGGTGCTTAAGGCAAGCTTCTGATCTACTTCACGCTGCAAAAACAGCAGGACCCTGGAAACAGAATATGTCCGTCAAAGCCACCCTATCTCTTCACACAGAGATGTAGGCCTACCAGGTGCCATGGTAGATCTTCCTGGAAGAAGATTTCTGTGCCCTCAACATAGTTGAGATGACTGAGTAGGAAAGACCTCAGTCCCTTAGTACCTGGCTTTCAATAGCCATGCCGTTAAAGCCAGTGACTGTAAAGCAAAATGAAGTATGGGACCTTGAGACAGAAGGTCCTCCCACATTGGCAGCCACCAGGGTGCATCCGCCACCAGGCGCACAAGATTGGCGTACCAAGAATGCCGGGGCCAATCCAGAGTCTGCAATGTTTCCAAGGGAAGGAAGACTCTCCTCTGCGGAGTCCAGAATCAACCCCAGGTATTCCAAAACACTGAGTCGGTATCAAGACCGACTTCTGGATGTTTAACACCCAACCAAATTCTTCGGAGGGTCTGACTGGCTATAGACACATCCACCTATAATTCTGAGCCAGAAGCTGCTCTCAAAAGAAGAACGTCTAAGAAGCCCACGATTCTCAGAAAAGCTAGAATCGGGGCAAGCACTTTGGCCTAGCGTCAGCACCAAGAGTTTTCACCAAAGGAAAGAGCCACAAACTGATAGTGGTCTTGATCGCAAGACGCAGAAACCTCCTGCGCAAATTAGGACATGCAAGTATGCGTCCTTGATGTCCAAGGACGCCAGAAAGTCCCCCGAATGGAGCGCAGCTACCACTGAACGAATTGATTCCATATGGAACTTCCGCACTCTCACAAAGGCATTTAGGGCTTTGAGGTCCAAGATAGGACGGACTCTGTCGTTCTTCGGGACCACAAACAGATTTAAATAAAATCTCTGAAACCTCTCGTCCTGCGCAACAGGTAAAATTGCTCCGCAACTCAGCAAGTTTTGCACAGCCCCCAATAGGGCAGAACGACGAGCCGGAAGGAGAGGGAGATTTGAGGGAAAATCTGTTTGGCAGATAGGAAAGAAACCGGATCTTGTACTCCGAAGTGACTACCTCGCACACCTACTGGTTGGAGAGTAGGGAGGTCCACTGAGCTGTGAAACTGCAAAGCCATCCCCCCACCCCTGAGTCAGGTGGGGGCAAAACTTCATGCAGTAGCAGGCTTGTTAGCCGGCATGCGCACCCAGGGACGCTTCTGTCCTCCAGCTGGACCTGTGTCAGTCTAGGAGGATCTGCCGGCTGACCCTGACTGAAGAAAATACCGCTTCTGCGTGAAATAGGAGGGTCCCGGCTTAAAGCGCAGCTACTTCCCCTTAGTGGACTGAGAAATAAGTGTGCCCTTACCTTCCGTGACATCCTTAATTCTGTCCCCCAGCTGGACCTTTGTGGACCACGTCCACGGCAGAGAGCCAGATTGGACTGTTTGAGACAGAGGAGGTAGAGGTTAGGGCAGGGGTATCATATACTAAACTACCCCCAAAAAAAACACGGGGGGAGGGACCACCATAGTGAACCAGACCCAGGCTCCCCCACAGGGGGGCACAGCCTGAGGCCCCAACAGGGGGGCACAGACCCCCCCTCCAGGGGCCAAACACCGGCACCCCTCTCTGGAGGCACAGACCCAACTCACCCGGGAAGGAGGGGGAGGGAAAGGGGGGGTAGAGGAGAACCCCAAAAGGCCCGACTACCCCAGGGAGTACCCGCGCCCTCCACAGCTCCAGGAAAGGAGGAGAAGAGGTGGGAGGCGCCCCTACTTACCACTCGAGTGAAGTGTGCATATAACACTCCCAGACAGATGCTCCTCGCCACCAAAGTGGGCGGGCTGTCGGCCATGAGGAACGATGTAACACAGGCAGAGACCCGGTCGTATGCGACATCGCAAGGCGATTAACTCGTAGGGCTATGTCGCGGTCGACCTAGCGTGTAGCTGAGGTCTGCACGCGCTCGCTGGCCAGACTGGGGAGACTACAAGGATCTATATTATCTAACCTGTCACCCAGCCGGCAGTTGATAGAAAAATCACAAAAATAAAATAAAAAAAATGTCATTAGGACTCTGGGCCCAAAAGGGAGCCATGTCCTTCTCTGCTAGGCAGGAAAAAAAAACTGAGGCTGCATGCTGCAGGGCGGAGGGTTATGTCCGGAGGGACCTCCCCCCTGGGCAGGTCTGCTCAACTCTGTTAAAGTAACATGTATTTAAATATCGACCGAGCATTCTTAAAATTAATATTTTAGAATTAAAAATATGTTTGTGTATGGTCAGCATAAGTGACAGCACGCACAGGTAGCTTGCATCAAGCTACCTACCTATGACAAGGGAGTCCGACATGCATAATAATATAATACAATTGGTCTGAAAATCTGCAAAACCGTGTTTTAGGTCTTTACATTTTTTTTCCCCTTTGAAAATTATGATTCAATAGTATATGCTGTACATCTCTTCGGTCTGTTATTCACACAATGGATAAGAGATTTGGTTACCCAACCATATAGCTACCGTAGTTATTTATTATTACCATTGCACGTGGATAGTCAAGAATAAAAAGTGTCTTTTTTTTAACTTTACACACTGAGGTTTTTATCCGATTATTGAAACAATAAAATATCCAACTAATCGATTATGAAAATAATCGCTAGCTGCACTTTCTACCTTATTCCCAAGGTAGAAAGTGAATATTACTGCTCTTTTACTTTTGATATCTGCTGGGGGAGGGGATTTATATTTGTTGGTCTTACGCACAGTGGGATTAGACTTTAAAATAGCAAACTAATCCATGAACCTTGTAAGGAATTGCAATTTTTTTTCATACAGTTTCATTTTCTCTCTTCAGCGATTTTCAGCTTGTCCATTTACATTTTAGCTGTTGGCTCCTTTACAGAGAAGCAGCTGGAACTGGTCATGGTTGCTACTATTTTAAAATGTCATGCAGAACATGTGTAATTGGAGTTCAGCATGCAAGTACATGCAAAGTTCCCAGAATAATTGGAACAGGAGAGAACATCGTCTTCTAAATTGTGTTGTCGGTTGGAGCCAATATATGATCATTACAGAAGCTTTGTGACCCTTAGCAGCAGAGCATGATCAGCCCAAATCAATATTCCTCACACAATCTCCTCATACTCACAGCAACACTAGCACAAATAAGAGAAATAAGAGCCCTTACCAACATTTTCCTTTTCCGCTTCAGCAGTACATGATCTACAAGACAAAGAACAAAAGTTTAAACTTGATGCCACCAACAGATTCCTTCCAGTAATGTTTATTAAATAAATGCTGAATTTACACATTTAGCAACAGAGGAGGCTTTACATTATATTTGGAATTGCTTCTGCTCCAACAGAAATTTCATTTTTAGTTTAGGGTACTTTTGTGTGAGCACCAAATTTCACTTTCAGCTATTGATCTCTGTAAACAGAGATTAGATAAGAGACTATACAACGCTACGTAATAATACCTATATACTAGAGCTGCACGATTAATTGTTAAAGAATCAAGATCATGATTCAACCCCCCTCATGATCTTAAAACAGCATTTCCTCGATTAAGTGCAGAGAGTTCTATGCTTACTGCTGTAAAAAACATTGCTTAGGCCATTGGTTCTCAACCTGGGGGTTGAATGATGATCTGCCAGGGGTTACTGAATCATGGGCCATTTCTGAAGCCTGCACCACTCTCCCAGCCTTTTTGCATCTGTCCAGCAGGGCTGTCCCTGGAGCCTGTGGCTGCCCAGCTAGGCTGTTCCTGGAACCCACGGCCACCCACTCAGCCTCTTCGCAGCCGCCCAGCAGGGCTGTCCCTGGAGCCTGTGGCCGCCCAGCTAGGCTGTTCCTGGAACCCACAGCCGCCCATTCATTTCACGGCATGACTGGGGGGCAGAGACTAGAGGTCAGCTGACTGGTGAGGAATGTGAAGTGGGAGGGGCCAAAGGAGACCTTATCTCCTGAATTTAGCATAGGTTTCACTGCTACGAGATGCCACAAAGTTGGAGATAGTGAGTAACACTACGACCTCTTTCATGCTGGGGCGTTTTTCAGTCGCTTTTGGGCTAAAAATAACGCCTTTAAAGCACCTGAAAAACGGCTCCCCTGCAGTCTCAGTGTGAAAGCCTGAGGGCTTTCACACTGAGGCGATTCGCTGGCAGCTCCTGCAAGCAGCATCTTTGAAGCAGTGAAGGGGTGGTGTGTACACCGCTTTTCCACCGCTCCTGCCCATTAAAATTAATTCATATTTATCATATGATATATCATTTTTAGCAGAGACCCTAGATAATAAAATGGCGGTTGTTGCAATATTTTATGTCACACTGTATTTGCGCAGTCTTAAAAACACAATTATACGTGGCCCCTCATACATTATACGTGGCCCCTCGTACGCGTTACGTCCCAATGGGCGGGACTTCCTCAGCCACATTTGGCATGTAATTTTTTTTGGGGGGGGGGGCGGGGGCTTTAGTAGGAGTGGGACTTCCTGTCCCACTTCCTCCTTCCGCCCAGGGCCGCTTAGGCGATACATCATATCGCCTACGGCGGCCCCTCCCTGTAGGCGATCGCCTGGGACACGTGAGGTCCCAGGCGATCGTCTGACCACACAGAGTGCAGCACCGCTCGCGCATGCACATTGAGTGTCAAAATCAATCACAGCCTAGGAATGAAGATGCCGGCAGGAGAGGGGGGAGAGGGGCGGAGCTCTGGACTGAAGAGCAGGCGAAGTTATGTTTATTAAAAGGCCAGCAGCTACACTTTTTGTAAAGTAAATAAAGATTATTCAGTGCTGGAAACAAAACAACTAAAACTATGCAAGCAAGCACTTAAGGTAAAATTCAAAAAACACCTCAACAGAGCATAAATAAGTAATAGTGCAGCGCAGACATATTAAATAACCGTGAAAAAATATAAAATATGATGACATCAATATAACAGAAAAGAGTCCATAAAGTGCTCATGTGCAAATATACAGTCCAGAGATGAGACAGGTGCAAAATAATCCGAAGTGTGATGTCCAGAAGAACCTCCACCGAATGGAAAAGATGGCCTGTCACCTTAATAGGACCCACAAAAGGTCATGCAGCATGGAAAAAAGACAGGGAACTTCCTGCTCTCAGAGACGGCAACAGATGCAAGGACTCAGTAGCACAACCGTAGATGCAAGGATGCGGTAAGGCATTCAGGGCATAAAAAAAGAAGAGGAGATCTAGTGCTCTCTGGAGCCAACCAACAATTTATTAAAAGATAAAAAATAAAAACTTGCATGTAAAAAGCATTCTCATCTGAGTGCTAGGTACGGGCATAACAGTGCATCCGATTACAGGGATTACACGTGGGATAGCGATGGCGGGTGACATTATACGTGGCCCCTCGTACGCGTTACTTCCCAATGGGCGGGACTTCCTCAGCGTGGGGTGAAGGAGAACGTAGACGTCCCACTGAATCTGCCTATAAAGCGTGTGGCTGTCATGGCAACCATAACAACAGACAGTCCTACACGCCTAATCCGCTCTGCTCCTCCCATGTCAAAAGTACACAGAGCAGCCGGTCTAGCATACCGAGCGCCGACGGCGCTGAAAGACATAATGACATTCTGAGTGAGCAATTTA
Source organism: Rana kukunoris (assembly GCA_029574335.1). NCBI lineage: Eukaryota > Metazoa > Chordata > Amphibia > Anura > Ranidae > Rana > Rana kukunoris. Next base: position 232,577,738 of record CM056049.1, on the reverse strand, counting down.
AAATAAAATAGCTGATCAAGAAAACTGCAGGCAGTTAGGAAACTAACCACAGTATAAGTAAGGAGCTTTAAAAAAAGATAACCACACTCTTGCTCCTAGATCAGAATACATAATACAACATTAAAAGTTAAAAATTAAAATAGAAATAAAAAAAAAAATTACGTCACCCGCAATCGCCTCCCAATACAGTCATGAATAAACACATAAAATTAACCATACAGAAAACATTATAATTAACCCCTCAGGGTCCTAGAATATAACAAGTACCATTAAAAAGTCTCATTGAGAACAAGACAGAAAATCAGACCAAGTAAGCAACATTACCTATTAGAAATAAAACAGTTAAGATCAAACATTTAAGCCGGCTGGTGAAAATACTTTAGTGTCCCCCTCGCCAGTGTTTCGATACTTTTTCGATACCCCAAAATTTGAGGCCACTGGGATTTCTCTGATGGCACTGCCTAAAATGTTTGGAGACACTATGATTCCTAATTTCCCGTTTGATGTTACTTATATGCTCCCCTATCCTGACATGTGATGCACGTGAGGTGCGTCCAACATATTGTAAGCCACACTCACATTCGAGCATGTATACCACACCAATCGTGGTACATGTGATCAGCTGTTTGATCGGGTACTCAACATGGGTCATGTTAGAGCAAAAACTTTTACGTTTCTTAATGTTATGCTATGCTTGGCATGCTTACAGGTTGCACAGTGACCGCAAGCATAAAATCCAGATAAGAAATTGAAAAGCTTAGCTTGGGCCACCACTGGAGGATCAATCACTCCAGGGGCAAGGGTATCCCTCAAAGAAGGAGCCTTTCTGTAAATAAATTGTGGGCGGTCTGGTAGGACCGGACCCAAGATGCCATCTCCTTTCAATATAGGCCAATGCTTGGCCACAATTTTTTCAAATTTCTTATGCTGGATGTTAAAATCCAGAAACATTTTGAAACTAGTTTGTTCCTTATCTACAATTCGAGTTTTGTCTGCTACAATGCTACTTCTCTCAAGAGCCCTAACTTCCTCAATTTCATTCATGTCTTGTGGGCGAGAGTACCCTTTGGATACAAACCTAGTAGATAGCTCTTGGGACTGAATAAGATAAATCAGACTCCAAAGTGCAGTTCCTACGCAACCTCACGAACTGCCCACTGGGGATATTGCATAGCCACAGACAGTGATGGCAGCTAGTTAAAGGGATGTATCCATTACGGTCAACTGTTTTGAAATGATTTCTACAGACTTTAAAATCTTTAGATCAAAAAAATTAATCTGCTCATGGGAGACTGTCCAAGTTAGAACAATGTTCATATTATTGGTATTTAATTTGTCCATAAACAGCTGTAAGGAGGGTAGGTCACCCTCCCAGATCACGATCAGATCATCAATGTACCTACGGTAGCACAGTAGCTGGGATGGCCTATTATGGAAAACCACGTCCCGCTCCCAGTGGGCCATGAAAAGGTTAGCCACACTGGAAGCAAAACGGGCTCCCATCGCAACTCCACACTGTTGCAGGAAGAATTCCCTGTTATACCAAAAGTAATTTCTTACCAGACAAAATTTAAGGCTGTCCAACAGAAAGCTTACATGATCCTGGCTAAGCTCTGTGGACTCTAACGCCCAACGAACTGAAGCCAAAGCTGCCTCGTGTCCAATGATCGTATAAAGAGATCCAACGTCAGCCGTCACCAGGATGGTGTTGGAAGTGCAAGGGATGGTATCAAGTATCTGGATGACCTGCTTAGTACCCCGAAGATATGCTGGCAGTTTACACACCAAGGGCTGCAAGAACACATCCAGATACTGACCAAGCCGGGAGGTCACTGAATATATTCCATTTACAATAGGTCGGCCAGGGGTCTGACAGTGAAAAGGGTCCAAATAGGGGTATCCTGAACAGTAAGGAGGCGGCCTATCAAGGAGTGCAACTCATTTTTAAAACTAACCATAGGATCACCTCGCAATAGTAAGGGTGGGGCTCCAAATGGGACACCACCCCTTCCTCTAACGTGTCCATTTCCCCTATTGGGCACTGTTCTCCAGGGAGGGTCAGTCTGGTATTCTGGTCCTGGGGATTGGGGAAATTTACCGGCTTGGAAGCCACCTGTTCCGCTCTCATTCTTACCCTTACCCCTCCCCCTTTTGAGAGGCCACTCCCTCTGATAACAGAAGTGGCTGAACTCACAGGGGTCCTTGCTGTGTTATAGTGCTTAAAAGTGACTGACTGCCCGGCTCGACGCTTGCTGCTCTCCTCACGTCAGCAGAGGATTTTCAGAGCAGTGGGCCAGGCAGTCACAAACGAGAGCAGAGGGAAAGTCTGAAATGCAGATTGTAGCTACATATTTTTTTGAAAAGGCATGTACAGTGTGGCACTTAATGTTCTATAAGAGGGGATACAATAATAAAGTTTAATACTTGTAAATGAAGTACGATGGGAGCGATTTCCCAGGAGAGGCGGGGCATATCGGGATGACGTCACTTTCCAATCGATTATGCCAGTTGTAGCATCGATGCTGCATCGTGGGCACCCAAATCACGATGCTATGATTATATTCAACGCCCCTATTATCTATGCTCTCCACTGACACCACCAACTGTGGACGGGTGCTGCACATCCTCACTGCTTTAACAGAAGCCCTAATGGGTTCTTGTCCAACTTCATTGTGTGGCTGTGTGCTTTCTTTTAAGACCAAGAGTAAAATGTTTCTTCCCAACACCAATAATAAAATGTTTGGTGATAATTTTGTAAAAAAGATGTGCTCACTTCGGCCTTTGCTGTCCCCATTTTTTTGTGCCTTCCCCTCCCAGTTCACCCCTTTCACCAGTTTTGCAGAGGTCCTTGTAGTCAGGGCCAGTTCATACCATAGAAACGCAGTCCAGATGCACTATGGATACTTTCTGAATGCGTTTTATCTGGGGCGGGGGGGAATGGGGGAAATCGGACAACAGGCTTCCCCAAAATAACTTTTCCACACTAGGTCTCGGTGCAGGCTGTAACTTCCTTGCCTAATGGTACTTCCAAGCAGCAAGAGTAACCTCCTTGACCTCAGAATGTAGACCCCTCGCACATATCTTCCACAACCCAGACTTTCAGCCTGGCCAAGACATCAAGTCCTTTCAGTGGTGGCTGGACAAGGGGTTGTATCGCATCGGGTACCATTTCACCCCCTCAGGCCTGGTTTCCCAGAATTTTTGCATTCAGAAACTAGAAATGCCGGCCTCAGCACTACAGATTCCAGCACTTTCTCCACAAGCTATGGAAAGGGAAACCCATTCCTCCCAGATTTACTTATGAAATGTGGTGTACACAGGCCATGGATCAGAGAGGTGGGATCTTTATCGTTTACCAGTCGCTTGCTCTCCTGTCCTCTAAATTATCCTATATGTTATCTTGGGAACAGGACCTCCAAATTGACTGGGACCTGGAGAGATGGCAGTCCTTTTTATCTGGGTCTTTCTAGAGGGTAAAAAAACAACATCTTCCTAATTGAATTCAGCTTCAAAGTCATGTCAAGCCAACTTATAGGCTCCATGACCCATACATGGTGGGAGTGCCCTAGAATTAGTTCATGCCGATTCGTTTTGGAGAAAGATTTTTACCCTGATCCAAACTGTGACTACCCATCAGTTAACTAGAACTCCAGCAATAGCTCTCCTGATTTCCAAAATCCCTAAAATACCTTAGGCGAGCCGCAGATTATTATACTTTGTTTGCTGGGGGCCCAAAATTACCATAGCCAAAGCTTGGAAAAAGCCCAAGGTTTCCCTCTTAGCAGCCAAAACGCAAGATCTTATGGATCATGTCACAGAAGAAATTTGCTAGCATACTAACAGACACGGTTCCAACATTCGAAGCCATCTGGGAACCTTGGTACCTGTACGTGGGTATCCCCTTACGACCTGGACTCCAGGCCCATCCATACGATGCTGGCAAAAGTCCCTCGGCTCCTCCCTGGTAGATTGGCTCCTTCTCTCTCCATTCTCTGTGACTTTTCCTTTCAGTCTTCATCTTCCGCTCTCTTCTCATCCTTAGTACTTTCCGATTTTTACTTGAACTTTACACGAACTCAGAATGATAGTATGTCAAGCTATCTTTGCCCCTGAGCCAGCTGGCTCAGGGCTGGTACTTCGACTCCATCCACTGGGCAATTAGCTACCTCTTGGACTGAGGGGGGGAAGCCTCCAGGCACACTGTAATCCCATAGGGGTGCCAGAGGTCCTTTCCCCCTTGATCCAGCTGCAATGTAATAGTAGCGAGACAGAGTCTCCTGGTTTCTAGTGCCAGATACAGGTTGTATGTTATACTCCACATAGCTCTGATTGTATGTTTTGCATTCTGAATGCGGAAAATCTGAACGTTATGTTTTTGTTCTTGTACAAAACTAATAAAAATTGTTGAAAAGAAAAAAAGTTAATACAGGGACCAAATTAGCGTGAAGCATGTGAAATCTACATTTAAAAATGTATCTGTATGGGCTAGTATAAATTTGTACAGGGACAGGACATTTGTCCGTCAACAAAACACAGCATTTTTAATACAATGGTTAGACTCGATTCTGTTCAGCATACTTTTCTGACCATCAGTAGTGAAACCTATAATATTTCCTATGTCGAAAAGTCAAAATAAAATAGTTTTAAAAAGCATAGTCATCTATTATGTAAGAAAGGCAGAAGTAAATGTTTTAACAAAGCAGCTGACATTTAAAATCATAAGTGCTCTACTTGAGGGCAGAATATATAACCTCAAATTTCAACATGACAGAAAGTCACAATCCATATCAGATATTAGTCCAACACAAACTTCATGTCACCAACGTAAATTCAGTCATGTGTCTAGAAAAAAAGTTAAGCAACTGCCGCCCTTGTTCCAGCCAATAGGAAGAGGGGGTGTGAGAGGGGTGTGAATGTAATGTTCTTATTTGTAGTTATGCAATTATCTGGTACAGGCTGTAATGCTGCAGTTGCTTATATAAAGACAAAAGGAGCTAGAAAAACAACGTTTGTAACTTTTAGAACATTCATCAATACAGCTTAATAATAAGAAAAAAAAAACACATTGTTTCTTCAGCTGCATCACATTTGCTATAGAATTGTCAAACTGACAACAGAGACTAGAGATTGTATACTGAATTCAGGAAATTCACCATTATGAGTGATCGTGGGAGGAAGACAATACTACGAGGCAGACAAGACAACACAGAATGTCAATGTGACATTTTGGACATTGTTACCTGAAGATGTCTCAGCAGCAGTTAGTTTTCTTATGGGAATCAAATACATATGAATTAAAAAGGAAAGTAAGCTTGCAAACTATATATTCACAGCTCATTAAAGCAAGACAAAAAAAAAAAAAAAAGCCACCATTTTATAATATTTGTTCATTTTAGCTCTTGCAGAAGCTTTCACTTGCGTCTTTATTACACGGACTGCCCATCAACACATTGTTTTTGAAGTTAGTTTATGAGAAAAAATCTTTAGGCTCAACGCAAACAATGTTTTAACTACTTGCCGACCAGTGGCCGCAGTTATACGGCGGCAGGTCGGCTCCCCTGCGCAAGGTCAGGTAGATCTACGTCACCTCACAAAGCGGCCCCCCGCTCGCCCCTAATCCCGACGCGCGTGCCCGGCGGGTTGCGATCAAGGCCGGGCACCCGCGATCGCTTGTTACAGAGCGAGAACCGGGAGCTGTGTGTGTAAACGCTTTAACTGACAATTGCGCGGTCGTGCGATGTGGCTCCCAAACAAAATTGACGTCCTTTTCCCCCCCACAAATAGAGCTTTCTTTTGGTGGTATTTGATCGCCCGTGCAGTTTTTATTTTTTGCGCTATAAACAAAAAAAAGAGCGACAATTTTGAAAAAAGACACAATATTTTTTGTTTTTTGCTATAATAAATATCACATTTAAAAAATAAAACATTTTTTTATCTCAGTTAAGGCCGATACGTATTCTTCTACATATTTTTGGTAAAAAAAAAAACAAAAAAAAAACGCAATAACCGTATAGTGACTGGTTTGCGCAAAAGTAATATTGCCTACAAAATAGGGGATATAATTATGATTTATTTTTTTATTTATTTTTTACTAGAAATGGCGGCGATCTGCGATTGTTTTTCGGGACTGGGACATTATAGCGAACACATCGAAAACTTAAGACACATTTTTGGGACCATTTACATTTATACAGTGAACAATGCTATAAATATGCATTGATTACTGTATAAATGTAACTGGCAGGGAAGGGGTTAACCACTAGGGGGCGGGGAAGGGGTTAAATGTGTATCCTAGGTGTGTTCTAACTGTAGGGGGAGGGGGGGGTGACCGATTGTGTCCCTATGTACAAGGGACACAATTGGTCTCCTTTCTCCCCGACAGGGACGTGGAGCTCTGTGTTTACACACAAAGCTCCACGTCCCAGCTCAATTGTAGGCAATCGCATGTGCCCGGTGTTTTAAGTAATGCGACTGGGTGCGCGCGCGCCTACAGTGCCTGCCGCCGAGAATGTGTTTTCAGCACGCCAGCATCGCGCTGAATCTCGGCGACAGGCTGCCGATATCTCGCACTCGCTGGAATAGTAAAAGCACATTCCAGCGAGCGCGTCATAGAAGCGACGGGGATCCGACGCGGATTCCCGCCAATTCTACACGTGGGCGGAGTTTGTTATGAATCCTGAACGAGAAATCCCCGCCGGATTTTTAAAGAAAAATCCGGCACGGGTTCCCCCCTCAAAAGCATAACGGGCCCTTAGGTCGGTTATGGGTTGTAAGGAGACCCCCTACGCCGAAAAAACGGCGTGGGGGTCCCCCCACAATCCATAACAGACCCGTATCCAAAGCACGCCGGCCGGCCGGTCAGGAAGGGAGTGGGGGCGAGCGAGCACCCCCCCCCCCTCCTGAGCCGTACCGGGTAGCATGCCCTCAACATGGGGGGGTCAGGTGCTCTGGGGCAGGGGGCGCACTGCGGCCCCCCACCCCAGAGCACCCTGTCCCCATGTTGAGGACAGGGCCCCTTCCCGACAACCCTGGCCGTTGGTTGTCGGGGTATGCGGGCGGGAGGCTTATCGGAATCTGGAAGCCCCCTTTAATAAGGGGGCCCCCAGATACCGGCCCCCCACCCTAAGTGAATGAGTATGGGGTACATTGTACCCCTACCCATTCACCTGCAAATACAAAGTGTAAACACAAATAAAACACACAGGGTATTGAAATATTTTATTAGTTGGCCGCCGGGGGGGGGGGGTGTGTATGATCGCTTTTATAAAAGCGCCCCCCTCCGGCGGGCTTCTGTGGGGGGTGGGTGCCGCCGTCTGGTTCTCTTCCGCCGCCGGGGGGCGCTTTGATAAAAGCGCCCACCACCCGGCGGGCTTCTTTCGACGTCTTCGGCGGCGGGGGGGTCTTCTCCCACTCTCCGGGGGTCTTCTCCCACTCTCCGGGGGTCTTCTTCTTCTTCAGGACTTGCCGCCGCTATCTTCGTGTGTTAGCTCAATTACTAGCGGCGGCGGCCCCCTCTTCTGCGACGTCGGCGTCTTCTTCTTCTTCTTCTGCTCTCCAGATGTTGACGTGACGCTTCCTTCCGCTGTTATGCCGGGCGCGCGGCTCGCAGCGAAATATATAGGCCTGTCTTGTGACGTCGCAGTCCCATCACGTGGGTAGGTAGCACGTGGTACCTACCGGAGCATGATGGGACTGCGACGTCACAAGACAGGCCTATATATTTCGCTGCGAGCCGCGCGCCCGGCATAATAGCGGAAGGAAGCGTCGCGTCAACATCTGGAGAGCAGAAGAAGAAGAAGACGCCGACGTCGCAGAAGAGGGGGCCGCCGCCGCTAGTAATTGAGCTAACACACGAAGATAGCGGCGGCGAGTCCTGAAGAAGAAGACCCCCGGAGAGCGGGAGAAGACCCCGGAGAGTGGGAGAAGACCCCCAGAGAGCGGGAGAAGACCCCCGGAGAGTGGGAGAAGACCCCCCCGCCGCCGAAGACGTCGAAAGAAGCCCGCCGGGTGGTGGGCGCTTTTATCAAAGCGCCCCCCGGCGGCGGAAGAGAACCAGACGGCGGCACCCACCCCCCACAGAAGCCCGCCGGAGCGATCATACACGCCCCCCCCCCCCGGCGGCCAACTAATAAAATATTTCAATACCCTGTGTGTTTTATTTGTGTTTACACTTTGTATTTGCAGGTGAATGGGTAGGGGTACAATGTACCCCATACTCATTCACTTAGGGTGGGGGGCCGGTATCTGGGGGCCCCCTTATTAAAGGGGGCTTCCAGATTCCGATAAGCCTCCCGCCCGCATACCCCGACAACCAACGGCCAGGGTTGTCGGGAAGGGGCCCTGTCCTCATCAACATGGGGACAGGGTGCTCTGGGGTGGGGGGCCGCAGTGCGCCCCCTGCCCCAGAGCACCTGACCCCCCCATGTTGAGCCCGGTACGGCTCAGGAGGGGGGGGGCGCTCGCTCCTCCCCACTGTCTTCCTGACCGGCCGGCGTGCTTTGGATACGGGTCTGTTATGGATTGTGGGGGGACCCCCACGCCGTTTTTTCGGCGTAGGGGGTCTCCTTACAACCCATAGCCGACCTAAGGGCCCGTTATGCTTCTGAGGGGGGAACCCATGCCGGATTTTTCTTTAAAAATCCGGCGGGGATTTCTCGTTCAGGATTCATAACAAACTCCGCCCACGTGTAGAATTGGCGGGAATCCGCGTCGGATTCCCGTCGCTTCTATGACGGCTTTGTCTCCATCGCGGCAAGCCAGCTCGGCGCTGGCTCCCGCGATGGGGCTCGTAGGTGGTCAATCTCGCCGAGAAAGGGAGCGAGATTGACACAATATCCCAGTCACCTACTGTAGCTGCCTAAAGTGACAGGACTACATATGACGTCCTGTCAGGAACATAGAGTATCAAGTGGTTAATAAACACTTACTGCAAATTTTTTTACAAAAAAAATATGTAGAAGAATACGTATCGGCCTAAACTGAGGAAAATTGTTTTTTTTTATATATATATATTTTTTGGGGGATATTTATTATAGCAAAAAGTAAAAAATATGCATTTTTTTTTAAATTGTTGCTCTATTTTTGTTTATAGCGCAAAAAATAAAAACCGCAGATGTGATCAAATACCACCGAAAGAAATTTGTGGGAAAAAAAGGACGCCAATTTTGTTTGGGAGCCACGTCGCATGACCGCGCAATTGTCAGTTAAAGCGACGCAGTGCGAATTGCAAAAAGAGGGCCCGGTCATTGACCAGCAATATGGTCAGGGGCTGAAGTGGTTAAGAAAAACAAAGAAGAAAAAAAACTGAAAAAAAAAAAAAAAAATTGAAAAAAAAAAAAAAAACCTGCTGTTAATAGCTCTTTGAAGTAGCGTTTTAGGAACGTTTAGGAGCATTAGCATTTTATTGGCATTTTTTGCAGTAAAAGGAAACAAAAAACGCTATTAGGAGGGTTTCTGCTAAAAAAAAAATGCTCCAGGAATCTCTTTTTTTCTGCTCCTGGACACTGGAGCTCAACAAAATGCTAATGGCCTAAAGTAGTGCACATTGGCAAATAGGATAACACTATTTAGCTTCTAGAAGCAGAAAAAGGAAAAAAAATACGCTAGTGTGTGCGGGCGCATAGAGCCTTAACCAGAATTTTACAAAAATGTCACTTTGTTCTAAAATATAAAGAATAAACTACGCTGTGTATAATACAAATATAAGCTGCCACACAACTTTGGAATAGAATAAATAAGGTAAATTGAAACAATGTAGCGCTAATATCTGTGTAAAGATATGGAAAGAACCCACATCTAAAAGATGACAAACCAAATCTACATATATTAATACATAGTTACATAGTTAGTCAGGTTGAAAAAAAGACACAAGTCACAGTTCAACCACGAAAAAAATAAACAAACAAAATAAAATACATAGTACAATCCCATACATCCAACACCACAGTTCATCCAGAGGAAGGCAAAAAACCCCAGCAAAGCATGATCCAATTTGCTACAGCAGGGGAAAAAATTCCTTCCTGATCCCCCGAGAGGCATTTTCCCCGGATCAACTTTACCTACAAATTTTAGTACTCAGTTATATTATGAATCATGACTAAATCTTAAAGTGTCACCACGTGACCTTACTAAACATATTAGTGTGCCAACATTTAGTAAAGGCTTGCAAATAATAACAATGAATTGAGAAAGTGCATAAAGTGACTGGAATCCAAACAAACAAATGAAAATAAGGGTGACTTTACTACAGGAAAGCGCATGAAGTGACTAGAGTCCAAATAAATGTGGATAAAGATGGCTTCACCATAAGGAGATCTTGAAGATGGGAACAGCAGCTTGACAGAAGTGCCACCACCAATAGTAGAAAAGGGGGGCTTACCAAATATAAATGACTAGGGAAGGTATATACCACCCAAGTCACCAAAGGCTTGTATCGATCACCCTGATCTAAACAACTGGTCCTGGATCCAAGCAGCTAATCGACTTGATGATCCCAAATCACAGTGTTAATGATAACTTCATAGAGGCTTTGTAACCACATGCCATGCAGGAAATATTGAAAAGAACTCACGTAGCGCGATACCATATGAACAGTGTTGTTTATTAAAAGTAGGATAAAAAACTCACATGTTAAATGCTCATCATAGGCTTGTCAGATGTTATGGTACCAAAAGCGATGTGGATGGGTCCACCTAACGCGTTTTGACTAGAAATGTCACCCCAGATGATGACATTTCCACTGCACAGAGAAGGCAAGTATAATTTATTTTATTTTAGGAAAAAATAATATCCTTCATAACCACTTGAAGCGACAGGTTCCTGAATAATAAAAAAAAAAAGTACCCTTTTTCTTTTTAGGGTTAAATATTGACTAGCCGAATTAAAGGAGTTGTAAATAAAAAAAAATATTTTTTGCTGAAATGACTGTTTACAGGATAGAGAGACATAATAGTTAACTGATTCCTTTTAAAAGTGATTAAAAATAGTTAAAAATCAATCATATAAATGTACCTGTAGTTTCTAGTTTCGTTTTTGCATGTTTCCTGCCTCTCTGCCTTACAGAGCATACAGAGCCATAGAGCAGTGATGGTTTGGAAAACCAAACTAGAAACTAAACACACAGTAATCACACCTCCTTGAAGTTAGTGACCACAGAGAGAAAGCTCCCAGCACTGTGGTCATCAGGAAACAGACAACCAGGAGGTGTGGAGATCAGAGAATTACAGCAACTTGAGAGCAAAAATGAACAATGAGGACATGAAACCAGGACTGCATTGAGGTAAAGGAAGCTATTAAAATAAAAATTCCTTTACAAACCCTTAAAGCTTGGGATTTTTGTTTTCCTTTTTTGTAGCATTGTGTGTTTTTAACAGACTTTATAAAGGCGATGGTTTTCAGTCAAACAGACCATATTTGGCAGGCCTCAAAATATCAATCGTGGAGCAATTATTAAAATTAAAGCCGAAACAACTAATCGATTAATTCGACAACTAATCGATTACAATTGTCATAATCAATCGACCAGTAACATAATGGGGTTAAAAAAATAAAATGAGCCCTTTATAGTACAAAAAAGCAAATCGCTAATATAATTATTACTTTCGCTGCAGAAAAGCATGTAATGTGTTTTTGCGGCAATTTGTGTTTTGGGACAATTTTTTCTTTTTTAAGGCTATTATCCCATTAATCAAAATAATAAAAAATCGGGCAACTAATCGATTATGAAAATAACCGTTAATTGCAGCCCTAATTAAAATCATACCTGTGCCTGCGTGGGTTTCTTCCGAGTACTCCAGTTTCCTCCTATACTCCAAAGACATGCTGGTAGCTGGATGGCTCCTGTCTAAATTGGCCCTTGTATGTGTATGAATGAGTGTGAGTTAGGGGGCTTCGATTGTAAGTTCCGTTGAGGGCAGATACTAATTTGTATGTGCAATACATACAGTACCTTGAGAAAGTATTCATACCCCTTGAAATTTTCCACATTTTGTCATGTTAAAACGAAAACATTTTATATATTTTATTGGGATTTTATGTGATAGACCAACACAAAATGGCACAGAATTGGGAAGCGTAAGGAAAATTATAAATGGTGTTCAATTTTTTTTTTACAAATAAATATGTAAAAAGTGTGGCGTGCATTTGTATTCAGCCCCCCTGAGTCAATACTTTGTAGAACCCCCTTTCACTGCAATTACAGTTACAAGTCTCTTTGGGGATGTCTCTACCAGCTTTGCACATCTAGAGAGTGATATTTTTACCCGTTTTTCTTTGCAAGCTATGTCAGATTGCTGTTCACAGATGCTCTCCATCCAATTTTCATGTCTTGCCACAGATTCTCAATTGGATTTAGGTCTGGACCTTGACTGGGCTATTCTAACACACGAATATGCTTTGATCAAACCATTTCATTGTAACTCTGGCTGTATAGAGCACCTTCTTGCAAATGTTTTCTGTCCCCCACATGGCTTCTCACAAACTTTAAACAGAACTTCTTATGGCTTTCTTTCAACAATGGCTTTCTTCTTGCCACTCTTCCATAAAGGCCAGATTTGTGGAGTGTACAACGAATAGTTGTCCTGTGGACAGATTCTCCCATCTGAGCTGTGGATCTCTGCAGCTCCTCCAGAGTTACCATGGACCTCTTGGCTGCTTCTCTGATTAACCTCTTCAGGTCCGCGCTATTGACAAAATACGTGAACAGCGCGGACCTGAGGCCCCGGGGTCACGTCTTTGGACGTGATTTACTTGTAATTCCCCACCCTGTGGCGCGCGGCGGGGAAAAACAGTCCTGACGCATCACCGAGGATCCGATGCGTGTACCCGGCGGCCGCGATGTCCGTCAGGTACACGCGATCGTCGGTGAGAGAGCAGGGACGTGGAGCTCTGAGAGTGTAAACACAGAGCTCCATGTCCTGTCAGGGAGAGGTGACAGATGCTGTTTCCCTTGTACATAGGGAGACAGCATCGATCACCTCCCCCAGTCACCCCCCCTCCCCCCACACAGTTAGAACACACCCAGGCAATACATTTAACCCCTTCCTCACCCCCTAGTGTTAACCCCTTCAATGTAGGGTTGCCACCTCATCCCTTTAAACCCGAACACATATGAATTACACAGGTTCTGAGGCTAATTTAATGCAGGTAAAGCACCAAGTGAGTTTAATTACCACCTTAATTAGCCACAGAACCTGTGTAATTAATATGTGTTCGGTTTTAAAGGGATGAGGTGGCAACTCTACTTCAATGCCAGTCACATTTATACAGTAATTAGTGCATTTTTATAGCACTGGTCGCTGTATAAATGTGAATGGCGCCAAAAATGTGTCAAAAGTGTCCGATGTGTCCGTCGCAATATCGCAGTTCCAATAAAAAATCGCAGATCGCCGCCATTACTAGTAAAAAAAAAATATAAAAAAAAAATCATAATTATGTCCCCTATTTTGTAGGTGCTATAACTTTTGCGCAAAGCAGTCACTTATTGTGATTTTTTTTTTTTTTTTACAAAAATACGTAGAAGAATACGTATCGACCTTAACTGAGAAAAAAATATATAAAAAAAAAATTGGGATATTTATTATAGCAACAAGTAAAAAATATATATATATTTTTAAACTGTCGCTCTTTTTTTCATTAGAACGCAAAAAATAAAAACCGCACGGGCGATCAAATACCACCAAAAGAAAGCTCTATTTGTGGGGGAAAAAAGGACGCCAATTTTGTTTGGGTGCCACGTCGCACGACCGCGCAATTGTCAGTTAAAGCGACGCAGTGCCGAAAGCTGAAATTTCGCCTGGGCACGAAGGGGGTTTATGTGCCCAGTAAGCAAGTGGTTAATGCTCTCCTTGCCTGGCCTGTCAGTTTAGGTGGACAGTCATGTCTTGGTAGGTTTGCAGTTGTGCCATACTCTTTCCCATTTTCAGGTGATGGATTGAACAGTGCTCTGTGACTTGTTCAAAGCTTGGGATATTTTTATATAACCTAACCCCGCTTTAAAAACGTTTTCACAACTTTATCCCTGACCTGTCTGGTGTGTTCCTTGGCCTTCATGATGCTGTTATTTCATCAAGGTTCTCTAACAAACATCAGAGCTTCACAGAACAGCTAGCTGTATTTATAATTTACATTACACACAGGTTTACTCTATATACCAATTAGCTTACATCTAAAAAGGCTATTTGTTACATCAGATTTTGGGTATGGGGGTAAAGGGGGCTGAGCACAAATGCACGCCACACTTTTCAGATATTTGTAAAAAAAAAAAAAACTATTTTCATTCCACTTCACAAATTAAGTGCCACTTTGTGTTGGTCTCACATAAAAACACAAAAAAATGCATTTACGTTTTTGATTGTAATGTGACAAAATTTGGAAAATTTTCAAGGGTTACGAATACTTTAAGCTCTGCATGAATTGATGGTGCTAAATAAGTACCTGTAATAAATACAATGATGCTTCATTTACCATCCACTATTTTTCCTGAAGGCCATATCCTCAAGAATACCGTAGCCTGATGTTTCTCCTTTTAGAAGAACGCCAGCTGTTTAACATCAACTGTTCTAGCCCATGAGTGTTTGAAGAGTTTATAGCTCAGTTTTAGAATATAATGCACATGTTCTTGACAAATGTCTTCTGACAATGTACATACTCCCCACTATCATGGCAAAAGTCTGAAAGCTTTAAGAAATGTAAAAACAGAATAATTTATGTGGAGAAAAGTGGATCCTCCATTTGACAATGCTTACAAAGTGCTGACACATCACAACTTAGTATAACAAATATATATATATTTTTTTTTTTAATGCCTGACCAATATTATGAAATACATACAGTGGGAAAGTGTCATAAAATTCCATTTAAAAAGGAAAAATGTACATCTTATACAGGCAGCTACATCTATGAACAGTATTCATGGCCTGCACTAAAAAAGGACTCCGTGTACACTCCACACAGGAGATTGATACCTCTAAGGCCGGGTACACACGATCAGTCCATCCTGTGAGAACGGTCTGTAGGACCGTTTATTGGTTAACCGATGAAGCTGACTGATGGTCTGATGTTCCTACACACCATCGGTTAAAAAAACAATCGTGTTAAAACACGTAAATGTCACCCCGTTCTAACACAACGACGTGCTGAAAAAAACGAAGTTCAATGCTTCCAAGCATGCGTCAACTTGATTCTGAGCATGCGCGGCCTTTTAACCGATGATTTTGCATACCAACGATCGGTTTTGACCCATAGGTCAGGCGTCCATTGGTCAAATTTTAAAGAAAGTTCTCTTTTTTGACTGAAGGATAACTGACCGATGGGGCCCACACACGATTGGTTTGGACCGATGAAACGGTCCTTCAGTCAGTTTTCATCGGTTTTGACCGATCGTGTGTACGCGGTCATACACATACAAAGATTTTATGAAATTAACTAATTTCTTCATACACACAATGAGAATGTTCGGACGAATGATCGTTTTTTTTGCATGCATGCATATAAAAAAATGAAGGTGTTTTTCCAATTAAAAAAAATCTCGTATGTCAGAATCCAGTTTTGGAAGTAATGTATTGTATTTTTGTTTGAGCCGTGTGGTCTTGCTCTTCCGACTTTTTTCAAAAAAATACTGTACTGGTTTGATGGAAATCGTACGATCGTTTTTTTTCTTATCGTGTGTACTAGGCTTAACAGTGGTAAACAACGACAGTTGTTATCAAGGCGAGTGATCACAGAGTATGTAAAAAATGTACTAAAGCGCCGATGTGAATATAAAAACGGAAAATGTGGAATATAAGAAGATAAATAAATGAGAATTGCTGCAGTTATTTAAAATGTGTACCGATATCACAAAAAAGTGCTGTATACAAAATGAATGCGCTAAAATCAGCCTCCTAATATTACACAGCGCCCCAAACAATTTTACTAATAAAGTGGATGTCACAAATAAACCATGAAATAAAAAATTAAAAAATAGTTTCTGCCACCAAAAGGTGAATAAAACTGGTCCCAAAGTTAATGAAAAAAACACAGACACCCGTCTTGATTAACCTCCCTGGCGGTATGATTCTGTCTGGAATTACGTACCAAAAGCGGTACAATTATTTGCATGGAAGTTTGGCGTTTTATACTGTAGGCCTGCAATTCTTAGGAATAACTTGCTTAAATCTGTCCAAACAAGACATCCCGGGTATGATAAAGTTTGAAAAACAAAATCATAATTTTTTATATAATAAAAAACTATAAATAATTATAACAAATTATAATAAAAAATATTCAATAATGTAATCAACTCAAAAACACTGAAATTTGCTCAGTTGCAGAATTGTCGCTGTCATTATTTTTTTTTTTTATGACAAATTTCCCCACAAATCGCTATCGCTCAATTCTGAAAGTAATTATAATTTATTATCGCTGTTTTCTAGCTGATCTAAAACCATTTTTGACATAAAGGGACACTTTTGGTTGTTATGGGCAATCTACAGTTTCCAGGCAGAAAGAACAGTTTTTATTATATAAAAGGACATGTAGGGCACAGGACAGACCACTAGGGACAAGGGGGGGGTGTATTTTTTACATACAGTACTGTAATCTATAAGATTACATTGTACTGTATGTAAAGTGTTTGTTTACCTTTTTAAATTTGGCGCCGTTCTCCGCTCCCGTGCGTCGTAACGTCGCAGGGAACGGAGATCGGCGGCACACGGGGACGCTGTGTGAATCGAGCGAGCACCCGCTCGCTCACACAGCGGGGATGCATCGCTGGATCCAGGAAGAAGGTAAGACAGCGCGCGCTGCAGGCTCTGCATGGCTACCCCGAGCGTGACTCGGGGATACCGATCTCTGCAAAAAAAAACACCCCGAGTCACGCTCGGGGATACCGCCAGGGAGGTTAATTTGATTTGAGGAGCGATATCCAGCTAGTGAATATAAGAGTCTCTGGTAATCTCCAAACGCGATAGATACTTCAAGCCACTATGTTTTACATGCCACAATTCTCAAAAAAGATAAAACATCATTGCACAGTTAAATTCAATTAAAAACAAACAGTTAAAGTGTTTTTTTTTTTATGTCACAATGTAGAGTATAAGATTTCCTATCATCTGTGCCCCAGTCTTGACACACATAGTTAATCCAGATCTGAGAAATCCTCTTTTATGTTCAGTGAAAATGAACAGCCTTCCAGATAAAACCCTGCCTGAGCCCTGGTTCACACTGGGCTGCGGGAGTGAACTCGCACGATTTCACTCTCTCTGGCAGTCCCGATTTTGGCGCAATTTAGGAGACATCTGTGCAGGTTTCTGCACAGATGTCAATGTAAATCGCGTCCTGAAATCGCAAAAAGTAGTACAGGAACTACTTTTTGAAATCGGTGCAGCGCCGCACCGATTAGGACGGTGTCATTGCCGACAATTGCCGCCGATTTGAGATGCGATTTCACATGTGAAATCGCATCTCAAATCAAATCGTACCGAGTGTGAACCTGGGCTAAAGCAAAAGTCAGTTTTCTCTCTTCTTGCTTTGAGTGAGAGGTTATTTACATTTCTAGCTAGGACATGTTTATCATATGTTATGTTTTGTTTACAATAACATGAGGTGATATAACATCATAACACATCCTAGTAATATACAATGAACTTTGGATCACCTCTTGTTATGATAAACACGTCCTCGCTAGATTAGTAAATAACCTGTTACTGAAAGCAATAACAGAGAAACGGAATTAACCTAATTTGGTTTTTATCTGAAATTCTGTTAATTTGCACTGAACTTTAAAAGAGGATTACTCAGCGCTGGATCAACTCTGTGTGGCAAGACTGGGCACAGATGATAGGAAATCTTATACTCTACATTGTGACATAAAAAATAAAAAAAATGTTTGGGGGTTTACAACCGCTTTAAGTGATTGCACTCACATATAGCACACAATAATCAGTTGTATACGGCTCGATTCTCCTCACTCTCCATCCAGCACAATCAAAGCACATCACTGGCTCCTCCCGACATGTTGCATCACTAGATTTGACCCTTGAGAAAGTCACGTGTCTAGTGACTTCACCCACAGTGCTTTGAGTGTGCTGAGACACCAGAGACTCTGATGCCGCGTACACACCATCACTTTTTGTGATGTAAAAAACGCCGTTTTATCTCATGAAACAAAACAACGTTTTTCAAACTTCATTTAAAAAAACGATGTTGCATACACACCATCGTTTTCTGAAAATGCTCTAGCAAAGCGCGGTTACGTAAGACACTTTCGACGGCACTCTGTTCCATTGAAGCTCCCTTCTCATAACTTGCTTCTGAGCATGCGCGGGTTTAAAAACGTCGTTTTGCCCACACACGATAATTTTTTGTGAAACAAGAGACGACATTCTGAAAAACGACAAACAATTCAAGCATGTTCGAATTTTTTTTTGGTCGTTTTTTTGAAGACATAAAACAACGTTTTGCCCACACACGATCATTTTAAATGACGTTTTTTAAAACGTCGTTTTGTTTCATCACAAAAAAACACCGTGTGTACGCGGCATTAGGCTCCATGCACACTGAAGCTGATAAACTGCAGTTTATTGGCGTCTTGGCTTTTTTTTTTTAAAGCCCATAAACTGAACTCTATGTTAGCCTATGTGCCCATGCACACCTGGGCGTTTTCCAGTGTTAATGAGTTTTGAAGTTTATTTGCTTTTTTCTGAACGCCCGAAATTTGCGGTCAAAGTGCCGTTTTTTGGCGTGAAAAAACGCTAAAATACGCAAAGTGCTGAAAAACGCCCAAAATTGCTGGTGCCAGCGTTTATTAGCATTTTTTTATCCATAAAAAAAAAAACTGATAAAAGCTACAGTGAAAAACACTGTTTAAAGCTATTGCAAAAACGCTAAAAAACATTGCAAGGCTCCCTGCAAAGCTACCGGCATTTTTTTTATAGCTTTTATCAGCTTCAGTGTGCATGGAGCCTTATACAACTATCTGTAGATCGCTCCTCAAATCAAAATCAATAAAGACAGGTGTCTGTTTTTTCTTTTTAAACATTTTATTGGATTTTCAAGAAATAAATACATAACATTAAATAGGCATTGAAAAGGGCGTGTGTACACAAAGAATACATGGTACATCAATACAGAGAGGTATACGACATATCCTTAAATGTATTTAAAAGATATAAAAGTAGGATAGGTCAAGGGAAGTACAGGGAAAGGTAAGAAGAGGGAGAAGGAGAGGAACAGAATAAATGAAAATTGAAAAGGGCAGGAGAGATACAGTGTGGTATCTACTTAAAGGGGTTGTAAAGTCAAAAATATTTTCCTCTTAAATTAAAGTCTGACAGTAGCTGATAAAGTAAAAAGTAATGTTTTGCATTATAACTAGTTTGATACTGGTTGAAATCGAGCTGTTTTATTCACCTTTGTCACTCCGAATGGTTATTCTCACTGACTTCCTGGTTTGCGGTGAACGTTCATTCTTGCTACATCACGGCCTAATGGGAACTACAGTTTCCATTAGGCTTAGCCTCTATGCCTGTGAGGGATAAGAAAGCATCTTCACACAGGGCTGTAGTCATAGGGAGGGGGTGAACACATTCTGCTTTCCACCATGCAAAACGCCTCAGATGCTGGTGGAAAGCAAAAAGAGGAGAGACAGGAAATGGCATTTTCAAAGCTGAATTACTGTATTTTGGAGGTCAAAAGGAAAAACGACGTAAGTGATATTTAAATGCTCTAGCTTACAGCAATCAATTGATCTAATAAAAAACGAACCTTTAGTGTTCCTTTAAGGTATCGTCAGTAGGAAAACAATAAATGAAGCATTCAAAGAAGATAAATGGAAATTACCGTATTTATCAGGGTATTGCGCCCTCCGGCGTATAGCGCGAACCCCTAATGTGGACCCGAAATTCCTGTAAAAAAAACATTTTGGTACTTACAGTTTTGGTGTCTTGCGCAGCGTCTATCGGCGGCCTTGTCCGGCGTCCGTCTTCAACTTCAGTGGTGTTCTCCAGGCTTCTCCAGCGTTGTCTCGAATCAAATCCCCGCTTCCCACGCTCAGTTTGAACGCCTCCGCCGACATATACCGAGTGCAGTACACTCGGGTACATTTGGCCAGGCTCGGCTTCGCCGTGCTCACGCTCTGTGACGTTTATGCATGAGCACCAGCGAAGCCGAGCCTGGCCGAATGTACTGCACTCGGTATATGTCGGCGGCTCAGTTCAAACTGAGCACGGGAAGCGGGTATTGGCGTATATCGTGCACCCACGATTTTCCCCTTATTTTAAGGGAAAAAAAGTGCGCGGTATACGCTGATAAATACAATAGGTCATATTCATTAATAGTTGATATTCATCAGAGTTTACAAAATGGAACCAGCAAGCCCATTTGTCACGAAAACACTTAGGAGAATCTCTGGATTGGTGAATTAAATCTTCCATGTTAGCGATATGTTGGACTTTGCGCAACCAGTCTGATACAGTAGGTGGAGAAGATAGGTGTCTGTTTTTTTCATTGGAGCATTTTTATTTACCTTTTGGTGATGAAAACTATTTTGTCATTTTTATGTCATGATTTGTGACATCCACTTACCGTATTTATCGGCGTATACCGTGCACTTTTTTGCCCTGAAAATCAGGGCAAAATCGTGGGTGCGCGGTATACGCCGATAGCCGCTTTCCCGCGCCGAGTTTCAAATACTGCACCGGCATATACCGAGCGCAGTACACTCGGGTATAGTCGAGCAGACTCGGCTCCTCTCGCGCTGACGTCCTGGACGTACAGGACGTGAGCGCGAGAGTAGCCGAGCCTGCCCGACTATTCACGAGTGTACTGCGCCTGCATATACCGAGTGCAGTACACTCGCGTATAGTCGGGCAGGCTCGGCTGCTTTCGCGCTCACGTCCTGTACGTCCAGGACGTCAGCGCGAGAGGAGCCGAGTCTGCCCGACTATACCCGAGTGTACTGCGCTCGGTATATGCCGGCGGAGTATTTGAAACTCGGCGCGGGAAAGCGAGGAGGATGTCGCGAGGACGCCGGACCCGCCGAAGAGGACACCGGACCCGCCGAAGAGGACACCGGACGCCGCCGATGGACGCCGCGCAAGACACCAAAACTGTAAGTACAAAAAACTTTTCCACAGGAATGGCGGCAACTTTAGGGGTGCGCGCTATACGCAGGAGCGCGCTATACCCCGATAAATACAGTATTTATTAGTAAGATTGCAATATTAGGAGGCTGATTTTATTGCATTATTAAAAAAACGGCACAATGTGACATATTCAGGAAGAGGTTTTCAAATCTCTAACAAGGTTTTAAATGTATTTTTGAAGGCTGGCATGAATTACCGTATATACGAGTATAAGCCGACCCGAATATAAGCCGGGGCACCCAATTTTGCCACAAAAAAAAAAAAAAAAAATGGCAAAACGTATTGATGTGAGTAAAAGCCTAGGGTGTCCATCTGCATGCCTCACTGTGCCAGTGCCTAGACTGAGGTTTAACATGGTCTATGGAAGGAGTGCCCGGCTTTGGGGGAAAAAAAAAATGGTGCGCCCCAGTCGTAGGTCCCCCAAACAAACTTTGCACACTTGTAGAGGAGAAATGGGGCTACATGTGTGCCAAGTTTCGGGTCCAGGGGACCTACGACCGGCCAGTACCAGGTCCCCAAATTCACCGGAGAAATGTCTGTTTAACATAGGGAGTCTATGGAAGGGGTGCCTGGCTTTGAAGAAAAAAAAAAAAAAAAAAAAACGGTGCTCCCGGCCAACAAACATTGCACAAAAAAAAAATGTGGCGAAAAACTTGGCTTATACGCGAGTATATATGGTACGTTCATTTGCAAAGCTTTTATCTTCAGACCAGCAAAACATAGCTTGATTCCCAGCATCATCAATGCAGTAAAGTCTTTTTGACTCAGGCCACGTACACACGATCAGACCGGCCCGATAAAACTGGTCCGGACGGACCGTTTTCATCGGACCACGCTGAAGTGGTCTGATGTGTGTACATACCATCGGACCACAAATCTGATCAGACCAGAACACGGTGACGTAGAACACAACGACGTGCTGAAAAAACGAAGTTCAATGCTTCCAAGCATGCATCGACTTGATTCTGAGCATGTGCAGGTTTTTGGTCCAATACTTTTGTGTACCAACCATCTAATCTATCTGACAGACAGGTGTCCGTCAGACAGATTTTAAAGTTTTTAAAGTTTTAAAAAACTTTGGTCCGACAGACAATGGTCCGATAGGCCATACACACCATTGAATTGGTCCGATCGTGTGTATGCGGCCTTACAGTTCTGCCTCTCCAAATCGAGGAGATTGATGTACAGACATCAGGAGGCTAGTATAAAGAGATTAAATGGCGTGTTCCGTCTATAAAAAAAAAAGCCGAGGCCTACGGACACTGGGAAAGATCCCCTAGATGCAGTATAGTGTTGCGTGATAAATATTTCTAGAAATATACATCTGTATAAATAATCACATTTATGTATTTATACTGCATGTACAATACCAATAATTGTCTGTGGCTCATAGCTTGATCTTGCAATTATTTGCTATTCTTAAACTAATGTAATCCCTACAGAATGGACTAGGTAGTACTGTACAGCTATGGATCATCATCATACAAAATGGTTTAACCTTTTGGCTAGCTCCATGAAACCTTATTATTATTTAAAACATAACTGAAGATTATTTTTGGTTGTGGGGTTGACAGACTAGAAACTCCCCAAACAACTTAGTCCTTACAGTGCCTCAGGCTGCTTCTTAACTACCGTATTAATCGGCGTATAACACGTACCCTAACTATACGAGGGGAGTTTCAGAAAAAAAAAAACTTTCCACAGCCCCCTGCGTATAACATGCAGGCACAGTTTACCCTCTATTTTCAGGGTAAAAAAAGTGAGTGTTATATGCCAATAAATACAGTATATAAAGACAACAATATATATTTTCCACTGAACTATCCAAATAAAATACATAGTTTTACTGTGAATTAAAAACATGTGTTGATGTTACCGCTGCTGTAAAGGATATTGGAATACACAGAAAATTGTAGAGTTTACATACTGTATATGTACACAGACTCAAGCATTTATAAAGGCTAGTATATCCTCCAAGGATAATTCCCAATATTATGTAAATGCTAAAAAACATACAATTAGGACAATGGACACACAATGGGATTGACTTGCTAAAACTGGAAAGTGCAAAATCTGGGGCAGCTCTGCATAGAAACCAATCAGCTTCCAGTTTTTATTGTCAAAGCTTAATTGAACAAGCTGAAGTTGGAAGCCGATTGGCTACCATGCACAGATGCACCCGATTTTGTACTCTTCAGTTTTAGTAAATGAACCCTATTGCGACAGACTACCCACTTGCCCACTTTCAAGGGAACAATTTTATGTTTTGGCTGGTTGGCATTCCGCACTACAATGAGCAGGGTCTAACCTGACACATACCAGATTATAAACAGCAGGCTTTGATGTCAGAATGTGTCATTTAAATAGATATGATTAAAGTAGATGTAAACTAACTGGACGACATCTACAAATACTGCAGCTGCTGACTTTTAAAATAAAGACACTTACCTGTCCAGGGCGTCTACGATTTTGGCACCCAAAGTCGATCTATTGTTCGTTCATTAGGGAATCAGGAAGTGAAGGCTTGCAGCTTCACTTCCTGGTTCCCTACTGCGCATGCGCGACTAGCGCTGTGCGATGCCACAGTTCCCTGCCGTCTTCTGGGGACCTGTGCGTCTCCCAGAAGACAGCAGGGGGGAGGCGTTGGAAGTGGCGTAGATACCTGCGGGTGGCTCGGGTATCTATGCCCGGAAGCGGGAGCAAAATATCTGTATTAGACAGGTATCTGCTCCACCCTGAAAGGTGCCAAAATGTAACACCAGAGGAGAGGATGGTTCCGAAAAGCGTAAATTCCATTTTTGGGTGGAACGTCGATTTAAAATGTTTTTCAATACTTTATTGCAGTTCAGCATTGCTGATCTCAAGCAGCCTCTTTACAGCAATTTTCTGTGTACATGCATGCTAATGGGGATAGTGGGTCATGCCTGCTTACATTGTTACTAAACCCAGGACCCTCTATTCACTATATCCGATCACCCACAGTACACAGAACATGGAAATGCAATTATTTCAGTAAATATAAACTGTTATATAGTAGTCTTGTGACTTCTGTCAGTGTCCAGCTGAGCACTCGTTAACCACTTCTGGACCGAGCGTCTTTGAGATTTGTTGTTTACAAGTTAAAATCGGTTTTGTTTTTGCTAGAAAATTACTTAGAACCCCCAAACATATATATTTCTTTCAGACACCCTAGAGAATAAAATGGCAGTCATTGCAATACTTTGTCACACCTTATTTGTACAATGGTCTTAAAAGTGGAATTTATTTGGGGGGAAAAAAATACACATTTTTTGAAATAAGACATGAGTAAAAGTTAGCCCAATTTTTTTCTATATTGTAAAAGATAATGTTACGCCGAGTAAATCGATAACCAACTTGTCATGCTTCAAAACTGCGCCCACTCATGGAATGGTGGCACTTAATCTCCAAAGTTTAAAAATGTCTGCAGGTTACCAGTTTCGAGTTATAGACAAGGTTTAGTGCTAGAAATATATTATATATATATATATATATATATATATATATATATATATATATATATATATATATATATATATATATATATATATATATATATATATATATATATATATTTATTTGGGTCACTTGTAATAGAAAAAAAGTACGGCAGGACCTCTTTAATGTGAGATCTGGGGTCAAAAAGACCTCAGATCTCACATTTACACATCAATGCAATAAAACATTTAAATAAATGTCTTGACATTTAAGAGCAGTGGGCGGAAGTGACGTTTGACGTTGCTTCCGTCATTCCAATGTTATGGATCCGACTGGAGGGGCCACCTTTCCCTCACAGGAGGACCCGATCATCTCAGCCACTACCGACGACTCCGGTAAGAGACCACAGCGCGGCAGGAGGGTGTACCCGACCAGGCCCCGCTCTTCCCCGATTGGCAGCTGCTGCTGTGTCTCAGCCAATTAGGAGGGGGAATCTCAGACATCAGAAACTCGTGGACATCGCTGGCCAGAGAAGGACCTTGGGTAAGTGTTAGGGGGGCTGCTGCACACAGAAGGCTTTTTATCTTAAAGCATAGAATGCATCTTTACAACCACTTTAAAGCTTGTAGGAGGAATTATTATTCTCCTCCAAGTATCCTATGAGGCTGCATGACTGACTGTCTGGACAGTGCAGGTTGGTCCTGTGCTAAATCACATGCACCCTCAATGCAATACAAAGTCAGCATGTGCAAAATGCCTCCTATGGCTTCGTTCGGTCAGGAGATGGATTAGGGACAGTAAAAGGGGAGGATCAGTCTTTTACACAATGTGGAGGATTAACCCCTTAGGTTCCACAGTGAGTATAACAAGCGTGCTTTACTGCATATAAAGACTAATTTTGCTGTTGTGAGTTTAGTAACACTTTAATATGTGTTGGAAAAGCCGTTTGTAGTCTCCATCAGAAATCCGAAATGGGGTGATAATGCAGGGTCACAAATGAGATATAAAGGACAGAGTGAGGTCACTATATAATAGGAAGTGCCTGAACAAGGGCTGCCATAGCAGGATCACCAACAATTTTAAAGATTATATGAAATGTATGTAACAACTTAAAATCTACTTTCACAGGACATTCTGCAGACACTTATACAGAGTATCTCATAATGTAGATTAAACCATATAATGCATTAGCAATTAAATGCCTGCTTATGGACACTTTTTTCCCTTACAAAAGTGGGTAAGCTAACCCGATAATAATTCCTTTTGACTTCCAGCACTGTGATACACTGTATCCTTGCTTTATCAAGTGTGACAGGGACTTGTTAGAATGAATTCATAACATTGTTAAGAGATAAACATGGGAGAACATCTATGAGAAAGCTTGTCTTAAGAGACTGCATCTGTCATTGGGCTTTTTTTGATTGTCAGTTCATGGTTTAAATATCCCCACAAAAGCAGATGCTGCAACATTTAACTATTCCTTGGGAGTAAGTTGGACAGCCTTATAATTAAAAGAGAACTGTAGATGTAAATGTGCCACATCTGCTCCAAGCAGGAGTGCTCTTTGTAATAAATAGAAGTACTGTACAGTCTTTGGTTATTAAGACAAGGCTGAGGTGGAGATTAAAACACCACTCCAGCAAAACAAGCTAAATATATAGACCATTAAAAAAAAAAAAAAGCTGTCCCTGCAATAGTCACTTTAAAATGCAGAGATTTCCTTACAGTCATTTTTGCCACTAGGTGTCCTTGGACTGAAGACCAGTATCATTCAACCAAATTTTAGCCCAGGTCTGTGACTGGACATTGAAAGAAGCAGCACAGATGACCTCATTTATGGTCACTTATTTCTCTCCTCCTATTAGCATACTATTGGTCACCACATGAACTGATTGGCTAATTGTACTGCTTCATCTTACACTCCAACCCTGCCGTATTCTTCCTAGTCATTCCTCGATTCCGAGCATGAGTGTTTGTACTTTCGATTTTTGTGCGACGATTTCTGTACTGACCATCCGAAAAAAAATCAGATGTCACGTTCATATCCGGCAAAAATGTTATAGCCTGCACATTCAGCTTTTGTCTTCCGATTTTCGTATTGAGTGTACGAGAGGTGGGGATGGAAAGTGCAGGAGGAATATCAAGTCTGACCATTGGATTACAGGTAGGACGGAACGAAAAAAGAAAACTTGCCACACTGGAATGGGGGTGCTCCGATGCCTAGAGTGGTCAGTTTGAAATAGGAAAGCAGGGGGATTGGCAGGATCGCCAGGAATTGTACACACTAGAAGCAATACAAAGAGAATAGGATACTTTTTAACAAAAAGTGCATAGTACAACAGACATATAAAGAATATGAAATGCTGGGATAACACACACTTTAAAGCGGTTGTAAACCGCCAAAAACTTTTTTTCTTTTAGACCTGCAAGGGAAAAGCCATAATGAGCCAATAGGCATCGCATATTAGCTCATTATGAAATACTTACCTCGGAATGAGGGGTAGGGAACTTACCTGGTGCACGCCAAGCGAGATCTCATCTCGACTCGGGGTGTCTTCCGGGTATCGCCGCTCCAGCGCTGTGATTGGCTGGAGCGGCGATGACGCCACTCCCACGCGCGGGAGATTTAAATTCGGCCAGGGTCCAGCAGATGCCGGTCCTTTCGCCGTGGATTCCCGCGGCGCATTGCGAGGGGAATATCTCCTAAACTGTACAGGTTTAGGAGATATTCTTTATACCTACAGGTAAGCCTTATTATAGGCTTACCTGTAGGTAAGAGTTAAAAAAAAGTGTTTTATAACCACTTTAAGGATTACAACGCTGCACTCATTTGTGCATTTTCTGCCTAAAGTTCAGCTTTATATTATAAATGTTGATATGGCAAAATACACTGCTGTACCATATACAAGGATACAGATCAGATAAACTGAAAGATTAAATAGGAAAGATAAAACAAGTATTTTTTTTTTTTTTTGTCACGATTTCACCATTATGGACTGCCAGATCCTTGGAGAGGCCACAGGTTATGGTTATTTTGAGTCCATTCTCCCACAACAGAACACATGCAATTCCCAGACCAGCACTGCTGTCTAACACCTGTCTCCTACAGCTTGTTAAACTGTCTGTTGTGCGCCACACCACACAGTACAGACATAAAAACAGGAGCGAAGACAGATAAGGATTTCAGTCTTATCAAATCAAAAGAATACCATCACCAGGCAGGATTTATGAAGAAGTCACTCCAGATTAAGTGATACAGATAGGGGGATCACCTGTTCCATCTTTTAATGGGTGGCCAGCAAAAGGGGTTTAAACCAGCAGGATACAGTTTTGTAAGCACCCTGGATCAGGCACAAAAATCAGCAGCTTGATATAAAAGAGATTTTTTAATACAGCTTACCTGTAAAATCTTTTTCTTGGAGTACATCACGGGACACAGAGCAGCATATTCATTACTATACGGGTTATATGGAGTACCTTCAGGTGTTGACACTGGCAATCTCAAACAGGAAGTCCCCTCCCTATATAACCCCCTCCCATAGAGGAAGTACCTCAGTTTTGTAGCAAGCAGTATGCCTCCCAAAAATGTTCCCCAAAAGAGGGGTGGGAGCTCTGTGTCCCGTGATGTACTCCAAGAAAAAGATTTTACAGGTAAGCTGTATTAAAAAATCTTTTTCTTTCTCGTACATCACGGGACACAGAGCAGCATATTCATTACTATATGGGATGTCCGAAAGCAGTGCTTTAATGAGGAGAGGGAGACATCTTCCAAAAAAGGATTTAATTTAGAGGTATACTCAAATACTAATAAATCCAACTTAGACAAGAAATGTAAATCTGAAATCTAAATCAAGGGAGCCCCCTCAGATCCTGAGGAGCTTGAATCGCGGCCTGTAGTACTGCCTGCCCAAAGGCTGTATCCGCATTCCTTCTTACGTCCAATTGATAAAAAAATTGTAAACATGTGGACCAACGACCACGTTGCTGCATTGCATATTCGAGCCATAGAGATCTGATGATGTGCTGCCCAGGAGGTGCCCATGGCCCTGGTAGAATGGGCCTTTACCGACAAAGGAGGAGGCAACCTCTTCAAACCGCAGGCCTGAACGATTAATTGTTTAATCCATCTTGCGATGGTGGATCAAGCAGCTGCCTGACCCATCTTGGGCCCTTCCGGTAAAACGAACACCACATCTGTTTTCCGAACCTTCTCTGTAGCTTTAAGATAGGCCTTTATGGCCCTGACAACATCCAACGTATGCAGCAACCCCTCCTTTCTAGAGGTGGGTTTTGGAAAGAAGGATGGAAGTACCACATCCTGGTTCAAGTGGAAACTGGATATAACCTTTGGTAGAAAGGAAGGATGAGGACGGAAACCCGCCCTATCCTTATGTAAAATGAGATATGGTTCCTTACAAGATAAGGCTGCCAATTCCGATACTCTCCTGGCCGAAACTATGGCGATCAGAAATACCGACTTTCTAGTCAGTAAAACCAAAGGTACCTCAGCCAACGGCTCAAAGGGTTGTTTCTGTAGAGTTGACAGAACAAGATTTAAGTCCCATGGACAAAGTGGTGATTTGACCGGAGGATTAACACGTAAGACTCCCTGTACGAAGATCTTAACCAGCGAGTGGGCGGCCAGCGGCCTCTGAAACCACACTGATAAGGCTGAAATCTGTCCCTAGATCGTGCTTAATGCCAGGCCTTTATCCACTCCTAGCTGGAGAAAACTTAATACTCTATCAATGGTATACTTGCGGGAAAACCATCTCTTAGACTCACACCAGCCTACGTAGGCCCTCCAAACCCTGTAACAAATTACCCTGGAGGCCGGCTTTCTAGCCTTAATGAGTGTAGGGATTACCTGCCTAGACAGACCTCTACCCCTGAGAATCAGGGATTCAGCCGCCAGGCCGTCATGCAGGGTGGAGGATCGGGCCTTGTGAGAGTAGGTCTGGCCATAGAGGAAGAGTCCAAGGGCCTCCCGCTGCCAATTTCAGGACTAGTGAGTACCATGCCCTCCGGTACCAAGCTGGGGCTACCAGGATAACCGGCCTGTGCTATGATCCTGCGCAATAGGCGGGGTAGTAACTGCAGCAGGGGAAATGCATATAGAAGTTATGATTGATGACAAGGGCAAACCAACGCATCGGTTCCACAGGCCATAGGGTCCCTCGTTCGAGACATGAACCTGTCTAGCTTCTTGTTGAATCCTGATGCCATGACGTCCACGTCTGGCACTCCCCACTTCTGGGAGATTGTCTGAAAGACCTGTGGATGCAGAGACCACTCTCCCGGCGACAGGGTTTGGCGACTTTAGGAAGTCCGCCTGCAGGTTGTCCACCCCGGGAATGAATATCGCCGATATGCAGGGTACATAAACCTCTGCCCACCGAAAAACCAAGCTCATCTCTCTCTGAGTGGCTTGACTCTTGGTTCCCCCTTGGTGGTTCACATATATGCCACAGCTGTGGCATTGTCTGAATGAATCTTCACCGAGGACCCCTGTAATCTGGATGTCTATGCCAGGAGGGCTAGCCGAGCCGCTCTGACCTCCCAGACATTGATGGGCAGCTGCCTCTCCGCCTCTGCCCAAGTTCCTTGGCGAGTGAACCCGTTCAAGACCGCTCTCCAGCCTTCCAGACCACTGGGCAGAAAGATTCCCCTTCAGAAAGTTCTGAGGGTTTAACCATCAGCATAGACTTCTGCCGGACCTTTAATGACGGCGTCAAAGGAAACTCCAAGGCCTTTGCTCCCTTGCTCCAAGCTGCTAGAATTGCTGTCTGTAGGACGCGAGTGTGGAAGCGTGCGGTACCGCCTCGAACATGGCCATTAGTTTGCCTAGTAATCGCATACATAGGCGAATAGTTGGTTCTCTTTTGCTTAGAACCAACTGAATCAATTTTTTGATAGCCTCGACCTTTACCAGGGGCAGGAACACCTTTTGTGGTGTCAGAAGTGGGATCTGAACCCATGCCTCCAGCCGAGACTGCGACCTGAACGCAGCGCCTTCCTGACCGTGTTTTGTGTCTAATCTCATGCCGAGATATTCCAACTGCTTTGTAGGTTGAAATGCTGATTTTTCCCTGGTTTAGGACCCAGCCGAACCTCTCGAGGTACTGAACCATGAGGGCTACTGCGCATTCCAGCCAAGGAAGCGAGTGATCTATGATTAAGAGGTCCTCCAGGTATGCTAGGACCGAGACCCCTTGGATCCTTAGATTGACTAGAATTGGAGCTAGGACCTTCGCGAATACCCGGGGGCCGTAGCCAGCCCGAAGGGGAGCGCCACGAATTTGAAGTGACGCTGTATCACTGTGAAGCGTAAAAAATCTTTGATGTGGCTGAAAGATTGGTACATGAAGGTAACCATCCTTTATGTCTATAGAAGCCAGAAAGTCGTCCTTCTGGAGTGTGGCGGCTGCTGACCGAACGGATTCCATCCGGAAAGAGCGAACCCTTAGGTCAGCATTTAAACCTTTAGGTCCAAAATTGGTCTGACATCGCCGATGGGCTTTGGTATGACAAACAGATTGGAATAGAAACCTAGCCCCTGTTCTTGGGCTGGTACCTCTACCATTATGCCCTGGTAAGCAGATGTCCAATGCCGCCCGCATTGAGGCCTTCCTTGTGGAGGAACTTTAGAAATTCTACTCTGTAGCCTGTGGCCACAGATGATCGGACCCCCTCTGTCGGGGATCGATACCATGGCCTCTTGCCCCCAGAGGCCTGTCCTTGCGATCCATTGTTAAAAGTTTGATCGCGCAGGAGGCCCGATACTGCCTGGAATTTGAGGGCCCCGGAACAGGGGGGAGCTGCCTTTTAAACGCAGGACCCCGGAACTTCTTTTGACTGGTAAAAGGGGTACTTTTGCCACTTGAAACAGTCTGAATGTATTTATCCAGATCTTTCCATGGAAGGGAAAACCTGCCAGTAGTCTTTTGCATGGGGCTCGGCCGCCCAGTTCTTCAACCATAAGAGCCTTCTCATATGCACTAAAAATAGTGACAAACGAGACGCCTGCTGGATGGAGTCTTTTATAGCCTCTACCGCAAAGCACAGAGCTCTGGGAATATCCAATAACTCCTCTGCCTATTGGGCAGGGATGTCTTTAAGCATCTGTTTTGTCTGGTCCTTTAACGCCTGACAAACTCCAATTGCAGCCACTGCTGGCTGTACCACTGCTCCTGCTGTAGCAAAGGATGCTTGAAAAAGTGTCTCTAAACGTTTATCGACCGGGACCTTAAACATTTGTATGTTTTCCCCCGGGCCAGTTAATGATTTATTCACACATGAGATGGCTGCGTCCACAGTTGGGAGCGCCCATTCTTAGAAAAATTTCTCTTCCATAGGGTAAATAACCGAAAACCTTCCAGGCGGTCTCCCATCCAGGCACTAACCAGGCCCGACCCTGCTTAGCCTCAGAGATCAGACGAGATCGGGCGCTTTCAGGGTGATGTGGCCGTAGGCTTTTAGGCGGCAGAAAAAGTTCTGTCCGGTCGTCCCAATCCTGGAAAAACCAATTCCTCTAACAGAGGATGGACCGGAAAAGCTGCGTTGCTTAAAGGCGCTTTAAAAGAACCCAAAGAGGATACCGCAGGAACCTGAGGCTCTGGAAATGGCAAATTAAATGCCGAGCGGACCATGTCTGTCAAAGACTGGACCCACAGACTCTCCGTCTGGGAGGCTGAACACGATTCTTCAGTGGTAGATCCTTCCTCTAGGTTCTGGTCCAACCAATCCTCCTGAAATTCGAATTCCTCCGGAGAGAGAATCTCAGCATCCGAGGATACACCTTTTGGCGATGGGGATCTAGTCCGCTTCTTGCCAGAAAAGGAGCCAGCGATCATAGCTGTTAACTTTTTTTTTTTTTTTCTCTAGCCCCCCTAGGGTGACGGCTAGCATCGCCTCTGTGATAACACAGGGTTGGGCCGATCTGGGCCAGCCTCAGCACCAGACCCCCTTAATGGCTTATCCAAGGTGACCCCTATAGGAATAACCTGTGGGGAAAGTATTGGCATATCATCAGAACCAGAGGAGGAACCCCTTTGTCTTTGCCCTTTTTTTTTTTTGTGTTTTGATCCTGAACCTTTGGAAGCCAAAATACAAAACCGAGGGACTCCGCCTACAACAACAGACTGTTATAGCCAGGAGTACAAAAAAATAAGGTTTAGGGGACAATAGGATCACTAATGCCCAAAAACGGTGGGGCTCAGTATGTTTTCCTTTATAATATTATTGTTTTTCACAACATACAGCCCCACCCCCCAACATGTTTGCCAGCATTCAACCTGTTGCCAAGGGGATTTTTGGCTTAACAAAAAGTATTGGAGCTGACTCCAGCATGTAGTACCCCTTCTCGCCACCGGGAGTCACTGTGCTGCCAGCTCTGCGTCCTCTCTCTTCCAGCTCAGCTTTGAACTAAGCTAAGATCGCGCCTGCTGTGTATAACAGCAATTGAAGGCACGCCCACTCTACACTGCAGTCACGCTCACCGCCCCCCCCCCCCCCCCTCCCGAACGGCGCGAAAAATTTTCTATATGCATGCGCGCGCGACTGTCGGGGGAGGAGAGCCCAGGAGGAGACGCACTCTGGAGCCCAGGAATGCAGGCTGGAGGACGCATCAGGCGGCAGATTTGAATCCCGGCTAGGTAAGGCTTAAAACAGGCCCCTAAGGAGTCCCTTTAGCCTAGAGACAGATCTCTCTTTTTTTTTTTTTTTTTAAAAGACCTTCAACCAGCGAGCAGCAGGTAGCTAGCAAACATACATAGATAGGTAGGAGGATCAAGTGATGGGGGGGGAACATTTCAGGCCATCCTGTCCATCAGACATAGTGACCATGGTGCCAATGCAGAGCATACTCAGGCTACCCCCCTTAACCACTTAGCAACCACCTGCCGAAAAATAACGGCGGCAAGGTGGTTGCTTAACTCTGGGATCACGTTATATAACGTGATTCCAGAGTTGCGCTCCCGCGCGCCCCCTGGGGCGCGCACACGGGAATGTCCGTGACCGCCGGGTCCAGAGGACCCGGCGGGTCACGAATCACGGTAAATCGCCGCTGATAGCGGCGGTTTACCACGTGATCGCGCCGTCCAATGACGGCGCGATCAGATGTAAACAGACCGGCGTCATTTGATGACGCCGGTTCCTCCCTCCTCTCTCTGTACCGATCGGTACAGTGTGAGAGGAGAGGGGAGGGAGCGGATGGCAGCGCCAGTGCTGCGGGATGGATCTGTGACAAATGTAGTCACAGATCCATCCATCCATCCCTCCCTGCTCAGCCATCCCTGCTGCACATACTCTGCAATGCTGGGCAATACTCTGGGGGGGGGGCAATACTCTGGGGGGGGGGGCAATACTCTGGTGGGCATACTCCGCAATACTCTGGGCATACTCTGGTGGGCATACTCCGCAATACTCTGGGCATACTCTGGTGGGCATACTCCGCAATACTCTGGGCATACTCTGGTGGGCATACTCCGCAATACTCTGGGCATACTCTGGTGGGCATACTCTGGTGGGCATACTCTGGGCATACTCTGGTGGGCATACTCCGCAATACTCTGGGCATACTCCGCATACTCCCGCAATACTCTGGTGGGCATACTCCCGCAATACTCTGGGCATACTCCGCATACTCCCGCAATACTCTGGTGGGCATACTCCGCATACTCCCGCAATACTCTGGTCGGCATACTCCCGCAATACTCTGGTCGGCATACTCCCGCAATACTCTGGTCGGCATACTCCCGCAATACTCTGGTCGGCATACTCCCGCAATACTCTGGTCGGCATACTCCCGCAATACTCTGGTCGGCATACTCCCGCAATACTCTGGTCGGCATACTCCCGCAATACTCTGGTCGGCATACTCCCGCAATACTCTGGTCGGCATACTCCCGCAATACTCTGGTCGGCATACTCCCGCAATACTCTGGTCGGCATACTCCCGCAATACTCTGGTCGGCATACTCCCGCAATACTCTGGTCGGCATACTCCCGCAATACTCTGGTCGGCATACTCCCGCAATACTCTGGTCGGCATACTCCCGCAATACTCTGGTCGGCATACTCCCGCAATACTCTGGTCGGCATACTCCCGCAATACTCTGGTCGGCATACTCCCGCAATACTCTGGTCGGCATACTCCCGCAATACTCTGGTCGGCATACTCCCGCAATACTCTGGTCGGCATACTCCCGCAATACTCTGGTCGGCATACTCCCGCAATACTCTGGTCGGCATACTCCCGCAATACTCTGGTCGGCATACTCCCGCAATACTCTGGTCGGCATACTCCCGCAATACTCTGGTCGGCATACTCCCGCAATACTCTGGTCGGCATACTCCCGCAATACTCTGGTCGGCATACTCCCGCAATACTCTGGTCGGCATACTCCCGCAATACTCTGGTCGGCATACTCCCGCAATACTCTGGTCGGCATACTCCCGCAATACTCTGGTCGGCATACTCCCGCAATACTCTGGTCGGCATACTCCCGCAATACTCTGGTCGGCATACTCCCGCAATACTCTGGTCGGCATACTCCCGCAATACTCTGGTCGGCATACTCCCGCAATACTCTGGTCGGCATACTCCCGCAATACTCTGGTCGGCATACTCCCGCAATACTCTGGTCGGCATACTCCCGCAATACTCTGGTCGGCATACTCCCGCAATACTCTGGTCGGCATACTCCCGCAATACTCTGGTCGGCATACTCCCGCAATACTCTGGTCGGCATACTCCCGCAATACTCTGGTCGGCATACTCCCGCAATACTCTGGTCGGCATACTCCCGCAATACTCTGGTCGGCATACTCCCGCAATACTCTGGTCGGCATACTCCCGCAATACTCTGGTCGGCATACTCCCGCAATACTCTGGTCGGCATACTCCCGCAATACTCTGGTCGGCATACTCCCGCAATACTCTGGTCGGCATACTCCCGCAATACTCTGGTCGGCATACTCCCGCAATACTCTGGTCGGCATACTCCCGCAATACTCTGGTCGGCATACTCCCGCAATACTCTGGTCGGCATACTCCCGCAATACTCTGGTCGGCATACTCCCGCAATACTCTGGTCGGCATACTCCCGCAATACTCTGGTCGGCATACTCCCGCAATACTCTGGTCGGCATACTCCCGCAATACTCTGGTCGGCAACTCCCGCAATACTCTGGTCGGCATACTCCCGCAATACTCTGGTCGGCATACTCCCGCAATACTCTGGTCGGCATACTCCCGCAATACTCTGGTCGGCATACTCCCGCAATACTCTGGTCGGCATACTCCCGCAATACTCTGGTCGGCATACTCCCGCAATACTCTGGTCGGCATACTCCCGCAATACTCTGGTCGGCATACTCCCGCAATACTCTGGTCGGCATACTCCCGCAATACTCTGGTCGGCATACTCCCGCAATACTCTGGTCGGCATACTCCCGCAATACTCTGGTCGGCATACTCCCGCAATACTCTGGTCGGCATACTCCCGCAATACTCTGGTCGGCATACTCCCGCAATACTCTGGTCGGCATACTCCCGCAATACTCTGGTCGGCATACTCCCGCAATACTCTGGTCGGCATACTCCCGCAATACTCTGGTCGGCATACTCCCGCAATACTCTGGTCGGCATACTCCCGCAATACTCTGGTCGGCATACTCCCGCAATACTCTGGTCGGCATACTCCCGCAATACTCTGGTCGGCATACTCCCGCAATACTCTGGTCGGCATACTCCCGCAATACTCTGGTCGGCATACTCCCGCAATACTCTGGTCGGCATACTCCCGCAATACTCTGGTCGGCATACTCCCGCAATACTCTGGTCGGCATACTCCCGCAATACTCTGGTCGGCATACTCCCGCAATACTCTGGTCGGCATACTCCCGCAATACTCTGGTCGGCATACTCCCGCAATACTCTGGTCGGCATACTCCCGCAATACTCTGGTCGGCATACTCCCGCAATACTCTGGTCGGCATACTCCCGCAATACTCTGGTCGGCATACTCCCGCAATACTCTGGTCGGCATACTCCCGCAATACTCTGGTCGGCATACTCCCGCAATACTCTGGTCGGCATACTCCCGCAATACTCTGGTCGGCATACTCCCGCAATACTCTGGTCGGCATACTCCCGCAATACTCTGGTCGGCATACTCCCGCAATACTCTGGTCGGCATACTCCCGCAATACTCTGGTCGGCATACTCCCGCAATACTCTGGTCGGCATACTCCCGCAATACTCTGGTCGGCATACTCCCGCAATACTCTGGTCGGCATACTCCCGCAATACTCTGGTCGGCATACTCCCGCAATACTCTGGTCGGCATACTCCCGCAATACTCTGGTCGGCATACTCCCGCAATACTCTGGTCGGCATACTCCCGCAATACTCTGGTCGGCATACTCCCGCAATACTCTGGTCGGCATACTCCCGCAATACTCTGGTCGGCATACTCCCGCAATACTCTGGTCGGCATACTCCCGCAATACTCTGGTCGGCATACTCCCGCAATACTCTGGTCGGCATACTCCCGCAATACTCTGGTCGGCATACTCCCGCAATACTCTGGTCGGCATACTCCCGCAATACTCTGGTCGGCATACTCCCGCAATACTCTGGTCGGCATACTCCCGCAATACTCTGGTCGGCATACTCCCGCAATACTCTGGTCGGCATACTCCCGCAATACTCTGGTCGGCATACTCCCGCAATACTCTGGTCGGCATACTCCCGCAATACTCTGGTCGGCATACTCCCGCAATACTCTGGTCGGCATACTCCCGCAATACTCTGGTCGGCATACTCCCGCAATACTCTGGTCGGCATACTCCCGCAATACTCTGGTCGGCATACTCCCGCAATACTCTGGTCGGCATACTCCCGCAATACTCTGGTCGGCATACTCCCGCAATACTCTGGTCGGCATACTCCCGCAATACTCTGGTCATACTCCCGCAATACTCTGGGCATACTCCCGCAATACTCTGGGCATACTCCCGCAATACTCTGGGCATACTCCCGCAATACTCTGGGCATACTCCCGCAATACTCTGGGCATACTCCCGCAATACTCTGGGCATACTCCCGCAATACTCTGGGCATACTCCCGCAATACTCTGGGCATACTCCCGCAATACTCTGGGCATACTCCCGCAATACTCTGGGCATACTCCCGCAATACTCTGGGCATACTCCCGCAATACTCTGGGCATACTCCCGCAATACTCTGGGCATACTCCCGCAATACTCTGGGCATACTCCCGCAATACTCTGGGCATACTCCCGCAATACTCTGGGCATACTCCCGCAATACTCTGGGCATACTCCCGCAATACTCTGGGCATACTCCCGCAATACTCTGGGCATACTCCCGCAATACTCTGGGCATACTCCGCAATACTCTGGGCATACTCCGCAATACTCTGGGCATACTCCGCAATACTCTGGGCATACTCCCGCAATACTCTGGGCATACTCCGCAATACTCTGGGCATACTCCGCAATACTCTGGGCATACTCCGCAATACTCTGGGCATACTCCGCAATACTCTGGGCATACTCCGCAATACTCTGGGCATACTCCGCAATACTCTGGGCATACTCCGCAATACTCTGGGCATACTCCGCAATACTCTGGGCATACTCCGCAATACTCTGGGCATACTCCGCAATACTCTGGGCATACTCCGCAATACTCTGGGCATACTCCGCAATACTCTGGGCATACTCCGCAATACTCTGGGCATACTCCGCAATACTCTGGGCATACTCCGCAATACTCTGGGCATACTCCGCAATCCCCGTCTGGGCATACTCCGCAATACTCTGGGCATACTCCGCAATACTCTGGGCAAGCAATACTCTGAACGCATACGCAAGTCCCGCCCACATATGAAAACGGTGTTCAAACCACACATGTGAGGTATCGCTGCGAACGTTAGAGCGAGAGCAATAATTTTGGCCCTAGACCTCTTCTCCAACTAAAATGATGTAACCAGTAAAAATATTTAAAGCGTCACCTATGGGGATTTTTAAGTCGCAAAGTTTGGCGCCATTCCATGTGGCCACGCTGTGTAAAAGTCCCACACATGGGGTATCGCCATACTCGGGAGGAATAGCAGAATGTGTTTTGGGGTGTAATTTGTGGTATGCATATGCTGTGTGTGAGAAATAACCCGCTAATATGAAAATTTTGTGGAAAGAAAATAAAAATGAAAAAAATCTTGATTTTGCAAAGAATTGTGGGAAAAATTACAACTTCAAAAAACTCACCAGGCCTCTTTCTAAATACCTTGGAATGTCTTCTTTCCAAAAAGGGGTCATTTGGGGGGTATTTGTACTTTTCTGGCATGTTAGGGTCTCAAGAAATGAGAGAGGATGTCAGTACATCAGGTGTGATCAAATTGATCAATTTTCAGTAATTGGTACCATAGCTTTTAGACCCTATAACTTTCACCCAGACTAAATAATATCTAAATTTTTTTTGTTTTGTTACCAAAGATATGTAGCAGTATACATTTTAGGCCAAATTTATGAAGAAAAATTACTTTTTTGCAAAATTTTATAATAGAAATGAAGAAAAATTCATTTTTTTACAAAATTTTCGTTCTTTTTTCATTTATAGTGAAAAAAATAAAAACCGCAGAGGTGATAAAATACCACCAAAAGAAAGCTCTATTTGTGGGGAAAAAAGGACAAAAATTTCATTTGGTTATAGTGTTGTATGACTGAGTTATTGTCATTCAAAATGTGAGAGCACCGAAAGCTGAAAATTGGTCTGGTTATTAAGTGGGTTTAAGTGCCCAGTAGTCAAGTGGTTAAGATCTCCCCTGGAGAGCCTGCTGTCGAACCAAGTCCCGCAGGCTCCCCTCTTACCTGCTCCATGCCGCAGGACGTTTGCAAAACGGTCCAATCTTCTCCCATCTCCGTGGGTAGCGTAGTAGACCTTCAGGCACTGGGGTCCTAGAAGGAACCGACTGTCCTGGACCTATACAGCACCCTGGCAAACAGGATCTTTTGGTTTAGAAAACTCCAAGTCCTGGGCCCAGGGTCCAGCCCTCTAGAGAGGAGCATTATAGGCAAAACCCCACGGTTTGGGGCCCGGGTACTGTCCACTTTGGCACTGAGGCTCCTTGGACAGATCCGGTTAGCCCGCCTTAATCCCAAGGATGTGGAGGCAAAGCTATTCCGTGACCAACACCTAAGACACTGGCGAAAAAACTGAGGTACTTCCTCTATGGGAGGGGGTTATATAGGGAGGGGACTTCCTGTTTGAGATTGCCAGTGTCCACACCTGAAGGTACTCCATATAACCCATATAGTAATGAATATGCTGCTCTGTGTCCCGTGATGTACGAGAAAGAAATTCTGCTTTTAAAATTAAAGAAAGAAAATTAAACCAGCATAAATAAATATTGGATTGCATTTTTAAAACACTACAATACATCCAAAGTGCATTTAATGGAATAAAATCGGGTCTGCAAAACATAAATTAGGTAAAAATATATCCCACAAAAATCATAATCTACCATAAAACAAAAATTTCAGCATAGGCAAAAATCGAAATTTCCGTAACTTAAGGGCTGGGTCACACCTAATGGGGCGATTGGCGTTTTTCCACACTGGATGAACGCCAGTCACTGTTAGGGCACTGGCAGTGATTAGTGGGCTGTGCGGGGACATGAATGAAGCGTCACTTTGTGCACTAACGGCCAGTTCACACCAGACGCAGTTCAGTTCGGTGTGCTTTTTTTTTTTTTGCACAAAATGCATGCACAGTGTTTTCCATGTATTCCAATGGCTCTAGTTCACACCATGCAGTCAGTTTCCAGTCAGTGTCTGCACCGGAAACTGACTGCATGGTGTTAACCAGAACCAACGAGAGCCATTGGAATACATGGAAAACACTGTGCATGCATTTTTAGTGCAGAATAAAAAATGCTATAGGGAACTGCGTCTGGTGTGAACTGGTCCTAAAAAGGTAGATGCAAATAAAAAAATAAAAAAAAGTAAAAAGAAAGCCAAGCCCCGCCGCCTAGTGGATTAGCGCTTGTGGGAACATAAAAGTTTTTTATTTGAATAGCTGTGTGTTCCCCGCCGAACCTCGTCATAAATGGCCCCTCCCCCTTGTCCGAGCACTTTGATAGACAGATCACCCGTCCCAGGATTGGACGGGTGATCTGTCTTTTAAAGTGCCCAGGCAAGGGGAAGTGTCTGACAAGGCGGCGGGGAACACACAGCTATTCAAATGAAAGCTGTTATGTTCCCACAAGCGCTAATCCACTAGACGGCAGCGGTGGGGGGGCTTGGCTTTCTCTTTGGGGACACAAGGCTGCATTTAGTGACAAGGCTGCATTTGGGGGACACAAGGCTGCATTTAAAAAATTTTATTGGTAATCGGTATCGGGAGTACATGAAAAAAAAGTATTGGTATTTTTTTTTAAACATTACTTTTTTTCCATGTACTCCCGATACCGATTACCAATACATTTTTTTAAATGCAGCCTTGTGTCCCCCAAATGCAGCCTTGTCACTAAAATGCAGCCTTGTGTCCCCAAAGAGAAAGCCAAGCCCCCCCCCCCCCACCGCTGCCGTCTAGTGGATTAGCGCTTGTGGGAACATAACAGCTTTCATTTGAATAGCTGTGTGTTCCCCGCCGCGCCTCGTCATGTATAGACACTTCCCCTTGCCCGGGCACTTTAAAAGACAGATCACCCGTCCAATCCTGGGACGGGTGATCTGTCTATCAAAGTGCACGGACAAGGGGGAGGGGCTATTTATGACGAGGTTCGGCGGGGAACACACAGCTATTCAAATAAAAAACGTATGTTCCCACAAGCGCTAATCCACTAGACGGCAGCGGTGGGGGAGGGGGGGGGGCTTGGCTTTCTCTTTGGGGACACAAGGCTGCATTTAGTGACAAGGCTGCATTTGGGGGACATAAGGCTGCATTTAAAAAAAAATTATTGGTAATCGGTATCGGGAGTACATGAAAAAAAAGTATTGGTATTTTTTTTAAACATTGTTTTTCTTCAGTTTAGGCCGATATGTATTCTACATATATTTTTGGTAAAAAAAAAAAAAACACAATATTGCAATAAGCATACATTGATTGGTTTGCGCAAAAGTTCTAGCGTCTACAAAATAAGGGATAGATTTATGCCATTTTTATTTTTACTAGCAATGACAGCGATCTGCGATTTTTATTGTGACCGTGACATTGAGACGGACATATCGGACACTTGACACATTTTT
Source organism: Rana kukunoris (assembly GCA_029574335.1). NCBI lineage: Eukaryota > Metazoa > Chordata > Amphibia > Anura > Ranidae > Rana > Rana kukunoris. Next base: position 232,535,882 of record CM056049.1, on the reverse strand, counting down.
GGGATCATTCACATTTATACAGCGAATAGTGCTATAAAACTGCACTGATTCCTGTGTAAATGTGAGTGGCAGGAAACTTAACTAGGGGTTAAATACATGTTCCCTAGGAATGATGGGAACTGTCACGGCTCATATGACTACACTACATGAGCAGGCAGAGAGATTGGAGTATGCAGCCCCAGCTCTTCCGTGCTCTGTGCCATGTGCCACAGTCATGACAGAACAGAAAATTGATCACTCCTAATTAACACCAGGACTTGCACCCATTTTTTTTTTTTTTAATTAGCAGAAGCAGCTACTGTGGATTTGTGATTTAAAAGAGTGGTGCATTACAACGCTCTTTGTCCCCGCCCCCATTTATAAGTTTACTTTAACTTGCATTTATGTGCACTGTGGTGCGGAAAAACACATGCATGTTGAATTCTTCTGCATAGCTGTGTCGCGCATGACCCGCGTTGGAGGTGTAAACAGGACACAAAGAGAACAAAATGTTTTCTGTGGTGTCCTTGCAAAGAAAATGCACGTACCTCTAAAGCTCTTTCCCCCGATCCCATTATCCCTATGCGTTTGTGGCTTATACCACACTAAGCACTAGGAACGCCACGAGGAGCCCTCTTCTATTTAATCTGCCAGATCTGGAGAGGTTTCAGCCACTAAATATCTGACCGACATTATCTGGGCACTTTTGCCCTCCTTGGCCCCTTTCAGACTGGGGAGTCACAGTGGCGCTATACCGCTGTTATTGCTGCGGGAATCGGCTGCTAGCGGTGCGATATTAAGCAGCTGATAAAGGGTTAATACCGCCCGCAATGCGCCTCTGCAGAGGCGCATTGCGGGTGGTATTGCCGCGGTTCCCATTGTTTTAAATGGGAAGGAGCGGTGAAGGAGCGGTATACACGCCACTCCTCTCACCGCTCCAAAGATGCTGCTGACAGGAGATGTTTTTCTCTCCCGCCAGTGCACCACCCTCGGGCTTTTACATTGAGTAGGCAGTTTAATCGAGTTTTTTAGGCAGTATAGCAGCGCTATTTTTAGCACTGTACCGCCTGAAAAACTCCTTAGTGTGAAAGGGGTCTTTCTATGGATTTTGCATGCTCACATTATAATAGTCTTATTCCGCGTACACATGACCGTTTTTCGGGTTCTAAAAAAAAAAATGAAATTTTTAAGGGTCTAGAAAAAACAAAGTATTTTTCAACCCGATCTTTAAAAACGCCCTTGCCTACACAAGATCGTGAAAAAAAAATGCTCTAGCAAAGAGCGGTGATGTACAACACTTACGACTGGACTGTAAAGGGGAAGTTCCATGCGGATGGCACCACCCTTTGGGCTGACTTCGTGTCAGTAAAAGACGATTTACTCCATTACGAATGGTAGTTTTACCAGAACGAGCGCTCCCGTCTCATAACTTGCTTCTGAGCATGCACAGTTTTTTTCACGTCGTTAAAGCCCACACACGACCATTTTTTTACAACCTTAAAAAACGACAATGTTAAAAACGTAAAAATAAATAAATAGGGGCATGTTTGAAAAAAAAATTGCCCATTTTTTAGAATCCGAAAAATGCTCTGAAGCCCACACACGATTGTTTTAAATTACAAAAAAAAAAAAAAATTAATTTTTTAGAACACGAAAACCGGTCGTGTGTACGCGGCATTATGCTCGCTCTGGCTCTCTTTTCAACATGCTGTTCCAGGACATTCACTAAAACGGGTCCAAGTATGTAGGCAGAGAAAGCAATGACTGATTGACAGGGCTTGAAGGCTACATAATAAGTACAAGGGGGCCACATGTGGTTCTTGGGTCACAGGTTGAACACAAGGGATTTGGATTAAACAATTAGTAATCCGAATTTGTTTACTAGAAATCAAATAGACCGCATTAATTTGTACATCACTCCTCAAATATTTACATCCAGTATAATCTCCCACAAGAATGTTCTTAGTAATTTACAGTCTGGTACCACCTACTTTAATAAGGGCACAGTGAGAAAAACACCTATAAGTTTTGCAACTCGTTTTGGTCTCATCAAAAAAGCTGCGAGTCACCCTGCAAACGTGTTTTTTGTTTTGTTTTTAAGAGGGTATAAAAAAGGACCCTTTAAGAGACCAACAGTGCCACAAAATGGTATCATCTGTGCTTTCATGATTCAGTACGCATGGCAATAAATGCCAAGACAAAAACGCTAGCTGGGCACAGGCTGCTGGATCCAAGTCCTGCTAGTATGCAGGAAAGCACTGTTTATTAAATCAGCACTCCTGATACAAGAAAAGATATGGTACGTGGGGAGACTAAAATGAATTTGGATTTACATGTGTGCTTCACTTTTTCTTCTTTTGCCATCCAAATCACGTTCTCCACAGCTTCCTATTCCTGCAGAAAATATGTATGGACGCGCATTTTAATTTGGCTACTGCCTTCTTGATCACTGTCCTAGGGTGTGTATAACTCAGAGCTATTCAGCTTGACAAATGGTCCTGTTCCTCAGCTTTGGGAAAGAAGTTCAAACATGTAAAATTCAGCAGATTAAGAAAGTAGCATCAGAAAAAAAAAAAAAAAAAAAACACAGCCTGCAGGTTCAAAGCCAAAACCTAGCCAAAGCGTGTGTGTAAAATATAAAAACAAAAACACACACACACACACACACACACACACACAGTGAGGGTAGACAAAAAGAGAGACAAGGATGCGCCCAATCTAAGTGCAATAGCGTATTTAATCCATAAAATAAGATACAAAAGGAGAACGGCCAAATGGCTACTCACACTTTAAAAGTGGATAATAGGCATGTATGTAGTCATCATCCGGTGTATGAGGGGTGTCCGCTCATGGTGGTGAGGTGCTGTAGATGGAAAACAGCGAGTGGAACAGCCTGGAGGAACTTGTTGGAAGCGCCGTGTACGGCGTGCGTCTCACGATGGAGCGCAAACACAAGCCAGTCTCACCGGAAGTGACGTAACGTGATGTGGCGGGCTCAAACGAGGGAACCAATATTTGTTTAGATTTAGATTTCTATTATATGCAATGGTTAACCTCTGAACTAGATAGCCACCGATATACAAGACGTCCTCCCCGATTGGACGTCTATGGATCTGAAGCAGCAGCTGGGCTGTGAAACGCGTCATCCTATTGGTTCCCTCGTTTGAGCCCGCCACATCACGTTACGTCACTTCCGGTGAGACTGGCTTGTGTTTGCGCTCCATCGTGAGACGCACGCTGTCGTACACGGCGCTTCCAACAAGTTCCTCCAGGCTGTTCCACTCGCTGTTTTCCCATCTACAGCACCTCACCACCATGAGCGGACACCCCTCATACACCGGATGATGACTACATACATGCCTATTATCCACTTTTAAAGTGTGAGTAGCCATTTGGCCATTCTCCTTTTGTATCTTATTTTATGGATTAAATACGCTATTGCACTTAGATTGGGCGCATCCTTGTCTCTCTTTTTGTCTACCTTTGTACAGAGTATGCTTCTGCTCTTCAGGGATTGCTGCCGCTAAAGTGCAAACTTGGATTTCTTATGGACTTATGAACTTATCATATAGAATCTCATATATATTTTCACGAATACTTATTTTGATATTTAGATCACTTGCCAAGGTAGTTCTATTATCCATCTCCCCTTGCGCCATCAGACAATATATTTTTGACACACAGTTAGGGTCCTTTCACACGGAGCGGATCCGTATTGATCCGCTCCGTATGCCCGTTTGCACAGCGGGGATCCCTCCGTAAAATCCCCGCTGAGCTGTCGGCTGTGCGGGGACCGTCCTGTCTTTTCTCCGCTTTCCCCTATGAGGAAATCGAATGAATACGGACTGTCTGTCCGTATTCAACCGATCCGATCCGCCAGACGGAAGAAAAATAGGATTTTCTTCTGTCTGAAAAAACTCATCTTTACGGAGGGGGATGTTTACGGACGTTAGCAGATGCTCATCCGCGATCCCATAGGGAACCATTGCAGTCCGTAAACCGACTTATGAAAAACGGACCGTTCGTCCGCTCGTATGAAAGGGCCCGAAATAGGTCCATATATATTTGGATGTACATACCCTCAAATTAAATCTGAGTGTGTGCACTTTCAGCCTATATCCAAGACAACGGGGGGGGGGTTGTGACACGAAGGGGTGGGAGTCAATACCAGAAGTGGTGCAAATACCTGTTTTATACAGGTATCTGCACCCCCCCCTCCCCCTGAAAAGGTGTCAAATGTGACATCGGAGGGGGGAGGGTTCCGAAAAGCGGAAGTTCGCTTTAACAAAGCATTTTCCCGATTCTATGCAGTTCTCTGCTCAAGCCAACAGCTGTCAAAAAAAACAAAAACAACAGGCAGTCTGCCAAGTTTACAACATTCCTCAGCAGCTGAGCTGTAACGTTTTGTTCTTTAGATCAAAAAAATGAACTTCAGTCTTTAAATGAGGAAAGTTTAACAGTTTCAGCCCGGAACATTTTGGTGGTTAAAAACCGGGCCACTTTTTGCGATTCGGCACTGCGTCGCTTTAACTGAATTGCGCGGCCATGCAACATAGCTCCCAAAAAAAATTTACATCCTTTTTTCCCCATAAATAGAGCCTTCTTTAGGTGGCATTTGATCACCTCTGCAATTTAAATTTTTGCGCTATAAACAAAAAAAAAAAAAAAAAGGCGAAAATTTTGACAAAAATTCAATATTTTTTACTTTTTGCTATAATAAATATCTGCAATTTAATGATTTCATGGGCACTGGTAAATATTTTAGTACACCATCAGAATATTTTTTGTTTCTTGTTTTCCTCCTCCAAAACCTAGGTGCATCTTATGGACCGAAAAATAAATTATAATATATATTACACACACACACAGACACTTGCAAGAAAAAGTATCGAGTTATATGGATTTCTGCACAAAATTGGTCATAAAATGTGATCTGATCTTCATCCAAGTCACAACAATAGACAATCACAGTCTGCTTAAACTAATAACACACAAAGAATTAAAAGGTTAAAAATGTTTTCATTGAACACACTATGTAAACATTCACAATGCACGTGGAAAAAGTATGTGAACCCTTGGATTTAATAACTGGTTGAACCACCTTTGGCAGCAATAACTTCAACCAAACATTTCCTGTAGTTGCAGATCAGACGGGCACAACATTCTGTTGTCGATTTACTTCTATGCTTTGGGTCGCTGTCCTATTGCAACACCCATCTTCTGTTGAGCTTTAGCTGGTGGACAGATGGCCTTAACCACTTTAGCCCCGGACCATATTGCTGTCCAATGACCAGAGCACTTTTTGTGATTCGGCACTGCGTCGCTTTAACTGACAATTGCGCGGTTGTGCGACGTGGCTCCCAAACAAAATTGGCGTCCTTTTTTTCCCCCACAAATAGAGATTTCTTTTGGTGTTATTTGATCATCTCTGCGGTTTTTATTTTTTGCGCTATAAACAAAAATGCAATATTTTTTACTTTTTGCTATAATAAATATCCTTCAAAAATATATAAAAAAAAAAAAAAAAAAAAAAAAAAACTTTATTTTTCCTCAGTTTAGGCCGATACGTATTCGTCTACATTTTTTTTTTTTTTTTAACAAAAAATAACGCAATAAGCGTTTGATTGGTTTGCGCAAAAGTTATAGCGTTTACAAAATAGGGGGTAGTTTTATGGCATTTTTATTAAGATTTTTTTTTTACTAGTAGTAGTAGTAGTAGTAGTAATGGCGGCGGGCACTTCGGACACTTTTGACACATTTTTGGGGCCATTGGCATTTTTATAGCGATCAATGCTAAATTCATTGTATTACTATAAAAATGCCATTGGCAGTGAAGGGGTTAACACTAGTGGGCAGGGAAGGGGTTAAGTGTGTTCCTGGGTGTGTTCTAACTGTATGGGGGGGGGGGGGTGACCTCACTAGGGAAATATCACTGATCTTCTGTTCATACATTGTATGAACAGAAAATCAGCCTTTCCACCGCTGACAGGAACAAGAGCTATGTGTTTACACACATACCTCCCGTTCCCCGCTCTGTAACGAGCAATCGCGGGTGCCCGGCGGCGATCGTACCCGCCGGGCACACGCGCGGGACTGGGGGGCGAGCAGGCACGTGCCCCCTAGCCGCCGATTTAAAGTGGACGTATAACTACGGGCTCTCGTCCAGGAGTGCCACCATCCCGCAGTAATATGACGGCGGGCGGTCGGCAAGTAGTTAAAGGGGTTGTAAAAAGGTACAATGTTTTTCCCTGAATAGCTTCCTTTACCTTAGTGCAGTCCTCCTTCACTTACCTCATCCTTCAATTTTGATTTTAAAATGTCCTTATTTCTTCTAAGAAATCCTCACTGCCTGTTCTTGTGTCTGTAACTCCATACAGTAATGCAAGGCTTTCTCCCTGGTGTGGAGTGTTGTGCTCTCCCCCTCCCTTGAGCAAGAGAGTCAGGACGCCCACTAACACACAGCTCCTTTATCTGCAACGTAGAGAGCGCCCTGACTCTCCTGCTTGCCCCTCAAGGGAGGGGGTGAGCACGACACTCCACACCAGGGAGAAAGCCTTGCATTACTATGGTTGGGATTACAGACAGAAAAAAAAACAGGAAGTGATGATTTCTCAAAAGAAATAAGGACATTTAAAAGCTAAAATAGAAGGATGAGGTAAGTGAAGGATGACTGCACTAAGGCAAAGAAAGCGATTTAGGGAACATTTTTTTTTTTTACCTTTACAACCTCTAAGTTCTCCTGCAAAATGTCTTGATAAACTTGGGAATTCATTTTTCCTTCAATGATAGCAATCCGTCCAGGCCCTGACGCAGCCCCAAACCATGATGCCCCCACCACCATACTTCACAGTTGGGATGGAGTTTTGATGTTGGTGTGCTGTGCCTTTTTCTCCACACGTAGTGTTGTGCGTTTCTTCCCAACAACTCAACTTTGGTTTCATCTGTCCAAAGAATATTTTGCCAGTACTGTTGTGGAACATCCAGGTGCTCTTGTGCGAACTATAAAACGTGCAGCAATGTTTATTTTGGACAGCAGTGGCTTCCTCCGTGGTATCCTCCCATTGGATCCATTTTTGTTTCGTGTTTTACGTATCGTAGATTTGCCAATAGGGATGTAAGCATATGCCAGAAACTTTTGTAAATCTGACACTGAGACTCTAGGATTCTTCTTCACCTCATTAAGCAGTCTGCTCTGTGTTCTTGCAGTCATCTTTACAGGACGGCCACTCCTAGGGAGAGTAGCAGCAGTGCTGAACTTTCTCCATTTATAGACAATTTGTCTTACCGTGGGCTGATGAACACCAAGGCATTTGGAGATACTTTTATAACCCTTTCCAGCTTTGTGCAAGTCAACAATTCTTAATTGCGTTTAGTTAGACCATCATTTAATTTTTCAACAGGACAATGACCCCAAACAAACCTCCAGGCTGTGTAAGGGCTATTTGACCTAGGAGAGTGATGGGGTGCTGCGCCAGATGACCCGGCCTCCACAATCACCGGACCTGAACACAATCGAGATGGTTTGGGGTGAGCTGGACCGCAGAGTGAAGGCAAAGGGGCCAACAAGTGCTAAGCATCTCTGGGAACTCCATCAAGACTGTTGGAAGACCATTTCAGGTGACTACCTCTTGAAGCTCATCAAGAGAATGCCAAGAGTGTGCAAAGCAGTAATCAAAGCAAAAGGTGGTTACTTTGAAGAACCTAGATTATGACATATTTTCAGTTGTTTCACACTTTTTTGTTATGTATATAATTCCACATGTGTGAATTCATAATTTTGATGCCGTCAGTGTGAATCTACAATTTTCATAGTCATGAAAATAAATAAAACTCTTGGAATGAGAAGGTGTGTCCAAACTTTTGGTCTGTACTAAAATATATTATATTATATATCTCCCCCCTATATGCATCTGTTGGTCATTGCAGTCAAACCTTTGAAAAGTTCATGACTGTCCCCACCAATACAGAACTATTTATAGTGAAAATGTGATACGAGAGTCTGCCTTCTCAGCTTTGATAATTGCACCCGTCTGTTGCCTGACCTCATCGTAATAACCAACCTCGTCATGATGAAAGGTGAACACTCAGTAATAAGGACAAGAAGCACTCTTCACCTTCTCTGAGGTTGTGCGTCATCTAAATAAATCTCATCACTGAGTGCTCCCCTCCCAAGCCCCGTGAGCGCCACCTTATTGTTTTGATTATATGTACTTCATGCTTTGCTGAGCACCCAGGCCCGATTTCTTAAATTTTTTTTTGTATGGGCAGCAAAGGGGCAGATTAAAAGTTAGTATAGCTGTAGCACATTCACAACTACTAATGTCAATTTAAACAGTGTAACCTTGGGTATTTAGATAGAAACTGCCAGTACTTGGGCAATTTGCTCCCAATAAACTACTACATCCCTATAAGCCTATGACATTTCAGGGGCCGATCTGCTCAAACAGAACAATAGCCAAGCTGTCATAGTAAGTTGGGAGGGAACGCAGTTAAGAGACCCATTTCTGTTAAGCACTTAGGTCAAGCTGAATGTGATTTACATTTCCACTTCATTGCACTCACTACAGCTTTAAACATTAACACTTAGCAAATCAAAATTCACACTCCCTTCTAAAAGCTGCTGGTAACAGACATGAAATAGGTTTAAATCCAATTTGTACCTCACTGATGAAACAGGGCAGAGGTTAGAAAACCTTGCTACGCAGGTAATAAATGATTTCAATCGTAGCAATCCTTAGACTCAAATGCCATGAAGATTTCAATCTTCAGCTATTCTTACTAGAATGCTGTGCGACAGAGAGAGTATCATTGAAACGAGAATATTAAAAATCTAAAAATGAGACAGGATTGGAAACCATTAGACAAAAGTATGAAATGTATGAATATGTATACAGAGATATACATGAAAGGTGGCATGCTCCAGTGCTTCTTCAGCCTGTCTTCACAGCTCAGAAATAAGCTGGAGAGGTGGAAATTTTTACAGCTCCATGAAGATCTGTTTTAATAAAGCTGAAGAAATGTATCAAGTGTGAAATTCTACTTCCATGCAGATTGCAAGGAAATATTTTTTAACAACCAGAAACTTGACTGTGAAATGTTAATGTACAAACTAGGATTCTTCTATAAAAGATAGCTCATAGGAAAATGGAGACAATGACCCTAGCAACAAAAATGTCCAACAATCATTTAGAAGTCTCAGATAGCCCCATTTTAATAAAAAAATAAAAATATTTTGGGACTCTGTTCAATGTTATCTTAAAAAGAAAACTGTAATAAGCCAAATATGGGGGCTTTTTTGCTTCTACAGGAGGGGCCATAATCTCCCGCTGTCAGCTGGGGAGATCACATGACCTGCCGCAGAAGCAATATATCAGAGCTGTAAAGCAGCCAGGAGACCGCTCTAAAAAGGAGGTAATTAGAACGCTCCTTTTTACAATGGACTTGCGTGTGGTATGCCAGCTGGCAGTGACCAATGTAGGGTTTTTATTTTTAATAGTAGTAGCGGGGGCAGAGACAGACAGAGAGAGAGCCGATAGGCAGGAAGGATGGGGTGAGGGGGAATAGAGGAGAGTAGAAGGGACAGCGATGTATGACGGAGGTACCTGCTCTGACCATGGTGGTCAGGGCTAAGCAGTCCTGGTTATCGTAGTCAGTATAGAGAGGACATACAAGAAGTGGCAGGATCAGGGGAGAAGGGGGGGGGCAGATTACACTGTTTTAAGGGACCAGAATCTTATTTGGGGGGGGGGGGTAAACACTTTAAAGTGGTTGTAAACCCTTACATATACCCAGTGAAGTGACTAGTTTTAGGTGATAAACAGATGAATCAAAGCCTCCTACATAAGTTGTACCCGTTTATCTGTAGCCCTTTCTTAAGCCTGGTATACACGGGTTGAATATCAGCCAGTTTAATAGAAACCAGCCGACATTAGGCCACTGTGTACAGCATCCTCTCTGACTTCTGTCAAAGAAGCATGCCAAAAAAAATCTGCTGATCAGACAGGCATTATCCGGAGGTGTTCAAAGTGTAGAAATTATACAGCTTGTCTAAGCTTCCAGAGAGCGGGAGGCGTGGAGCTGAAGTTACTCTGCAGAGCTCAGTGAGTAGGGCTAATTGGAGAGAAGAGACAGCTCAACCGCCCTTCACACAGCATGCAGGAACAAAGTGGTCAATCACAGGCTGTGTGTTGGAGCTCCCTCCCAGTGACCTTTTTACCCTCTTGGTGTCAGGAAAACTTATCAGCAGTGACTCATGCAGATAGCAGAGGAACGAGACAGCAGACTGAAATTACACTTTATACTTTGTTCATATTTCATGTCAGAAGTTTGTTAAAATATATATGCATGTTCCTTCTCCTACAGTATATGCCGATCCACAACTTGTCTTTAGCCCTTTAACCACACACTATATGATAGTACAGGTTAAATGTGCTTAGATGTCAACTGTTTGTACAAATGTGTGGATTTCTGTGTTCTGGAGCCTCCTCAAATGTCCGCCCAGGATGTTGCAACTGCTGCACATAATCCTAATATAGGAGTTTAGAAAATTTGAATTGTACTCAAGCAGAATCCCAATAACTCATTCTTTTTTTTGTGTTAGCTTTTTTTTTTTTTTTTATTGCCCAAACCACAACGAAGCTGGTAATTATCATCCGTTGCACTATTTGGTTCCTCCTGCCAACCACTGCATTACCACAGTAGGGACATAGACAAAACCATTAACCAAAAAAACCTTTAGCTTCTAGCATGTGTAATCCTTAACTATCTAGCATGTGTAATCCTTAACTACCGAGCCTGTTTTTCAGATTCGGTGTTTACGAGACTAAAACAGTTTTTTTTGCTAGAAAATTACTTAAAACCCCCAAAAACATTATATATATTTTTTTCTAACACCCTAGAGAATAAAATGGCAGTCATTGCAATACTTTGTCACGCTGTATTTGCGCAGCGGTCTTACAAGCGCACTTTTTTGTGGAAAAAAAAAAAAAAAACTTTTTTGAATAATATAAAAAAATAACAAATAAATTAAAAATAAAAGTCCAATTTTTTTATATATTGTGAAAGATAATGTTACGCCGAGTAAAATGATACCCAACATGCCACGCTTAAAAACTGCGCCCACTCGTGGCATGGCGTCAAACATTTACCCTTAAAAATCTCGATAGGCGACATCTACAGGTTGCATTTTTTGAGTGACAGAGGAGGTCTAGGGCTAGAATTATTGCTCTCGCGCTAACGATCGCGGCGATATCTCACTTGTGTGGTTTGAACACAGTTTTCATATGCGGGCGCTACTCGCATATGCGTTCGCTTTTGTGCGCAAACTCGTCGGGACAGGGCGTTTAAAAAAAAAAAGTTTTCTTATTTATTTTTATTTAGTTTATAATTTTTTACACTGAAATAAAAATATATATATATATATATCATTTTTATTCCTATTACAAGGAATGTAAACATCCCTTGTAATAGAACAAAGCATGACAGGTCCTATTAAATATGAGATCTGGGGTCAAAAAGACCTCCGATCTCATATTTAGACTTAAATGCAAAAAAAATGTTTTCCCTCACTCGCATCCCCACACAGCTGCTGAACGAACGGGATCGCCTCCGCCGCTACCAACGGCTCCGGTAAGCCGTGGAGGGCGCGGGAGAGCGGCGGGAGGGGGGGCCCCCTCTCCCACCGCCAATAACGGCGATCTTGCTGCAAATCCGCCGCGGAGACCGCCGTTATTAACAGAACCGCCCACTGAAGAGATGGATATCTTGGTTGTGGCAGCAGCTGCTGCCGTTACCGAGATATCCATCTTTAAAAACAGGACGTCTTTTGACTATGGGGCGGTAACCAAGTGGTTAAAACACACAAAATATAATTTTAATAAACAAAGTGCTAAAAAATTTATTATTGATTGCAATCCCTCCAAAATAGTCTGTCTCAAAGCTTTTGAACACAACTATACATCATCCTACATGCATAAAGAATGTAACAAAGTGCATCATTCAATTCTTCTGTGCAATAAAATATTCACAAAATAAAGTCTATTGTATATCACGTTGTGGTATGTGCAAAAAAATAAATAAAGAATATAAAAAGGTGCACTCGTCCACACCGAGATAAAGTCCACAGTTTCAGTGTTGCTGTGAAAAGAACTTGCTTGTGCCCCTGTGGATGGATCACTCACTACAACAATACGACCGCTTAATACCAACAATGTCACGATGCACGCCACCTGGAGCAAAAATTACATCACACCAGTAGCTCTACCAACGCGTTTCAGCACATCTGGACATCTTCAAGGGAATTTATCAAAAGTGGAGTAGCTGTGCATGGCAACCAATTAACTTCTCTCTTCAGCTTGTTCTGTTAAGCTTTCAAGTTGAAAGATAGAAGCCGATGGGAAACTAATAAAACTGAAGCATCCAATTTATTTATCTTTGTCGCAGTGGTGTTCAGAGGTGAAAGCAGATTCATTGTTTCTGTAGGGAGATTTTTTTTTCCTGTGTTTGATATTTGTGGTACAATGTTACCCGATTATATATTTAATACACAAGATTTATTTAGCAGTTTTCAATTCCTAACAATTATAGTCAAATGCCTGAATTAAATAGTGTTACTGAGGTTCATGAAACAGCCTTACCCTTCGGCAAAATAAGACAATATAAATAAATATGTAGTTTTTCTTAATTAGCTCCCAGGTTTATAGAATTGCACATCCAGTCTGACCACATTCCTGGTAAGTCTAACACACAATAAAAATGCATTATCCCCAAATGGTATACAGATTTCCAGATACAGTGGTTATAAAAAAACAATCCCCCCCTTAGAAAAATAATTTTGTTGTATTAATAGTACGACTTATAACATCCACATGAAAGATATAACACCAACATTTCAGAAAAAAACTGAATTACCGATTTGGAAAAAAGGATCACCCCACTTTTGTCAGAATTTTGTTGAACCACCTTTTGCTTCAAATACTGCCTTTAGTTAGTCTGATATGTCTCTACTAAATTTGCACATCTAGGGCCAGATCCACAAAGGAATTACGTCGGTGTATCTATAGATACACGGCGTAATTCGAATTTCCCGCCGGCGTGTCATTGTTTTCTATCCAGAAAACAAGATACGCCGGACTTGCGCTAAGATACGACTTGCGTACGTTTCTTACACCGTCGTATCTTAGATGCATATTTACGCTGGACGCTAGGGGCGCGTCCGTGTTAAATATGCAAATGAGGTAGATACGACGATCCACGAGTGTACGTACGCCCGGCGCAGTGTGTTTACGTTGTTTGCGTAAGCGTCTGTACGGCGTAAATATAAAGCTGCTATAGTGAGGAGCAGCCAATGTTAAGTATGGACGTCGGGACCGCGTCGTATTGGACGTCGTTTACATTGTTTGCGTAACTCGTTCGCGAATAGGAAATTGCGTATATTACATACACATCGTTTTCATTGACTATTTGACGTGATTTCATGCATGCGCACTAGGGTACGTCCACGGCCGGCGCATGCGCAGTGTAAAAAAAGCGTTGTGTCATTCATAATTATACTAAACCACGCCCCCCACTAGTTAATTTGAATTACACCCGCGTATGCCGGCCCATTTACGCTACGCCGCCATAAGCTACAGCGGAATTTCATTGAGGATTCGTTATTACGCCGCTGTGGCTTACAGCGACATAGTGTAAATGGGATATGCCGCGCGGGCGTCCCATCTTTGTGGATCTGGCCCTTAGACTTTGCAATATTTGCCCACTCTTTTTGCAAATCTTCTGAGGACCGTATGTGGACTGCAGTCTTCAGGCAGAGGACAACAGATTTTCCTCAAGCATTTGATGGCATTTTGCCCCAACCATTTCTCCTTCTACCCAAACAAATGCTCCAGTCCCTGCTGCAGAGAAGCACCCCCATAACAGGATATTTCCACCTCTGTGATTTACTCTAGGAATGGTGTCATTTGGATGGTGAGCTGTATTAGATTTTTGCCAGACATATCATTTGGTGTTAAGGCCAAATAATTAAATTTTAGTCTCATCTGACCACAACACTTTTTTCCATGTGACCTCAGAATTTAAGGTGTGTATAAAGCATTCCACCCAAAAATAGAACTTCCCCTTTACATACATCTCACCCCAGAGCAGTGGGTACCTGGTTTTGAGAGGTACTTCCTATCCCATTTATTCCTTCCATCTTCTGGCTGCCTAGGCGGCGACTCCTCTCACCTAGACAACCCATCCCTCCCTGCAATCTTCTGGGACACATCACAGTTCCCAGAAGATCGCCTGGCCACAGAGCACAGCGTTCACCTCACTGTGAAGCTGCAAGCTGTCGCTGACAGACACCCACGCCTACAATGCTGGCGCCGGAGAGGAGCAAGGCATCGGGCAGCCGCATTGCTGGACCCTGGGACAGGCGAGTGTCTGTTTATTAAACAAAAAAGTCGGCAGCTATGCTTTTTGAAGCTGTTGACTTTTAACAAACTTAACAACCGGTGACACTCCTCTTTTCTTTAAGGTGGTCAGAGACTAAAATTTAATTAATTGGCCTCAACACCAAACGATATGTCTAGTAGAAATGCAATACAGCCAACCTTTCAAATAACACCATTTCTACAGTAACGCATGGAGGGGGTAATATCCTGTCATTGGGATGTTTCTCTGCAGCTGGGACTGGAGCACTTCTCAGGATAGAAGAAAAATGGATGGGGCAAAATACCAAAAAAATCTAATTCTTGAGGCAACAATTGACTGCCCTCTACCAGAAAGTTGTCAATGGAAGGTTTACCTTCCAACATGACAGTGACCCAAAGCACACAGCAATAATGACCACTTAGTGGTTGGAGAAGAAAAAGGTGAATGTCCTTGCATGGCCTAGTCAGAGCCCAAACTTAAACCCCATTCAAAATCTGTGGAATGACTTGAAGACTGCAGTCCACAAATGGTGAGCATCAAATGTAACTGAACTTGAGCAGTTCGGCAAATAGAGTGGGCAAAGTTTAAATCTACAAAGTTAGAGAAATATTTCAAACAGACTAAAGGCTGAAATTAAAGCAAAATGTGGTCCAACAAAATACAGACATGAGATGGTGACTTTTCTTTTTTAAACTCAGTAATTCCGTTTTTGATTTTTTTTTTTCTGACATGTTGGTGTTATATTTTTTACTTGGATGTTATACGCTGCATTAGTAAATACAGCTGGATAAAAACAAAAAAAAAACTGTCTTCATTTCAGGCTGTATATCAACAAAAGTTAGATTAAAAAAAAAATATAGGGGGATACATTGGATGTTTTTTTTTTTTTTAAATAAACTATAAAACTGAATTTGGACTATTATGATTTGGTCTACTGCTCCTTTAACTAAACACATGTTTTTTTTGTTTTGTTTTTTATTATCCCAAGTGGCATTGTAGCAGGAAGTCACCTGAAAACAAACATATCATCGGGAAGATAGACCTGAAAACCAACACTTATAGGCTTCACTTTATGGCAATCCAGTACTATAACTAGGCCAGTTTACATATAGGGCTGCCTTGAATTTTATGTTCCAATTGTTTCTCAATGGTTTGCTTGACCTTTTAGGTTCAATAAAGGTTTATTGAGTTTTTAAGATAGTATAAACAGAAACATACCATGGCGTGGCCGAGGACCCAACAAAGGGCGGCTCGGGCACAATCACATAACAGTTAAAACAAAAACAATCCTTGTCGTGGGAGATAGCAAGAGGAAACAAAACAAGGGGGACATTGCGGCAAGGTGAGGACACAGGGGACTGCACTTCACACAGGGCACAATCGTGGCCGTCTATGGTCTCCCCTAGCCTGGGCGCCCCAATGGGAACCTTCTGCGTCCAGGGTCTAGGGGAGCTTGGAGAATCATGTGATTCGGTGAAGGCAGCTATCCAGGGTACCTATATAAAATATCACAATATGCAATCAGGTGTAGAGTACCAAAAATGAAGTGTGCAAGCAAGAGGTCCCGTGAAGCCATCGGATCGTACATTATTAGAACCATGATGAGGCCGAAGATGCGGCCAGGAAATCAAATGAGAGGAAGGAAGAAGAGAGAGACGGGGGTCAAGGGCAGAGAGAAGAAGATAAGAATAGGGGGGGGGGGGAAGAGAGGGAGGAAGGAAGTGGTGGAGGGTTGGAGGCGGGGTGCAGGGAGCGGTGCACCCTCTCACTAGCCGGGGCGCGTCATACGGACTCTGCCGAGTACCGCCAGAGAAGAGGGAGACAATAAATCATCCAAAAAGGAGCTCCTGAGGTTGCAGTGAAAGCTAGTTCTGGGCCCTCAATTGGGCGTTGCCGGAGCGACCCTGTCCTTAAGTTTATCCAAAGTGGAGTAATGCCTCCAAACACTCCAGGTAAAGGAAAATTTAGCATAACTGTCCAGAGACTTGGCCTGCATTTCCTCCATAAGCAAAATGTTATTCATTTCGCTTATCCACTCGGTAATCAAGGGGGGGGGGGGGGGGGGGGACTTCCAATGTCTAGAAACCAACTGCCGTCCAGCACTCAAACAGAATTTTAGGAGGGAGTTCTTCTGAAACTTAGTGGCACCGGGGAGGATGGAGAGAAGGGATACGAATGGGGAGGGGGTGAGCGGTTTGCCATAAAGATCCGAATAAATTAAGAAGATTTGGGACCAGAACGGGCGTATCAGGTCGCATTCCCACCAAATGTGATTATATGTACCCTTAGCTGCATCACACCTCCAGCAGGAGTCCGAGGCTGAGGGGAACATGACCCTGAGGGTGGTCGGGACGCGGTACCACCGCGATAAAACTTTGTAATTATTTTCCTGCGCATAGCTCGATATGGAGGATTTATGCGTAACAAAAAAGAAGGCTTTACGCCACTCTGCCTCACTGATATCCCTCCCTAGCTCTTCTGACCAAGCCAGCGTGTATTTAGGGGGGGTGCTATGTGTATGACCCAGAACCATTTTGTAGATCAAGGAGAGCGTGTGCCTTTGGGGGGAGGAAAAGGAGCAGAGTTGTTCGAACCCAGTCAGTGGTCTGTGGACCCGTCTAGACCCATGTAATGTCTTGCAGTGAGCCATCAGGTGGCGGTGCGTGGGCCAAGTCACTTTCGAGGAAACCGAGGTCGGTGTCAACACGAGAGAACCCGTAGGGGCGTGAACGAAGTTTTGAGCCGTGGGCCAGTCCTGTCTAAGGAAACCGGCCAAGGAGTGCAGCCCCACTCCCTCCGGTAGATCTGGGTTGTCAAAGAGAGGGGTCAGGGTGCTTGGGTCCGTAGAGAGGGCATACGCCTCTCTTCTACGGTACCATATCGCCAGGGCATCTATGGTGAGGGGGGGGATAATCCCACCAAGGTTCTGTGGGACAAAGCCTGGCCCCAAAGCAGGGCCCTTAGGTCCACCGGGGACATGTCCTGCTCCACACATAATGCCACTTTGCTCAGCGGGTGGGGAAACCATTCCAGGATCCGGGAGAGTACCGCTGACGCGTGATAATGTTCTAAATCGGGAAGACCCGCTCCCCCACTCAAAGCGGGACAGCAAAGGAGCTTGTGTTTCAGCCTAGGGCGGCTACATCTCCACACAAATTGAATGGCCATGGAGCGCACCGTGTGAAAAAAGGATGAGGGGAGGGAAATCAGGAGTGCCTGGAAGAGATATAAAAGCTTGGGCAGTATATCCATTTTAAGCGTGTTCATGCGACCGAACCACGACACCGGCAGATCCATACGGGCCTCCGTGAGGTGCCTGAGCTTGGCCAGGAGCGGGCTATAATTCAGGGTGAAAATGTCCGACAGACTATGAGGGACAGCAGTCCCAAGATAGGAGATGGATTTCTCGTTCCATTGGAAGGAGAACTGGGATTTGAGGGTGGCCAGGGTGGGGAGCGGAACGGATATGTTGAGCGCTTCGGTTTTGGATAGATTCAGTTTATAGTTACTTAGCCCACCAAACCTCTCAATCTCAGCTAAAATGGAGGGAATACTAGTGTGAGGTTGAGTGACATAGCAGTAGGTTGTCCGCATACAGGGAGAGTTTACAGTGCGAGGAGGGAGTTTGAAATCCATGTATATTCGGGTTTGCCCTGATGGCCTGGGCCAATTGCTCGATTACAAGGGCGAAAAGGAGGGGGGTAAGGGGGCACCCTTGTCTGGTGCCATTCCTAATGGGTAACGTACCAGATTGAATTCCGTTGACCAGGACGGTGGCAGTAGGGACAGAATACAGTGACATAACACAGGCAAGCATCCTAGGGCCTAAGCCTATTTGGGTGAGGGTGGATTGTAGGAACGGCCAACTGACCCTATCAAATGCCTTCTCGGCATCGCAGGAAAGAAGGCAAGCAGGGACCCGCTGGCGTTGGGCATATGCTATGAGATGTATGGTTTTGGTGGTGTTGTCCCTGGCTTCACGGCCAGGGACAAAACCTACCTGGTCTCCATGAATAACACCCGGCAGCAGGGGAGAAAGACGGTCTGCCAGTATTTTTGCAAAAAGTTTCAGGTCAGTGTTCAAAAGTGATATGGGCCTATAATTAGAGCAATGAGAGGGGTCTTTACCGGGTTTAGGAAGAACTGCTATCTGAGCCAAGAGGAGAGCGGAGGATGGGGAGGCACCGTCATCCAAGGCGTTGAAAGCCTTCGCCAGGAGAGGGGCCAGTTGAGGAGCAAATGTTTTATAAAAACGTGGGGTAAACCCATCAGGACCGGGACTCTTGCCATTTTTGAGTTTAATTGCGAGGAGGAAGTCCTCCATCGCGAGGGGGGCTTCTAACTCCTCAGCTGAGGAGACGGGGATAGTCGGGAGGGCTGTGTCTCTGATATAGGAGGACAAGGCCCCAGGGGAGTCCAAAGAGTGCATGGGAGACATGGACACCTGAGCGGGAAGATCATAGAGGGCCGCGTAGTATTGGCGGAACTCGTCTGCAATAGCAGAGTTAGTCTGCAATTTGCCCTTGCTGGGGGAAATAATCAAGTGGATGTGTTTCCTAGTCAAGCGGGGTTAAAGGGTGTTCACCAGCAGCTGACCGCATTTGTTTGCCTGGGCATAGTGCGTAAAGCGCCCCTTATCCCTAGCCACCAAGGAACGTTCGGCAAAGATAAGAGATCCCTGATCCCTTAAGTCTCCAGGAGGACCTAGGCTTGTATGAAGGAATCCTACCCAAATTGACGTGTATAGGAGCGTGATCCGACCACAGTGTGAGACCTATAGACGCAGTAGGGGAGAGGTCCAGTAGGGATTAAGAAATGAGTATGTAGTCCAATCTGCTGTAGGAGGAGTGTGCGGGGGAGTAGTATGTATAGTTCCTATCTGTGGGGTTTAAGACTCTCCATACATCTACTAGGGAAAGGTCTGTGAGGATGGAGCGTAGCTTGGTCAGGCTAGCTAAGGAGTGCGAGGACTTACCGGTTGACGTGTCTAGGCGAGGAACCAAGGCCACATTAAAGTCACCACCCAGGATCATGTTAGTCGTGTCGAACTTCCGTAAGCGGGAGGTCACGGAGGAGAAGAACTGCAGCAGGTCCTGGTTGGGAGAATATACGTTAACTACTGTATAAATCACATTCTTGTAAGACAGTTTAAGTAAAATAAACCTCCCAGCAGGGTCTACATAGGAGTCTAGAACAGTCGGAGTAAAAGAAGCATGGAATGCAATGGAGACCCCTTTCGATTTAGCCAGCGGGTTTGTACTATGATACCAGGTAGGGTAGTTTTTGTGAGGGAGCTGTGGGACAGAGTCTGACCTGAAGTGGGTTTCCTGAAGGAGGAGAATTTGAGTACGGAGTTTATGAAAGTGGAACACAATTTGTCTCCGTTTCTCAGGGGTGTTAAATCCCCTACAATTCAGGGACGAGACCGACAAGCAGTTGGGACTAGCCATTAGGGTGTTGTAACAATAAAGGCTACTTACTCACCAGTGAGGAGCGCACCGCCTCCGGGGGGAGGGAAGGGGGGGGGGGAGAAGAGTGGGTGTAGGGAGAAGGGTAGGGGGTGGAGAAGACAGAGCATGGAGAGAAAAAAAAAAAGACAGAAAAAAAGTTGGGCCAAAGCGGCCACTCTAGTAGCGTTGCAAGCAACGGTTCAGCTGTAGCCATAAAGGCAGCTGAAAGGCCCAAGGTTGGGGTCGTGGTCAACTCACGGGGAGAGCCCCGCACACAACAACACAGATGAACATTACACAGCAAACTATAACGGCAAGATAAACATAAATTACATGTCAAGGCGGGACCCCATGGCACTGTGCGGTCAAACAGAGCATACGTGCCAAGCGGCGATGGTTTTAACCTCCCTCAGCACTACAGGTGTCAGCGTCCCATAGCGTCCCGACCGAGACAGGTGGACACACTAGAACAATGTAGCAAGAAAACCAAAGAGGAGAAAAACACAAAAAGAAATGTATAATACACACGATAAAACGTTTTGGTCAGCGAGTAGGTAACACACAAAAAGAAAAAAAAAAAAAATGTAGGGGGGGACGGAAAAAGGCCTAGGCAAAGACCTGTAAGACGGATGAGGGCCAATCTGGGCACATTTGGCAACTTCAAATTAAGTGAGGGACACCGCACCAAGGAGGACCTCGTGCAGGGGCCCAAAAGTAAGTAAATAAAGTGCCTCCAGGGGAAAAATAGCGTTATATGGTAGGAGGGAGTCCCGGCCCCCTATGCAGAGGTGGCCAATATCCCTCCACACAACTGTTGCAATTACACATCACAGCATAGCGTCCCGTCACACCCGTCTGTCCCAACAGGGGAAAAGTGGCCACTGGCCCAAACCTGCAAAAAAAAAAAAAAGGCACTGTGGAGTTAAATGAGCATAGTCACATCAGCCAGCAGAAGTAGACGCGGAGGCCTCAGGTTTGGAGTGTTTAGCTTTCTTGCTTTGCCTTTTCCATCCTTTAGAAGGTTGAAATCCAGGGGTGGCAGCATGCAATGGCCAATCAGGGAGAGATGTCATCGGGAGTTCAAAAGTCCCCAGAAGTTTTGGGAGGTCACCCAGGGTGCGGAACACTGCAGATTTTCCGTCGTGAGAGGCCGACAACTGGAAAGGAAAGCCCCAGTGGTATTTGATCTGCTTGGCCTGGAGGGCTCCTGTGAGGGGCTTCAGGGCTCTGCAAAGATCTGGTGTGAGCTTGGAAACATCAGGTAACAATTGGATGCGAGCCTCTTCAAAGAGGATGGAATCTTGGGCGCGTGCAGCCTGCATGATGGCGTCCTTGACAGCGTAAAATTGGACTCTGCATATCACGTCTCTAGGATAATTCAGGTTGGGATTCTTAGGGCCCAAGGCCCTGTGGACCCGATCCAGTTCTATAGCAGCAGCAGCAGCCTCTTTCTCTTTCAGGAGCAGTCCAATAAATATGGCGATAACTACCGTGGCCAAATCTTTAGTTTCCACTGTTTCAGGCAGTCCGCGGACGCGAATATTATTGCGCCTGGCCCTATTTTCTTGTTCATCCTGGGACAGCATAAGTTGTTGGATCTGTGCAGTGTGATCGTTTAGTATGGCATTGTGTGCCTGCAGGGTAGAAATTGTTTCCTCCACACTGTGTTCCACCCCTTCCAGCCTGTTCGTGACATCCCTGCGCAGCTCTGTGATCTCCTGTTTATAGGAGCGCTCCAGTCTTTGCACATAGGCCTCAAAATCATGCTTGGTGGGCAGGGCTCTGATGTAGGCCTCCATGTCCCAGCTAGAATACGAGCGCTGGGAGTCAGGGGAGTGACTGCCTGAGTGGACCGAGCCCGCATCAGACTCTGGGGGAGAGATTGCCCTCTGTCTGGTCCTCATGGTGGAGGAAGAATGTTGGGATGAGGCCCCCCTCGAGGCCTCGTGTGTACCTGCGGAGTTACAGGCTGATGGCCCAGATCACCAGGCAGGTGCTAGGGTTCAACACCACCACTGCAGACAATGGAGGGAGAATCTAAAATTTGGTATTGAATATTGATAACTGGTACCTTTTAGAAAACATAATAATGCAACAAAATGTACAAGTGACCAGTGTGGAGTTCAGCTTTAAGGACCAAAAAAATATGTTTAGTCTGAGTATGCAATCAGTTTTTTTTTTTTAGAAACATACGATTGCTTAAAATATTTAAAATATTTAATTTTCCTTTCCTTTATTACAATATGTGCAATATGATATTTTGCTGCACAAAGATGTGCATTTATCATAAGCAGACTGAACTGTCTGGCAGCATGGATGAAGGCTGGAGGAGGTTTTCTATCTTGCGATTGCTGTCGATTAATCTTCATAGACATTTCTACACTTAGCTTCACATGCAAATCAAAACATGCAATATCAATTGGTGAGAAGATAAAATAAATAAACACTCAGTCAATGATTCCAGAGTAGAAATATTTGCTTTGGCCTTCCAAATCCCCCAAATGAGAACAGCTTGTGCAGTTTTGTAATCACCAGGCTCCCTGAAAGTCTTCAGTAATAACTTCTGATAAAACTCAGAACAATATAGGTAGGATTGATTTAAATCAAGTCGATTTAAAGAGGTTGCAAACATTCATTTTCAAATTGTACCTATAGATAAGCCTATAATAAGGCTTGCCTATAGGTACAGTAAATATCTCCTAAACATGCTCCGTTTGAGATATTTACTTTGTACTGTGCCGATGATGTCATCGGCACATGCGCTGTAAAGGGACGGCTTTCCCTGCCATTCCTTCACTGGCGACTGCAGTGACTGGCAGCTTCTGTGCGCATGCACCGGAGTGACGTCACACGACTCCGGCCAGTCACAGAGCCATTGTCCACGGCCCCGGAAGGAAGAGGGGTGAGCATGGATGCGGCTTCCGGTGGGGACAGCGCAGGCTTCGTTTGCAGGTTAGTGTCGCATAATGTGCTAGTATGCAATGTATACTAGCACATTATGCTTTTACTTTGCAGGGAACAAAAAAAGGAAGTAAAACCTATCAACTTCCTGTTGAAATCACTAGTAAAAAGACTTGATTTAAATCATAGTTTTTAAAGAGCAACTGTCATCTCTGTCCTGCAGTGGCTCCTCCTCTGACCCGCTGTTGACTCAACAACAGTCCCATTCACTTTGTGCGATGGCTGGTGATGCAGCAGGACGTGGCGGCAGCAGGCGAGTAGATGCCCGCTAATAGGCTCTGCCATGATGGATATAAAATGACAGGTTCTCTTTAAATGTCATACCAGCACTCATTCTTGCTGGTAGTTAGAATATTTAAAATTTGCAAACAAAATAAAAGGTTTCCCATTTAGAATAATAAGCTCTCAGGTTAGTAAAACAGTGATATCAGAAACGATTCATACAGTTTGTAATGTACATAGACTTGCAAAACAATGGGATAAAGGAATATTCCTGAACTTTGTTTTATCTGATGGTTACTGTGAAAATGTGTCCATGCAGCTTGCATTCATATGCTACATAACCAAGCTTCATTTCATGCTGAATAAACTAAATTATTAAAGGCATCTTAAATAGAAAACTATCTTTAGATGGATTTTTACTCCAAAAGTATTTTATTAAAAATAAATTTAATAAAAAATAAAATAGCTTTTTAAATGTTATGCACCCTGCATTAAAGTGATGTTAAAGGTTTGCATATGATTTTTATTTATTTTTTTAAAACAAACATGTCATACTTGCCTCCACTGTGCAGGACGTTCTGCACAGTGGCCCTGACTGTCCTCTTCTGGGGTCCCTTGGCTCCTTCCCGCAATAGCTAACCCCCTCTGGGAAGCTCTCTTAGGGGGTTACCTTGCGGGCGTGCTCTTGTGTGATACAATCGTCGTCCATAATCACCGAGTGGGACTCGGCATCGCATTGGCACCTGCGCCAATGCCTGCGCTGCAATCAATCTATCCATTGAAGAGCCGATAAGCCCAGGCAAAGATCGAGCGTGTTCGCGACGCAGGACTTTCCAGGGCTCAGATAAGTAAAACAGGGGGGCTGGTAATTGCAAGATTTATTTTTAACTTTAATGCATAGAATGCATTAAGGTGAAAAAACATGAACCTATGCATTAAGGTGAAAAAAAAAGTTTGCAGTGTCCGGCCCCCCAGTTTTACTTACCAGGGCTCTGACTTTCCATGGACGCGATAGCGCGTCACTCTCTCCATTGGATTAATAGCAGCGCAGTCATTGGCTCCTGGTGCTGTCAATCAAATCCAATGACAATTAATTCATGTTGATCTGGTTGGTGCAACAAGGTGTGTAAACACTCTTTAACTGCAGACTAATTAGCAGATGTAATATGATGCAGATCACCCCCACTAGCAGCCGAAGGGTTAAAAACCACCTGTGTCGTGGCACTTCTGAAGCATTTTTCAGGCGCTTCGGAATCGCTGCCCATGCATTCTAATGAGCAGGGGCAGTTTGGGAGTGCTTTATACAGCGATCCCAAACCACCCCAAAGATGCTGCTTAAAGGACTTTTTGTAACATCCCGCAAGCACTCAGGCTTTCACAGTCGGACTGTAGGGGAGGTGGTTTTCAGGCGCTATTTTTAGCGCTAAAACACCTGAAAACTGCCTTCAGTGTGAAAGGGGTCTTAATGGGGTTTCAAATGTTTATATGGTCTTTAAGAGTTGATTTTTAAAAACTTACTCAATCTCTTTCTTTTCTGCTTCTTCTTGAGTAAGGTCTTCTTCCACACTGTAGTCTAGGACAGAGCCAACTCCAAATGCACGATTCCGACTTATAATTGGTTTGATAGCTTCCTGGTCTTCTCCAGCAACAAACTGTCCATAAAAGGTCATCTTCATTATCGTTTCAAAGAGCCTCTTGCCAAGCAATTTTCTGGACAACTGGAGGAGCTTTAAACAAAAAACATAATCGTAGTAAGAACAAAAATAAATCATTCTTTATAAATGAATGTGGCTTATGAAGCAATCTTATGTTTGAATATATATATATATATATATTTATATTTTAACATACTGTAACTTGTACGCATCAGCTAGTTTGCTGCAAAACAGTTTCATACTTATCATTAAATTCATTAAAGAGGTTGTGAAGGAATTTTTTTTTTTTTTTCCTAAATATCTTCCTTTACCTCATCTTTCAATTTTGCTTTAAAAGTCCTTATTTCTTCTGAGAAATCCTCACTTCCTGTTCTTCTGTCTGTAACTCACCACCGTAATGCGTGGCTTTCTTCCTGGTGTGGAGTGTCCTGCTCGCCCCCTCCCCTGGGCTACAGGAGAGTCAGGACACTCTATGTTGCAGATAGAGAAAGGAGCTGTGTTTTAGTGGGCGTCCCGACTCTCCAGTAGGACAAGCGAGGGGGCGAGCACGACACTCCACACCAGGGAGAAAGTGTCGCATTTCTGTGTGGAGTTACAGACCGAAGAGCAGGAAGTGAGGATTTCTCAGAAGAAATAAGGGCATTTAAAAGCAAAAATCGAAGGACGAGGTAAGTCAAGGAGGACTGCACTAAGGTAAGGGAAGCCATTTAGGAAAAAAAAAAAAAAAAAAAAAAAAATTTTTACCTTTGAGTTAAAAGTAGGGTTGTCCCGATACCACTTTTTTAGGACCGAGTACCAGTACCGATACTTTTTTTCCCATGTACTCGCCGATACAGATTACCGATACTTTTTTTTAAATGTGTCCCACGAAATGCAGCCACGTCTCCCCCATGAATGCAGCCACGTCCCCACAGAGGAAGCCAAGTACTCACGCAAATGCTCAGTATCGATACCGATACTAGTATCGGTATCGGGCAGTGGCAGCTGGAGCTTAAAATTTTTGGGGGGCGCAAAGGGAAAAAAAATTGCAGTCTCACTGTGCCCAAACGCAGCCACTGTTCCATCAATTGTCACCACTGTGCCATGCCATTAAACCAGCCACTGTGCCATCATTTGTCACCACTGTGCCATGCCATTAAACCAGCCACTGTGCCATCAATTGTAACCACTGTGCCATGCCATTAAACCAGCCACTGTGCCATCAATTGTCACCACTGTGCCCTGTAAATTGCTCTCTCCCCCCCCTGCCCGGCACTTACCTTTACTGGAGTCAGGCATCCACATCCCACGATGTCTTCTCCCGCCCTCGATGACTGACAGGCGTCTCAGCCAATCAGGTTACCGGTAGCCAGAACCGGCCAACCTGATTGGCTGAGACGCCTGTTATCTTATCCAAGGGGCGTACAGTCTGTGCGCTCCGAGAATAAGCTTCCGGGACCCGAGGGCTGTATTGGGAAAGCCTATCAGAGCAGTTGGCTCTGATAGACATTTCCGTACAGCCAACCAGCTGGCGTTATTCAGATGGCCAGACATGAGCACCGACAATCTGAATAACAGCGGCAGCGGCGATAACATAGATTCGTACAATGCATGAATCTATGTTATTAGACTCAGTGGCGGTGAGAGCCAGAGGGGGCGGCGCTCCAGCGCCCTCTATGGACGAACCGCCACTGGTATCGGGACAACCCTAGTTAAAAGCATATAAAATATTAAGAGATCGACTGATTATTGGATGCATTTTTTGAAGCATCGTTAACAAAACAAAAAAAAAAAAAAACTTACCACTATTGCTTCGAGGGGTTGTACCAGGGTGATACCTGCAGCTGCAGGTACCGTTCTTTAGAGTGGACGGTCAGCTTTCTAATAACAACCGATGCTGCTTGGGAGGGGATGCCCCTCCCCTCCACCACTGCTCACCCAGGCTCTCCCGTTCCACCGGGTAACCTGAGCCACCAGCCGCCATATCCACTGGCTGGCCGAAAACCTGAACAAAGCTAATGCTTTGTTCGGGTCTCTGATCTAGTAACCTGGAAGCGATGTCATGACATTACTTCCAGATTACTGCCACCCTAAAGATGCCAGTTTTAAAAAAATAGAAAGTATTTAAAAATGCAGATCTTGACGTGTAGAGTCAGGGGTTGAGGTCTTATAGACCCCAGATCCCTCCATGAAGAGTACCTGTCACTGCCTATTACTGTCACAAGGGATGTTTACATTCCTTGTGACAGCAATAAAAGTGCTTAAAAATAAATAAAAAAAAAAGAAGGATAGAAAAAAAAAAAGAAGGATAGAAAAAAAAAAAAAAAAATAAGTTTCAATCTACAGAATATCGGTATCCGATATCGGATATCGGCCTGAAAGGCAGCAAGAAAATAATAATCGGTACAAGGCACTAAAAATTATAATGGTCGACCCCTAATGAATATATTTCTCCTAAAAACTAAAAAAAAAACTAAAGCTAAAAAAAAAAAAAAAAAAAGCTAACTACTGCATGCTACACAGTGATGTATCCTAACAGAGCCCTAACCCCTAAGCTGCATTCACTATGGTGTACATTATACCTCACAGCCTGTGCCATATACACACCATGTTGTACATTATATCTCTTACTCCTGAACTGTATACCCCGGACCCCTGCACTGCATTCACCATGTATACCCGTCGCTGGAATCTGGGCTGTTTATGGACAGCTAGGGTGGATCAGCCTGTACAAAGCAATGTCAAACTGATGTCCGTGGATTTTTACATGTATCCCCACATTAGGCGAGCACTCTTGGCTAGTGACAAACAATTGCTCCTGGACACAATCTGTCATTCTTTGCAAGGATGTGCAATGTGGCGAGTTGTACTGTGGAAAAAATGTAACATGTCTGCATTTTTCTGCTTGCTCACCCCAGGTGTGCCATGGTTTGAATCAGGGCTTAATTAAGCATGGGGGGAGGGGGGGGGAGGGGTAAGTTTGCCATCTTTGCCCTGCCTGACCTTCTCAGCACTGATTAAGTATTAGGGGGTGCTTTAGCATTCGAGCCATTTTACAAGTAAAGGGGTTGTAAAGGTTTTTTTTTTTTTTTTTTTACAAAACATTATACCAACCCTCTCTGTGCAAGGGTTTTGCACACAGGGGCCCCCGATCCTCCTCTCCTGGGGTCCCCCAGCAATGCTTCTGGCTCCTCCTCTGAGTGCCCCCACGGAGACCCACATTCCATGGGGGGCACACGTGCAGGCGTGCTCCAAGTCCTGCTGCGGTGTCCATTGACACGGTCAGCAGGACTCAGCCCCGCCCCTCAGGGCCATCTTAATAGCATCATGGGCCCCTGGGCAAAGTAATGATCTGGGGCCCCTACAATTGACAGTGCAGGTAAACAGACATCAAGTAGGTAGGAGGCAGACAAGCGGAGTTTCCCCTTTTGGGTGGAGCTCTGCATTATTAGTGGGAAAATAATACATACATAAAGTAACAAAGCTGTCCTGTGCATATAATATATCTGCTAGATTAATGCCTCACCAGCACTATGGCCCCTTTACGCCCCAGATATTCCCCCAGCACCGTAACCATATCCATAAGATACCCCTTGTATTGTGACCCCACTACATCTATGATACCCACGGCCGCCATCAGGGGGGTACAGGCAGTACACCTGTAAGGGGGCCGGATGGGAACCCCTTTAAAAAAAAAAAAAAAAAAAATCTAAAAATATATATTTAATAAATTGTATTTAATTTTTTTTATTAAAAAGGGACAATTTTTTTTTTTTTTTTTTTAGAGGTCCGGAGGTCCCCAGGGGCCCTGAGGCCCCCAGAGCCTTGGATAGCAACCCCCCCCACCCTTTTTTTTTTTTTTTTAATAAAATAAAAATATATTAAAAATATATTTTGTTTATTTTTTATTAAAAAAGGACATTTTTTTTTAGGGGTCTGGAGGTCCCCAGGGGCCCCATTATCAAACCCCCTTTTTTTATAAAATGTTTATATATTTATTTATTTTTATTTATTTTTTTATTAAAGTTCCCAGTGGTCCCCAGGGCCCTGGAAGACACCCCCGCTTTTTTTCTTTATTTTGTTTATTTCTTTTTATTAAAGGGCCCAGAGATCCCAGATGGAAACACCCCTTTTTGTGTAATGCCTTAAAAAAAAAAAGTTATTAAAAGGGCCCAGAAGTCCCCAGATGACAACCACCCTTTTTTTTTTAAATATCTCTCTTTTTATTAAAAGGGCCTAGAGGTCCCCCCTTTTTTTTTAAATATATATTTTTCTTTATTTCTTTTTTTATGTAAAGGGCCCCCCTGCCTCTCTACATCCCTGATACCTCTAGCACTACAGACACCGAAGCTACCCTAAGCAGTGCTACCCCCTATACACCCCAGACCCCCCCTCAGCATTGTTTTCCCCCATACACCCTTGATATCACTCAAGCACCATTATTCCATCCATGTAGCACCCCATTTTCCAGTGGCGATACAAGCGCATGTAAACTTTTGGCTCTGTGCGCACCTCCAGCACTGCATTGACCAATTAAGCAGGCAGAAGGAAGGGCAAAGGGAGCATCCCTCCGGCCATTCCAATCCTTATGGTGCCAACAGTGCTGGACAGCTGGGCTCACCATGACACCATCCACAATGCTACTTCCGCAGGTGGGCTCTGAGTGCTGCCGACTCAGCAGCTCCAGCTCCTACCCAGCCTTCCAGTCCCGAGCATTCAAGCTGCATGGGGGGGGGGGGGGGGTGAGAGCATCACTGTTGCTCCGGCCCTGCCCCTCTCTGCTGGCTGTGAAATGGGTATCGTTCTGCACAGCATGGTGCACCACTGCCAGCCTGCCTCCTCTGTGTATCCATCACTCTGAGTGCCATCATAGGGCCCACAATTTCAGAGCAGTGTGGGCTCAAAGACCATGTGCTTTGTGGGAAAGTGCAGGGGCCCCCATGGAGCTGGGGCCCCTGGGCAGTGCCCAGGTGTGCCCTCATTAAGACAGCCCTGCCGCCCCTGGCTCCTGTGTCATTGCTTTGTTTGACAGCAGTTGGAGCCAATGCTCCTACTGCTATCAGTCCAGCCAATTAGGACCAGAGACAGAGGCTGGAGCTGCTCTGCTCGTCTCCATAATGATCAGGTTTGAATGAATGAATGAAACACTTATATAGCGCGGCACATGCAAAGTAAATCGCCTCTGGGGTTTAGGTAGATAACGTGGAGCTCTGGGAGGCTACTGCACTATAAAGGTTTATTCACCTTAATACCTAGAATGCATTAAATGGGTTGTAAAGGTACACGTTTTTTTACCTTAATGCATCCTATGCATTAAGGTAAAAAAAAACATTCACAGCACCGGCCCCCCGAGCCCCCGTTGTACTTACCTGACCGTACGAATCTCCCGGGCGCGTCCACGTCGTCCTCTTCGGTTCCCAGCCTGGCCGTTGATTGGCTAGGCTGGGCAGATTGATAGCAGCGCAGCCATTGGCTAGCGCTGCTGTCAATCAGAGCGGATGACGCGGCGCACCGGGGGCGGAGCCGAGTGATACAGTCGGCGGCTATGGCGGCCGCTGTATCACGGGAGCGCGCTCGCAAAAGCTTTCCTCCATGCGAGCGCCCTCGCATGAAGAGGGAAAGCTTTTGCGAGGAGGAGCCCAGACAGCCGCCGAGGGACCCCAGAAGACAGCTTTCCGGGCCACTCTGTGCAAAACGAACTGCACAGTGGAGGTAAGTATAACATGTTTGTTATTTTTTTTAAACAAAAGCCCTGACTTTAGTGTCTCTTTAAGGTGAAAAAATGCTTGAGAGTTTACAACCCCTTTAAGAACACTTAGAACCGTTTTAGGAATTTTTACATGTTCTCAGTGGTAAATATCCAACTCTAAAACAACATTGCTGGTCACCTGGTGTGAGAACCAAAATAATGAGCAGTTATTTGTTTTGGACCATGTACTTTCAGCACCGGAGCATCAGCTGAACACACAGTTCTCTGGCATTTCAAGAAAGACAACAGGATTTTGTTCTAAGGAAACCAGTGAAGATACAAAAGGTTTTTCTAAACAATTTGGTTTAGTTCTAACAGGACATTTTAGTGACTGGTAGATGGCAAGGTGATTTAAACCTTCTGTGATTAGCAACTATCTAAAGTGATGTGAAGCCCTGTATGCTTACAAACACAGGAAGACCATGCCATTTCTGTCAGGATGAACTGCGATAATTACAACAAACTCGTGTGCCTCCCAAAAAATGTAAACTGACACTTTTGTCAAAGAACAGAAATTTCCAAGTGCCTAAACACCATCCATCTATTCATGTCATGTTCGTGAGTATATGCGGGCACCCACATAAGTGCTACATGTCTGCTCATGAAAATAAAAACACATGCCTAGGTGTGACTGGGCCCTAAATGACAAACTACAAATAAATCTCTGGAACAGTAATGCCGCGTACACACGATCACTTTTTGTGATGGAAAAAAAAAACGTAATTTTATCTCACAAAACAAAACGTTTTTCAAACTTCATTTTAAAATAACGACGTTGCGTACAGACCATCGTTTTTCCAAAAAGCTCTAGCAAAGCGTGGTGACGTACACCACGTTCGACGGCACTCTGTTCCATTGAAGCTCCCGTCTCATAACTTGCTTCTGAGCATGCGCGGGTTTAAAAACTTAGTTTTAAACGTCGTTTTGCCCACACGCGATCATTTTTTATGACACAAAAAACGACATTTTGAAAAACGACACAAAAAAATTCAAGCATGTTCGAAAAAAATTGACGTTTTTTTTTAGTCACAAAAAAATGGGCATCTCTCTCTGTGCTCAGAGCATGCTACACAATGCGCTCCCAGCACAGAGACTAGGCTTTCACCGAGAGCCCCAGGTCTCTTACTCACAATCAGGACCCAGAACTCAGTTCCAGGTCACCTGATCGTTGCGATAGCCACCGATTGGATATCACAGCGATCATTTACTGTGAGCGCTCCCCTGTGTTTATTTCCTCTTCTGGACGAGAAACATACAGTGCATCGTTCTCTTATTGCAGGAGTGGAACATGTAAACAAATCAATATGTGTAAATAAAAAAAAAAAAGACAAGGTTTCCCAGGGTTAGTACTTGGGTCAAGGTCAAAAGGTCATGGTCAGCATATTTTGGGTAGAATTCTTTATTTTTTTCAAATTAGTATCAGTTGGTCTGAGTGTGTTTTAGGTAGGATGAAAAAAAATAAAAAATAAACAAAAATAAATGTGCATATTGTTTCTGGGCTGTACTACGGGTACAAACAACTAACATACACATGTGTGGTATCGCTGCAATCGTCAGGAGTATGAGAATTTAATTGGGCTGTACTTTTATGGTAATGGTAAATAATGATAATAGCAAGAAATACACAGCTAAAATTAAAAAAATATATATTTTTGTTTTACTATTTTGGGCTAGTTTTGCTTTGACAAAAACAAATAAATGAAAATAAAAAAAAATAGGGAGACATTTGTTTCCATTTACAACCAAAGGCTGGCCATACATTATACACTTTTCATATTCAATTTCCTTTAGATCTTACTTCAGCTATGCAGTGCAAGGGCATACAAATTGAAAGCGTTTGCAAGTTGCAAAATTGTTCTTAGGCATTAACATTTATCTCACCCTTAGAGACGGTTCACACTGGGGCAGCACGACTTCGGGGGCGACTCGGCAAGTCGTCCTGAAGACTACGTCAGAGGCGATTAGCAAAATGACTTCTGTATAGAAGTCAACGCAAATTGCCCCGAGTCTCAGCCGAAGTCGTACAAGAACCTTTTTCTAAGTCGGAGCGACTTGCATCGCTACTATTTGAACGGTTCTGGTGAATAGAATGGGACGTGACTTGTCAGGCGGCTGAGTCGCCTGACGAGTCTCCCCAGTGTGAACCGGCTCTTAGGTGTGAAGGGGTTAAATGTTTTTTGATGCCTTCTGGTGTCTATTAACTTTACTACTGATACTGAAGTAGATTTTGTTTTAATATTAGGGCTGTGACTGATTAAAATTTCTGTGTTAGATTAATCTTTTTTTTTTATCGATTAATCGACTAATTTCGATTAATTAACGCACATAGAGATACAACTACTTTTAGCTGATCTCCTTGCATTGCAACTCTGCATTAGCCAGTGGTAAATGTGGTGGGGGCAGTATGGGTGTATATTCTTGCAGTATGGGGGCAGATGTGTATATTACAGTGTGATGAGACCCTTGCTCGCCCAGGTCCTGCTCTCCCGACACTCCTCTGCTTCTATCGGATCAGATTGCAGCTTGCAACATCTGATGGTCCAGTCATCCAAGATTCCAGGATCCAACCTACAGCTATGTGCCGATTGGATCCATGAAGAACACACACCAAACAAGTTGTATGAATGTTCAACCAGAACTCAACTTTATTGAAACACTCTGCTGGTTATATACAGGTTACAGCTTTCATCAATCAAAGAACAATGAAATCTCCACCCCCCCCCCCTCTGGATTTCTTCTTCAAAAAGAAGCTCCAGTCTCCCCCCAAAAAAAGGGATTTTTGTATTATTTATATATTTTACTTTCTGCTATAATACATATGCAATAATTTATTCTGCTACATATTTTCGGTAAAAAAAATACCAATAGGTGTATATTGATTGGTTTGCATAAAGGTTATCGTGCCTACAAATGATGGAATATTTTTATGTATTTTTTTTTCCCTTTACTAGTAGTGGCAGCAATCAGCATTTTTTAGCAGGACTGCGGCAGATTTATCTGACACTTTTTTGGGGACCAGTGACACCAATACAGTGATCAGTGCTAAAATAATGCACTGTCACTGTACTAATGACACTGGCACGGAAGGAGCAATCAAAGGGTTAAGCGTGTCCCTAGGGGTTTCTTACTGGGGGATTGCTGCGACTGGGAGAAGAACACAGGGCTATGTGTTCCTGCTTAGCAGGAACACAAGATCTCCATGTTCTCTCCCCTGTCAGAACGACGATCTGCCTCTCTGAGGAATGATTGTGGGTGGCTGGCAGGCATCGTGTCCACCAGACCCACTGATTAGCTTCATCAGTTTAGGCCAAAATGTACTGTTCTACATATTTTTGGTAAAAAAAAAAAAAATATTGCAATAAGCCTAAACAAGTTAAAGAGTCTACAAACTCCGGGAAAGATTTAGGGACTTTTTTAGTGGGACTGCAACAAATCTGACCCCAAATGACACTTTTTGGGGACCAGTGACATTACATTCATCAGTGCTATAAAAATGCACTGATCAATGCATTTTTATGGCGTTTTTTTTATTTCGATTACTAGCAATAGCGGTCATGAGTGATTTTTAGCGGTATTGGACACATCGAACACTTGACACATTCTGGGACCATTGACAACTATACAGTGATCAGTGCTATAAAAATGCACTGATTACTGTACAAATGTCACTGGCAGGGAACGTGTTAACACTAGGGGCGATCAAGGGGTTAACTGTGTGTTCCCTCAATGTGTTCTAACTGTATGGGTGGGACTAACTAGGAGAGGTGACTGGTGACTATCCTGGGCAAAGCTGTAAATGTACAGGATTTCACCCAGGAGAACCATTCTGCCGCAGTATATCTGTGTGAACCAGTTAAAGTGCAACTAAATGCAAAAACCAAATTTTTGGGTTTGAATCCCTGAATGTTTTTTTGGATCCCAGTGGTGAGATTTCCCTGCACTTCTTGTCTTAGAGCCAAAGCAAAGTGAGAGAAAATTCCTCCAAAGTGAGCAAACAGCCAGTTGTCACCAGAGATGAGCTCAGGCTTGAAAACAAGTCTAAACCTGCTTCAGCTATTATAACATGAAGCTGTTACCACGGACCGTCAATCACAAGCGGACGAAGCATTCCCTGCTGCCACGCATGTACATGCTCACTGTATACATGCAGCTGTGGGCAATGTCTTGGCCTCTTATGATTGGCAGTCCGCAGGGACAGCTCAGTCAGGTCAGGACTAAAAACTGAACACGCATGCTCATCACCGATTGTCACCAAAACGATTTTCCCCCAATATTCCTATTCTGGTGACAACACAAACAAAACAAATAAAAAATAAAAGATTTTGCCTTGCCAGAAAAAAAA